>JAVJAQ010000905.1:0-633135 GCA_032362365.1 Zygogramma bicolorata | reverse complement strand
ATATATATGTAAAAATCGCGCATGCGCAAAAAAATGAAAAAAACCGGATGGTGGGACTGCAACAGAGATATAACTCGGCTTCACTTAGTTAACATTAGCTCTTATCAGAGCTATATTTTCTCGGTTGATGATTTTGAAATTATTTCAACCATGATTTTGAAATACTTTCAATATTTGACAGATGTAACGTTATTGTATATGCAATCATTTCAACGCAAAAATAAAATGATTTCAAAGTAATTCAAATACTTTACCGAGAAAATATGGCTCAGGTATTACTCATATTGGTATTAATATATATATGATTGAAACATGTTGCTACGAACGGAAGGATTGAAATACAGATCAAGTGAGAAAATCAAATCGAATTCAAATTTTTTTTTTGTTAATAATGAAATTAGGGATTGATTGATGAAAGAAAGTACTGTTGGTGCAAAAAAATCGAGATATCGAATATGAAATATGAGTCAAAAAAAAATAACAATTTGAATAACAAAATGAATGAAATAATATTGTGACAAGAAAATCGAGATTTCGAATATGAAATACTAGTCAAAAAATGTAAATAGAGAAATCGAATGAAATATTATGAAAAAATGTTGAAACAAAGTTTCAAGTTGAATGTACTAACGACGTTTCGATTGCTGGTATCTGCAATCGTCTTCAGGTGATACGATTGCGGATACCAGCAATCGAAACGTCGTGAGTACACTCAACTTGAAACATTTCTTTTAACATTTTTTCATAATATTTTATTCGATTTCTCTATTTACATTTTTTGACTAGTATTTCATATTCGATATCTCAATTTTTTTGCACCAACAGTACTTTCTTTCATCAATCAATCCCTAATTTCATTATTGACCAAAAAAAATTTGAATTCGATTTGATTTTCTCACTTGATTTGTATTTCAATCCTTCCGTTCTTAGCAACAGGTTTCAATAGAGTTGAAAATATAGACGATGGAAGTCCGAACCATTACCATTCAGCAAGGAACATTGTCAACCACTTTCAAGCAAACGATGATAAATAAACATAAACATAAATAAGCATAAACCATACGAAACTCACCTTCGGCTCGTTTCGTATCCCGGTTTATGCTCATGTATTAATAACCATTACATGAGAGTTGCATACGCAATTTTATCTACACCCGATAAATAGTGAAAAACTACAAATATTATATCTATCTTTGTATTGCACACAATAATACTAATTTAACGACTTTCTTTGAAAAATTCCACAGAATTGTAATTAATGGTATTACTTCGAGAAATAAAACGATGAGATATGAAAAGAAGATCAAAAATAAAAAAAAAAATATTACTCGAGACCGGAATCGAACCAATGTCTCCAACAGCTAGAATAATCAATGTCAGCGCCACAGACGGCTCGGCTACGGAGAGCCCACAAAATTTGATGAAAAAATAAGTAATAAATCATGCATTTGTCAAATGAAAAATTTGATCATTCTAACTGTATTTCTGTCGATGAAGGTGTCGAAGGTGATTCTCCCATATCGCTGGTATCAGACATTTTGTTATGATTATCGAAGTTTGGCTATATTCTTCGAAAGTTCAATACCTATACCGATATTGACTTGACAAATGCAGAGCATGCACATCATGCTTGATTGAAAAATAATGGGTTTCTATTGGTTGAAAATCTGTATCGTAATGGATTTCATTATAAAACGGGTTCCCAGGTAGCACAGGTTAGTGAAATGACGTCCTAATGACGTCCAATTTCAGTCATCATTGGTCCGTGACGTCCTCGACCACAGTGAGACCTTAAAATGACGTCTTATTTCATGACGTCAAATTGACGTATTTCGTGGAGGTCATAATGACGTCCCTGCGAAGTCAAAGATTTGTTGTTCGAAAGTTGTCGACAAAAAGATTCGGCTACAGAGAATTGTTTGAAATTCGTGCTTACAGAAATATGGACCTCTCTTGTTAGCATCAATTCGAGAAGAATGATTACCTAAGTGCCGGTTGCCTCGTTCTGTTATATTATTGTAAAAATGTGCTCCCATCAGCTGTGCTCAATTCTGTAGCATATCAAAAAGTCATCAAAATTTCCACCGTAAAGTGAAATTGATATTGCCCGTTTTCTCCCTTGTATGTCACAACTTGAAAAAGTTTGAATCTGAACACGATTGGTGGTTTGAACAAGGAATCAAATCGCACTTAACATTGGGGCCTGCATGTGTACCGTAAAAACTCATAAGCGTCTCGGTACATATACGTCCCGGTTGAGTTTTGGATAAATAGTCGTTATGTCACAATTTTGTATGGTTATTCTGTTAAAACGTAAGGTTGGTTAATCAGGTTAGGATAAGTTCGGTAGTAATTTACGCATTTTCAACTTAGTTTGCATGAGCTCTCTTGTCATTTGAACATCCCGCCATCATCGTGACCAATCACTGAATTGCAGCCAGGACGTAGACGCTAGACGCTTTCTAAAAACATGCCAAAAACCGTGATAGCGGACAGCGTTGCCAATGTGAAAAATATTCCCCACGAATCAAAAATTCAAAAAGAGTTTCAATAAGAGGAACAGATTGAATGGGCTATGTAGTGCCAGACCAAAATTTCAGACTACCGTCGATAATAAGTATACGTAGTGGTTGACAAATTCGAATTGTATGAGTCGTCTTTGCCATAATTCACAATGTCAACCAACGAATTGTTATGAAAAATAAAATATTCATGTCTGGAAGTGAAAAAATTTTCTCAAAAATTGGGCTGAAAATATCCGTACATGATATTGATATCTACCCATTTAATTGTTTCCAAGAACATTTTATTTTTGTTCTGTTACTAGATGGTTGTCAAATATCTTCCGTTTGATTACTATGTCAAGTGAAATTACCAATATAAAAAGCTAGTCAATGGGCAAATCTGAAAAAGTTATTAACGTTCTTCAAAAATTTTGGTAGAATAAAATAATGGTGTCTTTGACATGGCAACTCTGTCACGATAACGTAGGTTATTCGTTTATTCAGTCACTTCCGTTTCCGTAGTCCCGTACGTAGGATTCGGTCGTGGTCAGTGGTCAGTCAAAATGATTTGATTTTTCATTTGTGTTGTAAATTTAACGGTTTAACGTTGCAACCTCAAGTGGCAGGGTTGACTATGCTGCTTTTTGTCTATGACAAATTTTTCTGTTAGTGCTGCTGTTGTGCAGGTTTGTTTGCTTTTGGTATCGGCCTAGTCAACATAATGTCCTACGTAGCAGTAGAGTTCTCCGAGAAGAACGGCGGAGGGGTCGCCATTGTGAATAAAAGCTGGCTAACGCCAAGAAAGCGGGAAGTCTTGTGGCCACCGTTGAAAGACCAGAAAACTTTTGATAAATATATCATCAGGAATTGTGTCAACCTAGATGTTATAGAGGAAAATTTGTGTTACGAATTTCTTCCAGGAACCTCAAAGATATCCCTCGTTTGTGTTGACAGTGTTACTGATTCTCAGAATTTGTCTAATATATTCATAAATAATCGTATATTGACAAAATTATTATTATAACTTTGTTGTCATTGAATATTTTCAAATGAAATCCTATAATTCACCTGAATGGAGGATGCTGAATCCAGTGGCGGTGTAAAAATTCCACAAAAAAATCATATTATGTCCTGAAATTTGGAATTGTATTTTGGAAATTTGGTGCAATCGTATACTTTTTGTCACACTTCCTACAGAAAAAAAAACAGTCGGGCGGAAAATGTAGATTTTATGAGGGTGCTCCGGTCTAAGCGGGTCACACCGAAATGTTTTCATGTCATTGATTTTGTCTGCATTTGTTTAACTAATTCAGCTTTTCGAGAAACGATATTTCGAGTACATTAGCATACATCCACCATAATACAATCTGTGCTTTTATTTTTGAAAAATAATAAATTCAATAATGTATTTCTGTTCATTCTATTCTACTTCCCTAAAACCAATAATTTCCCCGTGAAAAAAAGAAATGGGACCGTAGAAGTCCTTCGAAAGACGTCAGTTATTGGTCATTTAACTGACGTCTTCTAAGGGTCGTATAGCTCCTCAAAATGACGTCTTTTATAGTCTTCTTTTCAGACGTCAGGGTGACGTCTTGCTGATGACGTCCTATGGCTGTGACATTTTGACGTCTTTTCAGAGTCTCTGAGTCGTCAGTTTTTGACGTCAGTTGGTCAATTATTTGACCAAATAAGGACGTCATTTTGACGTCACCGTGCTACCTGGGTTGTGGGCATGTAAGTGTATTATTGGAGTACGGGTGTAGATAAAAGTGTATTATAATAGTACGGGAGTAGATAAAAGTGATTTGTAATTCTAGAAAATATGCATAGGCTTTAGGAGTAAATACTTCAATTTCATCTATCCCAGAGATCTAAGCAGTTGCTGATAATACTAGCATACCAAATAATAATGAATACACATACTTAGGCTTGAACCTTACCTTACTATTTTGAGCAGAAGATGGATTGTTTCCAACCATTTTTTGCCAATAACTACTCAAAAACATTGCACTAGCCCATGGAAGGCTATGATGCAACTGGGAACATTTCTTGATAAAGTGGATTCGCGCGTTTTCCCCACTAAAATTTCATCAGATTAGGAACCCACTGTACTTACCTCTCTGGAGGTAATTGCAGAACATCTGACTTTGAAACATCCAGAGCCATACTTTTCATTCAGGGTTAGTGTGTATTTCAACAATTATGAAAAGCAATGGTTTCAGCAAAATGGCCAAGTGGTGCATGTATTCAGCGTTTTTTTACGCCTGCATAAGATGGCAGTGCAAAACCCTTGAGAAATGATGTAACAACACAAGTACTAATGATACTTTGATACAAAATTAACACTTTAAATATTCAATGCCTCGACTTGAAGAAAAAAATGATGAGTGCCATTATATATGTATATATTTGTGGTCATAATCTGACAAACTAATTATTGCAAATCACAATATAAGGGTTAGTGCGCGATACAATTCCTAAAATAATTTGTAATATACTAGAAATATATAAGAATCTCTAATGATAAAGCTGAACTTGAAAGAATTGTGTTCATTTCAAATTTCTAACAAAAACATAACTATATTTTCATTGAATTAAAGGAAATCTAATGAATATGATTGATTATATCCCAAACTGTTCAGCCGAGGTCGAAACACAGATACCAAAGCACGAACCCATAAGGCAATTCACGTTTTCTTTGCGACACAAGCCACTTTGCATCCACAACCAATGATTGACACATTGTCACTTCGATGGGAGCTGAAATGGTCACATTCGAACCCAACTATCTCCTTTAACTTTCCAGCCCCATTCGGCAGGAGACACATGTCTTGTGCGCTGGTTCAGAGCATCGGCTGTAGGGGGTATTCACTCGTGCAGTGCATGAGACTGCCAACATATTGGGTAAGTATCACATGAAAGCACTGTTATATTTACTATTTCCACTAGCATTGTTTCAATTATCTTTTCTTTGTGCATTTGCTTTGCCTTGTTTCCATCCTTTTACCGGGTGTGACAATATTGAGGCAATACACCATTGGTAAAAAAACTGTGTGGATGACTATAGCATTTGTTCCTGAAGCATGGCAAGCACTGTTTGAGGTCGGAAACGTTGATGGTGCTGAAGAAATATTCGAAAAAAAATTCACTGCAATGTATGTGAGTGGTAAACTCCTTCATTCAAAATGACACCCAGAAGTGGATATATATATATATATATATATATATATATATATATATATATATATATATATATATATATTACAGAAAGGGCTGTTATTTTTCAATTCATTCAAGGAAAAAGACATACACATCGGTCAACGATTGTCGCCGAAGGTTGCTGCACAAGTGCATAATACCACAGCGGATGCTCAGAACCAGCACACAAGTCGTGTATATATGGCTAAAGTTTGGGGGCAGTTACTTCAGCCGAAACAAGTAATCCTCTCTCCTGATTAATGGGTCTGGAAATTGCGAAGGGATAGTTAGGTGCCAGTGTGGGCTACTACAGCTCCCATCAAAGAGGACAATATGTATATTATTGGTTGTGGATGCAAAGTTGTTTATGCAATTGCAAGTGTCGTAAAGATGATGTGGATTTTTGTTCTAATATGTGCGTTACGTGATTGTTGTCAATTTCTAGGAGAATAACAATCATGTTGGAAATAAAATGTTTTATTTGTAGGGTTCACAAAAGCAACATACGCACATAAAATACCTGAGGCGTACTCACAATTGAACATGCTCTATTTTTGCATATTTCTCTCTTCAACATTGAGAGAGCGAGGGGAGAAGGAAGCGGGAGGAAGAGCAGTATTAGGTGGTACCAAGGCCGAATCAACACAATGATGTTTAAATCGAAGCTCAGAGACACGTTGAACATGAAAAGTCACTTCAACGCACTGAAGCCCCACACCGAGTTACCTATTTCCGCCTTTGGTGCACATTGATGGGGGGGGGGGGGGTGAACCAATTGCTGAATCCAACGAGACATTCTAATAAATCGTCCGACGCACACACGGCAAAACAGCCTATTTACGACGACAAAAGTCAAAAAAATAAAGTTTAATGCCAAACCGGTTAGTTTTTTTTCTAGAAATGCCCTAATAAATCCATCACCCTTCATCGGCTCATAGTTCTGTCCCAACCATAGTGTCGATTTGTTGTGTTTTTGTGAAGTTATAGTGCATTAAGTGAAATATTTTCAATATGGATATTTTACCTTGTGGTAGTACATTTTAATTTCAGTATAATTATGTAGTTATAGAAATATCCTAGTGAAATATTCGAACATATCCGATGAATGCACTTTTTTGCTGTTGTTTGCCTTAGTTTGACTGGATTTTCAAAAAAGTTTCACATTGTTCCGGTGAGAAAAAGTGGACAAACATAACCCACGTGTCTGAACTTCAGTTCATAATAGTTTTTAGCACCCCTTTTTGCCACATTTTCACATAATTCGTCATTTTTCACAGGTAGTCTGACAGTCGATGGCGCTGTGGCGTTGCCGAAAATAACCAGAAAAGAACTGTTCTTGATACTGATTATCATCATTATTATTGTTTTGATAGATTTGAATGTTTACTGTTCTAGCTAGTTTTTTTTTCCTGTCATACATATCTATATGAATCAAAAACTTTTTTTAAACAATATTTGCCTTTTATTCCTATAAAAACTCAACCAACATGAAATTTTATATCACATATAATGTTTTATACACACAATTTATGTTTCTGTATTGAAAAATGTTTTTGTCGCCGTAAATCGGCTGTTTTGCCGTGTGTGCCACGCTTAGTTCTCGTTCTATATGCTGATATAAATGGAATTGCAAAGTATACCTCTGTAAGGTAGAAAACCACCTCACCCACGCCCTCTGATAGTGTTGCCATCGTGGCAAGACTCCTCAAAAGTTATTTTAGGTCATGTACCATCAGTGTGCAAAAACTCAATCCGTCAGGAAAAAGTGAAAGGTTGGTTCGGTTCCACACTATAGTCCCCACCAGATGGAGGCCAAGGATGTAAACAGTCGACCCTGGTAAATAATGTTATGACAAACAATGAGGTATAAGCACTATATTTCAAAATACAGAAGATGAAACCAGTAATAATTAATTTTTACTGATCACCACAAGGTGATACAGTTATTATTATTTCTACCAACCTATAAACATAATGGGTAATGGGCAATATATATGATCTAGAAATCAAAATACTTTGCGGTTATTTCAACTCAGACAGTCATAGGTATTCTCCACATCTCAGTCAATTAAAAAATATTTTTGCCGGTTTCGACATGAATGCTGTAATTGTTGGACCAACATGAATAACGTCTGCGACTATCAACGATTGATCACATTTTCAGTAATTTTGGGACTAAGAGTGATTTAAAAACTTGTGACAATACAATCTTCAATTACCCTAACACCAAACTGATATCATTTGCACTCGACGCGCGTTTCGCTAACATCTTCAGAAGATAGTATCAGTTTTCTTCTGAAGATGCTAACCTTGGCTGTGAAATGCTTGTTTCGCGTCTGGTTGCATGAAAAAGTTATTAAGGAACTTGGGTACTTTTGTGGAGAAAATGAAGTTTGAGTAATACTTTTTGTCTTTTTTTATCTATGCTCTCTAGTTGATTCAACTTTTGAATGCTTAATATACAAATTGAACAAGAAAAGGTGCCCGTTGTTGCCACATAGGCATCGTGAACGAATCAAAAACCTTTGAATTATATTCACGTACCTATCAACAGAGAGTGTTTGATTTTCCTCGTCCATATAGAAGTTGTAATTTCCATTTTTTTTTTATTCGGAGAAGAAAAAAAAAATTCTTCAAATTAAAAGGTTCTGTATAATTTCAGAAAATAAAATATTTTTTTTTTCAAATATAAGGAGACTTTGTCATGAAATTTCTATCTATAATTAAGTTCCTTAAAACCATCGACTTGTGAAAACTTGCAACACTTTAATTCTCGCCAGCTCATATGGCAACAATATTACTGAATTCCTTAACGCTGCTCTGTTTCCTAAACTGTTGATGAATAGACTGTTTCATTCAAAAATGACAAACTGAACGTCATAAGAGAAATATTTCATGTAAATTGACAACATGCAGACTATTAATAACTACACTTATGAAGAAGAGCAACTAATAGTCAAATCGGCAACCAGGAGTAAGAGATTCAATGAATTTGGATAGCTACTCAGATGTCCAATCATGTCTCGTTTTAGGAAAGGAATTGAAACGCCTTGATCAAATAATCAAAGAAAAACATTTTCGCATTAGAAATAAATCGATTCAGCATTATTTCATCAGACTATCCTGTGACAACAAAAAAAGGTTCATCTTAAGATTGATGGAGAATATAACTGGTTTAGCAAGCGTTCTTCAAGTTTTACATGTGATGTCCTGGAGTCACACAAAAATGTTTCAGTATTCTGAAGTTGAGTGAGTTGAAAACATTACCTGAAATGAGGTTTCAAAGTCACAAATACTGTAGAGGTTTTTATATTTCCTATGTGAAAGTCTTAAGGTAGAAAATCTTTGAATTCACTGTATGCTACCTTGATCCATTAACCAGAAATCACCACTGTCTCCATTCAATTATAAATGCTGATGTTGAGACGTTATATATATTATCTCCCTTTGTGTGAATATTGTCATTGTGCTGAAACGGTAGCTTCAACACTATCAACCAGCTTATACTTATATTTTCAGAGATTTTTCAACAACGACAGCTCATCCATTCCATCTTGGAACGGAAATGATGTATTGCTCACCGCGGCACAAGCAGACATTTCAATCCTTCACAAAGTTCAATGCGCAACCGGATGTGTGACGAATTTCCGTATGAAGTTGGATAGGATGAGCTGTATACTTCTCTCTTTACATCGTTACACGTGACGTCATGATTACCAAGAGTTTTTTATATTCATGCAATCGGTTGATGATATTTTCTCCCAGTATGATTTTGACACTTCAAATTCATTATTTCTATATTTTTCATCGTTTTTCTTTTTGCTGTCTGAAATTAGTATTGCACTCTTTTTACTGTGAAATTTGTATCAGGACAGGAGATTAAGAGCATCCAGCATCCTGGCTATTAATTACAAATGAACTCTGGAGAGTTTTTCATTCACCTATCAATCAATGTTGTGAGACTTTGAATCAATATGGAATATTCTTTTATTAGCTCCAAGATAGTAATCTTTATTCCAAGTGTAAACTGATTGACACAGTTATTCAGATTGCGAGACTTATCTCAGTGTCTGAAATTCAAGGAATACAGAACTTGATAATTCATTGACATAATATATAAAATATAGGAATATTTTGTCGAGTGTTAATGGTAATTTCATAATATAAATGAAACTGATCACGAATTCACAAACATATATTTCAGAGGTTACTCACATCAAAGATTATTTCCAAATTATAATTCGGAAATATTTCTACTGCTTTCATTTTCTTTATTTAGATTGACCTATCAATGTATTCTGTCAATAATTTTAGCCCAGAAACAAATTTCGTTTACGACAAACTTATACTCGATCACAATAGAATGCTGGATGAAAAAGTTCTTGCAGAAACCATGGACAGTGATATAGCCTGGTTCAGTACTTTAGAAGATGATTTCCAAGGCTCTCTGATTATTGGTAATTTAACTGTTTTCTAAGTTTTTGTGCTATGGAATAATTTTTTTTATTTATTTATTTCAACTGACAGCTTCCAAACAGAATGGGGTTCTGGTATGAGGAAGTTAAAATACTAACAATGATAATAATATAACCTAATAATACATTAACAATTGTTGTTTGTACTTTGATGAACATCATTACTCTAGTAGTTTGTTTTTCAATTTTTTCGAAAAAATATGTATGGATCTGGAAGATTTCATTTCTTCTGGTAATTCATTGAATACTTATATTGAGTTTGAAATAGGATTGTTTCTACCCTTATTGGTGTGAATAATATTTAGATGATAATTATTGAAAGTTTTAGTATTATAATTGTGTAGAATTTTTAAAGAACAAAATATTACTTTTCTGAAGTTTTTTCGTTGATTTGTATATATATTTGGCTTTTTCGAGTTTTATCAAACAGTTCAACGTCATGTTATTAGTCTTTTTGTATAATTCCGACGATGGAGTGTCCCATATAATAATCATTGGCATATCTTCTTGAACTTCCAAGAATTGTTTTCTTTGTGCCTGCATTTGTGATAGTACTTCTGATCTGTTCATTCAACGTGGTAAATATTGAACGCACAGAAAACTTAATCAAATTTCAATTGTTCAGATTTAATAAGAATTTCTTCTGGGATTGTCAAGCGAAAACTATATCTACCGATTTTCCAAGTGTATCATAAAAAGTTGGCAGAATATCGACAAATAAAATGGAAAACGCCTGAAGAAAATGTGCGTGGTCCCGTTAACTCGATGCAAAGTAATGTGTTGGAGGATGAGGATAAGTATGACCCGAAACATCCGGCAACTATCGAAGTGGAGAAGCAGAGAAGGAAGTGGGATGAGATGATCACAAAATATAGAGCAGAGGTAGAAGGAGCTGATAAAAATATAACTGGTAACGTAAAAAAGGAGAAGGGAAAAAGCGTTGATAAGAAATCCAAAACTAAAAAGAAAACATCCAAAGCAAAGAGTGAGAAATCACAGAAATCAAAGTACAAGAAGGGAGCGAAAACAGATGAAATAGATGTGGTAATATGCAAAATCTTGTTTCGATAAAAATTATCAGTATTTAATTAGGCTCTATTCTATAACTGTAAAGGGTTCAACCAATTATACGAGAATTTCATTAATATTATTACTATACAATGCTTATATTTACCTTGAAATATTTTATTTCAACTTTTCGGAATTACTGATGAAACACTCTGTATATTTTGCTTCCTGAAATCCCGAGCATCAATGTACTTGAATCTTGATTGAAATAAGTCTTAACAAAGTCGAGATACCCACCTTTTCTTTAGTTAATCCAACAAAGTTGGATATATTGGGCATATATCTGCAAGAAAACAACTACTTCCCCTACTAATACCACGTCGGGCATTGAATGCCATGAAGAAGATGCGCTTCCAGTAGTGCCTCCAGTGATCTAACAACAGTGTATGACGGCTCGACAGAATGAAGAGACCAGCTGCAGACCGGTTTCGGAGTAGTTGCTCCATCATCAATACAGGGCATATCCACACCAACAACCCAAAGGCCATCAATTCCCAGCTTGTGTCAGATCAAACTTTATTGAATCGAGTTTCCACTCGGTTAGTCCACTTCTCCAAATCAAAGAACTAGGTTCATTTGCAGTTTTCTCCCAAGAGATGAGCCGAGACGACGTAGTTGTTTTCAACTCATGCGTGGATGATGAATGCCAGTTTTTAGATAGACAAAAAATGTAAATGTAAAACCCAGATTTGCGTGTGTATATGTCAAACAGATTGACCCATTATTTTTCGCCAATCGCACGGTAATACCATTTCAAGTGTTAATATGCTACTGTGAATAGTTTTTTTTTTGTTATATTTTTTGCAACACATTCAAGTCACCTTTGTATCACTTGGAACAGTTTGCCTTCATGATTTTCGTATATTGAGCGATCCTTTTTTATGTACTTAACAGATTTAAGGCGGCCTTTATAAAGTCTTCCTTCAAATTCATTATCAAAGTCAACGCACGCAAACTGAGTTTTACATGAAATATCCCAAGGCGTTTAAAGCTTTTTGTAGATTACGATTACTTTTGGTAATTCTTTGTTGAAAGCAGACTTGCAAAATTGATGCAAAAAATATATGACATCGTGCCCGGCCTGACCTGATCCAAGCAACTATCTATCGATAATGGTACTTCTATTTTGATTCCATATATGTCATGCAAGTCTTTGTACTTTCTTAAGTTTGTTAAAAGTGAATGATAATTTTGTCTACACTTCCATCTTTCGTTTCAACTGTCCTTTTTGAGACGAAATTCTCGGTTTTGACATTATTGTTGGTAAATTTGAGGTATTTCTTAACATAATAAGCCTCAGGAATAACCAATTGGCAACAATTATTTGTTGGATATCAAATATATAACCAACTTAGAAAATTTCTACTTCAGTACTTTCGAAAGCTGGTTTCAGCGAATAATAGCCTATCACATTATGTGTTATTATAAAGGCTTAGGGTTTCGCAAATGTTTGAAATTACCAAGAAACTTTTATTCTGAACAAAATTTTTGCAACTTGCATTCATTTTGGGAAGCTGATTATTCATTCATTCATAAAGATTTTTTTAAACAAAATGTCCTGAAAGATCTGCCAAAACAATTGAAAAAATAAAATCTGATCCGACCAAAAGTTTTCAATAAAAAAAAATAAAAAAATCCTAACACGAAAACTACAAACAATCGCATATCTTATATACACGGGGAATATTCGAATACCCCTTGATGAAAGCAATCTAGAATATAAATATAAAGAAAAATTAAACAAACGATTTCAAGGGAGTAGGTTTGATGAAAGTTTCCTCTACGATTCTCACAATGTGTCCACAAAACCATTGTACAGAAAATCGTACTTTTTTTTTGTTGAATATGTTTTTCATCAACTACCAAAACTTTCCTTTCTCCTCAGTATTCAGTGATATAATAGGAACACACCAAATGACGCCCTTATGAAAACGAAATTCATGAAAATTCAGAATGGATATATTTCACTGAATGAACTCCTATTCTACAACGATTTGTTGGTTGAATAGATTTTGAATTTCATTACCTTGTTCCAAATTTCCGCACTTTTGCAGATACAATTAATGCCAATTTGGATTGTAAAGAAAATTTTCGGGTACTTGGACCAGAAGGCTTTATTGTCAATAAAAAAAGTCAATCGTTATTGGTCTTACGTGGTTCAAGAGATAATGAAAGAAAGGAAGGCCAGAGAAAATATAAACAAATATCTCGCAAAGTTGGAGGTATAGTAGGATTGATTTTTAATGAATGAAATATCAATTTTTTCAAGGAGTAAAGTTATCTATCTATTTCAGGCTAGAATCGATCCGAAGAAACTTGAATCTATTCTGAAATCTTCAAGTGATAGGTCACCAAACAGAAAATTGATGCACCGTCATGGTATTTGTTACGAAATGGGTGCAATTCCCAAAAATATAGTTCCGCGAGAGAACAAAAATTTAGTAGACATATCCTTAACATCTGAAGCACTAAAAGAGGTAATATATTAAATGATTTGGGATAGAAGACAATCTGGACCGAACGATTTCACGCAAAAAACTTTTATAAATCAGCAAAATATTTGAAATATAAGTCCTGAAGCCATTTGGACGTGAGAAAAGTTTTTTTATACTTCTCCTTATCTTGGGAGCTGAGGCGCTCTGGGGCGTATTACTGATTTTACGGTAGCATATTTGCTGATTCAACTGTAGGGAAACTCAACAGAACTCACAGCGCTACCGGGTCGGTTGATGTATTCTACTAAATTATACCAGCACTGATTTAGCCAGAAAAAATGATTCCATGATGGTGGACTGAACAGGCAGTGAGCAGTTCGTAGACTACAAGGCAACTGCCGGGGAAACAGTTGAAACCGGTCTCTGAATGATCCTGATTCATAGGACAGGACAATATTCTTGATACGATTTTTGGAAGAATAAACAATATAACTGAGTGCAGTTGGTTATTAGGTCCTTTCAGCACTTCGTAACTTTCTTGCGTGAAATTTGCTGCATTTTTTAATGCCCGCCATTGTATTGCATTTTGGTTTTGAATAATAAATTCCTGTTATTGTGACGGAGCAATTATGTTCCAAAAGCATAATTTATTTGAATCAGCTGAAATAATCATTTCCCATCATAAAGGTCAAAATTGCGAAATCCCAGAATGTATAATAATTGCAAAAGACGGCAGCTTTGACTACGATTCTTAACAATACAACAGACCCCATAGTTCTGGACTTCTCTGAACCAATTCACCAGCAAAATTAAACATAACATGAAGACACACGACGGAATTCCGGTTTACTCAAAGTCCAAAAGATACACAAGCAGGAGGTAGAGAGTCAAATAAAGAAAATGCTGAACCAAAATATAATGAGGCCAAGTAACTCACCGTGATCTTCTCCCATTTGGGTTGTACTCAAAAAGGCAGATGCATTCAGTAAAATGTAAAAGTAGAGCCTTGTAGTAGAAAATTAAACGAAAAGACAATTGACGACAAATATCCCCTTCCTAATATTACCGACCTTTAAGATAAATTATGAAAATGCCAATATTTGAAAACCCTAAATCTTGCTAGCGAGTTTCACCAGAACGAAATGAATGAGATACTGAAAAAACAGCTTTTAATACCGAAAATAGAAATTATGAATAACTGCGAATGCCTTTTGGTTTGAAAAACGCTCCACCTGATTTTTTACGCGTTATCATAGACATTATTCCACTTACTTCCAATAAATTGGTTGAATAATTTGGTTAGATGCAACGATGGTTACCAGTTTAATTGAATATCCACTAATAATAATATATATATATATATATATATATATATATATATATATATATTTATTTCAGGTGGAGGAAGCGATAGCCGTACCCAATGGCGAGCTAGTATCTTTCCCTAGACTCATCAAACAGGATATACAGCTCTACAGACACCACCCTTGTTTTATACAAGATGTAAATGTTATATATGACGTTGATGCTGATATTCAAAGGCAGAGATCATTCCTGACATATTCTCTAACGACTGTCATTAGTACTTTGAAGATATGTGTCAACGAGCAGGATCTGAGTGACTGGTGATCTTTATATCATTTGAAAATATGTAAGCTTCGGAAATATCTCGTAATCTTTGTGAACACGATATTATATCATCAAAAATATTAAATCATCTGCTTATTCAGTGCAAACTGTCTTATTTGACTTTATATTACTTTTGTTCAATAAGTACTTTAAGAATGGATGGGTTACTCATACAGACAGGGGCGCTTCCAGTTATTTTGATCGGGAAGGGATCGAGAGAAATGAAAATTCGAATGGATTTTGACTTCACTAGTGGGTTTTTGAAGGATGAACATATGACCTTTGCGATTTTAACGGCTTTGGTGGTTGCAGTCCGACAGCCCCCCCCCCCCCTCCCCTCGAATATAATATTATATTATTTTTGTTAAATAGTTCCAGAATGGTAATGGTTAGATAATATTCAACTTAGAATAAACATTTTTATTATGTTTATGATGAGGTATACATTCAATTCCAACATAATACCAGATCAAAGATATCTACAATTGTTATTTTCATTCAGTTTACCAGTGACTTGTTAAGTTTACTTCACAATTTTCCCATTTCAAAGCAAAAAATTCACACTTGAATTTTATGCTTACTTATTTATTGGGCAATAATAGTTATTTGTTTTACTAGGCAGCAAAATAGTAGATTGACTGCCGCGGCTGATATGCAGTCATTCTACTTTGCTGCCCAGTTGAACATATGATTTTTTCTCCGATTGTTTATAATGATTATTTTTTTCACTTGTTAAAATGTGACGTTTTTGGCATTTCAGCCAATAGTAGCGGGTTATCCTATGGTTATTCTAGCCAATCATTGAGTATTATACTGATAAAACTGCCTGGTCCTTTCGATAAAACGTTGTTTACCTTTGAACTGTCAAAACTATACGGTTTACCTCGTCGATTCTATTGAACTGCCTCATGTTTATATAAATTATCATGAATGAAGAGTCACCTTATTATTAATAGTCATTCACTTTTTCAGCATAATAATAACATAACACATTTCAATGAACACTCAAACACGTAAATAGCTAGCTCATAACCCCAACTTTATGACAGATATAGCGAACGACCGATTCAAATATTTAAGGTTTCCTTATGTTATGCGGGCGATTCATTATGAGTTTCGTACAGGGGATTAGTGAATTGAATCGTGCACTCCTCAAATGATGTATATCATTTCAAATCGATTTGAGTTGTTCAAAGTATACCTATTCTATCAAAATCATAGCGAGTATATATCTAGGATGTGACGAGAAATCTGAACGTTCGGATTCAGAAGTTTCAGTGAAGCTCCTGACGTTTCATTATGGAATTTTGTTTAGATCTCTCTGGATGGAGAATTTACCTCGAATATCTATACTTCTTGTGGCTCGATCCTGACATTCTAGTAATATATTGAAATGAAAAAGTTTCACAATATGAACTGGTTTTTCAAATTCAAATCGAAGTGTCAAACTTTTCAAAAAAATTGATAGGTTTCTATTAGACGAACTTGGCCTTACATATTTTGTATACTGATGATTCTATTGGTGACGAAAAATCCCGTGAGGATTCAGCCAACAAGACCGTCGGTATCGACATTCACTCGTAAGCTGCCGCCTGGTCGGAAATGTAGCCTAAGAGAATCGCATTTGTATCACTACCTGTGTCACTACCTACCGTCGAAAAATATAAGCTCTGGCTTCGGTTTCTCAGATCGAGAGGATTTGACTAAACAAAAGCATATCGGTCAATGCACCAGGGTTATATGCATCTTGGAAATTTTCAATCAACCTTATACTATGAGAGGTGTGACGCCATCTCTTGGTATCGTCGGCAAGCATTATCATATTCACTGCGTAAGCGTCATATCTCTTTTGGATCATATAGAGGGCATACATCGTTCTTTGAAATTTCAAATTTGTAAAATTTTCACCTATTCTCCTTTCCTTCTTATGTAAATGAAATACTGATCAATTAAATTGTTCTTCCTTTTATTTGTTCAAAAAATAATTTCTCCAAATACAACTCGTTCTTCAAATTTAATAAGATAAATTTTCATTTTCGAAACACTCAAACTTTTTTATTTTGAGTTTTGAGTATTTTTGAGGCAAAAGCATTCAAACAAACCGAATTAAATAAAATCACGAGTCCGTAGGATATCGGTTTGTTTTCATACTTTTGCCAAATAAAAAAGTTTTTGTTGAATGAATGTGATGTTTCCACCAACATAAATTATCACATGTGACTTTGTTTGGATGAAACAAATATCAAAGAATGCGAAAGCAGTTGGGTGTCTACTAAATGAAAAGCCTTATCACGTTTTATGGTGACTCGTAATTTTCAGAAAAGTATTCGGAAACCTAAAGTTTTTTCTTGTATAACCACAAAATTGATCAGTTGAATTGTTTGACTAACGAAAATGAAACAAAGCTTTAATTTAGGCCGGTTCAATAAAATATACCTAAATCAGAGATTTTTTTATGAGAATCATAATCGACCAAAATCAGTCTGTTATATTTTATTCTTCCAAATTATAACATAAGTTTAAAAATTAATAATCTATAAAAATATCAATAGATACTTATCCAAAGGAACAAACTTCATCACATTTCGAATTTTCTTGCATGTTTTTCTATATAGAAAATAGAAAACGTTTTGAAGGCTATTGAGAAGCGGTGAATAGTAGTGCTGGTTATATTTGACTCACAGTTTCGGTGACTCACAATTCATTCATATGAACTGTGACCAGCAAGATTTTGCTTTTGAAGAAAATATAGGTGTAGTTTGATTTGTTGAAGAGATCATTAAAAAATTGTTCTTCCAAATAACCTCCTCTCTCTTATCCAAGAAGGATAACAGTTCTGATACCAATCCCAATCTCAACAAAAAAAAACAAAATATAATTCCAAAAGTTTTTGAAAAAATATTGAAAATCAGAATTGAAGAATATCTTGAAAAAAATAGTATTCTTTCTGACAACCAGTTTGGATTTCGCAGCAACGTCTCAACTGAGCATGCATGCATTATGTCATCTCACAACTCAAATTTATGAAGCCATAGAAGAAAAATTCATAATTGTTTGTTTATTTCTAGATTTAGCTAAAGCTTTCGATTCAGTGAGTCATGAGTTATTACTACAAAAATTAGAAAAAATTGGATTCCGTGGATTGAGTTATAAATTGATAAAAAGTTATCTAGAAAATCGAAAACTATGTGTCAAGATAGTAGTAGTGTCAAGAGTTCCCAAGAGTTCCGCAAGGAACAGTTCTAGATCCTGTGTTATTTAACATATCCCTGAATGACATTTTTTATGTGAAAACAAAAGGTTCTATACACAGTTTTGCAGATGATACTGTTATAATCTATATATCAAATACATGGCAATCTCTTGAAATACTCCTACAAAATGACTTTGAAAATATAAAATATTGGTTCAACAATAACTTATTGACTCTCGATTTCGAGAAATCACATTATCTCCCCTTTACTTCTTATAGAAATCATCTACCTTATCATGGACCTATTAAAATAAATGATTCATATATAAAAGAAGTCGACCATATCAAATATTTAGGCATCATGACAGACAGGCATTTAAAATGGAATTTCCAAATTGATTATCTAATAAAAAAATTACGCCCTCTATTGCCAAAATTCAAATTTCTTCATAATATTCACAGTAAAAAACACATGAATATGATTTATTTTTCTTTATTTCAATCTAAAATAAATTATGGTATACTGTCATCGGAGGGAGTTAATCAGAATTATCTGTAAAATTTGGAAAATTTACAAAAATGGTTCTTAAAAATCATGTATGGTAAAAATATTCGATATTCCTCCAATAAATTATTTTGTGAAAGTGAAAAAATGGATATCAGACAATTATTTTGTCTTAATATAATAACTTCCATATTTTCTCATAAAAACTGCTGTAAGTATAATGATCATTTATATAATACACGAAATAAAAACGAAATTACTGCTAAAAATAAAATTTCCAAAGCCAAATCACAAAAAAACTTATATTTAGCATCATTTAATTTATTTACGATAAATTATCAAATTCGATTAAGGTAACAAATTCAAAATATTCTTATAAAAAACTGGTGAAAAAATGGATTCTTGAAACTCCCAGATTATTTTTCCAGAATCTTATAGAATTGAAATTTTCCATGTGACTGCCAGTGTGCTGATTATACTGTCATTTTCGTTTATTGTTCAAATGTTATTATATTATTAAATCATTTATTTTTAATACATAATAATTATTCAATAAAATATTTAATCCTTACAACAAGTGCAATAACTTCGTAAGGTTGAATATTTATTCACATATTATTTATTTTAAAATTGTGATATTGAGATTTATTGTGAATAAATTGTTATTATTATTATTATTATTACCAGATATCGTTAGAGTGAGTGTGCCATTCCAACTTGGTGTCAGATCTAAGGACATAAAATAACAGAAATCAATGAAATTCTCCATCTATAAAAGAATGAACAGTTGATCATTTTGAAATGAAGTTAGTCGAAAGTCTGAAGTAAACTTAATAAATAGTAATAAAAACGTCGAAGGAACCTTGTAACAATTGTTTTTGAAATGTTCATAAAGATACTTTAGAATATTTACATGTAAACACCAATTCATCAGAAAAATTCTTCACATTCTTCCACCACTTTTGGACAGAATTTTCTAGCAAATGATATATACGAAACATTCGATGTTAACGGTATTTTAGTACTTGCACTATGTTTGTTCCACACATGAATTGCATAACTATTTTTCGTGAGTTTATCGACAGCTCCCGTTGAATTATTATCAAAAAACATTTTCCATTTTCCCCAAGGCACTGCATAGAAAGTATCTGTGGGATATACTTTGAACCCCTGGCAGTCTTTTTTTATCATGTCTTTCGCCAATTTTGCGCCTCCACAAACAGATTTGAGTAACCTGAAACAGTAGAATCCTCAGTAAGATAATGATAGGGAGAAAAAATTGATGATGAAGGATCCAAAATATATATTCTCACGTATAACTTACCTAGTTACCACTCCAGGTCCATTATATCCCCAATCTCTTCCATTGAAGTTATTCTTGAGATCGTCCAAACACTTGGCAGCCAGCTGATGACCTTTTCCACTTGAAGAGAAGCTCATTACACCGGCAGCTACATCTTTGCCTGATTCCGCACCAGCATAGTTTGGTGGAAGTTTTTCCAAAGACTTCGTGACTATTACATCTAAGTCTAAGTATATTCCGCCGAATTTCCATAAAGTTAAGTATCTGAAATCGATTAAATACATGGAAATTATTCAGAGTTTCTGCAATCACGAGAATAAAGGTATAAATTCGTAAGCACTACATTTCAATATTTTCAGAATTGAATAATTTTTTCTAAGACAGTTTTTATTCGATAATGTAAAAGCTATATGACCCCTTATTATTGGAACATTCCAGTAACTATGATGTCGTGTACAGCTCTTGGCTGAAAAACTACAAAAACTGCAATCTTCCTGAAATCAACTAATTCATGGATTTCCCAAATTTTATTTGAAATTAGTTAAGAACTTACGCAACTTCGATATGTAAGAGAGCAGAAGATGTAATTATATACCAAGTCCAACATTACAGTTTGCCTTCGTTAGAGCAAGCTTAAACAAGTGATATCGTACAAAAACTCGCTACGAAGTATCTATATACCAGAAGCGTTTGTTGACTTTGACACTAGTTCTGGTCAACTTTTCACAGGCGACCTTGGATTTGTTACAAATAAAAATATCGTACAAATTACAAAAATAATAAAGGCATACTGTTTCAAATGGTACAGGGTTAGTCAAAACTCGTGTTACATTTTTGAAAGGCTAGATTTGCATTTTATATTCGATTTACAGTCCAAAATGTTCTTTAATGAACGAAGAAGACTTATAGAACACGGTATATCATTCTCACTAAATTACTTATCAATATGTATAAAAATATCAATTGTAACCATTTTTAGTGTTATTCTGGTTACATACAGTTGCATATGTTAAGGCAGACGATTTGAATATATACAAACATCAATATTCACATATGGATATTTCTTTAGGAAATCCGACCGAACTAACTGTAGTTATTTGAGAAATAATTTCGATTATAAATTATTAGAATATTTTCTTGTATTCAGTAAATCGAATTCAGAGTCCAATTTAATATCATGACGTGTTTTTCAAATTTCAATTTATTTTTGATTACCATATGTTAAACTTGTATGGTGTGTTATCTTTAAGATCTCTTTTAACTTGAAAATATGAAACAAAAACCCAGAAACCCAGCCCTAGAGTAAAACTGTTGATTATTTTTATAAATCGGACTTTTTAATTTTACCTATATCATACCTCAGTACATCACTGGCATGTGACATGGCATAATCTGAGTTTTCTATCGTACCAGATTTGTACAAATGTTCCACGGGAGATCCCTCGATATACTTTTCGTAATCCAAATGCATCATTTTGACATTTTTGTAGCTCAACAACGCTTTCAGAAACCTGTCGGATTCGTCGCCGTCGAAACGAAGAACACCCGGTGAGGTGAACAAAAGGTAAACGTCGAAATCGGGATTCATCTTTGCCGCACTCTCAACTGCACACGCCTGACGGGCTTCTATCGATATTTTTCCTTTGATGAACGACTTGCAGGAGGTTTCGTGAAAGAAAATCGACTTGTCTTTCCTGGGGCTCATGCTGGAAACATCGGGAAGGGATTCGGTTTTCAGGCGATAGCAGTAGATGCTATCTGTTGGGTAGAAATAACGGTACATCTGCATCGGGATGTAATGAGTGCTCGGCGAATAGAACATCAGTGCTAGGACTAGCCATAGTAGGACGTTGGAGCATATTAGTATGTACAGGCATTTTCGCTTCTGTAACCACAATGAAGTCATATTCTCTTCGCGCTCTGGTACAAGCTTGGCATGATGGTGGGGATATTTACTGGAAATAAATTCAGTGAATTGGGATTGGAACCTTTAGTTGAAACTTTTTGTAAAGATTATTTATCCTAACACCGAAGTGATATTATTTGAAATAGACGCCCGTTTCACTAGCAGGAAAAGAAAATTTATACTGAACTAAAATTAATTTATAAATTTAACAATTTTTCAGGTAGCACAGCTACTACCTGTAAACATTTTTGGTCCGATATGAAGTTTTTCTGTTTCTACTGATTATTCTGATTGATTCCTCAACAATAAACCAAAAAGAGATAGGCCCTTTGTCACCATTTATGCTATGTTTACATTTTGCTGTTTCTAGACTCTCACATGTATCAGATCAGATTGGTGAGTCTAGAAATATTAAAATGTAAAAATAGTATGAATTGTGAGAAAGTGCCTTCTCCCTTTTAGCCTGCCTTTTGGTTTATTGTTAAGAAATTAATCAGAATAATCAGTAGAAACAGACGAAGTCCATATCCGACCTGAAAAGTGGTAAAGTACCTAGCTAACTTTAGTCTCTAAATTTAGTATCAGTTTTCTTCTGAAAATGCTAAACTTTTTAACGAAACGCGCATCGAGTGCAACTAATATCAATTTGGTGTTAAGGTAATTGATCTCTACAAAAACTTCCATTCTTATATTAATTAATCAAATTGTTCAATAACTTGAAACCAAATGAATAATTATAGCCCGGTTTCATCAGAGGGTCACTGTTATTTCCAAGGTTTTTGCCACGTGATTGATATCCAATTTTTTTATTAAACAATTTTGGTATGAATAATTATAGCCCGGTTTCATCAGAGGGTCACTGTTATTTCCAAAGTTTTTGCCACGTGATTGATATCCAATTTTTTTATTAAACAATTTTGGTATGAATTGTGTGCATTGCATTCGTCTATGGATCTACATTTGTTAATTTTGAGTATGTAATCGTGTATATTTATTACACTATGATAAGCAAAAAAGTTTGCATAAGGTGTGTCATAGAAACAGTATGATCTAAACTTATTGAAAATATAATGGATATATACATCAGTTGTAAATTATAGGCAAAATGAGCTTGAAGTGATAAGATATTGGCCGACAGAAAAGTAAAGTTTGAAATCTTTTTAGCCTATTACTTGAAATTGTCTTCCCGAAGAGTCTCTCACTCTAGGAAATAGGTGTACACAATTTGAGAAATATTTAGGAAATATAGGAAATATTGAGGAGATTCGGGAAATATTCGAGAAATAGTAGGTAATGTTTGGGAAATGAAAGAAAATTTTTGAGAATTGATGACGCGTTGTGGCTTTATATTTTATTTTTTTATTTCATAAAATTAATTTATTGATATTTGAATATTATTTGGAGCTCAATTTAGACCCTTTGGCTATAAATTTTTGGTGCTTCTAATCGAGTCCTATTTATAACTCGAGTGAATATGAAAAAATTTTGGCTTGAAAATTGTACTTTAATAATATTTAAAGAACTTAATTATGTAAGAATCGAATATTACGCAATAACTGATGAATGAAATCTAGACAGGTTCGAACTTGTTTTCGGGACCACCTAATTTGTAGATAATCCGTTTTTTCGTGCCAGGATTTTTTCTGGTCAATTTTTTTTTTCTTGTCATTGGTTAAAAAAAATTCAGCTGGCAAAAAAATGTTATAACCTTAAATGCCTATACATCCATTGAATTATATGGACATGGTTTAATTTTAATGATTGAAAAATGTACATTGGCTGGAGACCCACTTCTTCCGTGGCTTCACTCCAGTCAACGCCAACGAGGTAGAAAAAGAAGGTTACTATGCAGTCTCTTATGATAACAGATGGTACATAGAAAGAATCTTAGAAAAGAAAGGAAATACATGTAGAGTTCAATTTTTACAAGAAGAATGAATTAATTTGGCCAAAAATGAAATCATAGAGGAAATTGACATGAAATATATATTTTATCTACACCCGTACTCTAATAATACACTTATATGCCCACAACCCGTTTTATAATGAAATCTATTACGATACAGATTTTCATTACGATACAGATTTCAACCAATAGAAACCCATTATTTTTCAATCAAGCATGATGTGCATGCTCTGCATTTGACGTTTGTCAAGTCAAAATCGGTATAGGTATTGAACTTTTGAAGAATATAGCCAATTTCGATAATCATAACAAAATAACTGATACCAGCGATATGGGAGAATCACCTTCGACACCTTCACCGACAGAAATACAGTTAGAATGATCAAATTTTTCATTTGACAAATGCATGATTTATTACTTATTTTTTCATCTAGTTATGTGGGCTCTCCGTAGCCGAGCCGTCTGTGGCGCTGATATTGATTATTCTAGCTGGAGGAGACATTGGTTCGATTCCGGTCTCGAGTAAACTTTTTTTCTTTGATTTTTGATCTTCTTTTCATATCTCATCGTTTTATTTCTCGAAGTGATACTATTAATTTCAATTCTGTGAAATTTTTCAAAGAAATTCGTTAAATCAGTATTATTGTGTGCAATACAATTATAAATATAATATTTGTAGTTCTTTACTATTTATCGGGTGTAGATAAAATAGCGTATGCAACTCTCATGTAATAGTTATTAATACACTCGCATAAACCATACGAAACTCACCTTCGGCTCGTTTCGTATCCCGGTTTATGCTCATATATTAATAAGCATCATTACACGATCGTTGCATAATATACTATTATGGCCCAATTAGTGTTATGAATTCAGAATGTGTAAGCATCTATAAAGAATGGAAGAAACGATAAAGGAGAAGTATATTCAAAATAGATGAATTAAAGCTATTTTATTATTATTTTTCATGAAATATATTTAACAACTCCAATAGTTTTTGTTTTTGATTTGTACCAAAGCATTGGATATATTTCAATGTCTCCAAAAAAGTGTCGTAGTATAAATGTTCAGAGGCACTCAATTGAAATTAAAATTTCATTTCATTACATATTATACTAGTATACTAGTGAACAATTCAAACCAACTTAAACTGATTAAGAAATATTTAGGAAATTTATGAAATATTTTGGAAATTCAAGAAATAATTCGAGAAATAAGGAAATGAAATAGGAAATGAAGGGACAAAAGGAAATAGGTGAACACTTTTTACGTCAGTGACAGACCCCTCGGAATTTCCAGTGTATGAATCGAATAGATATTCCAAAAAATGTTAAAATAGTTACATTGAATCCAGGAATTATATTACTTTTATAATATTTTCAATTGAGAATTATCTCAATATCGGGTTATTCTCTTTTATTTTCATTTTGCCTTCAAAACACCTTTTTTGATACATCACATTGTTGATGAGAATAGATTAACACTGAAACTACTTTCTTTTAAAATTCTATTATTGCCACATTTTCATGTATGTTTGGTTATACCATATGTCTGTGAAAATAATTAAATAATTCCCCCATCGAGACACTTCGCAAATGCGATAATAAACACAGTTGTAAATATGGCATAGAAAACATCGATAGAAAGTAGTCCCAATGTGGTTCCATTCTCATCAATAATACGATTTTCGGACATTTGAATATATATATATATATATATATATATATATATATAAAGTGTAAAATCAGGCATTGTATAGAATGCCTAGGCATTCTATACATTGCCAAAAGTAAGCAGACAAAGTGTGAAATTTCAAACATTTCATACTTTGCAGGAAAGAGAACTATGGTTAGGTTAGGTTAGGATAGGTTGGGTCAACCTTAACTTGAAAACAATGGAACAGACAAATTTTTAACCTAACCTAACCTAACCATAGTTCTCTTTCCTGCTGTAACAAGTAATTTCTTAAATTAATGTTTCACTTTTAAATTTTACTCTAGTAAACTATGAGGATTTTCAGATCCTATGTTTAATACATTTCATGTTTGTTATTTGCAATAAACAATTTTTAACAATGTTGTTCATTTTATACTTTGCCTGCAAAACTTTCGACATTCTATATAATGCCTAGGCAAAGTTTGTACAATTGTTAAGAAATGAGTTTATTTCACAATGGAACAGACAGATTTTTAACTCTGCCTGAACTCCAGCAGGCATTCTATAGAATGCTAGGCAAAGTATGAAATGTTTGAAATTTCACACTTTGCCTGCTTACTTCTGGCAATGTATAGAATGCCTAGGCATTCTATACAATGCCTGAATTATACACATTGCCGGTAACATATATATATAAGTCAATGCTGGACTTGACTGGCTCATCGGTCGTTGTGATACAGTTTTCAATGGTGTTTTTCGTTGTCTCCGAATATTATAGGGAAATATCCAAATTTTATACGCAGGTAAGTTTATTATCCTGCGAGCTGTACAAATATCTTTACCTACCTAAATGTACCTTGCTAGGAATGACTTCATAACTTTAACTGTATATCAAATGGCGGCCATAGATAGATGTTTCGGTTAGAGTTGCATTATTACAGTTTGCGACTGAATAAAAATGACAAATATACATTTTTGATGGAGATGGTAGAATTTTGACCTGAACACCACAATTTGCTAAAATTCTCAGTGCTCTTTCTAGCGATACATCCAGGAATTTGATGAGTTACGCCAAGCTGCCACATGATTTACATACGATCGCGAACTAAAATATTTTCGAAATTATATCCAATGTTTTGATTAAATGATTCCAGTTTATTTCATCATCAGCTTGACTATTTCCCCAAATAGAAATGAAACTGAAAATATACATCCCAGTCTTCTCAACAGCTTTATCAATGAAAATCAAAATCACCGAAAATCGATAAAAAAGGTGATAAAATATATATTGAGTAGATGCAGATTTTTACTATTTCGGGTAGTACTATTCCAAGAACTGAGCCAGCACACAGTTAACTTTTGGAATTTCTTTTGAAATATCTTTCCAAAACGAACATTATAATTTATAATTTTCACTTTGAAATTCGCTGTTATCATTGAATTGAAAAAGTTAATTTGATCACTTACAATTGATGTGACACTACACTACCTAAACAACGCAAAATTCAAATGAGATATGAGCTCATTATACTATTCTATTCTAATGAAAAATACTGAAATATCTCACATTATAAAAAAGGCATCACCACTGAAATAACAGTTCACTTATACAATACAGTTTATCTGAAGTCTAACATTTTTTCATTGAGATAATATCTTTGGCAACATCCTGTTTTTCACACCATATATCAATCCCAGTGATGTAGATTTATAGGAAGCTAGGATGACTGTATAATATAGTCAGCAGTCAGCTTCCATCTATTTGACAAAAACATTCCTTTATTAACAAGTGATACGTGCATATTTCAATTCATATTTCCATAAAACGATTGTTTTTCAGCATTGTATTGTTTTGAAGGTGTACGTCATAGGTATTTCGCAGTGGCGTACCTGAGAATCAGTTTAGGGAGAAAATTTGCATGTGAATAATAACTTCGGGAAGGGATCATGAAAACAGAAATAATGAGATATGTAGGTACAGTTCCATTATCAGAGCTGTGAGTCTGAATCAGGACCGCCTCCAGTTACATAGTGAAAACCCGACGAAAACTACAGACAGTATAACAGTCATAACAGTATTCAATTTGGGTAATACTCGCACTGATTAGGCCCATATAACTCATATTCATAAAAATATATGAATGAACATGATTTCAACACGTGGGAAAACTGAACTTTTCAATCAAAAATTTACAAAATATTTTAATTATACGATTAATCATATCAATGTGATTCAGACCCTGAAAAATCAATGACTAAAACCCAGTGCCATACAAAACAAATGTACTAAAAAACTTTGAATATATTAAGATTCCATCATTCTTTGGACTATATCTTAAAACTTGATGAGTTATTCCAGCGACAGTGTACCCACTAAGAAAACGGGCCGAAACAAGAAACAAGCAATCTGGCTGAGGAGAATAGAACAATTGGTTCAATTATTTCAAATATTTGAACCAATTTTCGGCTCCTATTTTCCAAATTCTGTTAGGGAACGGAAAAATGTCACATAAGCAAGACAAAAAAATAAAATCGAATACATTTTTTTGCTTTAAAATTGAAGAACTTCAATAATTATTATTACATTCCATTGAAAAAAAAAAGAGCGGGCTACATATTTTCATTTTTCAACAACCAATTTCATCACTTTATTCAATTCAACAATCCTCCTAAAAAAATTATTCTCAAGAATTAAAAATAGTACAAACAAGATCTGGATTGAATGTTATCCAAACAAACAAACAAATTTCGCTTGAAATTTTTGGACTCACCGATTGTTCATTCCTTTTTTTTTCTTGGTTCAGTCGGTTCAGACGCTGGATCAAGCCGTGTAAAATATGAAAATAGAGTCCTCTTCATGTTGTAGGTTCAAAATAAAATGCTATTTTTTAACTATCAAATTGCAATTTTTCTCGATGACACTTTAAAGAAAATGTACACTTGTCAGGCTTATCGAGGAAAAGTTCGAGAAATTTCTGACAGTGCTGCCATTGGATCCTTTTTGGCGCAGTATTTGATAAATTAGACTTGTTACATTTGTGATGAGTATTGTGTATGCCGGGAACGATTTGAATATACTATGTATGAGTAGAATATGCTGTTGATTAGGTTAAATCAACTCGATTCAATTTGAAAAAAGTAAAGTTTTGAACCTACTTTGCCTTCTGACTACACCTTCAAATTTTGCTCATGTCAATCTCTCACCTTTTTTTTGGATTTTAACTAGTTGTTGCTATACGGTAGCTCATAATTTTCTGATATATATATATATATATATATATATATATATATATATATATATATATATGAATAAATTTTGAGTTATAGGCCCCCTCCTTGACCTGATCCTGTATCCGCCACTGGTTACAATATAGAAAACAACAGCAACATTCTCAAATAAAATGAAACTGTTTTTCAATGAAATGAATAACCGGTACTTCTTTCAAAAACCTCTTTAAACGCTTGGCATATATATTGCATGCTGTCAATCAGATTATCAAACTCCAATCTTATCGAGCTCCCAAGAAGCATTTTTCAAGAACCTTCATGGGAGACCACCCTACTTTCATATAGTCGATGACATAGGTGCCAAGAGATTTTGCCTTCCAAGTGTCATGTTTATAAAACTTGTACAAAAAAATTATCGACAAGTGCAATAATGGGCGTGTGCTGTCCTCGCACATTCAACATGTGACCTATAATTTCCGGTAATTTCATTGAAAAAAAAATTCACCCAATGCAGAGTAGTATTTGCGTTTGTTCTATTATATAATTTTACACAAGATGAAATGAAAGGAAATGAATTTTTCGCTATTCATATAGGTTAGAGAATGTCAGATTTTCGTTTTCATTTTGTTGGTCACTTATGTGAGTGCGAATAATTTTTTCTTTGTACTTCAGGGCATAAATTATATGAAATTGAAGCAGATAAGCATCAACTTCCAACCCACTTAAAAATACTCATCTACTTATTGATTTATCACTTGAAATTGATTGATATGACAATCGAAGGTTTTAATAAAAGTCGAATAAATTGTGTTTCAGAGATTTTTCAATCGATATGAAACATATTAAAATGCAAAAAACTGAAATTCTCATAGATGGGTTGTGGAGCCTGAACAATAAGACAGATATCCTGTTCAAGGTGAAATTTTACGATCCACAGTGGCGTCTTTACCAAATTCACTCAATGAATTAACTAGATGGATCATTTCCAATTTTGCATATTGAATAAAATGAATTGAAAAAAATATTTTAAGGGCAATGTTGAATAACCTGAGAAATACTAATATAACAGTTTCAAATGACATTTTTTATAATAAGTAACTTCTGAGAGTTTTTAAATTGTAAGTTTTTCAAACCGAATCAACGTTAAAAGAAATGAACTTCATCAAAAGTAGCTGTATACCTAATATTACCAACTACAATTGTCAATATGTGATAATTTGAATATAGGTAAGTTTGATATTCAAACTCAGTAATGAAAAGTGACTCTATGGTTGGTTTACCTCTCCGATCTTTTATATGAACCAATTGACCATTTGCCACATATCAACAGAAAGTGCTAGGTGATATTTTCATGTACCTAACTTTTTTTATAGAAGTTCGATTCCTTTTTATATTGATTTGCAAAAGAAAAAGACAAAAAATCATCAAAACTTAATTTCTTCACTATAATAATAATTTTTTTCAAATATGTACAAGATAATTTATATAACTGTTTGTTTATATTTTGTAGTTATTGTTATTTTATATAAAAATTCGTTAATTTTTTTAATTCTTACATATGTACGCTAAACTATTTTTACAACCGATTATATTCAAGTATTGAAAAAAAAGGAAATTAGCCTATATTGTTAGATGATGATAAGAGTTCCATAATTATTCTATTCCTGAGAACACCCTCATCTTCAGAAAATGGAACCTTATGGAGTTGTTATAGGTGAAAGTGAGAAATCCTGTAATATTGTTCATTGATTAGTGTTCATATCATTTTCATTTATTGAGTACTTCAATTGGGAGATCAATTTTCTTTTTGAATCAACAGACAGAAGTTCTGTAGTTTCCATGCTCAGGAGGGTTTTCAGTTACTCATTTTGCACAGAAATTCTCTATGAATCCCTACTAAGAGATATCTCATCACTCAATATCTATTGTTATCTGATCACACTTTGATTTCAACAACTTCAATGGAACATCCTAGAAGGGTCGGGGATTTGTCTCTCTCCTATAGATACTTTCACGGTCGATGTTCTTCCGAATTGTTATCAATCTTTCCCCCCTTGGCAATATCTACACAGATGACTCAACAAGTACAGAATTCCTACCCCTTTGTTGTGAATTTGGGAACCTGTCGAACCTCTCTTGCTCAGGGATCTTTTTTTAATAGAACAGCTGAGCTTTGGAACTCCTTGCCAAAAGAGGTTTTGCCTGAGGCTTACAAACTTCAGAAATTCAAAGTGAATGTTAATTCGTATCTCCTGTCCCTTGATTCACGCGGTGTTCTTTGAACAATATGAATAATGAATCTGCATTTAAAAAAAAGTTCAATTCAGTTCCAAGAGTTTCATATATATTCGAGCAGATGGTGAATTAGCCCTTTCGGTAGAACAATCATTGACCAAAAATTATTTTTCTGATGCAATGGTGGAATGGATTACACCTTATACATAATATTGTACATAATATGAAATTCTTATTTGAAAACAACTGAAATTTATATCTCTTGTTTGCAATAAGTAATCCATGAAAATGTTTTTATTCATCATAGACAGCTGTCTCCGAGGTGGTCGTGTTCAGGTACATATCATTGTTTTTTAATTCAAAGATCCAACCTTGAGCCAACCCATTTCCAAGGTGCAGCAATAATCAATCGAAATTAAACTATCAATGAGCAAAGAGCAGTATATACCTCCACATCCAACCATATACAATTTGGTTTTTCACTTGGCATATTCTCAGTAACTGTCACTCTTCCAACTAGTGATTACAATTATTATTTATTGAATAATCTGCAAACTTCGCCCACAACTCGAATCACAACATACCCTTTATTTTTCGATTTGTTTTGGTTGAGTAATTTTAAATTTTAACCTAACTCTTCTGTTTTCTGTTGACACAACTCACACAACACAATCTTTTTTCTGATCAATGTCGCCAATATATTTTATGCAGTCTTGCGCAAATATATTCTTGGTATTTAGGGACTTTGCTTCCCTTACGGCGCATTAGACCAATGCAAATATATTCGAAATTTGGAATATGTTTTCATCTGTCACTTTCTCGTAATCCTTTACTTCGATTATCGTGAATTCACTGGTGTTGAGGAATTTCCAGAATAAAGGACTTCGGTCCAAGATGCCAACGTGAAATATTCGTGAAAATGCCTATCATTAGGCAAAAGAAATTTCACAGTAAATAGTATTCAAATGGGTTCGTTTTGATCATCACTAATTCATAAATTCTACGTGCTCTTTTAAAACCAGTATTTCTAGAAAAGTATCTATTTTTCTTGGAACTGATTATCTGATTGGTTAGAAGCACCTGGGTTTGACACAGTACTCTTGATTAGCGCATGTGCTCTTACATTTTGTTCGGGTTCTTTCGTATTCTAGTCACGGATTATCAAAAAGAACCCATTCGAACATAATTCATGGCGGTATATTTGAGGTTGGCAACTTGGAACGGACCTCATGAATGGCCGCGTCTAAGCTGGATTCAGACAGATCCGAAATCTGATCGTACGACGATCCGATAGCTTTCTGATTGGTCAAAATTTGAATTTAGACCAATCAGAAAGCTATCGGATCGTCGTACGATCGGATTTCGGATCTGTCTGAATTCAGCCTTAACAGCTTACAGCGCTTAAAGCCGCTGCACAAAATTTGATATTTTCCATGGTGAAATGTGAAATTTTGTGAAGCGGCTTTAGGCGCGGTTAGCTGTTAGGCTGGATACAGACAGATCCGAAATCCGATCGTACGACGATCCGATAGCTTTCTGATTGGTATGAATTTAAATTTAAACTATCGGATCGTCGTACGATCGGATTTCGGATCTGTCTGAATCCAGCCTTAGACGCGGCTAATGTATTTTTAGTTTGCACAATCACTCAGAATTTAAAGGTCGGCATCACTGAAATTTTCATCACGTGATATGAAGCCACTCAGTTGATTAGTAGATGTCACCACTCTATTTTTTGTATTGAAGTTCAATAATTTCCAAAAATAGATTTATATTTGTATTGAACACAATAACAGTAGTTAGTCGTATCACTTTAAAAATTCTACAAAATCATTATTACTTCGGGTACGGATATAGGAAAACTTTAAACATTGACCTGGAAATTGAAGAAATATTTACATTTATTTCGTTAGTGCTAGTCTCACTAGAGTTCAATATTGTATTGGAAATGCTGATTTTATTCTGAACCGAATTTTCAATGGAGCCTTCCGCCACTGAATTGGATTTCCAATCTATTAAGAATCTATATGAAAAATCTTTATCATAATGGATCTCATTATATGAAACGCGCTTTGGATTACGGACATATAAGTGTATTATCATAGTGCTGGTGGCGAAGCCAGCTTAGGCGCTACATTCAAATCACAGTATACCCAATTAGTATAGTTAGTTGTATAGTAAAACGGAAGAACCCGAACAAAATGTGAGAGCGCATGCGCTAACCAACGTCAAAACCCACGTGCTTGCAGCCAATCACATATCAGTTACAGGAAAAATTGATATTTTTCTGGAAAAACTGGTTTAAAGAAGTGTTGATCAAAACAAACCCATTCAAACAATATTTACTGTGAAATTTCATTTCAAGGAGAGTACCGTTCAGTGGGAACAGGAAGAAGCCACGGTCATCACGAAGGAAATGTTACAAAAAAAAGGTACTAGAGGAATCCAGTAGTCCTTGGTCGTTGCCCGTAGTGATGGTAACCAATAAGGAAACCATGCAAGAAGGATGGTTAGGATGGACCAACGAAAGATTCTGTGTGGGCTCCAGAAAAATCAACAATGTCACCAATAAAGACATCTACCACTTTCAGAATGTACTTGCCAACTATACGTGGTTCTGAACGCTGGACCTGAAGAGTGATCGAGTGTTAGTAGAGGTGGTGGTCCAAGCCGACGATAAAGAGAAATGTGCGTTCTCCACCGACAATGGACTCTACCAGTTTCGAGCTATGCCATTTGGATTCTCCAAGCTCCTGCCACCTTTGAACGTATGATGGAACTGGTACTAAAGAGGGCTCACATGACTCACATGCCTGGTCAAACTCGACGTCATTATTGCGATGGAAGAAACTTTTGACGAACATCTGTCAAATTTGAAATACATCTTCAGCAGGCTGAGGAATGACAACTTGCAGCTAGACCCCAAGAAATGCATTCTTTTCCAAACTGAGGTCAACTACCTAGGACACGTCGCGTCCTCGAAGGGCATTGCGACCAGTGATTGCGACTGATCTGGGCAAGATCAGGGCAGTACAAGAATGGCCGGTATCGAAAAACAAGCACGAAGTAAAAAGCTTCTTGGAACTCTGTAGCTACTATATAAAACCACCTACACACGAGCTCATCGTGATGAGCGGGCCGATCCGCAGATATTATCCGCGACCTTGCCCGCCATAAAATTCGTATACACACGCACAGTCTATTGATGGCAGTCCATGGCCATGGATTCCCAAAGAAAACGCCAAATTGGTGCAACAGTCATTGCCATTTCTAAAATTTTGAAACGCAAAAACTGGAACTATGGACTAAAAAGTGGTCATTGAAACGATGTGAGTGGTCTCATATGAATCTCCTAAATACTCAACGCTCAAGAAATAACATAATATATATTTATAATAGAAAACATCTTGATTTCAAGCAGTTGAATTCAATGGTTCATTAACAAAACCAAAAAGAAAATCACTTATACACGGTATAGTCATGAGTAAGATATAATAAAATGGTAAAGAAAAAAAGTTAATGAAGTTCAAGATGATAAGTTTTTTTTTAGGTTTTTCTCAAATGAATTAGTATTTTTTGTATTATACAAACTAGATTCTTTACAATAATTTGACACTGTCAAGTAATGACGATTACAGAAACTTTCTGAGGATGGACGAAAATCTGTTCTAGTACTGTTGAATAAAGTTAGGCCTTTGATTGAAAGAAGTGACTCTGTTATGTGGAAAGCAATATTAGCAATATTAGCTGAAACGTTACGTTTTTGGCAACAGAGAAATTAATTCTCGTGAAAATATCATGCAGCGGTGGCATGAAAAGGCAATAAATTTTCCTCCAAAATGCGCTGGTTGGTCCGAAATATCAAACTAGCTGAAAGATCGCGGATCTTTCCACAGAGCGCCGGTCGGCCCACCGAAAACGCTACACACGGGTGGAAAAGTTTGCCCGCGAATTGGCCCGCTCATCATGATGAGCTCGTGTGTAGGCCCTTTAACGAGGATTTGTTAAGGACTTCGGTAAGACAGCCAGATCCTTGCACACCCTGACGGATGCTTACCAGTATGACTCGGGAGCCCTTCTATTCCAAATGCAAGGCAGCGGAGAAGTCCTTAAAAGACGGGAAAAAAACACTATTGCATAACTAGAAAGGAACTTCTGACAGTTGTCAAAGACGTAGAACAATAACTACCATTCATTCCTTTACGGCCGGAAGATCCTGATAATTATCGACCAGTCGGCGTTGCAGTGGATTTTCAACTTCGAGACCCCTGAAGGACAGCTGGCACATTGGCTAGACATGCTGCAAACATACTACTTTGAGATAAGCCATCAAAAAAAGGAGTCATGGAAACGCAGACAGTCTCTCAAGAAGACCTTGTCTGGAAAAGGGTTGATAATGTTGCCAGTGCCTGGAGACGAAAGATGGATGGCCCTCGCACGACGATAAATGTTTGTCCAAAGTCAGAAGAGGCAACAAGTCACGACAGCTACCAATAACTAAAGAAATGGCCCAACAAAAAAAACGATGAGGAACGTACAGAAACAAGACCCAAATCTGCAGATAATACGGGAGTGAATCCATGAGGGAGTAAGACCGCAGTGTCAGGAGATCGCAAAACATAGCCAACCAGTTAAATTTAAGGCTACTGGCTTCAGCAGGAGTCGCCAAGTCCCAGAGATGACTTGAACACTCGTAAATGGGAAACCCCTGATGGAAAAATGCTCCATTATCAAACTATTTTCCCTAGAGCATGCGTGCGTACCAGACGTGCTCGAAGAGCTCCACAACTGATCTTCCGACACTTTAGGGTAAACAGAACACTGGCTAGAGTTCGCGAAAGGCACTATTGGGTAAACTAGTAAACTGGTACAATGGACGTGACCCTCCAATATGGAATAATTAGATGAATGTTTTTCGGGCCATACAACTTCAGGAAGGGGAGTAGTGTTATGAAATCGACGATCAAAAACAATTCTCTATTCCTATGCAAGTGTTCCGAAAAATGCAACGCCCACCGACGACATTTGTTAACCCACGCAGGGTTATCACTTAAGGTTAGAGAAACGCCGATGTCCTTTCGACAACGGAACATTGCAGATTGCATTGACGATTGACGCTTATATAGCGGCCCAGAGAGCGGCAGGAGTCAGTCAAATACCGTCATTGCGATAGAACGAATAAATATTCGAAACAGTGCGATAGTTATTTAAATGATTTATTGATACGTGTATAACTTTCTTACATCTCCGCTCTTTCAAATTCCCTAAAAACCTGAAAATGTACGATGAGTCACTATCTACAATTTTGGAACTAGATTTTATAGACTGGTATATATTCAACCATCAATTGTTCATTGCAAATACTTCAAATGAGATTTTTTTCAAAGAATTCCACAATCTTCTTTGAATTCATACATTTATATTTCCCTTTTGTGTCCAAAAGGCAGAACCTTGAGGGTGAAGAACTGCTAGTGTTTTTGAGTAGTAGTAGAAGTAGCGCTCTGGGGCATCTTACCAAGTTTTCGGTAGGACATTTGCTATTTCAACTGAGGGAAAACCCAGAAGAACCTACAATGCTACCAGATGCCTATTTTATTTATGCCGCCAAAAAAATTTCTGCCGTGACCGAGAAACAAATACCAGTTGACACTGTGCTGAGGGAGAACTCGTCAGCTGGTATAATAAATAGGCTCTGCATCAGCTGAATATCTTTCCACCAACATTCAGCCAGCTAATGTTTTTTTTTAAAATAGCACTTGATTTTTTATTATCATTTGACCAATTTTCAATAGGAAGAAGACAAAAAATAGTTTATCACATATACTGAGGCGGAAAGTGAATCTATTCTCTACAGAAAAATATATTATGCTTACGCATGCCATAAGGATATGAGGTGAGCCATTTCCCACGAGGGAAATATTAAGTTTAATCGAGGTTTGTATGCAGTGCATTTCCTTAATGTCCTCCTTATTTATTGAAGATAACAGAGAGTTGAAGTGCTGCCATGAACATTACGGTAAACGTACAAATTGACAGCTACGGATTCATAGCTTGTTAACGTTCACGTCGATAACTTGTTTACGGGCCTACGTATCGTCCGTGCGCTCATGGATACCCTGTTACCACAGTAAAGGATAACCTGTTACTGTGCCCTGAATATCAACGTACGTAATCCGAAGAATATACGAATCACACCGATGAGTTGCAAATGACCGAATTTTGGAACTTCATTTGGCAAGAGAGGCATATGGCCACAATTCCTATGAAGATCCGAAGAAATGGACTCTAATTCATAACAACATGATCCAAATTACAGGAGAATGTGTCAGCATTAGAACTCTCAAAGAGATGATTTGAAATTCGGAATTGAATATTATAGCATATCGAAAAACCAGTAGGTACCTTCAAGATATCTCAGAAATCTCGATGGTACATCATAATATTCTTTCATAACAGTTGTCGATTATTTTCAAAAATCATTGTAGTATTCAATATTGAAAATTATTCAAGATTTACCAGAATAGACCTGAATATAAAAGTATGGAAACTCCACGTAATTTAAGTAGAATTGGATTACCTCAATTGTTAATCTCTAAACAGTTTCTATTTCAATACTAGACTGAATCGCTATTCAATTCATAGCGATGTTTATACAGTACCTTCCGCATGGTGAAACACGCATTGGTGAAACTGTGAAATTAATAAAGAGGACAGGGCATCTAGCGATGCAAAGCTCAAGTGCTTTCATTGAAATAAAATCATATAACATGCATTTTATTCACAAAACAATATTTTGTTAAAAAAAATGAAATAGAAGGATGAAAATCATGATCCTAATAAAAGTAATAATCTCAGACTTTTTGATTCAAATAGAAATATCATCTTGTTCAGGAGTCAGTACGCTCAAAATCCGCGCAAAATATTCACAAACGTCCTATTACTCCACGATTACTTAGCAGCGTGAGAATGCTCACAAATGGAGTAATTAGTAATAATTCCTCACAAAACGGCAGCATTGGTTAACGGCTACGGCTAACAGTAACGTCATATAGATGTTTATGGTAATGACTTCAACTCAATTTAATGAAAAACCGGAACGTTATATTTCGTATGTTAACGTCTACGTTGTGGTCTACGTATTGCAATCAGTTCAACTCTTGTACTACTATTATTGTAGGCCCGTAGAAAAGTTCTCGACGAAAACGTGAACAAACAATGAAAAACTACGCATGCTTTGCTGTGTCAGGGATAGTATTATAGCGGGATCTCAGCACAAAATGACGTTTCGAATAAAAGAAGACGGAGTTGGGAAAAGACCAAATGGTCGGCAAAGGGTTTTGCCTTTGCCGACTTCGTCTTCCGAGTGAACAGTTGGTTACACTCCAACCTGAAAATAGGTTAGAAATGAGCAAATTTTTGAATTATCGTGAATGAAGGCTTTTTCATCTACGTGCATGGTAGGCCGCTGAAGCATCCTACTAGTTATCACCCGAGGCAAACTTGGTCACGGATATGAGTTCTTGACTTTCTGTTTATTCCTTTATCAAGCTGATATCAACTGCATTTATATTATGGTTAGTGATCATTGAGCTGCGGAAACACAATACTGAAGGGTTCACGAGAAAGAACTCTATGAAAGTCAAATTTTCCAAATCATAAAATTCCCTTAAAATATATCTGCTTTGGTAATGAGTTCGACAGCTGCCTGTCGACTGTCTGTGGCAAAGCGATTACAGAGAAATAGAAGTTCAGTAGCTCTTTCATAGGTATGCAACAAGAGGGTGGGAGAACTGAACTTGTCGTTCAACCGCAATGGAACTAACAAAATAATACTGATCATTACATGATCGTTGCATAATATACAACCATGTCGAAAGGAATAATCCATATATATATATATATATATATATATATAGGAGAAGAATAAGTGACTGGCTATAATATAATTCGATTGATTTTGTGAGGTTGCAGTCAAGTTTGTGGGCAGTTACAAAGAGGACTCTTTGTTATCAGTCAAGCTTTCGGTAAATTTATTACCTTCGTCAGGACAACTAAAAATAATACATTCGATGATATTTTGTAAAGATAGAAATATGGAACACTTACTAACGTGAGAATAAAATATAAATTGGTGCAAAACAAACAGACAAAACATTGTTGTCCTGACGAAGGTAATAAATTTACCGAAAGCTTGACTGATAACAAAGAGTCCTCTTTGTAACTGCCCACAAACTTGACTGCAACCTCACAAAATCAATCGAATATATATATATATATATATATATATATATATATATATATATATATATATATATATATATATACATAGACGGTTTTCTTGCTAACATTATTGATTATACAGTGTGTCCAAGATAAGGATCCTAAGCATGGGAATCTCAGTACCTGTTGAAGATACAGCTTGGGTTAAATTAGGAAAAAGTTGTGTTCTTTGAAGCTTATTTACATGCCGTTTAGAAACTTGAAGAATTTTCATGGCCTGCTGAGATATTTGGGAAAAACGAGAATTTGAAAATATCGATTTTATTTTTTTCTGACTTTATTTGAAAAGATATCAAAAAACGAATAACACTTTTTCATTGGCACTTTCAAGGTACTACACGATGGTATTTTTAGTTTTTATATCCGACGTTTCGTTTTCAAAAAACCATCATCAACTTTATTTTTTTAAATAGCCCGAAAAAAAAGTACACCCTGTATCTGATTCCATTTTTTATTACAAATTCAACGATGTATCACATGCCATTGTTTTCTTTTTAGTTTAAGGGAAAATTGCATTTTTTCTATTTTTAAAATGTATTTTTAAGTAGGTTAATGATTTTTTTAAAGTAATGAAAACAACAAAGAAATTAACGCATTTTTTATTTAATTCAAAGGAGGTGTTCAAACAGGTTTCCGTTATTTTCCAAACATAAGTATGATCTTCTAACTGTAGAACTTAAAACATCACGTAACATCTCTGGTGTAATACTGTTAAATGCGGCAGTTACACATTCTCGTAACTGCTGTTCAGTTTCAAAAGAATGTTGGTAAACCCGGTTTTTAACAAAACCCCATATGAAGAAGTCCAGAGGAGTTAAGTCAGGGGATCGCGCTGGCCAAGACACTTCACTAGAGGTTCCAATCCACCTTCCAGGAAATCGCTGCGAAAGATACTCTCGAACTTGTCTAGAATTATGTGCAGGAGCACCGTCTTGTTGAAACCAACAGTTATTGACCTGTGCCAGAGGTAAATTATCTAAACAGTCTTCTAAATAGTTTTGCAATAAATGATGGTATCGTTCGGCGGTCAAAGAATTATAGTAAAAAAACGGACCTAGTATTTTAGTTCCTAAAATTGCACACCACATATTAAACCCAAAACGTTCTTGATGTCTTGATATTTTCTTAACACGCGGATTTTGCTGAGCCCAGTAATGCGTATTGCGGCGGTTGAAGATACCATTATTAGTGACCATACTTTCGTCGGACCATATTATTTTTGAAGGGAAATTTGAATCTTCTTCACACGCGCGTGTATACCATTCGCAAAAATTTCGGCGCCGTTCGAAATCCCCTGGTTTAAGTCCTTGGCAAATCCTAAATTTATAGGGGTGATATCTATTTTTACGCAAAATAAATTGAGCTGTGGATTTGGCTACTCCTACATTATTTTCGATTTGCCTAGTTGATATTTCAGGGTTCTCAACAACTGCTTGTAAAACATTATTTTGGGCTTCTTCTGAAGATTCCTTTTTTCGAGATAAAACAGGCTTTTTAAATGAACCATATTCTTTTAAATTTCGAGCCAGCTCTAAGAAAATGGACTTACATGGCTGCTTTCTTTCTGGATATGTATTAAGATACATTGCTGCTGTATTTACAGTATTTTTGTGGCACAAAATGTAGCACGTTAGCATGTCAAACTTTTCTTCATGGCTATAATGCTCACCCGGCATATTCGACGATAATAACACAATATTATCTATTCAACAATAAACAATAATAACGACAACAGTAACAATAACTCTAAAAACAACAACTCGACAAACAGGCTAACAACAACGACAATTACTATTTTATCGTGTAATTAAATAATATTTGACAGGCTCGGTGACAGGTATTTACGTCAAAGCATTTGTTTGCAACGCCTACTTAAAGATTTTTTTTTAAATAGAAAAAATGCAATTTTCCTTTAAACTAAAAAGAAAACAATGGCATGTGATACATCGTTGAATTCGTAATAAAAAATGGAATCAGATACAGGGTGTACTTTTTTTTCGGGCCATATAAAAAAATAAAGTTGATGATGGTTTCTTGAAAACGAAACGTCGGATATAAAATCTAAAAATACCATCGTGTAGTACCTTGAAAGTGCCAATGAAAAAGTGTTATTCGTTTTTTGATATCTTTTCAAATAAAGTCAGAAAAAAATAAAATCGATATTTTCAAATTCTCGTTTTTCCCAAATATCTCAGCAGGCCATGAAAATTCTTCAAGTTTCTAAACGGCATGTAAATAAGCTTTGAAGAACACAACTTTTTCCTAATTAAACCTATGCTGTATCTCCAACAGGTACTGAGATTCCTATGCTTAGGATCCTTATCTTGGACACACTGTATATCACAGTGAACATGGTTGGATGTGTTTTAGTTTATTTATTTGAATCTGCATTTGTGTTCAGCTATATTATAATTTTTGATCATGTTTTCGATATATTTCTATAATTCTTTATTTCTTGTATGGTTAGTGAAAGAGCGTTGTTCTCGTGTAAATGGCGGCGCAAGAATCTTTACAGAAGTCTGTTTGAAAATTTCAGAATCGACGATAATTACAGTCTGTACTCTTTGTGTGTTCCATTCTCAATACGCCTAGAAGAAAATACATTTTTCATTGATCTAGAGTTCAGAGACTGCACCCCATTCCGACATATATTAAAAGTATGTAAAATAAGAATCATAACTTTCTCTTATGTCATTATTTGAATAACTGATAGATACGAAATTTTATTTTTTTGTATCCTTTTTATTTTCTCTCTCACTTGTGACTATGATATTCATCTGGTGTTTATGAGAGTATCAAAACTGAGAATCTAATTCCAAATGTCTACCAAATCCATATTTCCAGCTCTAGATCCCTAGATTTCCACGCTCGATTCTAGTTTGAGAAGTAGCAGGTATGGAAGATCATCACGAAAAAAAAATCATCCCGAGCATGTTTTTAATGTGTAGACACTCTTAATTGAAGATGTACCTACGTGAGGATTGTTTGTGGAGCAAGCATAACGTGTTCTTTAGCGTAGATAAGTGCAAAAATCTAATTATATTCTTATAAAGAGTTCCAAATATATTTTTAATTCAAGCACGGTCCTACTACATGATACAATCGAGGGTCAAATTTTTATTGCAATAACGTTAAAGTCAGACAACAATTCAGATATATGCAAAAACACGAAAGAGCCGCTCGCATGAGTGCTTTCTCTTTACGTCATCAGAACAATGGGTACAAGATGTGTAAACTATAATCGATTAACGTATTACCTACATTTAATTATATGAAGTTGCAAAACAAAAACCTGCAATAGATCGCATCCTTGAGGTTCAAAGGGTCAAATTTCTCGATAAGCCGCATTGGTAATATTTATTTATAGTGTTCAGTGTGCTCATTGGTCTCCGCAATTTGACATAACATCACCTCACAAAAAATGTGCAAGTGTCTCTAAAAGTGAAATATGTGGGATTTTTTATTGACTTCCTTCTTGTTTATAACCACCCTTTCCGCATTACCCTTTATAGGTTTTGGTTACATAGGTGAGTTAGTTTTTGAACAAATCATGTAAAACGAAAATTTGTTTGTAAATAGTAAGAAACTACGTTACATCCGTCAATATTATTCATTTTCGTTTTTCATTACATCTTTTTAATGAAAGAAACAAAAATTGGAGAAAAATTCAACTCTTCTCAACGTGTTCTTGTTGAGGTCACATTGAAATGATATAAACCACACCACTATTTTGAAAATTTCCACACCTTAAAATATTTCTTATATAGATATAGATTTTCGAAATTCAGTTGGTTGAAGAACACTTTTCATCGAAATCGTATATCCAGGTTAGCCTCTCAGATACAGGCAATCTTCATTGCAATTCTTTCACTGTGTGGGTAACATATCTTACTATGAATTGTAATCAAAGAATGTTTCTAAAATAGGCAATATGATGAAAATGAGAAACACATTTCGAAGTTTTGTTTTGCCTCTCAGTGTATCGCTCTGAGGAAATAATGTTGAAAAATTATGATATTATGATGTAAAAACCGTTGAAACATTTGTCTCAAGTGAATTTGGCGATGAAATATATATGTATATATATATATATATATATATATATATATATATATATATATATATATATGTTAGCATGAAGATTCTCACGGACGAAGTATGATGCGTTGTTTTTTCGGGTTTCATTCCGTGTTCTGTGGTTTTGATCCTCTGAAGGATAATTCTCACAACGTTTCGGCAAAGTCTCATTTGCCATCTTCTAGGTGATGTCTTGTGTTACGATCTCTGAACTCGACTAATTATTTCGAGTTCTACTTCTCAATATATAGGGGTGTTCATTGATGGTATCTTTGATCTGGCCCCCTCCCACTTTCTTCGTTGGTCCGACTGCATTTGTCATCGTGTCTGGGTAATTACGTGGCCCAAAGATTACCAAGAACGTGGAAATCCATTATATCACTAAACAAAGACAAGCCGATTACACCAGAGGAACAATATCGGACCTTACCACGTAATTACCCAGACACGATGACAAATGCAGTCGGACCAACGAAGAAAGTGGGAGGGGCCCAGATCAAAGATACCATCAATGAACACCCCTATATATTGAGAAGTAGAACTCGAAATAATTAGTCGAGTTCGGAGATCAAAACACAAGACATCACCTAGAAGATGGCAAATGAGACTTTGCCGAAACGTTGTGAGAATTATCCTTCAACCACAGAACACGGAATGAAACCCGAAAAAACAACGCATCATATATATATATATATATATATATATATATATATTTATCCAGCATACTTTATTACGTCCATACATTGGGTTTGTACCATTCATTGCTGCGTCCTCTACAATAGTGCGTCCGTATTTCGGACGCAGTAAAGTTTTACCATTATAAATTCGTACAACTATGTGGGAGGTCCATGCCGATTTTTTGGAAGGTCCTACATACCGAGACCTATCGGTAGATATCAGATACATCCATTTCTGACGTCGCTCAAAAATGTTATCTGGTTTTGAAAAAATAATAAGTGGATGCACCATCATGTGTCCAATAAAAGTCGAAATATATCTTTAGTTCAACAAAAATCTGCTGTCAATCGTGAAAGCGTATACTTTTACAAAATACCCGTTGCACCTAATGTACTTTAGGGCGTCCATAAATTTGGCAACAAGGCACGAGTGGAGAGATCCGCGATATTTCAGCTAGTTTGGATATTTCGGACCGACCTGCGCACTTCGAAGGAAAATTTATTGCCCTTTCACACCACCGCTTTAGGATATTTTCCAATATTCAACCATTCTTGCGTAGTGACTGGGAATTAAAAAATATACAGATTTTTCCTGTTGAAATAACCATTTCTTACATACTTTCTTTCATGTTTTCTTCACTAAAAACTTCAAAAGTTTACTAGCATGTTTCTGGTATTATATTGCTCAATGCTTGAGGTAACATAATTGCCGAAAACTTCAAATCCTCGTAGATTAACGTTACAGCTAGTCGATCATCCACTGATATTGCTTCCCTCTTTTATTGGAGTAAAAACGCGCTCGAAAGACGCTTCTATCACGAAAAAAAACCAAATTGGGGTAGAACAAAACGAGTGGTGTATTGTTATTGATAATGTTGTTGGCTATTACAAATCGATATTTACGACACCGCCAGCTGGGGCTGACTCTTTCTATAGCAAAAAATGTGTGAAAAAATGGAAAATCCAAAAAACGTATTTTTTTAGATATAACTCGTGATAACTCCAAAACTATTAGAGATATCAAAGTTTTTTTTATTCGAAAGTAGAAATCTTGGCGCTGGTGTCAATGCGGCCGCATTTTTGGAAACTCACTTCTTCTCAGAAAAAAATAAGAAATACTCGTATTTATTTTTTGTGCATTGATTTCTTGAGTAATCGAAAAACTTTTTAATCTCCAGGAATTTTCACATACTTTCTGCTAGTGAATTGAAGCAAAAAAATCACAGAAGTTTAAAAAAAATGTAATAGGTTGAGATCGATAGGACACGTAATAACCGCGCCGATATTGAAATCACGCGTGTCTCCCGCATGCACTTTGCCCGGAAGACCTGTGCGCGCTCAACGACAGTGAGCAAAAGCAACATGAGGTTTTACCTATCTGTATTTAATTGTGCTAGTCTAATCATTAATTACATTATCATATGCATTTTTGGAAAATTATTTCAAAAACTTTCACTAGATAGAGAGCATTATATGTGGAGAATCTGTTGAAACTCAGGACAAATTGGTTGTGCAAAACCTCACAAAACGGGGTCTACAAACTGAAGTTGGTACCGCAGAGGAAAAAAAAATACTGTTGGCCTAAAAATTTTGGAACGCAAAATCCACAGCAAGAAATTTCTTCTTGAACAACTAGAAATAACATCAGCTCATTCAACATAAAAAGCATGCCTCTAATCTACAATAGAAGTGGATACCTACAATAATAATTCGCCTAAGAATGCGGAAAGGTCTTAACGAAGTGATTCAAAAGTAACTGAGTTTCAGATCTGTCCCGAAAAAATGTTTTCAGATCTGTCTCAAAAAATGTTTTCAAATCTTCCTCAAACAAAAGATCGCTGCTAATTTTTAAACGAATTATTTTGTACAGAATGGGCCAAGTTTATTGGGAGATAATGAGTTCCTGATTATAGCGGGAGGATTTGAGAACCCAAAATACGTGTTTCTTATAGCTAAAAATGATGATCCAAATATATTCACTAAATAGCAATCAAGAAGAAGCAGATCCGCGAATTATCCGTCACGTTTTAGCCGAGGTGGAGCGCATGGCGATTCTATTCTTGTAAAATTGGTAGATACAGATGCTCTTCTTTCATTTCTACATTATTATAGCACCGCTCAAGAATTATTGATTTGCCAATTATTTATTCAATTAGGACATAGTAAAAATAAACGTTAAAATGCCATACATGATATAGTGGAAAAACTTGGACTCTCCATTTGTAAAAATCTCCTAGCAGCTCATTGTCTGACAGGATGTGATACCACAAGCGCATTTTACAAAATAGAAAAGAAAACTGCTTTTGATGTGTTAATACAAAATATTAATCACTTAACTGAAATAGGAGATATCCTTAATTTAAGCGAGGACGAAGCCGTTAAAATTAGCACTAAGTACGTATATTACTTGTACAAAAATAAAAAAAGAATTTTGGTGAAATGGACCGAAGAACAAAAAAAAATTGCTACAGAATATTTTCGTTTTCATATAAAGAATAAAAATCCACCAAAACGACAAGAATGTGAAGAAATGAGAACTTAGTTTCCCAAAGTGTTCGAAAATAAAGATTGGATGAAAATCAAAGTATTTATGCAGAATAAATATACGAAAAATTATTGTGAATAATTCAAGAATGTTTTCTCTATATGATCAATGGTTTTTTTATTGCTTTATCAATTCATCTCTAGTTCCTTCTGGTTTCCTACAATTCATGGATATCATTACCTCAGTATTTTGTCGTTTTCTTCGAATTGAAATAAAGGTATCAGAAATATTTGGTTGTTCTCATTTCATTATTCTGCATGGTAACATTCATTGAATTTTAATGAACAATTTTCCTCAGGAACATCAAACGATGTGATTGAAACTTCTGGTGTGAAAGTTTAAACATTTTCTAGAGATCAATCACTCCATCAACACCAAAGTGATATGACGCGCATTTCGCTAACAATGTTATCATCTTCATGAGACAAAAATTTATATCAGTTTGGTGTTAGGCTAATTGATCTCTAGGGAAAGTTTCAACAACATTGTTCTGATTGATGACTTTCATTCTGGTTAACAAAAAAAACCTTGGACATTGAACAATAAAATATATTCAGATATGTTTTTATATCAACAATTGAATTGTATACTCTTTTATGTCGCCTGAAATCAATTCAACAATAAATTGTGCTAAATTTTTATCAAGATCCGTTTGATACGTGGTGGGTAGAATTCTCATTGGGAAAATAACATATTTTTGTACTACTTATTTCAAATACACTAAACTATCGAATAAGGAATTTTGTTTACGACTATTACATAATATAAGTAATATACGTATGGTTTCCCCAGTATAATGCCATACATGATTCTCTTAGGGATTTATGGCAGGGATTTATAGTCTTTATTTCCTCTTCTAGTCCAATCACAAAAGTTCTCGAAATTAATATCACCATAGAAACGATATAACCAATCTCCAAAGTGTCAGTGTCAAACGCATTGGTGGTGTTTGTGTATTTGTATAGAAATGAAGAAACTGAAGAATCATTTACCTGTACACCTCCAGAAATTGTATAAATCAATCGTAAATAAAGTAGAGTATAACACTCGCAATAATGGCTATTATCCTCTCGGAATATTTTACATCCTCGCCGCTAACGCGGCTCGGTTCATAAACATTTCTCTAGAATAATAGTTGTCATTATTGACTCGTGGTATAATCTGCTATTAAGGGTGGAACACGAAACTGCTCTATCTAAACTGTTTTTGATAAAACAATGATGTTTATTGTATGTCTTCAATTCCATTTCCACACCTGATAACTCAATAATTTCATTTTGTTACAGTTGTGGTATATCTTCAAATTAATTTCTTCACCGGATGAAACGAAGAATTCATTGTTTTAGAAATATAGTTGTCACTACACATTTAATCAGGTCTTTCATGGAATATCAAATTCTGAGCAATAAAAGCTCTATACTTGCTTATGCAATCGTACCCAAATGAAAATTCCGAATGATATCAAATTTGAAGTTCATGTTATCTGTTGAATCATTTCGCTTTCATCTGTTGTAACCGTGGAAGAAGTATAATGAATAACTCGCATTGAATGGTAATTGCTCACTCGTATGATATACAGCACTCGCCTACTGCTCAAACTGCAAACTTCATTCTCGTGAAGAATGTATTATCATTCCTTGATCATGGAACAATATACTATTGTGATAACAATTATGTGTAAGTTCGAAATATCTACAGCCTTGATAGAAAATTAAGAAATATGAAATCAATTTGATAGGAATATATTTTTTCGCGTGATTCTGATTGAGAATTTTTTTTCCCAAATTAGTCGTCTTTTGTGAAGTCAATTTTCAACAACACATAAAATGAAAGCATTTCGCATATAGGTTGTGAGCAGAAATGAATCTGGCAACACTGCAGGACGCAGCATCATTCTGATTGTGTACAATAATATATTTTCAGGACGCAAGATAGTACTCAACATAAAAACGTATATTCGATGGACGCAGTAAAGGCCCACTTTTGAGGGGACGCAGTAAGGGCGTGAATATCATTGTTTTTATTTTTGATGGTAATGAAAATCTGAAAATAGATACGGAATGCATTTAATGAGGAGAAAAAGTATTCGCTATAAAACTCTCCCTAAATACAAGAATTCAAGGGGACGCAGTAGTGTCGTTTTGTTAAAGGGCGCAATAATGTTAGCGTGATATATATATATATATATATATATATATATATATATATATATATCAGAAATATCAACCTTCGAGCGAAGAGTATGAATATTAACAGACAGGTATTGAAATCACTCATCTCTTTTTCAGCTCTGAAAATTAGTCGTACATTATGGCTCAGCTGCATTTCCACATTACAACCAGATTTGGAATTTGTGAAAGACGTCACAATACGTTCGCTGCTGGATACTCACAGAAACCAAGGTATTATTTCCGTTCTGCTATCTATCAAGGGCCAAGCACATCCTGAAGCTGTAAGACGACATTTACAGGTATTATTTTGAACACCTTTGAAATATAATTATTATTAATGAATTTCATTTAATATTGTGAAATGTTCATCGTTTTATATTCTTATCTTTGATGAAAAAAAGATAGTTTCAGTTTTTTTGCAAAGCAATTCTGATTCTGATGTTGAAAGTCATCATTTTGTGGTGGATACATTTTCACTCCGTAGTTTCATCCTACCATAATCTGGAATAATAAAGAATTATATTGGAATCTCCACGAAAGTGTAGACGCTGCTGTGTTCATTTGAAAACAGTTCCTTTTGAAAGAACTAAGTTCAATTGTTCAGCAACTTTTCGTTTGACTCAAATCCGCCTAAAAAAATATTTTTGAGCACGGAAGAAGATTTAGTTTTCGATACGTCAATAAAAATAAGTATTTAAAGAAATATTAGTTTTAGTATTTTTTCATAGGCTTTAAGTCATACGAGAAGTTGTTGACTAAAAGGAAGTAGTTTTTTCAAAAACTGTTTTTAAATTGACGAAGTAACCTTTCGGGATAAATAAGAACTCTGCCTTCCTTCAGTGGTATATATTTCGATATTAATCCTTGATTTTTTCACTATGAAAGAAAGCAGTTCTGATGTTTTGTGCAAACTAATGAGACATAGATTCCCAATGAGTTATTATTTATTTCAAAAACGAATGGAATGAATAATTTTATTTAAGTTCGAGTCAGATGAAACTAGGATGACGTAATGCAATGCAATGATTTTTAACACAATAATAAAGCCTAAAGGTGAGTGTACCTTCAATTTGAAACGAATTTGTTCTGCCGACAAATAAATAAAATGTGAGTTAGAAGTCACGACACTATTATTGGGGCTTAGTGAGTAGTGCCTACTTAACTCTGTTGGTTTTAGTGCTTTGATTATTTTGTTTTATTCTATCTTCTATATTAAAATAATTATAACATGAAAAATATATTGAAAACTTGTGAAATACTGAAAACTTCTTTATTATAATTAAAAACTGTTAAACACTGAATATAAATCCGCAGATTTCCCGCTTTGGCAAAAAGATATATGGTAACGTTTATGGTCCTTCTAACCGAGATGCTTTCGTGAATGAAAGTTGATGATTGTTTTTTGGGGTTGGAAGTGGATTTATTACTTTCAGATAACACAAAAAAGGTGTTTTTTCTCATAAAATACACTCATATGGAATTCATTTTGCTCTTAAATTGATATGAATAGTTTATATTCGTTTTATCATATTTAATATTCAGTCTCATTTGCGATAATTCATAAATAATTGTTGAATTGTGGTGCCTGATTGGCAAAATAACAAAAAACTTATAACTTCTTCAAACTCGTACGGCTTTTTCTCGTTGCAAGTACTTTCAGTTTGTGTGGAATATATTCAAATTTGATTGATTTTCACGTTCTCATTCGTAAATAGTATCATTATTTCGCTCATTCAATTTAATCCATCCATCAGTTCAACATTCCAACGTTTTTTGCTCCACTTTTTTGTGTGTGTAAAGGGTTTCGCTGTCTCTTTATTGTTTTTCGAATAGGGGGAACGTTCAATAATTATTGTTTCTCGTGATAATATTAACGATGACGCAGCAGAACAAAATCAAATATCATAAGGCAATGCAAGAGCTCTGCATTGACCGTATGAGTGAATTATCCGTTCTGGCTAATTCAGCAAAATCATCCTCAGATATTCATGATATCTTCAAAGCTAGATATTCGCATATCGATAAAATTCATGAAGAGTTTGAATCTCACAATGCTTTGTTGATTCCACTTCAGATTTCGTCTGATATTTACGACAATAATGAATTCAAAGAGCTGTCAAAGTCATTTTATCAAAATTATTACTCCACTAAATCTATTTATGATAGCATTTTTGGTGATACTAAGTCAACTATCAATAATTCTAGTTTCGAATCTAATATCAAATTACCGAAAATTGAGTTACCTAAATTTGGAGGTGATTTCAAACAATGGAAAACCTTCATTGGAATGTTCAACTGTGTGGTACATGAAAATAAAACTTTGAAAAACATTGAAAAGTTCAATTACCTGATTTCATCTCTTTCTGGATCGCCATTGGCTCTCGTCAAGAAAAATAAATTGACTGACTCTAATTATTTGATTGCTTATGACTCGTTAATCAAAAGGTATGAAAAAAAAAACGTGATTTGGCCAGTGCTCATATTAATGAAATCGAAAATTGTCAGAAAATTGATGATCACAATGTTACCTCTCTCAATCTTCGAACATTAATAGAAACATTTACTGAAAATATAGCGGCTTTGAAAAACTTAGGTTTTCCTACTGATCACTGGTGTTTTCTGCTTTTTCATATGCTTTTGAGACGTCTCGATTTCAACACTGTCTCTCGATTCGAAGCAGAGAACGGTTCAGATAAAATTCCTACTTTTGATGCTCTTGTTGAGTTTGTTTCAAAACAATGTGATAGTTTAGAAAGAGCTGCTGAGCATAGCCGTCTGAACCAGTCGAAATCAATCAGTAAATCTCGTGTCTTACCTCCAGTGTCCACTCCAAAGTCTACTCCTCGACGACTTTCTTTCCATACTCAAACTAGGAATGTGTGTGCTTTGTGTAAAGATGAACATCTCATCTATAAATGTCCTCGCTTCTTGCGCATGTCGACTCGTGAACGATTCAACACTGTGAAATCTCATAAGTGGTGTGTCAATTGTTTGGGTTCCATGCATACATTCAAAGAATGTACTTCACTTTCACATTGCTCAAAATGTGGGCAATCTCATCATACCTTATTACATTTCAGTGACTCCCCTTCTAATACTCGAACGAATGATAACTTGCATTCTCAACAACCTCTGTCATTCAATGTTCATCCCCCTGATAGCTTCAATATCAGTAATCATCTATCAAATAATATACCTCCTCTCACACCATCCTCCGCACGTCTGACATCAGACAGTCAATTTGCTCCTTCTTCCACAAATACTTGCTGCTCTTTAACACCTTCGAACTCAACCATTCTTTTATCAACAGCTCTTATTGAAATCCGTGATGCTTTCGGTTCATTTCAAAAGGCTCGTGCGTTGCTTGATAGTGGCTCACAGATTAGCATTCTTAGCCAAAAATGTCTGAATCGCCTTGGTTTAAGATCTTCCCCCCTCTCTTTATCGATTCATGGTATCAGTCAAATGAATTCTTCAGTTTCTGAAGGTATTCGTCTACAGATTCGACCACACAATGCTTCAAAACCAATTCTCGATGTGAATGCAGTTGTACTGCCTAACGTTTGTAATTTTATGCCCAGTTGTTCAATTGATATAAGTTCTTGGGAACATATTCCCAAATTAAACCTTGCTGATCCTTCTTTTTACACGTCCGGCGAAATCGATCTTCTACTTGGTGCAGATATATTCTCACTTATTTTAGAAGATGGCCGTTTCTCTGGAAACCAACTTGAGCCAGCAGCATTTAATACCGCCTTCGGCTGGATTCTCATGGGTTCGGTGAATACAACCTCTCAGTCCGTTGCGAATACTCTGAATTGTTTTTGTGACCCACCTTTAGATTCTGCATTTCAACGTTTTTGGAAGGTTGAGGAAGTACCTGTGCCTAAATGTTCCAATCCAGAAGACAATCTTTGCGAAGAGATCTTCTCATCTACTGTTTCACGTAATTCTTCCGGTAGATTCATTGTTAATCTTCCGTTTCGATCCACTCCTCCCACTTTCTCAGATTCAAGAGAAGTTGCTCTCAGAAGGTTGTTATCGCTGGAACGTAGATTGAAAAATAATCCCTCAATTTATGAACAATATGGCGAATTCATGAATGATTATTTGAGGCAAGGTCATATGTCACTTCTAGAAAATCCCTCATTAGTTCCTCATTCATACTATATCCCTCATCATTGTGTTATACGCCCTGAGAGTTTGAGTACGAAGTTGAGAGTTGTCTTTGATGCCTCGGCAAAATGTTCAGATGGAAAATCATTAAACGACACTCTTTTATCCGGACCTAAGCTTCAACAAGATGTCGTTTCAATTCTTCTCAATTTTAGAACTCACCCAATTGCCCTGGTGGGAGATTATCGTCAGATGTACCGTCAGATATTGATTTCAAATGAACATCTTGACTATCAACGTATTCTGTGGAGATTTTCCTCCCAAGAACCTATAAAAGAATATATACTTCGAACTGTTACTTATGGTGTATCCTCCGCCCCATTTCTTGCAATAAGATGTATTGCTCAGTTGGCCGAAGATAATATTGATTATTTTCCTTTAGCTGCTAAAGCTCTGAAAACTTCATGTTATGTAGATGATATTGTAACAAGTTGCCCCTCTCTGGATCATGCTAAAACTCTGAAATCTCAACTCATCTCGTTATCACAGAAAGGAGGATTTGAATTACATAAATGGAATAGTAATCACGTTTCCCTCATTTCGGAGGAATCGTCAATCTTGAAAACTCTTGATTTTGACAATGTTGTCAGTGTAAAAGTTTTGGGCCTCCAGTGGAACTCAAATTCAGATATTTTTTCGTTCAATATTTCACCTAGAAACTTTCCTTGCAGTAAAAGAAATATTCTCTCCGAATTGGCTCGCATCTATGACCCTCTTGGGTTTCTTACTCCCCTTACATTCTTTGCAAAACGTATTATCCAATCTCTATGGACCCTTGGCTTAGGTTGGGATGAAAAACCTCCCCCTGATATTATTTCTACTTGGAATAGATTTAACTCTGAACTACCATATCTCTCGGAAGTACAAATTCCTCGATACTCTTTTCAGCCTGGTATGAAAAATTGCACTCTCCATGGATTTTCAGACGCAAGCGAGAGAGGTTATTCTGCAGTCATATACTGTCGATATATTGTAGAATCTACTTCTTTCGTGAAGTTGTTGTGTGGAAAATCACGAGTTGCACCTTTGAAAACTTTATCGATACCACGTCTTGAACTTTGTTCCCCTCCTCCTTCCAGGTCATCATAGATTAACTGAACTCATCATCGAGTATACTCATAAAAAATATCTCCATCCTGGTCATCAAAATTTGCATTTTTTGTTGCTCCAAAAGTTTTGGATTCTCTCTGCAAAACGCGTTATACGCAAAGTCCTTTCTCGCTGTCTAGACTGTTGGAAACAGCACCCAATTAGTTATCAACCACCAATGGGTAATCTTCCGCCATTGAGAATTTCACAAATCAAACCTTTTTTCTCCATTGGAGTAGATTTTGGAGGCCCCTTTACCATTTCTTTGGGAAAACATCGTGGGTCAAAAACGCATAAAGCCTACATCTGTCTTTTTGTTTGCTTTGCCACGAAGGCCGTGCATTTAGAGTTGGCAACTGATTTATCTACCGATAATTTCCTAGCTGTTCTTCGACGGCTCGTCTCTAGAAGGGGTAGGGTCTCAGTCATTCATAGCGATAACGCAACAAATTTTGTTGGTGCTTCTCGGTATATTTTCAAACATATGCAAGATGCAGCTGAGCAAGAAAATATCCAATGGAAATTTATTCCACCTTCCAGTCCTCATTTCGGAGGGTTATGGGAAGCTGGTATTAAATCTGTGAAAGCCCATATTTCTCGAGTCATAGGTGATCAAGTTCTCACATATGAAGAATTCAACACATTGTTAGTTCAGGTTGAGGCTATTTTGAATTCGAGACCTCTCTATCCCGCTAGTACCGATCCCAACGATCTCTCCGCCCTGACTCCAGGCCATTTTTTGACTTTGGAACCCTTGAATACATTCTGCGACGAAGATTTCTCTTCTCTGAAATTAAATACCCTCTCTCGTTGGCAATTAATTCAAAGATTACATAGAGATTTTTGGAAGCGTTGGAATCGAGACTATTTACACACTTTATTCCAGAAAGGGAAGTGGACAGAACCAATGGCGAACATTCAGATCGGAACTATGGTTTTAATAAAAAATGAATTAATTCCACCTTTGCGTTGGCAATTAGGTAGAGTAGTTGACATTCATCCCGGTCGCGACGGAATTGTACGTGTTGTAACAGTTCGTACTTCTCAAGGATTGTTGAAACGCTCAGTCGTAAAGGTCTGTCCTTTACCTTTGAGCAGTAATTGAAATGAAATGCTTTTGCATTTTAGGTGGGCGGTTTGTTCCGTTTTCACTTGTATATATTTTTTGTATTCTTTATTATTTTCACATTATATTCTGTGGTGTTATTTGAAAGTAAACATAATATTTCTGTTAATTATAATTTTCATAACGCGTGAATTTACATACTGTGTTTGCCTTTTCTCTCTCGCGTATTCGCAAATATATCGCGCACTCCTCGTATGAGTGATTCCATTCAAAACGGCCTGGGGCCTGTTTCAAGAAAATTACCAGTGAACAAGCGACTAGTTACAAGTTCAATAGCGACAAGTGACAAGGACTAGTAATTTCTGTTTCAAGTAATAACTACTCGACAAGTGTATTGTTTCAATAAAATTACAAGTATATAGGTGACAAGTTACAAGTGTCACGACAACTAGTCAGAAGAACTAGTAGTTTCTGTTTCACAAAACTAAACAGCGACAAGCAAAGGGACGACAAGTTACCAGTGTAGAAATAACTAGTGACAAGTGCCAAAATTTCTTGTTTCACAAAGAAATTTCGTACAGTTGTAGATATACAAGTGAAAAATTTGGTGCATATACAGAGTATTAACGTTAAGCAAGGGCGGTCCAAGGTCAGTTCCTCGAGGGGATGGGATAAACAGTTGTCAGTAGAGGGAAAAGGGTACAAGGAAACATCCGATGAGTCTATCGCTTTCATCAATAATAGTACAGTCGATACATTCAAAAAGTATTTAAATTCAATAATGATCTTCGCTCGCCTATATAGTTGATAATCGGGGGAAGTTGTAATTACCCTTGTAGAGCGAACTTTTCTCGAAAGCTGTATTACGGTAGAAATGAAAATTGAGGTTAACTATCCCATATGACTAGTGCCGAGAAAATATCGTGACGGCTTAGTTCCAATAAAACCTCTGTATTTGTCTGAACTCTTCAATTGAACGTTCCATGCATGTGCCGTCATGTGGAACAACCGTATGCGAAAGACTGATGGTGACGAAATAGTAGTTTACCCAACAAGTGCGGAAAGTGATACTTGTCCGCGCGTTCGGAAAAAACCCAGAAGTTAACGTAAAAAAACATTTGTTATTAAATACATATCAACAAATTAATAATTTTTGTTTTTAATATTGAACGTGAAATTTGGTAATTTTTTTTTGAGTTTAATTACAATTGTTAACATAGATTACCTGTACCAAAGAGTGTGTGGTTTGCATGTTTCTTGAAATTTCAGCGAAATGAGCCAACAAAAATGTCTCTTCTGAAAGTTTTTATTTCCTTATTATGTCACCGTTGTCAAACCAAATATATTCCTTTTCATACATATAAAGGGATTTTGATGGAGTAAATCCAAGTTTGCAATTCTAGCCGCTTCCGAAACTGACTCTGGCAAATAGTCGTCGGAAGAATCCATGAAAAATCATATTACGAGAAAAGAATCTGCGACGGGACAATTGGTATTGACAAGGTAGTGTTTCGACAAATTTATTTTTTCTTTGTTGCTACGGTAATTCAAACTGTCAAATGGTTCGTGTGGTCGAGTAATACATTATGTGAAAATGCACAAAATTAACTTTCCAATGATAACGTTATTTATTGAAAGGCACTCAAAGAATAAATGTGGGAACGACGTTGAGAAAATTAACCCAATAATAGCGGTATTGATGAGAAATACAAATACGTTTTGGTTCAGGGTATCAAAAGATCCACAATTAGTGGTGGGTTTCAAAGTTTGTTTTTTGTAACAGTGCTTTAACAAAAACTTATGAACGTTACTTCAACAAGAGTTGAACATGTGATCCGTTTGCTTCCATACAATACAAAATTATAGATTTTTTTTTCTGAAATATTGTTCTGATGGAGTTCTACGAGTGGTGTTTCCCAATACTGACGAATCAGGTATCGACAAACGTCCTAACTAACTTGGAATCATTTTAACGGGATGAATGTCCCCAAAACAAGCGGGTAGTGAATCTAGCAGAAAAATTTCGTTGAAAATGAAAGTTAACAATTTCAACTCGATATGGAATGGACCGTACCATGTTTTATGGTGGAGTTGAAATTATTTTCAAAGAAAACAAACTGAATAAGTGACAGACTGAAACAAACGTCTGTCCTACATTCATCTGCACAAGCAAACGCCGATTTTTCATGGAATGTTGGGCTACATTTCAATGAATAGGGTATCATTAAAAAAATAATTGTAACCTTTTTCACATGATATATCACTCGACCCCACAATCCATTTGAAATTTTGGGGTTGTAACAATCTCTCGCTGAGAGTTTGAAGGCGGAGGTTGAAAACTGTATATGAAATTTGTGGTCCCCTTTGAAAGCAAAATATACGGGTCTGAGCATTTTTTTACTTCTCGTCAGATCACTCTGTATACATGAAGCATAGGATATACCACATCGAGGTTCGACTGACATTAGTCGAATATACATACAACGAAATTTGTGATTCATTGATGACACTCTGAACCTCTCATTAAATTGGTAGGTACCCGCAAGAATATTATAATTTATTCTTGTCCTAAACATTCGAGCCCTACGGATATTGACACGGTGTTCTTCTTCGGAAACACTGGATCACATGTTTTCTATTGTATCAAATATTCAATCAATAATATTCAACGTTGACCATGCCCTGTACACTGGTCGAATTATACTGATAAATTACTAGTAATTCTCATACACTGGAATTTGTGGAAACAGAAACGAAGTGATTAGGTGAAAAAACACTTGTAAGATTGAACACATATACATGTCAGTCCTCACTTACAAGTTTAGCTTCAAGAAACGCAAACTTGTCAGAAACGGCATTTACCAGCGTTACTCCCATACTTGTGAATATTGCTGAAACAGCACACCCGTAATTCGTATAAAAAACAGTTGTAGGATTGGACTGGTAAACTTGTCACTCATAATTTACAGGTGTAACTTGTAGAAACCCAATTTTGTCGAAATGGTAATTTACAACTGCCGCAGTAGTATTTTACCACTAGTATTCGCTTATTGAAACAGGCCCCTGGAGTGTGAACAGACAGGAGTCAGTCGCTGAAACAATCGAGCCAAAGTATCACTGCAAAATGTCAATTTGAAATCTCAATAAGTGGATGCAACATAATTTTTAGACATTTTTGTCGACAACCTATGCCAGTTGAGTAGTACAACCGAAAATAAAGGGTGATTTCAATTTAGTCGACTCATGGTGTAGATTTTGATAGTTAAGCTGATGAACATATAACCGACATTTTAGTCGTACATTGTAAGGACTGGGAGAGATGAATTATTTCTTCAAGTGCAGTACCTAGACCGAGAGCTTATCCATTTCATCTCGGCATGGAAATGACGTATTGCGCACTACGGAACAAGCAGCCATTTGCAAGGGCGCACCCAAGGGTGGGGGTGTCAGGGGTTATAACCCCCTCCTTGGGTGCGCCTTTGCAAATGGGGGGTTTCAGGGGTTATAACCCCCCCTCCCTCCCGAGATCGACTCGAAATTGAATAGTTCACTACACATATATATATATATATATATATATATATATATATAAAAAATGTTGGGATGTACTTTGGAAACTTGAAATTGAAAATTAACCCCCCCTCCCCGAAAAAAAAATCTGGGTGCGCCCCTGGCCATTTGAAACCTACAGGCAGCTCGCTGCGCAACCGAATGTAAGGGACGAATTCCTGTGCCAGTCGGACCTACTGGACTACATTTTCTTTTGACATTGAAAATTTTGCTTCCTAACCAAGATATTAATAATAGAATTGCCAATACTTATTTAAATCAATTTTATGCCACCAAATATGCTAATCGGCTTCGATGAAAAACTGGAATTATTTGGTGCATCTGGAATCGGTGTGAGCCACAATAAACCCCAGAGGGGAACAGTGAAGGATCGAATTGATCCACTCACTTTGAAACTACTTAACCAGCGCCGCCATTTTATTTGGATCTCTGAAAGTGATCCCAGATTCCAGAGAAATATCCTATTTTGATAGGAATTTCTATCACACACGCTATATTACCTCTTTATCATTAACAGGTTCTAGGTATGCTTGAAAGTAGTTGACAATGTTCCTTGCTGAATGGTAATGGTTCGGACTTCCATTGTCATTAACTCTATTGAAACCTGTTGCTAGGAACGGAAAGATTAAAATACAAATTAAGTGAGAAAAAATCAAATCAAAATTAAATTTTTGGTCAATGATGAAATTAGGAATTGATTGATCAAGCTGAGCAACATAAGAAAGGATCTTCAAAAGAATGGATACTCAAAGAAGCTGGTGGATCGAACATTTGATCAAACATTGGCCCGGACGAATCAGAGGAACACTAAGGAGATACTGGAACAGCAAATTCTTACCATCCCCTACGTGAGAGGACTTTCAGAGAGGATCAAAGGATAGAAGGAAAATACAACGTCAGAGTCTGTTTTCGATCAGGGAACACAATACGCAGCCAGCTCACAAAAATTCGACCACCGAATAAAAACAGCGACACCAACAACTGCGAGTGCGGCAAATCCTACATCGGAGAAACCAAAAGACCATTGGAAGTAAGAATAAGCGAACACAAGAAAAACACTCAACGAGGAGAAACAACGAAATCAGGAATAGCGGAGCATGTTTGGACAAACCATCACAACATCAAATGGTCTGAAGCCGAGGTCATACACAAGGAGGAGCACTGGTTCAAGAGGAAATTCAAGGAAGCCGCCTACATCCTCAACAACGACGCATTCAGTCATGCCAGCGTGGAGATCCGGAATGTGTGGACGCCGCTTATCCAATGCATGGACCGGCTGCGGCTCGATGAGAGAAAATCTCGCGCCAATACATCCATTTCCCGCTGAAGATCGATCGGCACACTTCTAGTAGTAGCACCCGCTCGCCTCCTTGGTAGTAGCACCCTTTCCCCCACCATAGGAAAATCGGAGGGCTTTATAACCGACCACACCTCGAAATATTGTCAGTAATCACCCGAAGACGATTGCGGATACCAGCAATCGAAACGTCGTGAGTAAACTCAACTTGAAATCAGGTTTCAACATTTTTTCAAAATATTCCATTCAATTTCTTCATTTACATTTTTTGACTAGTATTTCATATTCGATACCTCAATTTTCTTGTCACAATATTATTTCATTCATTTCGTTATTTGAATAATTTTTTGACTTATATCGGAGATCTCGATTTTTTGTAACAACAGTATTTTCTTTGATCAATCAATTCCTAATTTCATCATTGACCAAAAATTCAATTTTGATTTGATTTTTTCTCACTTGATTTGTATTTTAATCTTTCCGTTCCTAGCAACAGGTTTCAATAGAGTTAAAAATATAGACAAAAGAAGTCCGAACCATTACCATTCAGGTTCTAGGTAGGTGTGCGATGTATCGTAACCCGTATACTAGAGTCGGGATTTTTTCCTTCTCCTTTCAGATATGTTCAAGGAGGTTATACTCCAGTCATTATATACATTTGGAAATGCAAATGAACCGAGAAAGCCAAATTTCAGATATTATGTTGGGGGCGGCTAGAAAAGCTTAAGTTCAAATTGTCGACCAAAATAACCTTGTGGGTTTTCTGCCATCTTGAAAAAGGGTTAAATTTATGGTGTTTTCATCATTACTCGGTTCCCCGTTGAGATAAGAAAATTTGTATTGAATACTTTTTTGTTGCTTTTTGCACGATCTACAATTAAAGCTCTATACATTTTTCACGTATCGATCATCGTTATCGAGATATCGATGATAAAATCATAATTGGGGAGAAACAATTGTTTTTCGCTATTTTCTTTTTTCTCGTGAAAGATATCGAGAAATGTTCGAAATGAAACTTGTAGAGCATGTCTAGACCTACAAATTCGTTTTTTTATTTTTCATTTCCGACAAAAGTTACGACCTCTAGCGTGCCACAAAGTCGGCCTCAGCGCGCCCGATGCTGCAATGTGCGTCTCGCCATAGAGCGACCGTTAGAGTTAGAGAACTGGATACCAAATTTTGTTCAAATTTAGTCCCTCTTCCTTTCTGTTGAAGTAAGCCTTGTGCTTATGTATCTCAATCGCAAAAAAAATTGGTATCCAGTTCTAAGAACAGCTAAGACGAAACCAGATAGAACCAGGGATTCTGACGACCAACAGAACGCTGGCGGACCGAAAAATAGAAACGAGTCAATTCCAGATTTGCAATCAGTCGTAGTAAACTCACATAGAGGAGTTCAACTAAGACCACGCCGCTGAAGATGGCTGCCGCAGATGTAGCCGAAAGCTCCGGAAGTCAAAATTCCACCACACGGCCCTCAAGCCCGAAAAACCAGAGATGTATTAACACGGGCCGTGAAAGCCTACATACTTTCTTAAGACGAATAATCTTTAACTACTCCCACCAACGGAAAACGCAGTCCGCCAACATGTTTTCTGGACATATCTTCAAGTACAAACGTGGCTCGGAATTTTCAAAGATCCTCAGGAATGGGGTTGGCGACAGAGTAATTACGGGCTTGAACCAATTTGCACCACAGCCGCACCCGCTCCACCCGAACTTTCAAAACTCATTTCGTGCAAATGTAAAGGAAAATGTGGAGCGGCTTGTGGGTGCAGGAAAGCAGGAATTAGTTGCTCCGTTATTTGGCTTCACTGTAGTGGACAGACGTGCGACAATGTCGCCAGAGGCGATATTTTATTCAACGACGATCACAATGATAACGATGACGATATTTTGACCGTCACAGCATCATTTCCTGCGATTGACGAAGTTTCACGACTCGGAGAGTCTACCGAGGAGAAGTTTGAACAGCCAAGACCATCAAAACGCCGAGAAACGTGTGAAAAAAATGACTGCCTGTAATTATTATTTTTGCTGCATAATAATTATTTGATTAATAAATTTCATGTATTTGATATTTATTTGGCTGGTTTATCAATTTATTTTGTATTGCAACAATTCCCTGAACAACCATTCATCCATTTTGACGTGTGGATAGAACCGTGCGAGCGGCTAAATAAAAACCGGTCACAGTCTTATGGTCGGTTCATACACCACACTTTTACTTTTACTTTATCTTTTACTTTTACTTTAAGAAAGTTGTCACAATGTAAATCAATCGAGGCGTTCATACACGGCACTTTTACTTTTACTTTTAGTTTAAGGATGAGAACTTTTACTTTAAGAATGAGATAATTAAATAATATCAGGGACTGCGCATGCGTGCATGTGAAGTCATCACAGCAAGCAGTGCCACCAACATTATAAGGAAACGTATTCTTCTGAATATTTTACAGAAATGATATAAAATGGGTGCTCTGCGAAATATCTTGTCATTATCCGATTCAAAATAGCAAATTGCAAACAAAAACAATGACTTAACCCACGATTACTTCTTCTTCTTCGTTTATTTTTGATCACTGCGCATGCGTTCTGTTTACTTTAACACTGGTGTATGAACGGTCCAATTCCATTCTTAAGGTAAAAGTAAAAATAAAAGATAAAGTAAAAGTAAAAGTGTGGTGTATGAACCGACCATTACTGACTTTGTGGCGCGCTAGAGGTAATTCTTGTCGGAAATAAAAAATAAAAAAACGTATTCGTAGGTCTGGACACGCTATATAAGTTCAATTTCGAACATTTCTTGATATCTTTCACAAAAAAAAAGAAAATAACGAAAAATAATTTCTTCTCCCCAAATTTATGGTTGTTTTCATCGATATCTCGATAACGATGATCGATATGTGAGAAATGTATGGAACCTCAATTGTAGATCGTGCAAAAAGCAACAAAAAAGTATTCAATAAAAATGTTCGTATCTCAACGGGGAACCGAGTAATGATGAAAAAACTGAATTTAATGCTTTTTCAAGATGGCGGAAAACCGAAAACCCACAAGGTTATTTTGGTCGACAATTTGAACTTAAGCATTTCTAGCCCCCCCCCCTCCCCCAACATAATATCTACAATTTGGCTTTCTCGGTTAATTTGCATTTCTAACCCGATTTTTCCGACGTAATGACTGGAGTATTACGTTTCTAGTATTCCTTAGTTTCATTTTTCTGTTTCAGGAAGTTGTTCGAAGGAGGGATAAATCGGGTAATTTGGTATTTCTGAGATTACGGCATCTGTTAGTTACCAAATTTGGAACATATGCTTGGCAACGTGGAAAATTCGATCTGGACCAGAATTTGACTGTGGTTCCATTCACTTTCAAAGGCAGAGCCGTTACGGAATTTAATATACAGGTATGTTGAAAACCATTTGCCGAATGAGTGTATGATTATTTTCAAACTCTGGAAGAAAAGTCCGATCTGGGAAAATATGATATTTCCTTACCAACATAATTAGAAAGCCGAAATATACTGCTTCCAGTGTTTCTAAGTCATACGAGGGAATACACATTTACCCGTGGTGCATAGAAACTATATATGTCATTCTAGATCCATAAATTTATAATTTCAAAAAATCCGAAATATTCAAATTGTTGCAACAGAAATAGTGCCAGACTCACATCATGTGAACTCAATGCCACACAAAATTCAAATATATTAGAAATATTCAAAAAAGTTTCGCAGACATCCATTTTATCAATATTATAATGCAGGTAAATTGTTTTCGTTGCCGATCTACATTGAAAGGATACCAAACTTTTTATTTTTCTAGTCTATATTTGAAAGACTCGATGCATGGTATTTCATTGAAACTTTTTGTGGAGATCAATTATCCTAACACCAAAGTGATATTATTTGCACTCGACGCGCGTTTCGTTAACAAGGTTACCATCTTCAGAACAAAATTGATCAATTCTCTTCTCCTGAAGATGCTAATCCCGTTAGCGAAACGCGCGTCAAGTGCAAATAATATCAATTTGGTGTTAGGGTAATTAATCTCTATAAAAATTTTCAACTTTTACATCAATGGTTCCGATCTCATCGTTTATGGTATTTCATGTTGAAATCATAATTTGAATTTGCCGAGTTCAATGATAATTTGGACAGCAACAAGTTTTATAGGGTGCCGGGCAGATGAAAACATTGCTCGATTATCAAAAATGATGTAGGCATACTAAAATATTATAATAGCCAAATTTCATGGGGTGTACTGTTTGGAGGTTTATTCATGATGTTAAGAAACGCAAATTCTGGTTTGTACATGATATCCACCAATCTGTATTTCACTTCTTACCCTTGTGAATTCGATAAAAATTATTTTGTATTTTTTTCTTCCTGATAGAAAGGACCACGCACGTTTCTTATGGAAAATGGCTTTCCGTGAATTTGTCTGAAATTTTGGTATGGTGTAGATCTTGATGCACTGATCAAAAGTGTCCATGGGCACAGACTCCAAAAATGGGCAGTTTTCGAGATATGGCTCTATCAATATCAATTTTTTACATTTTTGTGGATTTTGGCACAAAATCAGGTCCCTCTTACACTTAGGAAAAACAGAATTTATTGGATTTCGGTGCAGAAAATGATTGAAACACAGTTCTTTTTTCGTTCTAGAAACACCCATTTGAAGAAATTGTCATACACTGCTCGTCACTGACGATGTAACTGGACAATTTTTTTCGAATTTAATATTCCGAAAAAAACCTCCTGAATAGCTCTAGGTATTACAGAAATACATATATTCGACACATTCCGATTGGGACATGAGAAAAATAATATTCGGTGAACACTTTATGAACTGAATATTGAATATATATATATTTTTTAAAATTTTTCTACTCGCAAGAGAAATAGTGGAGAATGCAAGATGAGCATATAAAAAATCGTATTTATAATGTTCGCTGACTAGATAAATACTCGTATCGAGTGGAGTTTTTTTATACCGAGTGTTATATATCAATAGTAACAAGGGAATACATACCCAATGATCATTTCTAATCATTAATTGAACCGTTGAGGCAAACGGATCCGTGAACATGTCTAAATATTTGATACGATGTAGAACTCGATGCACTGTTCGAGTGTCTATTACTGCAGACTACAAAAATGGACAGTTTTCAAGATATGACACTATCACTATTCGATTTCCTTCATTTTTTAGATTGTGGCCCATAGTCGCTCAACTGTTATACTCAACAATAACGAATTTCTCTCGGAATTTCTATTCATTTTTGTGCAGGAATTGACTAAAAACAATTGTTCATTCGTTTCAGAATGACCCTTTTGAAAAAATGTATTTACACTGCTCGTCACTGACGATGTAGCTGGGCTATCATTCTCAACTTTTGTATTTCCGTATTAGTAGAAACAAAACTTTATAATTTCTCACAAATATACTTATATTTGATACAATTCGAATGGTGCATTTGGGAAAATAATATTTGACAGGCTCTTAATCTGATTTGATTTTTATTTAAATACTCTCCTGATCTTCAAGAAAATAGTGAAAAACGCAAAATGAGCATCTAGCAAATCGTATTCATGATGTACGCGGACGAGATGAATACTAGTATCGAATGTAGTTTATTTATACCGAGTATTAAATATCAAGAGTTTCACGGACATCAACTACAGAGCACAGAGTCAAGACACAAAAGTCTGACAGTGATCATCTTTACAGAAGTAAAATGAAGGTGCATTCACTGAATAGTGAGCTCGAACAAAAAATGTACGGTTTGAATAAAATCTGGTAGAGTACTATATAATGATGTGGTTGCTATTGTAATCTTATTCTATTTGTGAGAGGTCAGATTGAGAAATAAATAATATTTTGGCTGAAATGGTTAAGGCTTTCGCGGCCGAGGTTATTAGTATAACTACTTCTCTTCGGGCTTGAAGGCCGTCGTTCTTTGGAATTTCTTCCTGACGTTTCGCTAGCGCGAGTGACCAGCTTCTTCAGAGGCTTATTCATCTCCGATGACTCATCGGATTTTCCTTATAGATCATGATGGCATCTATAAGAGCTGAGATATTCAAACGTTAGGAATGCGGCGGATAGAACCCCATTTCCGAAAAACCTATCTGAAGTAAAGGAAAAACGACTGCAATGAGTTCGAGATTCATGCATGGTTTGCGATTAAGTAGCAAATATTCAAAGATTGCCAACACTCATTCTCAAGAATATTTAATCAACGTCAAGATTTTGCTCCAACAATTTAGATGGAGACGGTTGAATGTCTAGATTAATATTGCCAGGATTTGGGTCTACAAACCGACACACAGTTGTAAATAATTCTTCGATGCGCACAAAGTAACTTCTTGATCTGTTTTCCGAAGATTGTTTTGGAATCATTTCAAAAGAAAAAGTCTTTCGGTAATCCTATGCATAGTCATGCAGGATTTGACCAAATGAATTGTTGAAATAATTTTCTAATATTCAAATCATTAAGCTGTGAGTCAAGCAATGTCCACAACCATAAAGTTACGTTTCGTCCGCAAAGAGTTGGATTTGCTGTCAATTACCAGAGACATCAAAACATTTGCATATACCTTGCATAACCAGGAACCGTACTTATCATCATAATTTTTATGAAGAATTAAAATGTTTGATGGAGTTAACACAGTTAAGTCATGAAAAATTATAGAACTTATTTCAGTGAAAAATTAGTATATTTCAGTGAAAGTAGTTAAGTAACTGTGTTTCATTTAGTTCATTATCAAAATCAATGATTTTCCTCACGACATATCAGTAATTGTTTACCTTCAACTCATAAATTGTTCAACTGAATAAGCTATTGCCTTCAACAAATAAAGGATCCAGATATTTTCACGGATCCATTTGCTTCAATGATTCAATTATCAATATCATTAGTAATGATTTTCGGCTATGTATTTCCTTGTTAATATTGATCTTTAGCACTCAGTATAAATAAATTACATTCGATACTAGCATTCATCTCGTCCGCGTACATCATGAATACGATTTGCTAGATGCTCATTTTGCGTTTTTTACTATTTTCTTGAAGGTCAGGAGAGTATTTAAAAAAAATCAAATCAGATTTGGAGCTTGTCAAATATTATTTTCCCAAATGCACCATTCGAATTGTGTTGAATATAAGTATATTCGTGATAACTAGAGAAATTAGAAAGTTTTGTTTCTACGAATACGGAAATACAAAAGTTGAGAATGATAGCCCAGCTACATCGTCAGTGACGATGTAGCTGGGCTAATTGAATCATTGAAGCAAATGGATCCGTGAAAATATCTGGATCCTTTATTTGTTGAAGGCAATAGCTTATTCAGTTGAACAATTTATGAGTTGAAGGTAAACAATTACTGATATGTCGTGAGGAAAATCATTGATTTTGATAATGAACTAAATGAAACACAGTTACTTAACTACTTTCACTGAAATATACTAATTTTTCACTGAAATAAGTTCTATAATTTTTCATGACTTAACTGTGTTAACTCCATCAAACATTTTAATTCTTCATAAAAATTATGATGATAAGTACGGTTCCTGGTTATGCAAGGTATATGCAAATGTTTTGATGTCTCTGGTAATTGACAGCAAATCCAACTCTTTGCGGACGAAACGTAACTTTATGGTTGTGGACATTGCTTGACTCACAGCTTAATGATTTGAATATTAGAAAATTATTTCAACAATTCATTTGGTCAAATCCTGCATGACTATGCATAGGATTACCGAAAGACTTTTTCTTTTGAAATGATTCCAAAACAATCTTCGGAAAACAGATCAAGAAGTTACTTTGTGCGCATCGAAGAATTATTTACAACTGTGTGTCGGTTTGTAGACCCAAATCCTGGCAATATTAATCTAGACATTCAACCGTCTCCATCTAAATTGTTGGAGCAAAATCTTGACGTTGATTAAATATTCTTGAGAGTGAGTGTTGGCAATCTTTGAATATTTGCTACTTAATCGCAAACCATGCATGAATCTCGAACTCATTGCAGTCGTTTTTCCTTTACTTCAGATAGGTTTTTCGGAAATGGGGTTCTATCCGCCGCATTCCTAACGTTTGAATATCTCAGCTCTTATAGATGCCATCATGATCTATAAGGAAAATCCGATGAGTCATCGGAGATGAATAAGCCTCTGAAGAAGCTGGTCACTCGCGCTAGCGAAACGTCAGGAAGAAATTCCAAAGAACGACGGCCTTCAAGCCCGAAGAGAAGTAGTTATACTAATAACCTCGGCCGCGAAAGCCTTAACCATTTCAGCCAAAATATTATTTATTTCTCAATCTGACCTCTCACAAATAGAATAAGATTACAATAGCAACCACATCATTATATAGTACTCTACCAGATTTTATTCAAACCGTACATTTTTTGTTCGAGCTCACTATTCAGTGAATGCACCTTCATTTTACTTCTGTAAAGATGATCACTGTCAGACTTTTGTGTCTTGACTCTGTGCTCTGTAGTTGATGTCCGTGAAACTCTTGATATTTAATACTCGGTATAAATAAACTACATTCGATACTAGTATTCATCTCGTCCGCGTACATCATGAATACGATTTGCTAGATGCTCATTTTGCGTTTTTCACTATTTTCTTGAAGATCAGGAGAGTATTTAAATAAAAATCAAATCAGATTAAGAGCCTGTCAAATATTATTTTCCCAAATGCACCATTCGAATTGTATCAAATATAAGTATATTTGTGAGAAATTATAAAGTTTTGTTTCTACTAATACGGAAATACAAAAGTTGAGAATGATAGCCCAGCTACATCGTCAGTGACGAGCAGTGTAAATACATTTTTTCAAAAGGGTCAATCTGAAACGGATAAACCATTGTTTTTAGTAAATTCCTGCACATAAATGAATAGAATTTCGTTATTGTTGAGTATAACAGTTGAGTGACTATGGGCCACAATCTAAAAAATAAAGGAAATCGAATAGTGATAGTGTCATATCTTGAAAACTGTCCATTTTTGTAGTCTGCAGTAATAGACACTCGAACAGTGCATCGAGTTCTACATCGTATCAAATATTTAGACATTTTCACGGATCCGTTTGCCTTAACGGTTCAATTAATGATTAGAAATGATTATTGGGTATGTATTCCCTTGTTACTATTGATATATAACACTCGGTATAAAAAAACTCCATTCGATACGAGTATTTATCTAGTCAGCGAACATTATACATACGATTTTTTATATGCTCATCTTGCATTCTCCACTATTTCTCTTGCGACCAGAAAAATATTTAAAAAAATATATATTTAATATTCAGTTCATAAAGTGTTCACCGAATATTATTTTTTCTGATGTCCCAATCGGAATGTGTCGAATATATGTATTTCTGTGATACCTAGAGCTATTCAAAAGGTGTTTTTTCGGAATATAAAATTCGAAAAAAATAGTCCAGTTACATCGTCAGTGACGAGCAGTGTATGACAATTTCTCCAAATGGGTGTTTCTAAAACGAAAAAAGAACTGTGTTTCAATCATTTTCTGCACCGAAATCCAATAAATTCCGTTTTTCCTAAGAGTAAGACGGACCTGATTATGTGCCAAAATCCACAAGAATGTAAAAAATTGATATTGATAGAGCCATATCTCGAAAACTGTCCATTTTTGGAGTCTGTGCCCATGGACACTTTTGATCAGTGCAACGAGATCTACACCATACCAAAATTTCAGACAAATTCACGGAAAGCCATTTTCCATAAGAAACGTGCGTGGTCCTTTATCATTGTTATCGGACAGGAGCTGTTTTTTTGAAGAGGCCTCCTTTGTTTGTTTCGAAATCAGGGAAATATGTACTGAAAGAAAACGGGTCGAAAAAGTAGTTTGAACAAGCAATATTGGAAGAACGAATATATTTTGAGGCATGTGAGGTAATTTTAATGAAGGGGCTGATTGATGAATTCAATTGCTATGGCTGCATTGAAGAGTACTGAAGTGTACTTCCTAAGAGTTTTCTCAAATTGAAATAGCCTTTTGGGATACTGTTTTTGGTCTGAAGGCGCAATTCCACTGAGAATGGCGTGGGGCATGGTACATGTACATGTTTTGGCAAATCTCGACGCATTTCATTCAAATTACTGCATGAGTAAATAGCCATTAAAATAGCAATTTCTTGTCTCCATACAGAGATTATCTTGTTATGGATGATTCTGGAATATTTTGTCTAGTACAGGTGGTGTTTACTGTCTGAATCCTATCTGCTGGATGACTAAATATTCAAACTACGGACACACCAAGCGCTGGATTTCTCCAATTACGAGCATATTGTACAGCTGAGTTGTAACAATGCAACTCTGATAGGAATTAGAATTCCGATGAATAAAATGATTGTATCTACGAATCCATTGCCAGGCAGCTGTTTCGACCCGCCATAGGTGCCCTCAGTGACACTCGGCTGGACTTCCAACACGAAACATTTTGAATAGACGGTCACTTATGAAAAAATCTGATCTTTGGTGCAAATGGTGATGACCGTTAGGTTAGGTATCCACCACAACTATGATATAATCCCATTTAAAATATTACTGATAATCTAAAAACATTGAAATATAGGTAATGAGTTATATGAAATTACAAAGTTGGGTTTATGACAATAAAAATATATTAGTTGAGTAACAGATATATTTATGATTTTTCATTTATCAGGAATATGTCAGCGATATTGTTTCCAAATACCTACCTACAAACATCCCCCCATGGCAGGTGATCATCATACCTTCTGCGGAGGACCACCACTACATCCTTCTGAAGTTACATCACTTACTCTTGTCGGAAGGAATAAATATAGGCGACCTTCTTCCACTCATCCCACCAACCAGGCAGGCTATAGGGTAATAGTTGCAGCTTAAATTCGAAATGAAACGTCAATGAATGATTGATAAATTTTCAGATTACATCCTTCGAAAAGCCCTCTGGTTGAAGTCTTCCGAAAGCCTCAAGTGATACCAATCCTAAGGGAACGTTTAGTTGACGAGTTGTCCAACAAATGGAATGATTTTGTCGCAACCGTCGATCCTCTAGAGTGTCCAGAACTGTTAAAGAATACCCCAACATTTTCTCAGTTTGTTTCCATCGTAGTTATAACTATTGTTTCGACGATAAAGGATTGCAAAAAAGGATTCCGAGTTATAAAAACCGACGTGTTTTCAAGAAGCAAATATATACTCGTTTCTGCTGTCAGAGAAGCAGACAAGCGACAAGTGAACGTCAGTACTCTCATATTGTCTATAGCGAAATCCTTGAATCCCAAAAATTTAATGTACACCATCTTCCAAAGCATTTGGTACATAGGTTTTGTACTTCCACTCCGATTACCAATTATCATTTATGCTGAATTCAGAGCACTTTTCACTTGCTTAACATTGAAGTATTGTCCTTATCCCCACACTTTCGTAGGAATGATGTACGCCTATATACCACTGCTGTACTACTCTGTGAAAGAGATACTTTATATAGTTTCTATTCTTTTCTCCGCTCCCAAAACTATAATCCGGGATATCCTTCTTCAAGACGAATCTCTTCAAACAATAACCCTTTGTGGCAGAAAATCTGTTGCATGGTCAGAACCTGTTCTGGTTGAGAATTTGAGAGCGATTGCCAATCAGGTAGAAGTATCTGAAACAGAGATAATGCTCTCAGCAGTGTCAATGTGCCTTTCCAAATATTTTACTCAGATCAATCAAGAGATCCCGAGAGATTTGCCTATCACTATTAGAAATATTTCGTCCAATTACATTTTCGCTACAGGACTGAACATCAAGCCAGAAGATGCTGTCAGTGGAGTTCTTTGTCTGAACCTTACTATTCCAGATTCAATGAAGGGGACCACACACATTGACAATTTACTGAAAATAAAATCCAAATTCAGTGAGTCTTTGGAGAAGCAAGGGTTGTCGCACTTGTTGACCATGCTTCAAACTAAGTTTGGTATTCTGACGCAGTTTATGCCTTCCACAATTCTCAGTATCTATTTGAAATATCTCTCGAGAAAATATGCTGTCAGTGTCACAGAAATAACGAGTCGATACCCGAATGTAACTCAAAGAACGATCTGGGGCCAGGAAGTTAACAGTGTTATCTATTGGAGACCACCTCAGGCGAATACAAGTAAGTAGCAATTCTATTTTGAATGCTTCATTCAGCTACTGACAATGTTTTTCATTTCCGTTGGAAAAACAAAACGGATTTTTCTATCATTCAATCATGGGAATCATCAAATTGGTCCACCAGAAGTGATGAGTCTTATTTTATGATTTTTGTTAAATTAATCGTCCCAACAGTACAATGTTATGCTTTCTGGGCGCAGTCGTAAGAGTATAGGGATGTTGACATTTTCATTATTATATCAAATTAAACAAAATCCCTGAGCATTGGAATCAGTTCTGGAAACACTTCAAAAATGAACAAGATACTTATGAATTTATAAAATTCGAAATTGAACGGAAAAGTTACAGTACTGCGTGACGTCATATGGTCTTATCACCCTATAACGTCCATACCAATTTCTTTTTCACGAGAGATCCATATATTAAACTTGAAGATAAGATAAGAATAAGATTATTTAAGTTTTCAACGGATTATCATTCAATTTTACATTTCGTTATAGTTTTTCATAATTTATTAGTTGATTCAGAAAATCCAAGAGTGAATCGATCAACATCCATATATTACTCTCTTGTTGATATGTACAAATCGAAATTTATTTTAGGAGGGTTAGGTTGATCGGAGAGATAGCCCGTGGACTGGTTCACTACGACCGCGACCTTTTCAGATCTATTGTGATGTTCCTTAGTTATTAGAGCTCATTGTCTAGCTTGATCTCTTTGATGAGACTCCATAGCCTTGATATGGCTCCTGCATATAGCTGCATATAGCATCTGGTTTCTCTTCCTGCTGTCAGACCCATTTTGCTCATATGTTTTTTGTACCGGCTATTCCCCGTCAGTAGACCCACCATCATCCTTATAACCTAGCGGTTGTGGAAGCGGGTCTTCCTTAAATATGGGCAATGATTCCTTCTTGCCTCATTCTTGTCATTTCAGTCATTCAATTAGGTTTGCATCCACAAACTGATAGATTCACGGGCTAAAGCTTCGGCCTCCTCGTTGTCTTTGAGACAAGCCAAGGTAACCTTATTTTGGCTCATTGAGCGCACTCGGATCATTTCCCATTAGTCGTCAGAACTACGAGTTGAGCGCTTTGATTGCCGCCGAAGAAAATAACGACGGTACAATGGCAGTTACTTCTGCCTGGACCACTGCTGCATTCTGTCTAAGGCTGAATGCTATTCTCATCTTTGCTATGTCTCCATACATACCAGATCCCACTCCTCTCATTTTGATGCTCGGTGTTATGGAGAGCCAAGATGGCGTTTCTGAATTTCCTCTTGACAAATATTCTTACGTTTGCACTCAGAAAGGCGAAACCTTGTTGGCAAATTATATTGGATGCTGAAAGCGCATAATCTATCGCAGAAGTACATGAAAGAAAACAACTACATTTTTCACGGAATCCAACAAAAAATTCGATTTTTGATGATGAGGATAATCTCAGATAGATGACCGTGCATTTTATTTTACAAAATTCAAAGAATGTTGAATCTGCTTCATCAAATCACCATTATTCAGGAAGAGAATTGTCAACAATAATTAATTGGGTCTCTGCAACGCCATAGAAAGTCTATACAATGAACTTGGAGAACCCAGGGAGTTTTCTTTAACTAATTGGCTACTAGGAAAATTCGGAAACAGATAGTGTAATCCGTTAAGGAAGAACGCCATCTGTTGGATTTGACTGAAAACTCAGACTCCGTATACTAAGTATACGAAGATCTCGATAAATGGGCCAACAGAACAGCGATCATGTTATGTTACGGTTTGCAGATAGGGCTGCATCCCCCAAACGAAATAATATCTGCAAGGACTGAGAACGATTCTCGATGGAAACGGAGCCAACCTTATAGGTTTTTGATTTAAAAAAATTGTTTACTATGTTAGTTTGATCTCCCCACTCATTCCTCTCTTGTACTCAGCTGAAGATGGACATAAATAAGTTCAAAACATGTATTGACTAGAACATTGATTCTCTTGGAATGAAATTCATGTGGAGATGACTTCGTGTTTCCATTTCATCAATAAACCTGGTCTTCCACTTTGAGTATGAACTACTACTTTCGTATTTATCGAATACGCTATCACTAAGGTAGAACAGATTTGATTAGCTGCGCCTTAGCAATAGCGTATGCGTTGTTATAAAGAAGAAGGTCGAAAATCGAACACCAGGCAAACATTAGCACAAAATAAGTTTTTGACAGATTCCAATAGAAGTGAATGATTTAGTACTGAATTTGACCAACTAATTTGATTAGTGAAAACCGGCAGTAAAATTGAAATTAACATATCGATAACCTTGAAAACTATGCACTCAAAGCAAAATGAGTTCACATTCTATAATTGTTTTATTTCCTCTTCTAAATTTAAAATTTTGTGTTCTTGTCTCATTCTACAGAAGATATGCTTCGTGAGCATAATATATGAGTGATATTAGTTCGGACTTCCATTGTCTATATTATCAACTCCTTTGAGATGTTACTAAGAGATGAAGAAAGATGAACTTATAAAATACAAATTGAATGAGGTAATCAAATCCAAATAAAAAAGTTGGAACGGACTATATTCGATAAAAAAATTTAATTAATGTTTTTGGTTGATCAAAGAGAATAATATTGTGACAAAAACATATTGATATATCGTATCGAAAATAGAGAGTCAACAAATTCGAATTAAGAAATATCTGAAGTAATATGAACAAATGTGGAAACCAGGTTTCAAGTTGAGGGTACTCACGACATTTCGATCGCTGGTATCCGCAACTGTCATCACTCAAATTGAAGTTCGCCTTTCATTTCCATATGGAATACGTAGTTCTCAGGTATACCACTCGATGGCCGAATGTAATTGGAAATGATAAAGACATCATTATTATTAATAGACAATGGAAGTTGGAACCAATACCACTCAGCAAAGAACATTGTCAACCACATTCAAGCATATTATACAGTGTCACACATAAAGTTCGCGACATATGGAAGTTTTTTTTATTAATAGATATAATGAAAATTTGGCTTGGCAGTTAGTTTCTGCTTGAAAAATTAGTAAAAAACAGCCTCTTTCCTTTTGTCATGTGATACTCTAAACCTGTCAAATTTGACATTTCTTTCGAAAATCCTCAAAAAATCAGTTTTTTTTTGGAAATTTCGAAAAATGACAAAGAGAAAAAGTGCTCAGTTTCCGATTTTATACCTTTGTTCGAAATTTGGACTCTTTACTGTCACTTCGACTTTTTCCAATTTTTTTAATTTTTCGAATCTTTCGCTCTATCGATTCGAACGAAACATGATTCGAATTTCATAATTTTGATGAATACGAGACTTCAATGTCATATCTTGCCCAGAAAATACCCTCATTGGCCTGTTACCAGAAAAAGAAATGAATACACCTCCAGAAATTCGTCTTTGTTGTTGCAAAGTTCATCTAGTTTTTTCATTTCATTGTTAAACTGATTCGGTTTTTCCATGTATGGACGTTAATATGTCAGAAATCGAATAAACGAATTCCTCTTCATTCTTATTACACTCGTATTTCTTTTTTTAATAGATTTTTATCCAGTTTGATTATTTTTCTGACCAATAATTCAGTTACAAACTAACCCGAAATATCATACTTTTATGTAAACTCAACATTGACCTACAGTTCCAAAACTATTCAAAAGACTTTGGTTCGAGCGATTTGTACTAAACATGATATAAAATTTCGTGATTTTAAACATTACAAGACTAATGCAACATGTCGGGAAGAAAATAGTAGGTACTGATCAAATCGAAATAAAATTTTCCCTCAGTAGGCTTTTGAAACAAATTTTTAGTTTTGGTTAAAGTCAAATTATTGCTTTCAATAAATCGAGTTGTTTTGTGTATATATTTTCGTACATTTATACACAAATAAGTTTTATGTACAATGTTATCCACGCAAGACAAAGTGGAAATCGTTCTTTAATGTGGTGAGAATGTGCCATATCGAGATGTTGCTTGTATTTTCAATCGCCGGCATCCAGGAAGAAATATTCACTTCAGTACCGTGGGAAGGATATTGAAAACATTCAAAGAAACTGGCTCCGTGGACAATCGTTTCAAGAAACCACATAATTCAATAAAGTATAATGAAGAAGAACAACTCAATGTTTGTTTGAGCGTTGTTGAAAACGGAAAAACTAATATAAGGAGTATTAGTAAAGATACAGGGGTTGGCAGGGAAACTGTGAGAAGAATTTTGCACAAAAATAAATTCCATCCCTATAAGCCAAAGTTCATACACACTCTTAAAGCAAGAGATTTCGATATTCGAGTAGGATTTTCCTTTTGGATCCAAGGTGAGAGAGAAAATGATATCGCATTTCCCTACAGGATTTTATGGACAGACGAGGCAACTTTCACGTCGAACGGAACAGTTAGTTCCCAAAATTGTCGCTGGTGGTCCAACACTAATCGAAATTTTGTAATAGAATGCCGTGACCAATATTCATTCAAGACAAATGTGTGGTGTGGGTTATTACATAACCAAATAATTGGACCATATTTTTTCAGAGAAAATTTGAACGCAGCCATGTACAGAAATTTCATTATGAATCAGTTGTCTGAAGTTTTGGATAATCTGCCTCTGAGTGTTAGACGAAATTTGTGGTATCAGCTTGACGGGGCACCGATCCACCAAACGGTAGAAGTGAAACAGTGTCTCAGTCAGATGTTTAGGGGCAAAGTGATAGGACGAGATTGGGAAGATTATTGGCCACCAAGATCACCGGACTTATCTCCGATGGACTTTTTTCTATGGGGTTATCTGAAACAAAAAGTGTATAAGCACAGACCATTTGCAAACAAAGAACATTTGGAGAATACCATTCGGGAGTGTTGTTCTAACATAAATCCCCTATTTATTAAAAATGCCACCAAGTCTGTGAATGAAAGGACTATAATTTGTATAGAACGGAAAGGACGGCATACTGAATGATGAATTCGGGTTCTTTATAAGATTATTGAGATAAATCAATGAATGTTATGATGTTTTGTTGTGAATCTGGTTATAGTTATTTTGTTTTAATGTTATTTACACACCTAATGGTGAAAATAAAAAATATAAGATTTATGAAATTAACTCAAGAAGCGTTATTATTTGCTCGATAACTACATCTAACAGTTTACATCCAACAGTCACACTGTTGGGTGTAAACTGCAACAAAATATTTGGAACTCATCTGCAGCTAATGGGATACAAGTCTGCTAAAAAAAGGAATACGAGTGTAATAAGAATAAAGAGAAATACGTTTTTTCGATTACTGACATATTAACGTCCATACATTGAAAAACCGAATCAGTTTAACAATGAAATGAAAAAACTAGATGAACTTTGCAACAACAAAGACGAATTTCTGGAGGTGTATTCATTTCTTTTTCTGGTAACAGGCCAATGCGGGTATTTTCTGGGCAAGATATGACATTGAAGTCTCGTATTCATCAAAATTGTGAAATTTGAACCATGCCAAGTCAAATTTTCATTATATCTATTAATAAAAAAACTTCCATATGTCGCGAACTTTATGTGTGACACTGTATGTTGTGCTTATTATTGATGCTTACACTTTCATCTTTCAGGTATATCTCTGTGTCTCAATGAATATGCAGATCACGTGAAGCTTGGAGTAATGTGTGATTCGCAGTTGGTACCGCATCATACTAGTTTAGTTGGAGATTTTCCGAAGTTTATCAAACAACTAGAGGAAGATGTACGTTCTAGATGAGTAACAATGTTTTTCAAATTATGATATTGACGTTATAAAAAATAAAAATAAAGATTTGAGCTGAGTGTCACTTTTTATATCTATTCTTATTCGGTTCAGTCCATGTATATTAAAATTGAAATAACTACTTATCTATTAGAACAAACTAACATGTGACAATTTCAGGAATTTGAATCGTTTATTTTTTCAATCGTTTTACTGATGAAACTATTTGTAGAAATCAACCCTAACACCAAATTATATTATTTGCACTCTACGTGCGTTTCGGTGAAAAGGAAGGCATCTTCAGGAAAGTGAAAATGATACATGAACCAGATATTCCTGAAGATGCTGACCTTGGTCGGTGTGGCCAAGCATTCTGAGGGGCGGTTCTTATGTTCAATTTGGCTCTTTCACTGCTGGTTCAATCCGCGGGTGGGGCAGAATTTTTCTGGCCTGCTCGATGCGTTGCCTAGATACCAATCCTGGTGGGTGGAATATCTGGATTGAATACACCGACCGACCCGATAGCACTGAGGGTTTTCCCCAGTCGAAATAGCAAATGTGTTACCGTGAAGATCAGCGAGTGTTTGATAATGGAAGAGTATTATTGAAAAATATAACTATTAGGTCTGAACATCATTACTTGTGAACGAACGATTTAATCACTGTTTCAAGTATCATCTAAAATATTTACTCAATCTGAATCACGAGAAAAAAATCATCTATAGAACTATAATCGAGAATGTCATTTTAAAATACATTGCAATATAGTTTAGAATATTCAATATGGCCGAAAGTGGGGAAGTGAATTTTTCAATAACTCCCAAACCATGTAGAAAGTTCAAGAAAGGTGCCCAACATGGTCTCAAGAAGTGAATTTCATGTAGTGGTGCCATATCACATGCAAACTTATAAAACGTCTAAGTATTCGACGATAAAACCATAACCTGCTGTGAATTAATGGAGTATGTTAACAATCGAGAGACTGGCAGACACAAACTTATGCAGATTCTGCCAAGAGGATGAGGAAACCTCAGCACACATACTGTGCTACTGCGAAGGTCTGTCAAGGCTAAGGTTTGCAACGTTAGGGGAGGAAAAACCACATCCCTCTCAATATATGGAGAACTTAAGGTCTGGCCTATGGAGTCTAGTTACAAGGACGGGTCTAGACAAGGAACTCTAGCTTACATGAGGGCAGGCACAATAGACCTGTCCTTGGTTCAGCTTAAAGCTCTATAATGAACAGTGATAATGAAGTTATATATTTGAAAGAAATTATCAAACAAAAGAATGTCACTTAACCTATTATTAGTTATGACAGTAGTCTCAATGCGAAACTGTTGGAAAAGAAAGCGTTTCTCCACGTTTCCAGGCTTCATACAGAATTTACAAGCGGAGAAGTGCGAAGAATTGGTCAACATTATTATGCGACCTGTGAAGCGATGAAATCAATCCATCCACATTACTATTGATCTTTCAAATTAACTATAAACCAATGAATATAATTAGGAAATAAGGTATTTCTGTGAAGAGAATGAAGTTTGATGAATTATTTTGGGCTTTCTTCTCCTCCGAATGAAAAAAATTGAAATTACAACTTCTCTAAAGAAGTGAATCAAAACAATTTACAAAAACTCTCTGTTGATAGGTATGCATATGCATATATCATCCACAAAAATGAAGGAAGATTCTATCTAAAACAGCTACTCCTCTGCCTAGAGGGTACGACAGGTACTGGGGTTACATAGATATCACTTTTCTTTCTCAAACACATCCACCCTGGGCAGAGGAAAGTTAACACAAAGTATAAACGGATTTGTGATAACTTAATAATCACAGCAAATTCTTATGCCACCATCCTTTTTTAAGATAGGTGACCCCCCACTCGAAAAATTCAATCGGGGAGATGACACCCTTTTTGACTGATTTATCTGGCTCGTGCTCTACCTTGTCCTTCATAGCAAAAAGCAATGGTATCGGCTCATGGAATTTTGCAACCACATCCGGATTAGGAGTTAGAGTTATATCACATTTATTGAAGGCTCCTCAAAAATCCCTTATACCCAGTTGGTCAATAAAATTTTGGGTCGTCTTGCTACGTCGAATTCTTCCTACGGCAAATTCTTGCTACGTCGAATTCTTTCTACGGCGAATTCTTCCTACGGCGAATGTCACCCCCTCCACTGACGTCATTAAAACACGAACGTTTCCGATGATGGTCCATACACCCCATTGTGATGTTCGCCGTAGGAAGAATTCGACGTAGGGAGAATTCGCCGTAGGAGTAATTGACGTGAGAAAAAATCGGCGAATATACACGCCCTTCTCTCTCGAAGTATATCACATCGCAGACAGAACATCTCGACAACGACGTCCTCAGATGAACGATTTGTACCGAAGAGTTATTTTTTTGAATTCACAGTGGGATTCATTAATACTCGAGATTGTATAACTTTCTGAAAGGCATTCTGTTGGCCACATAAATGTGCAACTTTGCCCTAACTCAACCGTCTTCGTATTTCTTATATTATTCGAAACCATAATAGTGAGAGTTAAAGTTGAAATACCCGATATAGTCTGTAAAACAAAATGTAATATTCATAACAATGGGCTATTTTCGACCTTGGATTTGAATTTGGATGGTAATAGGGGTTCGAAACATTTGCGTTCGATATCCTTCGAAGTAGTGAACTGAAATGAAAGGAATAGGCTACAAGCCAATAACACTTTTTGGGGGGTCAAATGACACATCATGAAACATATTCAAGACGATGTTGCTATATGAAACAATAACTTGTAGCACTATGTCGTCAGTTTTCACTGATACAATCGACTATCAACAAGAGATAACTGATAGTCTCAGCGAAAAAAAAAAGTTACTGTCGAATTTTCTCGTACGTCTTCCCTCAATATGATTGATCCAGAAAACTCATTGAGAAAAACCCAGTACCATATGATAATAACGGTACCAGGAGATATAATTCATCTAAAACAAAAATTATCGGCTTCCAATTACATAATGTTTTTCAGAATCTAACGTCTTGAAGAGAGCTATATGAAAATTTTTATTCCGTAACTCCCCATTGTTTGTTGGAAAATTCAGTCCGTTGAACCTCTAAAAAGTGACAAGCATAGTGCTGGAATTTGAAGTTTCATATAGCAGCAACGTCTTGAACACGATTCATGCTGCATCGTATTCCCAGAAAGTGTTACGGACTTGAAGTGTACAACCCTTTTTTCACCACCTTAATAAGGTGTGAAATTCAGAAGCGTCACATATTTCACCTATCTAGTCAGAGATGAAACAGTTAACAATAATGAGACGTGTATCGAGTTTGTAGAACAGAATAAAAAAGCAGTCATTTTTCTTGATGTATGTTATCGATGTTGATCACTTCATGTATTATAAATTCATATTTTTATTTTGTTAATAATATCAATCAATATGAATGAATTCCACCGTGAATGTGAAAGAGGAATCCCTTGGTGGATCCCGTTTTATTGATGGAGTCATTGACGAGATCATTTGACGGTGATGTTAACTGATTCTGAGGAGCAGGGAGTGTTACTATGGCGAATTCTTCCTACGGCGGATTCTTCCTACGGCGAATTCTTGCTACGTCGAATTCTTGCTACGTCGAATTCTTCCTACGGCGAATTCTTCCTACGGCGAATTCTTCCTACGTCAAATTCATCCTACGGCGAATTCTTCCTACGGCGGATTCTTCCTACGGCGAATTCTTCCTACGGCGGATTCTTCCTACGGCGAATTCTTGCTACGTCGAATTCTTCCAACGTCGAATTTTTCCTACGGCGAATTCTTCCTACGGCGAATGTCATCCCCTCCACTGACGTCATCAAAACACGAACGTTTCCGATGATGATCCATACACACATGTATGTTATCGATGTTGATCACTTCATGTATGATAATTTCATATTTTTATTCTGTTAATAATATCAATCAATATGAATGAATTCCACCGTGAATGTGAAAGAGGAATCCCTTGGTGGATCCCGTTTTATTGATGGAGTCATTGACGAGATTATTTGACGGTGATGTTAACTAATTCTGAGGAGCAGGGAGTGTTACTATGGCGAATTCTTCCTACGTCGAATTCTTCCTACGGCGGATTCTTCCTACGGCGAATTCTTGCTACGTCGAATTCTTGCTACGTCGAATTCTTGCTACGTAGAATTCTTGCTACGTCGAATTCTTCCTACGTCGAATTCTTCCTACGGCGAATTCTTCCTACGTCAAATTCTTCCTACGGCGAATTCTTCCTACGGCGAATTCTTCCTACGGCGGATTCTGCCTACGGCGAATTTTTCCTACGGCGGATTCTTCCTACGGCGAATTCTTGCTACGTCGAATTCTTCCTACGTCGAATTTTTCCTACGGCGAATTCTTCCTACGGCGAATGTCATCCCCTCCACTGACGTCATCAAAACACGAACGTTTCCGATGATGATCCATACACACATGTATGTTATCGATGTTGATCACTTCATGTATTATAATTTCATATTTTTATTCTGTTAATAATATCAATCAATATGAATGAATTCCACCGTGAATGTGAAAGAGGAACCCCTTGGTGGATCCCGTTTTATTGATGGAGTCATTGACGAGATTATTTGACGGTGATGTTAACTAATTCTGAGGAGCAGGGAGTTTTACTATGGCGAATTCTTCCTACGTCGAATTCTTCCTACGGCGGATTCTTCCTACGGCGAATTCTTGCTACGTCGAATTCTTGCTACGTCGAACTCTTGCTACGTCGAATTCTTCCTACGGCGAACTTTCCACTATGGGGTGCATGGATCATCATCGGAAACGTTCGTGTTTTGATGAAGTCAGTGAAGGGGATGACACTCGCCGTAGGAAGAATTCGACGTAGGAAGAATTCGCCCTAGAAATAATTCGCCGTAGGAAGAACTCGACGTAGGAATACGCACCCATTTTTTCAGCGCGCCATGGAACATTCAGAGTGGAGCCGAATATTACTGATTAAACTAAACAATTACTCAATCCGTTACACTGTAATATTGGATTTTGGCGATAATGCAACACTACCCAAGCTGTAAGGAATGAATGGATGCCTCCATTACTTCATTTGACCTGACGAAGGCCTTCGACCATGCTATCATGCTATTCTAGAGATCAAATACCCTAACACAATACTGATTTTTTTGCACTCGATGCGCGTTTCGCTAACAAGAGGTTACTATCTGCAGAAGCGAAACGAGACGTGGATTTGAAAAAATATCAGTTTGGTGTTAGGGTAATTCATCCCTAGAAAAAGGAAAAACATTCGACATAGTCGATGGGCATATTTGAAGACTGGCGTTAAATACAATCATCTTGAACAGTGGTGCCGGATATGAGAACCACTGCAAGCCAATATTCGAAAGAAATTCATTATACGTTTCCAAGCTAAATCCCAGAATATTTCTCCAGATCTGAGACTCTTCAACTCTTTACCTTAGTAGCTCAAATCTACAAATACGTACACTTTCAAGAACAAAGTTAAACAACACATTCTTCGCCATTGCTTTTAGTTAGTTGATGAGTACTTGAATACTACCGTCTCGATTAGTTAATATCTGTTATTTTGATTTTCAATTTAAGTTTGTTATTATATTTAAGTGACTGCTCTAGCAGTGTTTGTATGTTTTATCATTTCAACAAGTTGAAACTGATTTCAGAATCATTTGTATCCAACTTGCCAAAAACAATCTTGTATTCGTAATTTGGCCAAATAAACTGAAATGAAGTGGTTTGGCAGGAAAGAATGCCAAGATCCACAAGTTCCAATAACGAATGAACTCTACAACGAGAATATCCATTTCATCAGAAAAAAAGCAGCTATAAAATGAAAAGAGTAGATACATATGAAATAATTCATGCGAAACCACAGCCAATCATCGAGAGAAGAGAAAAGGTAACATTGTAGAAATAAACTTTGATTTATGAAATACTTCAGTAACTAGGTATGGCAAAAACTCAAAATTTCCGCAAGAAAAATTGAAGAAATGATCGAGAATCACTTCAATAATTAATAACCATGAATAACGGATTGATTAATCAATGAAATATTAATAAATATTTGCACTTGTGAAAACTGATCAATTCATAATAGCATATCCCCGCCTGAAGAGTATTATATTCTTTATTTCTTCAGTAAAACTGTTCAAAAAACTAATTCCTCAATATAAAATAGCCATAAACTCTTGTCTTTGCATTTGATTCTTCAATTAAAGCAGCTCAGGTATTTTTGCACCTGACGGGTCACAGTTTTTTGTCAACGCAACTGAATTTCATTCCACCAACTTTAAATGCACTCATGTTACTAAAGATAATCCCACTATCTGGAATTTCATCATCTACAGTTACAAAGAGTGCATTTGAAAATAGCCGATTTTGCGCATGTATATAGGAAACAATTTCAGATAGGATTTGCCCGTGGCAGTATCTCCCGTCAGCCCTCCCCGCCATCCACCACTGACTTGAACAACAGTAAAATCCCGTTTCATGCGGAAAGTTATTTCAGTATCGCCGTTGAGCTGCTTTCAGGCTAGACAGCAGACGAAGAGGCGTCTTATAACGTAATAACAAATATCAATACACGATCAAAACAACATAAAAAGTTGCCTTTACAAGCCAGTGATAAATATTGTTCATCCACACAAGGTGAGTTGTTTTGTTTCTGCTTCTTATAAACAAGGTGAGATTTTATTCGATCCCATTTGGACGAACTTTTCCTGAAGTGAGTAATATCGATTTCTATACGGAAGGCTTTGAAAGTATTACGCCAGAATCCAGAATATAATTCGCCCATCAGAGGATGATTTCCTTATATTTTTTATATTTTAGTATGGTTGAAATATAGTGCGCACTATCCGTAAGTTTTTTTTTAAATTGATAATGAAATGGTTTAAATTGCTAGTTATTCAATTATAACAATTTTTGGATTTACTAAAATGTAAAAATTTAAAACAAGCAGTCCTTTAATGTAATTATTTTCCATACTTTTTCCTACAGGAAAACCCTAACGTTGATATTTTCCATTACAAAAATACGAAATTCCAGTAGAAAACTTTGTATCTTTTCTAAAGTGAAAAATAGGGGTTGAGTGTCGAACTGAAAGTTAGGGTGGGATTTCTAACAAAAATTGTTCTGAAATTTTTCGTACCGTTAACCAGCTGAAGAACGTGAACCCTCAGAAAATGGTTGTGCGAGCAATGAATTAACGAGGCATTACCTTTTAACGTGCGATTACCCAGCACGGTGGCCTGGCGGGGATTTGAATCCCAGTCTTCCGCTTGAAAGGCGAACGTGCTAACCTCTACTTACCGAGGCCACACGTTCTAACCTACCACAATATGAAAAAACAAGTATTAGTTTAGGAATCTTTACAAGCGTAGAAGGGTAGTTGCGTAAATCAAAAACAGTCACTTTTGCATAGAACAATCTCAGTTAGTGAGCAACTTCTCATAAAACTACATAAAACTAAATTTTGCCAGAAAATAAGAAAAGATGTATCCACCACAAAACAATAACTTTCAAACAGTAATTGAGGTGGGAGTTCCAATGACAAATTCATTGCAAATTCACGGTCTTCTTTTGTCATATTGTTCTCAGATCCCGATGGCCAAATGATTCAAAATTTGGTATATACATAAATGAAAAAACTATGTATACTAACGGACCAATGAAAATGTTCCAAACATTGTAAATATCACAATATATCGTTTTGAAATTGAGAAAATCCAAGAGGATCTTCAAAGCCTTGAGAATTATAAACGAGTGACAATTTCGAACTTCAAACTATCAAATGACACCAACGATATAAATCATAATATATTCGACAGAAGGAAATTACTTTGAAGCGTATAGTTTTATCTAGGAGTAGTTATATGACAAAGTTGATTTCCGTTATAGCACGTTCTGGGACCTGTTTCAAAAAAATCACCGGTGTACAAGTGACTAGTTACAAGTTCAATGAAACAAGTATAAAATTTAAGTTACAAGTTCCACTATGAGAATAAGTGGCGAGAACTTGATGTTTCTACTTCAAAAAACCACTTAGCGATAAGGAAATAGATGACAAGAATAGATTATCAGTCTAGAAATAACTATTCAGAAGTACTGTTATTCATTGTTTCAGGAAGGAATTTCGTACAGTTGTACTTAATATACTGGTGAAAAAGCTCGTACTCATGCTTATCAGGAGGGGTACAAGGACTTTTCCGATGATTCTGTCTCGCTGATAACAAAATATACTATTTTTTCGAAAGTATTTCTTGAACATTAATGATACGAAAATAAAAAAGATTGAGTTTGCTTTTCATTTGGAAGTGGTCGAAGTGATTCATTTATAGTACTCAATTATTATTTTCATTTATCTAGAACATTCAAGAAAAAGTGTTATTTTTGTGGAGATCGATGCATCCAATATTATTCCTTGAACACATTTTAAGGATTGAATTTTTATCTGTAGAATTCAGTCAAACGTTCAACAGACTTGTTCCGTAGTTTGCTGGGTTTTCTAACCTACCACCATCTGAAAAAATAATATTAATATTGGATACCCAGAAAACTACGGAACAAATATTTATCCAACACAGAATAATGATGTCCAAACAGTAGTTCAATGAACGTTTCGTATGCATATTTCAAACTGCACAGTATTGAGCGCCGTTAGCTAACCAATGGTGGTGGTGTAAGAAGCCCATCCACGAGTAGTATAATGGTCGGTTCATACACCACACTTTTACTTTATCTTTTACTTTTACTTCAAGAATGGAATTGGACCGTTCATACACCAGTGTTAAAGTAAACAGGACGCATGCGCAGTGATCAAAAACAAACGAAGAAGAAGTAATCGTGGGTTACGTCATTGTTTTGATTTGCAATTTGCTATTTTGTATCGGATGATGACAGTTATTTCACAGAACACCCATTTTATATCATTTCTGTAAAATATTCAGAAGAATACGTTTCCTTATAATGTTGGTGGCACTGCTTGCTGTGATGACTTCACATCCACGCATGCGCAGTCCCTAAAATTATTAAATTATCTCATTCTTAAAGTGAAAGTTCTTATCCTTAAACTAAAAGTGAAAGTAAAAGTGCCGTGTATGAACGCCTCGATTGATTTACAACTTTCTTAAAGTAAAAGTAAAAGATAAAGTAAAAGTAAAAGTGTGGTATATGAACCGACCATCACACCCAACAATTGCTCAAATATCTCTGGAATCAGTCTGAACCTCTCATTTTATTATGATATGTTATCACGAGAATGTTATTTATTTCTGTTTGGAAAATTCGGATCCTACCGATGTTAACACGCGTTTTGTCTTCGAAATCACTGTACCACATTCAAGTATGAAATGATTGTTGAATGTTACTATGCTTCGTACGATGGTCAAATCAAACTAATAAAATGCCAGTATGGCTTCTACATTGGTATTTGTGGAAACAGAAATGATATGATTAGTTCAAAAAACACTTGTAGGATTGCACAAGTACAAGTTAGTCTTAACCTACTAGTAAAGCTTTCAGAAACCCAAATTTGTCGCAAATGGAATTGGTGGTACTTCCAAGTTATAATTATTACCGAAACGGCAGACCCGTGATTCAAATGAAAAACACTAGTAAACTTGTCACTCAAAACTTACCAGTATAGCTTGTGGAAACCCAATTTTGTCCAGAATTCAACTGCTACAGTAGTATTTTTCCACTGGTAAGGCCCCGCCATTTTTCAACTGTAAGCCCAGATATATGCTTGAATAGTATTAAGAATGCAATTCGATACCCCAATAATCATTAAACAATCGCGAATTGGTGTAATCCGACTAGGGTGGAGAAAATCCCCCTTTTGTGAATTTTTTAATGGATAAACATTCGGAAGTAACGAGAACTGTTTTGATTCTTTCGATCACAGTCCTAGATAGAAAATGCATTGCATATATTCCGGAGTAATTTTTTTGACTCATTCATGATGAATTCAATGAATACATGTATACATTTTTTATTTATTGAATGAAAACGGTTTATTCACATATTTTAACGCTTTTTCAACACTACTACCAAAAAATAGTTTAAAGCGGCCCACTCACGATCGAGCATGTTCGTTAACATGCTCGTCAACGTGGTTGGTGACAACAAATTTGTCGGTGTGTGGCTTAGTTGCGCAACATGCTGCCAAGTTGCCGGTTTTTTGAAAATATCGAAAAACCGCAACGAGAGCCGAACATGTTGCAACGTGTGTGCCGCTGTGTCAGGTTGCCGACGTCAGCGTGGTCAGTCGTACCCAATATTGCGAAGAGGACATATTAAAAAAATGTCTTTCAGCGACAATAAGGAGTTCTGGAAAGAGTTCATAGAACTTTATGAATCTCTGCCTTGCTTGTGGAATGTAAAAGACAAGCAATATTCAAACAAACATCTGAAAGAGGAGGGAATGCAGACAATGGTAGAAAAATGCAAATCTATTTTTCCTTATGCGGATAAAGAATTTGTTAATAAAAAAATAAAGTGTTTACGGGCATCGTTTCGAAGAGAACTCAGAAAAGTAATCAAGTCAAAAGGAACGGGGACGTCACCTGATGATGTATATGAACCTTCTCTTTGGTATTATGAGCTTCTTTCATTTACGGCTGATTGTGAAATTGTAAGAAAATGCAAATCGTCTATGATTGAGGTTGAGAGTGATGAAGAAAGTGATAATTCACACGTAAGTAAGATATAATATATATTTTCGAAGTCACAAAGCAAATTTAATTTATAGATAAGATCATAGGTACTTACACTAAAAAAATAGTTGGGAAAACACCTCTAAAGAACATTACAAGAATTAACATTGCAAATTTTACCCGCTGCTTAATTAATTCAATGACGATTGATCATTCTTTCTTGGAAAGGTATACGTCCATAGTCACTAACGTAATAATCCTTATACAAATCCCTTATTTTGCGTTCGTTCACGTTTTTTGGTTGTCTCCCTCTTACTTGTTCTAGACCAATAAGCTGATTTACTTGTTCACGCCAATCTGCCTTGGTAATTTCACCAGTGTCAGCGTTTTCAACATCTACAGAGGCTTGCAAGTAATTCTTGCTGTGGCATATTAAAAAATTGTGCAAGGCACAACAAGCAAGTATAACTGCATCTACATTTTCCAATTTAATAGCAAAACTTCTTTGAAAAACCCCAAAACGTGAATTTAAAATGCCAAAGGCATTTTCAACCACCCTCCTTGCTCTGCTGAGCCTATAATTCAAAATTTTTTCGTCATGTGTAATATTTTTTTGTGCATACGGCTTCAGTATGTTTTCTTCTAAGGGAAATGCCGAGTCTCCGACAAAAACATATGGCAATGCAATATTTCTTCCCGGTAGTTCTCTGGGCAATGGTATATTTAATGTGTTGTTACGTAAAGCATCGTAGAAGTCAGTTTCTTGCAAAATCCCCCCATCTGAAGTTCTTCCATTACTCCCAGTGTAAACATAGAGGAATTCGTATTTGGCATTTACTACCGCTAAAAGGACTATACTAAAAAATCCTTTATAATTGTAGTAATATGATCCACTGTTGCAAGGTTTTTTAATTGCCACATGTTTACCATCAATACTTCCGAGACAATTTTCTATTTGCCACATGGTCTTGAAATCTTGAGCAATTGCAGTCCATTCAGACTGTGTTGACGGCATCTGAAAGAAAAAACATCTAGATTAGTAGGCAACTGATTTCTCTATTCATTTGCTTATTTAATTTCATTTATTTCAGATCGAAAATTTACTGTCTCCGCCAACCCCGTCAACCGAATCTACAACATCGCGCAGTTCAGCTACACCACGCAAGCCTAAAGTACCTAAGACATCTTCAGACAAAAAGAAACTGGAATTTCTAGATGTAGCTACAAATTTTTTGAAACGTGATGATCCCCAGAGAAGAGAACTGAGCATTTATGGGCAAAGTATCGAGTTTCAATTAACGGATATGGATGCAAAGCAGATAATAATAAGCCGAAAAATTAATTGCAGATGTTATTTTCCACGGCAAACTAGGAAATCTCACAGAGCAATCTGCTGTGGCAGCGAAGCCTTTGCATCAAATGCATTACCCTCAGTCTCATCCATTCTTAAGTAGTTTTTAAAGTCTGTTGGTTCCGACGATTTAAGTTCTTGCAACAAATTCATGTGTGAATACTTTCTTCGGTTTAAAAGCCACCTTTTAGTCCATACTCTTCTTTTCTTTTTATTTTTCTCAGATATTATTGTGAGGCCTATTGCAATTGCCAGCTTTTGTCGCTTCGATAACGATTCCATGCTAGGTACAATCGGTCGACTTCGCCTGAATGCGCGCACTTTTTGAAATGATGTTCGATCCGAGATTCGATCAAAATTTGAAATTGTGTGTGGCCACCACAACAACATGTTGAGGAGCATGTTGACGAACATGCTCGCTCGTGAGTGGGCCGCTTAACTCTCAAATAGCTTTTCATGCGCCATATACTGGATATTTTATATTTTTCGTTGTGTTACATACTCATTCAGTTCATAACTCACAAGGTGGAATACTTGTGTATATAGCATAAATAAGGCTCATTGGTTCCGTTCACTTGATAATATCCCGAAATATCTCCAATAAAGATTCTATTTTCTGAATCCATTTTTTTTTTATTCATCCTGGCGGCAGGTAATTCATTTCTCACTAATAATTGAATTGAAGTGCTGACTTCAAAGAAGGCATTGAATTACAAGTAAGATTTAATTTAATGGAACCAATTGTTTGTTGACACCAGCTGGTATCAAAATAAACAAAGTGTTTCCTGTCGGTGATCACTTTGAAGTACTCGAGTCATATATTATGATAAGTTTCATCGGTTGCGAAGGAAACGAAAAGACCTCTTTTATTACGTTAACGTTCAGCCATTGTTGAAATTTTATTATTGATACCACATATTATGATCAGAACTAACGAAAAAAAAATATCCAAGACGTGAGGAAAATAGTGACTAGTTTGTTGGAACAACAGAATATTTTCAGAAACGAATTTGTTTCTTTCCTCTACGAATCATTATAAAAAATCACAATTTCTCTTAAAGAAGAAAATCATATGCAAAAATAAAGCCGTAGGTAAATATAAACCAACTTATCCCCTGCTCGCCAGGTGTTGAAACACTTCATCTTACTCAATTTGTGTACCAAACGTAACTTGAATCGAATACTTTGCTTTCATATGATATTGAAGAAAAATTAAAAAATTATGGTTTTTGAGGTCCTACATATTTTTACAACCCACTTGATCTCTCTTTCAGGTAGTCCCTCAAATTCAAAGTGATTGAAAATAGTGGTTATATCAAAAACCCACCGCAATTCTCTTATTAATCCCACATGAATTACGTCTATTGGTTATATATGAAGGACAACGTTTATCAAATGTGTTGTGAGGTTTTGTGAAAGAGATCCATTAGATCAGAACTTCAAGCACAGTGAAAGCACCAAACCCAATTCAAGAATATTAATTGATCACCTGGGAAAGATTTATTTAATCTTATACTCATACTATCGCATATAAAAACTCATGAAGGTACTCTTGGAATAAAAAAGGTGGGGGGTAAGTTTGAAAAAAGAGTTGGGGGGATAACTTGTGGAATGTGAGAGGATTCCGAGACCGTATATAGAGACACCCGGTATGGTTGGTGAAAAGGATTAGCCAAGGGATTAGCTAATGAATTGCTAAGATGATCAAAATGCAACCATCTGAGTTAACAACTTCACATGATGGTATATTTGTAATTTGGTGAAAAAGTGGGGAGTGCAACAACACGAGCTACTCAAAATACTTTTACTCCGAATTTCTTGGAAGTTGAAAAATGAAAGGAATAATGCATGGAATATCTGGAAATTACTTCTTTTTCCACATAATTTTGCCAAATGTTATTGAGAATCCCTAGTTTCTTCAACTTTATACACATAATGAATCACAGTCAGAATCTTCGAAAAATATGAACAAGCTGTCATTTTATTCGAAATAGCATGTAGATGATTTTTGAAAAAATTAAGTGCATTTCTTGAAGAAGTTATAAACAATTGACCGAGAAAAAAAGGTTTTTTTTTCCCAATTACTATATACATTTGAAAAAAGATTCAGGAAGAGGAGAAAATTTCCCGAAAGAAGTTCTACCTTATAGAACTGTAGTGAATATTTAATTTATGATTTTTCCAGTGGGTTTGGAATACGTCCTGAAACGAGCACTATATGGCTTGCGCAAGACAGGCTCACTTTGGACCTTCAATAATTTATTATTTTTGTAGGTTAAATTTGAGTCTGACATGCCTTATATCATTCAAATTGTTATTCATAGCATCATCCGATATTTCTCATTCTTGAAAGTACCTTTGTTTACCTCTGTTGGCTTGTTGAATTCCTCATTTGTCACCGGCTAGAAACTGCTGCTACTCATAGTTTCGAAGTGTCCAAATACGAATAAATCATATAAATATTTTTTCTCAAGAAATAATACATGGTCGTTATTGTAATAGTGTGGAGAACGAGAAAAAAAAATAGAAAAAAAAATTAATTATTCATAACAAATTGTTTATAACATAAACAATGAAAATTTGAATAGAAATAATTATTTTTTCAGTTATCGAAGAGCGAGATTGGAAAAATGGTTTCTTGATCTTAATTACAAGTGGTAGAAAAAAATGTTAATTGACCAAATCCGTTTTCAAGCAAAAAAAAATTATACTCAATAACTTCGAATTGTTCCACCGGAAATTCTTACTTGTAATCATACTTATATAATAACTTCGAATTGTTCCACCGGAAATTCTTACTTGTAATTATACTTATATTCTCAGACAATGGCATTCTCCATCGATACTACTCATTAATGCAGATCTATTTTTGCATTCATAACGATGTCTGAGATCAATAACTACTCACTGTGTTTATCACCGACTCCCACACCATTAGCATATATCTGATAACCACCAGGATTTCAAATAATCGATAAGTAAACTGGCATATTCAGGTGGGTATCGCTCGCCCATGAATATGAAACACGAAGTAGAAAACGTTTAACAATTCCCAAGCATAAGACATCATCATTTAAGAATTTGCTTCGGTACCATATACAATTCATTGCTACAAGATATTAGGGACCTGCATGTAGTTCTCTTCAAAAAGCAAATGGAAGAGGATGAGGGATATTATAGTTAGGAAGAATTCCTGCATGAACATGTGCAGCTCTAATATGTTGTTCTCACTATAATATCTCGTAGTATCGAGTATTTTTATATTTGAATGAATTTGTATACTGAAGTTGTTTCAAGTTATTTTATTATGACAACGCAAAAACAACATTCCATCAAATTACTTGATTGACAATGTATATATCATTTAAAGGGTGTTCAATAAAGTTAAATCAATATCACAGAAAAGGGAGGGTTACAGAAGCGACATTCTCCTCATTTGACAGTTCCAAATTCCAATGCGCAAGTGGTAGTTTTTCAATCAATGTCATTATTGTCAAATGTCATTAATGTCAACCATTTTGAATGTTATTGTTTGTGTGTGTTTATGATAGTTGTATCGTTGCTTTAGCAAAATTTGCTAAAAATTGGAGGAAACTGACAGTTTTGTTGTTTTCATTGTACTAGGCTATAATAAAAACGTTCAGAACAAAGGAACTTTAGCTGCTGCGAATGTGTGCAAAGTAACATGATCGTAAATAGGCGTAATATTTCCACGTTTTGAAATCGACCACCAGCAATTCTATCTCTGATAGAATTCTTGAAAACAAAGGTGCGAAATGGCTGGGTGAAAGTGATTTTTTTTATCACATTTATTCAGAGCGTCAAAAAACTAGTCTCAGCATGTTTGAATGATTTCCAATAAATTCATCCTTTGAAAATCATTTACATCTGAGATTTCAGAGAAAACAAACAATCGGTTATCTGAACAACAGGGCAAATTTTCACATCAGGATTTTTCCTAATTTTTGACAATTCCCAATCGATCCTTGAACGATCGCAGATGATTCCCTTTTATGTTTTGATAAGTTTTAATTTATCTCTAAACATTTTTTCATATATTATTACGATTTCTAGAAAAAACTTCGTTAAACTTAACATAATTCAATAATTATTCGTCAGATAACAACTTGGAATACCGAATCAATATGAGACGTAGAACTAGTAGAAGTAGTATCCTCCGAAAGCGAGCTGGCTAAATTTTCCTGAATGGAGGCAAAAGCCATCTAAATGTGATTGAAAAACTACCCAAGGTCATTTTATTTGGGATCACCAAGATCAAAGGTGCCGCCGGACTGTGTCGCTTCTGTAACCCTCCCTTTTCTGTGTCAATATGTACACGCCCTTTCTTTCTTCATTGAACAAATAAAACTATAAATCGAAAATCTTCTTAGGCTGAACTCTTCTTCCACTTCTAGTCGTAATGTTTTCTTGTCTGGGTTGAATAGATTCTTGAATATCTGGACTTTGATCAGAACTGCTAGGAAAACCATGGTCGAAATTAAAATATGGACTGAAGTAACTGGTTGAATTTTGTTGTGATGTCTGGAATCTATAGGGTTTCAAATGTTCTCTGTTTCTTCCATAAATTATTCCTTCTTCCTCCTCTTTCACCTCATAGTCATTTTCGCGATTTTTCTTCACCACTTCTGCTAATTTCCATTCGTTGTTCAGTCGAAACAATACTTTCTGACCAATAACGAAGTCACTCAGCTTTCTGGCATTCCTGTCATAAAACTGCTTTTGTTCCAACTGTTCCATCTGCATTTTATCACGAACTTCTTCCATTTCGAAAACAGGCATCAGTTGGTTTCGAGGAACGGGTATCAGTGTACGTAATCTTCTTCCCATCAGAAGTTCAGATGGTGAGGGCAACCCATTTTTAGGAGTGTTATTATAGTAAAGGATAGCCAATAATGGATCATCAATACTTTAATCCATTACTTCGACGAATAGATTTTTTACAATTTGAATATGGCGTTCTATTATACCATTTGACTTTGGATAGTGAGGACTAGATGTACTTAGTTTCATAGTATATTTTTCGGCAAAATTCTTAAATTCAGTTGAACTGAAGGGTTGACCATTATCGAAAAAAATTTCGAGAGGAAAACCAAAAGGAACAAATATATTTTTAAGGCATGCAATCACTGAAATTGCAGATTTGTTTGCTATCTTATTAACTATGAGGAATTTACTGAAGTAATCAACGACTTCAAGGAAATCAGTTCCTGCTAAATGTTTGAAATCAATTCCAATCTTTTGCCATGGATAATCTGGAATTTCATGTGGAATGAGAGGTTGTTTGGTGTTATTTCTTGAATGTCTCTGACAAATATCACATGAAAGAATGAAATTTTCGGTATCTCGCATAATACCTGGCCAATATAAACCATCTCTAGCTAACTTTTGGCAAGCTGTTATACCTTGATGAACTTTATGTATCACAGATAGAAACTCATTTCGTAATACTTTGGGAATTATCAACCTTTTCTTATGAAATAAAACATATTCGTGCATATATATATATACTTATATCATCTCGAATAGACCAATAATGTTTGACACCAGTATGTAAATTGACTTTATGATGAGGCCAGCCATTTTTCAAGTGAAATATTATTTGTTTCAGTACAGAATCTTCAGCTGTTGCATCAGTTATTCTTTTCACTTTATCATCTGATGTGATAACAATTGAAAAAACACGTGCTCCATCATCTATATAACTCGTGTTGAATATTTTTTCAGAAGGGTCTCGACTCAAAGTATCAGCGATTTGCATTTTTTTTCCTGGTATGAATACTAAACGAACGTCATATCGCAATAGACGAATCATAAGTCTTTGTAGCCGTGGTGATAAATCATCAATAGGTTTTTTAATAATACCTAGTAACGGACGATGATCTGATTGAACTTCAAAAGTTCTTCCAAATAAATATTAATGAAATCTCTCACAGCCATAAACAATTGCAAGAAGTTCTTTTTCGATTTGACTATATCGTTGCTGGGTTGGATTCAAAGAAACTGAGGCACACTCAATAGGCAATCCTTCTTGTAATATAACGGCTCCCAGACCATAACTACTCGCATCTACAGATAATACAGTATGTTTATTGTTATCGAAATAATTCAAAACAGGTGTAGTTGTTACAATAGTTTTCAAATCTAGGAAACATCTTTCCTGTTCCTTGTCCCACAGCCATTCATTTTTTTCACTCGGTAATTTTCTGAGAACAAAAGTTTTTTGTGATAAATTCGGCAAAAACTTTGCCAAATATGTAATCATACCAAGAAATCGTTGCAAATCTTTTTTGTTTTTTGGAATAGACATATTTTTGAGCGATCGCTTCAACTTTCTCATTATCTGGTTTGATTCCCTCTCCATTAATTACATGTCCCAAAAACTTAACTTGTGTGAGAGCAAACTTTGACTTTTCCTTATTTAATGTCAAACCAGAATCACGTATTTTTTGTAAGACTCGCAATAAATTATTATTGTGTTTTTCAATATTAGATTCAAATACTAAAATATCATCAAAATAGACGATGACACCTGAAAGCCCTTCCAATATTTTCGATATTATTCTTTGAAATATTTCAGGAGCACAAGAAATCCCATACGGCATTCTCAAGTACCTATATCTTCCGAAAGGTGTCGCTATTGTGCAGAGTTTCGAACTACTTTCATCCATAGGAACTTGTAAAAATGCTGATGATGCATCTAAAAGTGAATATATTTTTGATCCAGCTAACTGTGAAAATGAATTCTCAAAATTTGGAATGCAAAAATGCTCTCTTTTTACATATAGATTTAGAGCCCGAGGATCCATACATATTCTATCATCTCCGTTAGGTTTGTTTACTACAACAATGGGATGAACCCATTCTGTCGGTTCTTGTATTTTATTAATCAAACCATTATTTTCCATTTCTGCGAGTTTCAAAAATACTTTTTCTTTAATTGCCAGTGGTATTTTTCGCGGTAGAGAAATTTTTGGAATAGCATTTTCCTTTAAATATATTTTGCAACTATGAAAATTTATTTTTCCAATTCCTTCAAAAACAGGTGAGAAAAATAATATCATATTTTCTGTTGAGTTTACAACATCTACCACTATATTTTTATCAAATTTTATGACTTTCAAATCGATGGACCCTTGTAAGCCCAGAATCGATTGGGATAAACATGATTCAGTTATATGAAAGAGTAGTTTTTTTCTGCTATTTCTGTAGTCACATTCCAACAATGCAACACCTTTTGTTGGGATTTTGTGCCCTGAATATAAAGTCAAAGAAATTTTACTTTTCGATAATTGTTTTTTACAGCCTATCTTAAAAAATTCATTTTCATTAAGAATATTCACATCACTTCCTGTATCTATTTTCATTTTGACATCAATCCCTTGTATTCTGATGGATTCATTCCATTCTACAACATTAATATTATTTTCTGTAATAGACTAAACAATATTCTCAGTTTTTACATATGAAGTTGATGCGACAGGTGAAATATTCTGATCGACTGAATTTAGTTCAATTTCATTTTCTTGTACTTCTTGGACCCTAGTATTTCTACACAATTTTGAAAAATGCCCTCTCCTCATACACTTGTTACACGTTTTGAAAAATGCAGGACAAACATTTGTCTTAAGTGTATAACCACATTTAAAACATCGCTCAACTTTACTTTATGAATCTTTTGACTTTTTTATATTTTTCTTGTGATTTTGATTGTTCTCAAATGGTTTTGAAATCCAATCTACTTGAGAACTATCACCAATATACGGTTCATTTTTCATTTCACCATCAATGATTTTTTGAGTATTCCCACTAAATTCCAAACTACGACAAATATCAATTGCTTCATTTGAAGTTAAATCTGGTTTTTGCAATAAATTTTCTTGTATTCGTTTATTATTGATTCCAAAAACGATTCTGTCTCTTAGTAAAACATATTTATCTATGAATTCACGAGACAGAATCAAACTTTTAATATCAGTTAGAAATTGATCGAAGTTTTCTTTAGGTTTCTGATATCTACTGTAAAATTTATAGTGAAGAAGAACAAGATTTCTTATTGGATTGCAATATTTCTCAAATTTTCTCAAGATTATATCATATTTATCTTTATCTTCGCCATCACTATATTCTAAAGTATTGAAAATCCGAAGTCCTTGATCACCTATCAAATTTAATAATATGGCTATCCTTACTTTCTCCTCTTTCCTGGTTGCTCCACTTGCGATCATGTATAAGTTCAACTTCTGCTTCCACAGCTTCCAATTTTCTGGGACGTTACCATTGAAATTCGTTTCTGACGGAGCCCTCGCTGATGAATCCATCCTTATTTGACTCAGTTTACCGCTGCCACCATATAATATCTCGTAGTATCGAGTATTTTTGTATTTGAATGAATTTGTAGACTGAAGTTATGTTTCAAGTTATTTTATTATGACAACGCAAAAACAAGATTCCATCAAATTACTTGATTGACAATGTATATATCATTTAGAGGGTGTTCAATAAAGTTAAATCAATATGTAATACTCACTACATCTCCACTCCGATATTTCATGTGTAAATTATTCATAGTTCATGTGTAAATGTTTTTCAATTTCATTAATACTTCATATTTAATATGTAAATGTTTCACATCATATTATATATATATTCTCATATTTGCGCACATGTTTGTACATATCCAGTGATAGTTTACTTTTCTATTATTCTATATTTATCTTCTCTTGACGTATCTAATATCATGTATATGATCCAGGAGACAAATGAAGAAATGAAATAGAATGAAATGAAACATTCCTCTGTCCTGATTATATTTGATTCGTATAGCTCAGCTCTTCGACTCCGAAGAAATAACTGTTATTATTGCAAACTATCATTAAATAATACAAACATCAAATAAGGTTGACGTTTTGTGATTGATTTTGAAAATTCACGTTCTATTAAATTCAAATATTCATCACTATTGATACTTTCTACTTTTAACGCCGTCGGCACCAAGCTGATTACTTTTCTGTCATGGCAAAAAAGTGATACTATCCAATTCTGATAAAATTGTCCAATATTCTGCATTTCATCTCTATGCTCGCCAAACGAATCATCACTTTTTCTCCTTATAACACAATTTTTCGCTGACGAGTGTCAGAATGCTGTCTGTGATTATGGTCGATTATTTTCCTCAATGCGAATAAACGATGAAACAGTTGAAGGCTAGACTGCTTTTACAGAGTTTTATAGCGATTAAATGCACTGGACCTTTTAACCGATTGAAATGTTCGAAATAAACCGGGCGTTTGGATTACTTTTCAGGTACTATCTCTGGTACTATATTGTTCCTATGTTCGATTTTGATGTTTCCTGAGTTTACATGTTTTCTGGAAATAATAAATATTCTTCCCTTGTACTGAAGTTATAGTCCTCCGAAGTTAAGAAAAAGGATATTATCTGCTCTTTTTCGAACAATATTCAAATCGGATATCAAATTTTTATTTGTCAGGTACCAGTTATCACTCATTCTTCAACCTTTCTCAACACTTTTCACCGAATGATTTTCACCGAATTTTACACCGTAAAAGTTTGAATTCTCGATACGACTTGGTAAAAAGATGAAAGAGTGCAGAAAGGAGGAATAAAGTGTTAAGGCACCTGACGAATACAAAAGCGTGTGTTCTGATCGCAATATTGTTCTAAAAAGAAGGCAGATTATTTACTTTCTACGAACTTTGGAGGGACATAACTTCGCCGCGTTTTGATTTTGGATTCATCTTCAACGGCTCGTAATATCTAAGTTAGTATAGTCTATATGAAGTCACTTGAGATAACATAAAAACTGAAATTCCATTTACAGACGGCGTATTTTTGATGCATCACTGCCAGCGGATTATTACTAAGCCAATGAGTTGGCATAGGGTTAAGTTCTGTTCCAACTGAGCTCGTGAAGACTATACCAAAAAATTTTGTCAAAAATTGGGCAAACACTCTCGATCTGTCAAGCAATAGGTACCAAACTCACTCACTCACTCGTACTTGGACTTTATCGGTCGTATGAAGGAACTCGTTTTTGAATTATCCGAATTATTTTTTATATTAGTCTAAATTGCGAGGAAAATGGGATAGGTTATGTTAGGATTGGTGGAAAGAATGTGATATTGATCGGAGATGTAGATGACATGGGGATTCTTGATGCTATTCACCGTGGCCAAAAAATTGTTTTTTTCTGAAAGGTGTCAGCATATGAACCTTCTGTGTGCGGAGTTACGATTGGCCCAAAAAGATTTTATAAAAATTATTTGATATTCGATTCTCAGTAACAACAGCTTTACAAAACCGCGATACGGGTATCGCTATATAATGTACAGAAAGCTGAATGCATTGTAATTATTATAGGATAATTTGAACTTCAGGCAAATCGAATATAACGAAATTTGCACAATATACAAATAATATAAAAATTTAGATCTTTTTTTTTCACTTTAGAGCAAAGAAACCTCAAAATGAACTCTATAATTCAATATTCATGCTAGTTATTGGTTGATATCTGACGATATTACCATATTCAATGAGAAGTGTAATACCATTTTGGATTTTTTTCACTGAAATGGCATTTCAATAGTTCTTGTGAGGGTGTACGTGCTTATCGTCATTTTTTTCCCAAAATGAAATGATACTCCTGTATCCCAAATCATAATTAGCTGCTACAGTACTCGTGTATTTCGAAGGAGCTAATTACCGATTTCTATTATTTACAAAAATTAATCGCTGATTCACCCCGTAAACAGAGCAATATTACAGAATCGCCAGTTTGTTGAAATCACTGACTTGAGAACTGTCTCGGCCTATTCTTGATCTGATAACCTAAGACGACATAAAAATAGTTCTATTTTAATCTTTCATAGACAAACAAATATCAAAATATAAGTTTAGACTGAATATTTATATTCATATGGTACCTTTCCAAAATCTTTTTCTGTCTCGATTCAGGCTGACATTGGTAAAAATAGACTGTTGAGCTTATTTGCAAACAAATATTCGAACACAGTGAATCAAGCCATCCAGTTAGACATAAAAATGAGTGAAAGGAATAAGACTTACTTTAAAGAAAATGTTGTTTATCATGATAGAGAACATGTGACATTTCAAATTGAGTTAATATCCAGGAATTCCGAATTTTGAAATTTTGACTAATATTTCGGAATTCCTGTATGTCAAGTCGTAAATTTCGATATGGTGAGTTTGAATTTCCAAATTCTAAAATATTAGCTCGAAAATATATAATTCCGAGATGACATGTACAGAAAATTTCAAAAATCTGAGATATCAAGTAAGAATTATGGATATATTGAACGTGGTCTTTCTATGCCTTCCTAAAATGAAAATATTTTGTTTAGGAAAATGATTTTAGTGCTCAGTTGGGATTTCAAATTGAGATCGCAGCTCCATATTCAAGAAAATTCCAACTAATCTGCTCCACTTCGACAACTATTGTTAATTGAGGTAAGGACTTTGACGTTTGAAAATTCCAAACCGTAAAATTTTCTGAGCGACTATCACAGTTTCTGGTGTTTTTTCACTTTTTATGTAGACGTTAACCATATATTGTGCAAGATGAACATTTGTAATAATTTTAATCATATTCCAAAATTCAAGAATAATATCGCAGCGCCACTTTGACCGAAACTTCAACTGATAAGCACCACTTTGACAATATTTTAACATTGTTTGAAACGTTTCACCAGAGGGCGTATCGCTTATCGTGCAATCCCAATAATGTAATTGAAATATTTGAATCGTAGTACCTGGTCTTTGCTGGTTTTTAGTACTGTGTTGCTAAAAGAAAATTGCCAAGGAGAAAACGTCGTTTGTTGTCGGTCAAAAACCGTTATAATTTTTTGACGTTAGGCGGAAAATGTTTCAGAAGTTGAACCTTGTGCTAGCTGAGGAGTGACAACTAAATAGATATATTAACGTGTAATACCTGAAGCAAACCGATAGTAGTTTTCTCATCGAATGCCTCCCATTCTCCCATATTCGTAAATATCATTTCCTTACAGTAAGGAAATCTTGACTTTTTCTTTAAGAGATTTTGTTTGGAATGTCAAAATTTTCTAGCGATTTTCGTGAAAAAATATCATTTTTCTATCAACTTCTTGATATTTCTTCAACCTTTTTTTTGTTACAGTCACATAAACGTTCTCTGAGATTCACGATGCAAGACAGCCTAGCGCAGAGTATCTTCTGAGCCTTGGTCGACTTCGAAAGAAGTGAATTCAATTACTTTTTGCGTAGTATATATTCGGATGTTATTGATGAACAGCCACGAGTTCCCCCTCCACTTCACTTCTTCAGAAACCAAACAGCAGAAGGGAAAAGACCCAAAACAGCAGCTCCAAGGCTGGTCGAAACGTTGGATGCAAAGTCACAAGCAATATATTCTGGTTGTGATTCCAGTTAATTGAATAAATTCTTATATTTTTTGTGTTCACTTCGAAGTTATTATTAGAATGGAAGGCAAAAAATTAGCACCGCTAGCGACCCTATCTGGCGTGGCCCCATCTTTGGAAGCGACCCCTGTTGAAACTCCAACAGCATATGAAGGACAAGCTGAGAAGAAGTATGCGGACAAAATATCAAATTATGGAGTTGTTGTTCAAATACCCCCTGAAAAAAATGAGGTAACATTCAAAGAAGACTCAATATCTTCTTCATCGTCTTCTAGTTCCGGAGAAGATGTTGAGGAACCACATATACCTGATGGAGAATGGGGTTGGGTTGTTGTATTTGCCTCGTTGATACTGTCCATGATAGCGGACGGAATCAGTTTTTCCTTTGGTTTACTTTATGTCGAGTTTTTAGACGAGTTTAAAGCTTCCAGTTCTGTTACTTCCTGGATCGGCAGCCTTTTCATGGCTGTGCCGCTCATTTCCGGACCAATAATGAGTGCCTTGGTAGACAAGTATGGTTGTCGATCAATGACCATTGCCGGAGGAATCATCTCGGCATTAGGTTTCATCATCAGTTCCAAGGTTAACTCGATCGGAGTAATGTATTTGACGTTTGGCGCCCTTTCTGGATTAGGTTTGGGGCTCTGCTACGTGACGGCCGTCGTTTCCATAGCCTTCTGGTTCGATAAGAAGAGAACGCTTGCTGTAGGAATTGGTGCTTCTGGTACAGGTGTTGGCACTTTCGTTTTTGCCCCGCTCACGAATTCATTGATTCACGAATATGGATGGAGAGGAACAACCTTGGTTTTGGGAGGACTGTTTCTGAATATGTGCGTTTGCGGGGCACTGATGAGGGATCCAGACTGGATTGTTGAGCAGAACAAGTATGGTTCCTAGTGATGATTTTTGTTATAACTTAATGAATCATTTCTTTTCAGGATCAGTTCAAAGCTTTCGAAATCCAGCAAATCGAGCAAAACAAGTTTGGTTTCTCTATCGTCCTCAAATTTTATGAATGCTATCAACATAAATGAGTTGAAAGATATCTTGAAGAGTGGAAAGGATGCTGAGTACCTTTTACAGGACTTAAAAACTTCAATGGAAAGCCAAGAATTGGACAATCTGAAAATCAAACCTAATCACAATTCTTTGCTGAATTTACCGACGTTCATCAGACAAAATGAGATGGTAAATATATAATGATTGTATTGAATTCAAAATAATAGCATCACTCTTTTTCTAGGTTCCTATTGAAGTACTTGAACAGCTGAGTTCCAACAAGAAATTATATAAAATCATACTGGAAAATTACCCCAGTTTGTTATTGTGTAGAAGTACATCAGACACAGGTTTGAATAAATTGGTTGGAGATGGGTCAGTTATTGAAAGAATGCCGGTGACAGTTTCCATGAAATTGAAGAAGCAGGATAAGCAGTCAGTTCCTCAGGTTAGTCTGCTTTATAATTTTTATTCTGATCTGCCTCCCGAATTTTATGCACGTATGAATTGGTATTCGAGATAGTCGATAAGATATCTCGGATTCGATTTGATCTATGAAACATATAATCTTTATAATCTGTTCATCAGTTTGAACAAGTACCATTACGAGAGTATTTTTATTTTTCACAATCATCCCTCATGAAATTAGTCGTAACGCTCCAGGAAGACTTATTAAAGTACTTTTACTGATTCTACTGGAAAAAAACTTGGAGATCTACAGCAATACCTGATCAGTCGTTGTAACTTGTTATCCACATTTTTTTGTTTGCCCAGTTTATCTAGTAAGAAAACTAACTCTGCTTAGAATTGGGAACCACTCACGGGTCGTGCATCACTTCAAAACAAAAATTAAAATGGTCGTTATCAAAGAAAAAGTAAATTTTCATAAGAATTTGAGATCCTTCAATTTTTAGTTCCTCATTTCATTAAGTTGTTCAAAAATGTCCTATGTTATATTGATGTTCTCTTGGATGATCATCAAGGTATCATATATCAGAAAAACGATTTTTTCTATAATGGCACTCGTACTGCACCAACTTCTACATAGCGTTTCACCCATATTAAAAATCATGGTTTCATCCTGCCTGTATTCCTAGCAAATTCAATGAATTCAACCACCAGTACGTCAAAGAGATGTTATCGAAATTCTAACCAGCTATTCTCTTGCAGTAATAATATTAAATTGACATATTATTTCGATAATTTGAAGAAAGAGTAGTCGTTTCAAATTATTTTCGATCGTAAATGAAATTGATTCCAACAATTAATTGCAGAACTTCCTCTCTGCCGAAGAACAACTGAACGTACAAGAACCATTACTACCTGCCAAAGTTCTGAATACTTCAGAGCCAACCATTCAAAGAACCGCAACATTTCCATGGCTCAAACATCAATTGGTTCAAGCACAACGACAGAATTATTTTAAAAATATCAAGGTTCACAGGCAGTCTCTGATACATCGAGGGGCAATTTTTAGCACAAATAAATACAGATTCAAAGCTTCCAGCTGCCCCAACATCTATAGACTCTCTGCGCTGACTTTGCAGAAGGATGACGAGGTAAATACCAATTGTCATATGATATGGCTTAGAAGAATTTATCGAAAGTGTTGATATTTCGAAACTACTATGTAGCACACATAACTCATTGGAGAGCACATCAAAGATGGAATACCCTCAAACATAATTAGTTTTGGATCATCTGATGTAGGGGATATTAATCATACGAGTAAATTGAAATCCAACTGCTACTATTGATTCATTGATTGTAGGATACTCACTGTTGAAAAACAAATATATATTCATTATTAACAATATTACTGTCGACGTTTCGACAACAATTTTGGCAGTCTTCAGAGAAAATATCAATATATTATACATTATATTGGAAAATAACTCGGGCTGTAAATATAAGCTGTGTTTCCAATCACCTCAAATCAAAGACATACTTTGAAAATCGACACTTTCGATATTTTTTTTCGAAATGACTGAAGGGTCATTCTTTTTTTTTTTCGTTTCAACCTGTAGCTTGGAATCATGAGTCAAAGTCAGAGTTACAAAAAAGAAGAATGCCCCTCCAATTCTTTGGTACTTTTCCTACCTGAGTAAATGCTAATTTGAATAATTTTATAGAAATGGTATGCTGAGCTTCTAGAGTTGGTGAAGGGAATGCTCGATTTTTCCTTGTTCTTAGAACTACACTTTTTTTTGCTGTCCCTATCGACCGTAATACTTTTTGTTTGGTTTATAGTGCCGTATTTTTATTTGGCCGATCATATGCCAAAATTTGACTATACCGATGGAGATGCATCTTTTACTATTGCCAACATAGGAATCACCAATACGATCGGCATGGTAAGTACACAGTTGTGGTTGAAAGATTTATGATGATAATTATAAATAAATATTCAAGCACAAATACATTCATTTCTGAAAAAGCGCTTGTATTTCAGAAAACTCGTGGGATACTGTGTAATAAATTCTTCACTTTCTAAACTCCCTACAAAATAATGGTGTAGGAGTTATGAATCATTCAAAAGATAGAATGAGTTGTCATTGAGTTGTATTTGAAAACGTTTATGAGCTTCATTATTGTTTCTGATTGTAGCAGAAATCAATTTAAAGAATTTTAAGTTGTTACTTCTCTCAAATAGGTATCTACCCTTGTTCTTGAAATACGAATGAAGATTATTTTACCTCAAAATGTTCCACTAGAACTGAATAAAAAAGTGAAATGGGGTGAAGTTACTGAAATATGACGGTATCACATATCGCAATACTAACAGAATAGTTCACAATAGATTCATTTTGATTATTGCTCGAGAAAAACGAAACATCATACGATTTGCTACGAAGTGCTAAGCTGTACTGTTTGGAGTGCATTTTTTGTTTGAGAAATAATCTTTGATGGGATACAATTGATTTTAGATATTCATATCTCTAACACTGTCATGAAGAAGTGAAAAATGTGTTGTCTTCTTCGAGTATTCAAATATTCTCCAGATTTTGATTTTTATAAATTATCATTGAGTGAGAAATGTTAATATATATGAAAAATCAGTGATATTCTGAAGGTATTCATAGAACAGATCAAAAAAGTAGGTACCTATAATTTTTTTTGGCCAATCAAATTTATATGAATATACACAGACTGTAACTTGAGGATATCTGTGAAAGATGGTGTGATATAATGTTTTCCTACTGGAATAGAAACTAATCATTTATAAAAAGTAAATGAAAAAAGTTTTGGCGCCGAAAATCAAACCCACAACCTTTCGGTTATTTTACCGAATACTCTACCAACTGAGCTAATTTAGATTTAAATTAACGTTATCAGAGATACTTATATCTCGTGAGTCGATTAACATTAAGATAATTTCCTGTATTTTAATTTCCATAAAACAAAAACAAACTCTTTCGCAGCGAAAGCTTGAAAATTTATAATTATTTGAGTACTTAGTTGGTTTTGATACGAACTACCTGTAGCTAAGAGAGAACCAGACGCGGGCACATTATTTGAAAATTTAAAAAACTAACACCCTATTTCGAAAATGCAATTTATCGCTGTAATTTCTCGCGGCAACTTGTCGCTGCAAGAAATGTCATCTATCTGTCAGTTTGCATTGCCAATATTCAAAAATAGCACTGATACTCCAGTGTATGACGGTAAAAAAGTGTAAACTGTGTATTTATCCCATACAACACCGATTCGTATGAAAATTTGGATATAGGTTCTACTTACCCTCTATTTCAAAATTCGCCCTGCGCCGAGAGTTGCTTTTTTGGAGGGGGAGTTAAAACCACCCCTATTCGAAAAAAAATTTCAAAATTGTAGATTGGAGCATGTGATAAACTGAAATCATATTTATATCAGTAAAATCAATCAATTGATGATTTTTAATATAATTTATGCTTCAGTAATCAGTGTCAGCCCTAAGACACCACCCCTCCCTTTTGACAGAATATCATCAGAAAATAATAATTAACATGTTATTTGGAAATTTTTCAACTTGTTCAGTATCTATTTGCATTTAATTTGAGATTTAGCTTATATCTACCATCTACTTCAACGTTGAGTTTGTGCCTGGGGTTGATTTTTATTCATCAGAGGTGAAAACTACCCCTATTCAGAAAAAAATACAAAATATTAGTTTTGAGCGTGCAGTCGTCTGTAAATACGTTGAATTAACCTTCATAGACAATTTCTGATCTATTAAAAAGTTTCGCCCCCTAAAAAGCACCCTTATGGGTAACCGGGAAACCCAACTGTATGAAAATTCAGATTGAGACTCTACTTCAAAGTTACCTCTGTACTCAGGGTTGCTTCTGATTTTTCAAGGGTGGAAACTACCCCATTAAAATGAATTGAGTCTAGATTTGGATGTGTGATCGATTGAAATCATATAGTTCCACTAGGCCTAAAATATAGTTACTATGTGTATTCTTCAATATACTAATGTACATACTCTAATTTCTACAAAAATTGTTTTTGTTTTTTTCCATAACTCGCTTAATCTTTGAGCAATCAAATCCACCAAAGAAACATTTTATGAATTTTTTCAAGAGCTATAAGCTCATGCACATGATTTTTTGTTTCAAATTATATTTTTGAAAAGGTTCATGCTGAAAGGGCTCAAAAAAGGTACTTTGCGCAAACCCTCACAATATTTAACTGGCCATATCTTACTCTATTTTCATCCTGTAGATAAAATTAAACACTAAAATTTCCAGAGAAGAGTAACCTTCAATTTTGTACTCTAGAAAATTTTGCATGTGATCAATACTTTTCGAGTTATTTCGAAGAAATAGTAATTTTTCCCTGAATTACGTATATGATTTTTTCTCTTCAATCTCAATTTTTTCCAAAACGTACTTATTAGAACATGAATGAAGTGAATTATGGGGTAACAACGATTTTTTTCAAAGGGGGGGGAAGAGAGGATGGGTTATTCACAATATTTTTTCAACGAAAAATAGGATTCAACATTATTTCTTTTTCATGCCTCGGTCAGTTTTGATGCTAGAAACTTTTATAAATGACTAAAATGAAGAATTTTCGAAAGGACTTCAAAAAAAGGTCCAATGAGTTTTTTCCGAAAAATGTATTGGTTTTTGGTTATTGTACGTAGAAACTTTTCATTTTGGCGTTTGAAAATACCAATCAACTTTCAACAAGCAATTATTCAGTTTTTAGTAGGTTTGCATGCATCACAAATAAACGATCGCCTTTGTTTTTTCAAAAGCTATAATTTTGCTCTCCGTAGATTTTTCGATTATATGCATATTTTTCCAGTTATTCGCGAAAGAGGATCTGAAAACGTGTTATTTCTTTCCTGGAAACCGACAATTCCACTCGCGAATAAGTCGAAAAGTATTGCTTTTCAGAAAAAACTTCATTGAACAAAAAGTGCTTAGAATTAGTCAATCTATTGATTTCCGCACTTATTTCCAATAAAAAAGTTTTTCACCCCCAAGAAGGGGTGGTATCCACCCCCAGGGAGAAAGCAACCCTCGGCACAGGGTAGATTCTGAAAAAGAGGGTATGTATATCCTGAATTCAAATTTTCATGCGAATCGGTGCTGAATGGGATAAATACACGGGAAAATGGTCATAGACTCAACTATGAATGTTACCAAGATAGACGCTTACAATATCACAACTGATATAATTCAATTCATTTCTAATAGTTGTAATTGTGATAAATTCACCTCATAACTCTACTAGAATTCTTCAGTGTCAAAAAATAGTTGAATTAATCGAAATTACCATTCTTCACAATGTTGCCACCACATATTTGTAGTTTGCGGCAACGAATTCACCATAGAAATAAGTCGCTGCAACTTATCGCATTTTATGGAATTGCAGTGCCAAAGTGCATCGTCGAAAAAGGCTATTTGTAATCTTTGAAACGAAGACTGTCACAAATGAAATGTGAGATTAGCCAGGTAACTCAATATACACGATTTGAGATTGAAATATTGTTGACAGTCGGGTATACAGTTCAAGTTTATAGGGGGGTAATCACTGAGAAAATTATGCGTTTCCACCATATCAAAACACAAATGCATATCGACCTTTTTACAAACTTACCTTTCAAAATGATTTACCTTATTAGGAAACTATGGAATAAAAACGTCAGATTCGTTTGATGTTCATTTTTTTCATAAATGAAATTGGAAATTAGAGAAAACAATAATTTCAAGATGAAAATAAACTTCAGACTTAAGAGATAACTAACATTTGCCTTGTCAACGTAAGTAAAAATAAACCGTTACAATGATATTCGTTCATGTATATATCATACTACATATCAATATGAGTAGAATGAAAAGTATATACTTATTGAACATAAGATAATCCAACAGAATACCAGAGACTGTTTAATCTTCTGAGATATTCTATAATTTTGATAATAATTTTGAATTTAATCACTGGATTCTGCGATCTCACAGGGTTACAGGGAGTAAAGGTGAAATGAAATTGTGATTGATATTTCAATCGTTTATAACATTTTTTGATATCTCTCTATATTTTCCAATATATATTGTGATATGTTATGTGACTGACTGATCATAGGGGAGGGGTAATTACCCCCTTCACCCCCTTTTTATACGCGCCTGATTGTCGAATGAAATATGTGGTCGTACTGTACATTACTTGTGCTAACGTGATTTTTCCGCACTAGTAATGTAATGTACTATATCGGCGCGTTTAAGGTGTATAAACAGAAAAAAAAGCACCTTCGCTTTTGAGAATGGCTTCTGAATTGAAATAATGGCTTCAATTATTTATTTTTGAGAATTGAATTCATAATTTCGTTTGACTTCGTTTCATGGTTTGCAGGCCACAAGGGATATCTGCAGCTTTGTGTTTAATTCCAATTGAGCGAATTTATCTCAAAGGCTGTTTTCTACTTGGCGGAAATACTTTTCAGATACATTCACAAACTAAAATCATTACTTTCAGTATTCATATGGCTCCATCAGTCAATTAGAAACAAGCAAGAGAAACACTTTATTGAAGATAGATAACTTCATCTTATTTCTTCTAGATATTTCTAGGCTGGGCTGGGGATCAACCATGGATGAACATAACGAAAACCTACGCTCTATCTTTAATATTATGTGGAATAACTTGTGCCGGCATTATGTACTTTACCACCAACTTCATCATGCTGGAAATATGCGCTGGCCTATTCGGTTTATTTTTATCGAGCAGTTTTTCATTTACACCTGGTATCATCGTGGAATTGGTTCCATTGTCTAGATTTACGGTAGCTTATGGGTTGCAGCTTCTTTGTATGGGAATAGGAATGTTGGTTGGACCACCTTACGCAGGTTCGTACCCCCAATTCCAAAAATTCCATACTAGTTCTGAATGCTTGATCCATAAATCAATTGACAGTAATATAGTCCGGAAGAAATGGCAACACATGTGTAGCAAAATGAAAATCGTTTTATTTTCAGGTCATTTATTCGATATCACGAATAGTTGGGAACAACCTTTTTACCAAGCTGGCATCTGGATTGTAATATCGGGAATACTGGTTGCTATCATCCCATACACCAAAAATCGAAGGTTAATTGGAAACAAAACAGTGGAAAAAGTTATCGAAGGAGCCGAAGATCACATACTATCTTCCATATCGTTCATTTCCATATTGATAATTTCCGTTGTTGTTGCCATATATCTCACAATTCAATGTCTTTTGTAGATTGATTCCGAAATATACTCGTTTTCTACTCTAATTGAATATATATCCGACAAGTGGAATAATTGTCTAGTCTTGGGAAATTTCTGATATATTACATAGTGCCTGTACCAATTCGAAACTCTGCGTGGTAACTCCTAAACCAAAAAGTTTTATTGGGACAAAGTAGTTGATTTTGGAGTCCTAGCGAACGATACCAAAATGGAGTCCTTCTAGATCTTTCGATTCTCGATATGAATAAGAAGGATTCACTTATCCTTCTTAGTTTTCTTCTCAGCTGAATCTTCTCAATTGGACCATATTAAGAAATCAAATGACCTTCGATATTTTGAAACGATCGAAAATATTCGATCATCATCAGTGAAAATAAAGAAATAGATGAACTGCAACGAATAGATCATTAAGAAAGATAGTCTGCAGGATCACAATATATTTCAGATTATTTTCCGTGCATGGGGATCCTAAAAATTGGTAGGATCATTCTTTGATACGCTAGGAAAGATAAAAATAACAATAAAATTTTAATTAATTTATTGTTCTTCATATCTTGATGCAAAAGCGTTCACCACTCTGATCGTGAGTACTCTTGATTACTATTTTGCTCACTTCCAACATAAATTATAAATCATAGGGAGTGAAATATAGTGATCATGCAAATCAGATCATTGGTTGAACGAGCTATAGAATTCGCACATCAACGTAATTGTTTTATTTTGAGTGTTTACGTTCATATGGAAGAGAGAGCGGGTATAAGAAAAAAACTGTCCCCATTATAAAAACTGATAAACTATCATGTTGAGATGAGTTCTCATTGTATCAATGAATTGATCGACTTATCTTCAAGGATGGTCGATCCAAATTATTCTAGCTATTGTAATGATTTTTTTCTAACATTCATTAGTAAGACGTTACTCATGCTAACCAGCACACAATATAAATTCGCAAAAAACTACTAACAGCTGATACCAAGTACACCACCAGCATTCCAGTACTCATTGCTAAAACTTGTTTATTGGATCGCTGGGTAAATAGAGATGGGGGTGATGTTATAATAATTACAGGTAAGAGCTAGAATAATTTGGATCGGTCATCCTTAAAGGTAAGTCGATCAAACCATTAATTTTATTCTTCGCTGTTGTTCTCCATGATTATTTGGGAAACTCAATAGGATATATGAGGATTAAGTGAGCTATTCAATTGAATGATTCCGCAGAATGATTACTATTTTAGGTTTTATTATTGCGAATATGTGTGATTTACCTGCAAAATATTCTTCTATGAATTAATTGGAAAAAGAAAACCTGTAATATCGGTACATGTTGATAACGGTTTTTAAATTAAAATTGAATTAGGAATATTGCTTTCTTAAAATCATCTCTAAGTTTTTATCACTTCTACCTCAGAGTATGCATATAGTACCAGTATATTAGGTATAATCCGATGAAGACATTGAAATATCGATGGTATATTTCTCCGAATTATTATTATTAATGTGATTATTCCTATTTTGTTGTATCTTCGAAGTGATCTCACAGTTTGTACTGTGATGCAGATAAATTCAATCTGGGTATACCAGTCTTATTAAACTTGTACTTGTATGGTCTCTCCGGTAATCGTTGAAAAAATCATCTCGTCATTCATCAATATAACAATGATTAAAAATAGTATGCAATGACGAGAAAAGATTGTCTCACGTTTTGTATTATCGAGAAATATTGCAGCCCAAATGACACAAAGACATCTTGAATAAATCCTAAAGTTATCCTTATCAAGACATTCATGGTGTCTCAAAGATGTATATGTATATCTTTTACATATCTTTAAACGTCTTAAATATTTACGTTTGTAACAAAATACGACCTTTTGAAGATCTTCTTATAACATCTTGAAGATATCTTTTCATAACATCAGAAATATATTATTGAATCATCTTTTTGATCGAATCACATAAAAAATTGAATAGATTTTTTTCATAAAACACAGTCATTAGGTATTCAAAACGATTTAATTCAAAACTTGAAATCTATATAATCTTATTATAATTTTATTATACTTGAAAGAAGGTTTATTGGCTCTTCCCAGGAACAACTCATTACGTTTTTCTGGTGAAGAATCAAAAATTTGTTAGGGAAAGGGGAGGGTCACCGAAAAAGAATTTTTGTCGGGTACATACAGGGTGAACGTGGCTTCTCGTATACTGAAGATTGAATTTCCATAATCTCATTCTTATGAACAATTTTTTTCTTTCCTGTTAAGAATCGCCTTGTCATCCATCTGACAATGACATGCCGTATTTTATATTACATGATAAGGGCAGATATGGGTATTTCTATTCACCTTATTGTAATTATGAAGAAATATATAGGTCCTCTACCTCGTTTTCTCCAAGAGGCCAAAAGGCTCCTAGCAAGCATCGATTCTTCTTTTGATAGAATTCTGTAAACTTCTGTGAATTTTTCAGGTTTCAATGACCATGCTTCTGATGGACTCATTACTTGTATTTGCATAAAAACAGTCGAAGTATTATTTTCCGATGTCATTCCGGACTTGAAAAATTCAGTTTACTCAAATCAATGTGAGATATGAGGCCATACCACATCTGGTAATTTTGAAACGCTGTGCTGTAGTCTGTCAGGACCAAAAGTTCCTTTTGTACCTAGAAGAGAAATCAGTATGAGTGTCCCCTGTGATACTGTTGAGAAGTGGATCTTATTTCCTTTATTCATGAATGGTTTTATTAATGTATATTCATCAATCAGTATTCCAAATTGATTCATGCTGATATTATCTTCAAATTAAACGTCGGAAATCATGAATTTGTTATTTGAAAATATAGGGTCTCTTTACTCTGACTCTGAAGTTGTGGTTGAGCCTAACTCAATTGAAATGGTAGTCAGATTATGAACCATCTTTGTTTAGGGTTCATTATAAGAACACATTCTATCCAATGGTTTGGTCCGATTTGACCCTACAATACTTGAAGAAGGATATTGTATAGCAAAACAATATCTGTCCCAATCCGTCCTGTAGAAGGTTCTGCTCTTTCAAGTGTTTACCACTCCAACTTCCATTTTTCTATTTTGTAATTGTTATTTAAACTCGATTAATGTGCCCTCTGTACGACCTTGTTGGTAATATACAATATTTACATTATTTACATTATTTTTCTATACAACGTTAATGTTCTTATTCTAGAGTGAATCTGAACCTCCCTCATCAGTTGAGAATAAACGATTTATACTGCCAACCACCTGTTTATTTCCGTCGTCAGCCTGCCCCCACGATCCAAAAAATTCACCCTGAAATTAACTGTTTCTGCTCAATTGTAACCTGAAGTAATATCATTTGTCGAACATTTTAGAGCATAAAAAATCGCTGAATACGAAAAATACTTTTTGTATCCAATTTCATTATCGATTTTTGCCATATGAGGCTATTCGTTGAAAAGTCAAATCAAAAGATTCCTCTGATTCAGAACTCATGACGAGTATTTCGCAGATACATTAGTCTGATAACAATTATTTCTTTTATCTTGTAAATTGTAATACTTATTGTTTTATCTAGTGGCTATATCTATCATATAATTTTACATGACTGTGTGTGTGTGTGCATCCATGTACAAAGAGTGTATTTTTTATTTTGTTTTTATATTGACATGTTCTACACCTGAAAGGGTATTTCCAAAAGAACTAATAAAGGATCTATCTATCTATCTATCAATGATCTCTCAATATTTTTTCAACCACCAATTCAACACGTTTGTAACGATACCGTATGAGTTCCATGGTCATTCATTGTTCGAATACCATCAATGTTTTATTATCTTACACTATTTGCTGTAAGCTCAACCATATCCGAATATATATATATATATATATATATATATATATATATATATATATATATATATATATATATATATATATATATATATATATATATATATATGGGGATTTACTGGTGATTACTTTCCTGTGATTAACCAAGGTTGCTACTTATAAATTATTTATACTTTGAAGTTGAATATTCAAGGCCTGTACTACCAGTACTTACTATCCTTTCTTTAGACATCTCTCCCCGGCATGTGGAATAACTGTTCTAAAATGTTAGTTGGGATGAGTCAGTAATATGAAATGATCTGTTCAGACACAATTGTACTGCAAACCCCAACAAAAATCTTAATTTTTTTTATAGAAATCAATCTGAGATATTTATCACATCTACAAATCGGAATAACAAAGAAAGCAGTATTCAGATCTATTTAGCAAAACTTTTCGGTATAGTTTGTCAATGTTCAGGAGTTTTTTAGCTTGAAATATTCATAAAGAATGAATAAACAGTCAATGAACTGATGAATCAATTTTTCCAATCTCCGATCAGTTTATTTGATTTGGTGTATATATTAGACATATACATATATAATATATATATTAAAAGTATTTCATGACTTTCATCATGTTGAAAGATGAAGCTAACAGACATCAGTGAAGACTCCCTCCTAAAACTAAGAAAAGCGTGAAAAGTTAGCTCAATGAAATAATAATAATAATGAATTTCGTATTGATGAATTGAAAAATAGGCGAACTCGACAAAAAAAAATTTTTTCTCAAACTACTCAGTGATAAAGTATCGACTCGTATCTTCTCTCCGAATTGGAAATATATGCACTATCCCATATGATTCGCCCCAGAACTACTAGTCCAGCAGCCACCGCCTGATTTTTCGAGTGATTAATAACAGGCTGAATCTCCGTGAGTAGGTTCGGTTCGACGAGACGCCCAAGTTTTCCCTCTGTGAAAATTCTCGTTAGAGGTAGCTAACGTAGTGCGCAGGTGTGAAAAAAGTGTTACCGTGGTATCGACAACTTCCAAGCGTAGGACTAGGAAAACGTGCCACTAAATTTGTAGGACTATGTGGCCATTTCATTATACAAGTATTTACTAAGCTGCATAAAAAAAAACAGCTGGTAATTGATAATTTTTATGACCTCGTTTTTTCGACATATTCGGAGTGGAGGACGCTCCAGTCAAACCATCCATTTTGTAGGACAATTGTTTTTCCGAGTGTATTATCCAATTATATCTCAATATGTGAATAAAAAACTCACTATTAGTCCGACAATTTCGACACCCCGCCGAATCGACATGTTTCACACCTGCGCACTACGTTAGCTACCTCTAACAAGAATTTTCACAGAGGGAAAACTTGGGCCTCTCGTCAAACCGAATCTACTCACGGAGATTCAGCTTGTTATTAATCACTCGAAAAATCAGGCGGTGGCTGCTGGACTATACGTTCCTTCACATTCCCAGGTCTCCGAATATGATTTACACTATGTGCGCAACACTGAATAAGCGTGTGGATGAAATATCAGTTGACTTGTCATCAATTATAATCAATTTGAATTGAATTCACCAAACGTCGACTTTCTGTAAACAATGTTTGTTATGAAAGGATCTTAAAGATATATTCATTATAGTTCCCAAAATTTAACGTGTTCTCAAATGAACTTGTCAAGTATGTAAGACTAGTTAGTTTTGTTGTTGTTTTTTTCCTATTCGTAAATAAATAGATTCAGGGTATGTTTTTTTGTATATGTTACCGGCAATGTGTACAATTCAGGCATTGTATGGAATACCTAGGCATTGTATACATTGCCGAGTGAATCCAGGCAAAGTATGAAATAAACTCATTTCTTAACAATTGTACAAACTTTGCCTAGGCATTGTGTATAATGCCTAGGCATTATATAGAATGTCGAAAGTTTTGCAGGCAAAGTATAAAATGAACAACATTGTTAAAAATTGTTTATTGCAAATAACAAACATGAAATGTATTAAACATAGCATCTGAAAATCCTCATATTTTACTAGAGTAAAATTTAAAATTGAAACATTAGTGAATAATTACCTTTCATTTTCTTAGCTTAGGTTAGGTTAGGTTAACCTTAACTTGAAAACAATGGAACAGACAGATTTTTAACTCTGCCTGAACTCCAGCAGGCATTCTATAGAATGCCTAGGCAAAGTATGAAATATTTGACATAGTCAGTGGGCATACTTGAAGACTGGCTTTAAATCAAATATTCAGAAAATGAACAATCTGTTCAGGCCAGTCTCAAGTTACCTACACAGTAGGTTTCGGCTGGCACCTGTCAGAAAACAACTACTCCCCTGGCTAATACCACGAAGGGCATTGAATTATATCCGACCGGTGCCAGTGCAGGTTTCTTCACAGAAGTAAATCCTGCATTTGCTTTCGTCGATACAAATGAAGGAATTGATTTTCAATTATAGGGACGGACACACTTGCAGACCGGTTTCGGGCTATTTGGCCACTCGTCAGTGCAAGGCAGTGCCATCATCAACATAAAGTTGATGACTTCCCATAATTAAAAATCAACATCATTCAGAGTATCAAGCCCCGACCAAAGCTGATGCGAACAACGAAGTTATTGCGCCATCTACCAATGGACGAGGTATTCCAAAAGCAAACCGAATTCGCCCATTCCTTCTGCAAGGAAAATGTAAAAACATTTGACATAGTCAGTGGGCATACTTGAAGACTGGCTTTAAATCAAATATTCAGAAAATGAACAATCTGTTCAGGCCAGTCTCAAGTTACCTACACAGTAGGTTTCGGCTGGCACCTGTCAGAAAACAACTACTCCCCTGGCTAATACCACGAAGGGCATTGAATTATATCCGACCGGTGCCAGTGCAGGTTTCTTCACAGAAGTAAATCCTGCATTTGCTTTCGTCGATACAAATGAAGGAATTGATTTTCAATTATAGGGACGGACACACTTGCAGACCGGTTTCGGGCTATTTGGCCACTCGTCAGTGCAAGGCAGTGCCATCTTCAACATAAAGTTGATGACTTCCCATAATTAAAAATCAACATCATTCAGAGTATCAAGCCCCGACCAAAGCTGATGCGAACAACGAAGTTATTGCGCCATCTACCAATGGACGAGGTATTCCAAAAGCAAACCGAATTCGCCCATTCCTTCTGCAAGGAAAATGTAAAAACATTTGACATAGTCAGTGGGCATACTTGAAGACTGGCTTTAAATCAAATATTCAGAAAATGAACAATCTGTTCAGGCCAGTCTCAAGTTACCTACACAGTAGGTTTCGGCTGGCACCTGTCAGAAAACAACTACTCCCCTGGCTAATACCACCAATTCGGTTTGCTTTTGGAATAACTCGTCCATTGGTAGATGGCGCAATAACTTCGTTGTTCGCATCAGCTTTGGTCGGGGCTTGATACTCTGAATGATGTTGATTTTTAATTATGGGAAGTCATCAACTTTATGTTGATGATGGCACTGCCTTGCACTGACGAGTGGCCAAATAGCCCGAAACCGGTCTGCAAGTGTGTCCGTCCCTATAATTGAAAATCAATTCCTTCATTTGTATCGACGAAAGCAAATGCAGGATTTACTTCTGTGAAGAAACCTGCACTGGCACCGGTCGGATATAATTCAATGCCCTTCGTGGTATTAGCCAGGGGAGTAGTTGTTTTCTGACAGGTGCCAGCCGAAACCTACTGTGTAGGTAACTTGAGACTGGCCTGAACAGATTGTTCATTTTCTGAATATTTGATTTAAAGCCAGTCTTCAAGTATGCCCACTGACTATGTCAAATGTTTTTACATTTTCCTTGCAGAAGGAATGGGCGAATTCGGTTTGCTTTTGGAATACCTCGTCCATTGGTAGATGGCGCAATAACTTCGTTGTTCGCATCAGCTTTGGTCGGGGCTTGATACTCTGAATGATGTTGATTTTTAATTATGGGAAGTCATCAACTTTATGTTGATGATGGCACTGCCTTGCACTGACGAGTGGCCAAATAGCCCGAAACCGGTCTGCAAGTGTGTCCGTCCCTATAATTGAAAATCAATTCCTTCATTTGTATCGACGAAAGCAAATGCAGGATTTACTTCTGTGAAGAAACCTGCACTGGCACCGGTCGGATATAATTCAATGCCCTTCGTGGTATTAGCCAGGGGAGTAGTTGTTTTCTGACAGGTGCCAGCCGAAACCTACTGTGTAGGTAACTTGAGACTGGCCTGAACAGATTGTTCATTTTCTGAATATTTGATTTAAAGCCAGTCTTCAAGTATGCCCACTGACTATGTCAAATGTTTTTACATTTTCCTTGCAGAAGGAATGGGCGAATTCGGTTTGCTTTTGGAATACCTCGTCCATTGGTAGATGGCGCAATAACTTCGTTGTTCGCATCAGCTTTGGTCGGGGCTTGATACTCTGAATGATGTTGATTTTTAATTATGGGAAGTCATCAACTTTATGTTGATGATGGCACTGCCTTGCACTGACGAGTGGCCAAATAGCCCGAAACCGGTCTGCAAGTGTGTCCGTCCCTATAATTGAAAATCAATTCCTTCATTTGTATCGACGAAAGCAAATGCAGGATTTACTTCTGTGAAGAAACCTGCACTGGCACCGGTCGGATATAATTCAATGCCCTTCGTGGTATTAGCCAGGGGAGTAGTTGTTTTCTGACAGGTGCCAGCCGAAACCTACTGTGTAGGTAACTTGAGACTGGCCTGAACAGATTGTTCATTTTCTGAATATTTAAAGTATGAAATGTTTAAAATTTCACACTTTGCCTGCTTACTTTTGGCAATGTATAGAATGCCTAGGTATTCTATACAATGCCTGATATTACACTTTGCCGGTAACATATATAAGGAAGAGTACCAATTCATAGTTGAGGATTTAGTTTCGAGTTAGCTTTGGGAAAGAGAAATTTTGTAATCAGGGCCGTATGGCCTTGTTTGTATTCCTTCTTCTTCTACAATGAATACATAATTGGATTTTTTTTGGCAAACCTGCATGAAAATGTCTCCCAACAAGGTAACGAAAACATACATGTACATTGGTTATTATATTAGTAAATATTTCTACAAAAACACTTTTAATGCACTATATATAATATAGAGCTGAATAATAAATCACCAATTCTACAACACATAATAAATAGGTCCTCTGTAGTTCGTGTATGAATTTTGCGATCTTTTTCCGATCGGAGGTGAGTTCTTAAAGATATACAATATTGTTGATCATCATTTATTTATTTATGAGAACGAATACGGCAGAGTTTCGCTTTGCTGATAAAGAAATACCAGCGAAATCAACGTCATGTTCTGAAAAATTATCACGGGCATGGGGGGTAAAAATAGGGTCTGTCGTTACAATTCGAGAGATATTTTTTCGTTTCCAGCAAGAACATTCGGATATCCAGTGATTATCATTGATATATAATTCTGCAATCCATCATTCCTTTTCAAAGAAATAATTTACTCTTGTTACTTATTCAGCTGTGATAGTAGTATCTTATCCTGCTATTTCCAAGTTCAACGCCGTTCGAAGAATCCGGTTTCAGGTTTCATCACGGGTCGTCAATAGTATCAAATGATCGCCAAGAATTGTCGATTTAGCAATTGTCAGCGAAATTATTCATGACTATAAATTTTCTGCTGACCGAATCGAACTTTTCGTTTTTTAATCTTCTACTGATCAATTTGAACAACGAAACTCAGGTAAATTTTCAATGAGGAATTGGGGTCCTAACAAAAAATGATGACAACACTCTCTCCTCACCTGCCTGATTATTACTTACTAATTTTGTGTATTTTTTTTACATGCAGATTCACACGAAGGGGAAGCCCGGTAATGTTCAAAGAAGAAAAAGAAGTTCGTATATTTCAGGAAAAACCTCTTCTGGCAAGGAGTTCCAAAGCTCAGCTGTTCTATTGATGAAAGATTCCTGAGCAAGAGAGGTTCGACAGGTTTCCAAATTCACAACAAAGGGGTGGGAATAACAATTCGGAAGAGCATCGACCGTGAAAGTATCTATAGAAGAGGGACAAGTCTCCGACCCTTCTACAATGTTCCAATGAAGTGAGTGAGTCTGTGAGCGAAGAATCACCAACGAGACGAATTGCCTTTCTCTGAATAGAATCGAGAAGCCTCAGTGAATGTTTTGGTGCCGAACTCCACACATGAGAACTGTATTCCATGACAGGTCGTATCTGATCCTAGTAGATCATTAGAAGCTGACGAGAAGTGAAATATTTCTTCGCACGAAATAGAAATCCAAGTATCTGGGAAGCACTTTTAGCGATCGAGAGATTATCACTGATCGTAATTCCTAGCATCGATATACTTGATTTTGTAGGAATAGTTACTCCTGACATCCGAATATTAGATGATGACAGATCGGCTTTTCTTGAGAAGAGACATGCCTAGTTTTTCCTATGTTATTCCATGTTTTTTGTCACAATTTCATTGATAAATAACAGAGTTAATTTTATTCACCTCTTTTCTTTCATTTCACTAGGGTACACTTCACAAAGTCACATCTTGCAGACAACTTAAAAGTTTCATGTCTGTCATTGTTTGATTGCCCTCATTTGAAACGGTGATTTTCCTCAAATTCCCCCTCGAAAAGTCTTGTCCAATTGTCCAATTATCTTTTATTCTTCCGCATGGTGCCATACTCGGTGTCCATGATTGATACATTTTAATCCCAACCATTCATTTTATTTTTCACCGTGACAATATGATGATATTATGTAATAAGAATATGCCTCTAGTGAATACTAAGAATGTTTCTATTAGATTTAGAATAGTCTATGAACATTCCAAAAAATATTCTACAACGCGACGATTCAGCACCTTGTCAAAATATTTTCAGAATATTTGTGGTATCTGGGCCCTATATACTTTTACTAGCTTTTCCAGCAAAAGCTATTTCTTTTTCCGGCTGGGTAGTAAAAGTGGCCATTTCCCAGTATTACTGAGTATTTAGAGGATTCGCATTTTCCAATGATAATAGTCTCTCGACTGACAGCATACGCAATAAAGAGGTCAAAAAGCGTTTTGATGAGTCGATGAGTTTGAAATAGCGGAAATAGTAGATTATTGAGAATAAAACCGTAAAATAGAAATATTCAATGTCAATGTTAGAAAAACAATCAGAAGTCTGCTAGTTTTTGATATTTCAGTTGTCTTTCGTCTGCCAATGATGTAAATTCAGACCTTCTGGAAGAAATGGAAATGAATTTGTAATTTTGGAACATTTTCGATATAAGAGGGGGCCTCTTGAGCTGATCACATGAAGACAGACCACTTTCGAATGAGGATGGCGATGCCACATGAAATATAGCGGGTATCAAAAAAAGAAAAAGACACTGGAAGCAAGAGTGAAACAAATATTGGAAATGATTGGCGATCGCAACAGTGCTAGTTAACATGCGCATTTTTGTTTCCTCCAATATCCTTTTATTTTATTATCATTTTGATTTGTATTACATTCGAACTTATTCTTCATTACACTAAATTTAATGGAGAGCATTTTGTCAAAAACATAATTCGAATGGAAATCCCCCAATATCGGTAAAAGGTTGTCTGTTTTTTTACCACACTAGTTTAACATTTTCTGTTTCATTTCACATTATTCCCTCGCTGGGCTGCTTGCTGGGAAGAAACGTATAAAAAGGGAGACGGAAATGGTTTGGTCGAATTACGTTGAGTATCCGGGGTCGAGCAACGCTCCGATCGACTATGAGATGGACGGGGGGCTGAATTTGGTCCCAATTTCACTCTTTGTTCTTTCCTGTACTAGGAATAGTAGGCGAAGAATTAAGACAACGTTAATCCTTAGCTCACACAGGTTTCGACTGATAAGGGTTGTGTTCGTAGGGGGGCGTTAAAAATACCTGCGTAGGATTTACTGAGATTTTATTGCTTACATTGTTTCACGTGTTTTTTACTTCATTATCTACTCCCCAAATATTCATGCATTTGAATTTTTTACGTCACAGGTATTTCAATGAAAATATATGGTATTGAATCGATTGCGATTATATCGAGTTATTTGCAGAATTATTGAGGAATGTGAGTGATTTCATGATTTCGAAATGGTCACTGATGAACAATTTGTTCTTGGAATTATTCGGAAACAAGGTATGTTTCTTGGATGTTCTATGTGAGAAAGATTATCGATCGTGTGGTTTTTAAATTCTGGCAAACCCGGCGCCAATATAATCTATCTGAATTTCAGCTGTCCGGAGCTAGATAAAAATATGTCGGGCGCCTCTATCCAATTCTAATCCTTACTCATAGTGTTAATAAGCTACTGATTAAACTCCATTGAATTCAAGCACGCGTTCGTTACATCAGCGTTTTCATTTAGTTTCAGCGACTTTTCCACGCAGTCAAGTCGACGCCTCATGATAGAAACAGATGACTGTGGGTAAATATTAACCGTATTGAATGAATGTGAGCAGTATCGTTCTAATATACCAAGGTGACGAATTCAGTTGCCTCAGCTCGGAGTTTCGATGGGTAAGTAAATATCTATTATTATCGCTTACGTTAATTGGCCTTCAAAACGTAAACTTACAGTTTTACACAACGATATTCCATTTAACTACGCGAGCGATGAAAACGACTGAAATACAAAAAGTTACTTATACATAAGTCGACAAAATAACGCCACTCATATCAAACGTATATCTCCTTTGAAAATAATTCTCCTAGGATGAAATTTGTTATATTTTCCTTGATGACTGATTACCTAACACAATGAATTATCGAAAAATATTCCTTTCTAATTAACACATGAAACGGGTTCATCTATATCTGAAATTTATGTATTTTCATGCCTTCACCACCCAATTACCAACGAATGGTTTCCAAAAATTTTGTTCTAAAGTGGTATTTGGAACTTCACATCAATTTACTTATGACGGAACAAAATGGAACGAAAAGAGAACTCAAAGTAGACCAAGAGCCCGTGTCACTATTTTTGGTAGTGATAAGTTTACGCCCATCGACCACTGAAACTTGTATTATCGATGTCGACGATGCTACAGAGATTCTCGCCATACATGATTTCCGTGGCGAAGTTGGGGTAGGGGGCTGACCGATCTGTATAAAAAAGTGAGCAGAATTTGTCGTAAGTTTACGACTGAGAACATTGGGAAAGCAAAGATTTCAGGAAAATAATTCGACGCTCGCTTATTGTCAGTCGCCTACATCGTGGCGTTCACCCGCTACAACCCTCGAAATATGTATAAAAAAAACAACAACAAAGAAAAACCAGTTTACAACTGACAATGGGGCAGATCTTACCATTAACATTTTAATGACACAAATTTCGCAGGCAAGCCTTATTCAATGGGGCGGAAGGGCGCTGGCCCACCTGTTTCGGAAGAATTTCTAAGTTATTTTTTATGATAAGCTCACGACTGATTCCTTCACAATAATGTTCAATTCCAACTTTCCAATTGAAAAATGCAATCAACAGTCATCAAACAAGGGGTGCAAATATTGCCGTTCGTAAAAACAAGTTCCTGGAATAGCGCTCTATAGAGCTTGGCCACATTTTTATCAAAAAAATCATATGTTTGTGACTGACAATGAAACATTTAGGTACAACGTAAGTACGTGAATATGAAAACACCTTTCTCAGCTGTTTATTGCATGGATAAAGCTCACTTGGTAGCTAAACTGACAAGTTTCTTGCATTTGCGTAGTGCAGGTATAATATGACAATTATTGAAACATCGGCCCTAAATTTTTCAATACAGTAATTTGACGACTGACACTTCGAAACATACCTGAAGTGGACTCTGCTGGATCGATCAATTCACGTGTCAGTCATCTCATGTATCGGTGGAATGTTGTCAGTCAACAAATGCAGCGTCGCGCGAAGCACCCTGATCTGTATATTCAGATATTACTTGCAATTTCCGAATGTCCGTACCCTATATGCTGTGATTTTTATTTATATTTTTTGACTATGCATTTCAAGAATAAATATAGGTATTTCAGTTCATGACTCGTTTTTTTTCCAAACCAAATTGGAACTCCAGTACGATCCTGTTGCCGACATCTGAGTTTACCGTCACACAATAATAACTATCTGTATCACTGTATTTGATTCTCCACATTAAACTTCCACAGAAATTCAATCGTGTTTTGCCATATAGTGTCATAGCATATAGAAATGGCAGATTCCTCGCTTCAAAATATAACAATTTGACCCAACTTGCTCATGTATAATGTTGCTAATGAGGGAGATAAAGTTCAAATTTTGAGTTTGTTTTTTTTTCAACTTCCAACGGTTTTGGATAATAATGAAATTATAATCTGGGAAATTTGTGGTACAAATGTACGCTTCAGTTTTTTGTTGTTATAAATTTTTTTTTCATTCGATATCGTTACTTCTGATAATTTAATCAAGCATTATTTCTAAATTGAACATGAATACATTTTTGTGTAGAAAACTGTAGAATTCAATAATCTGCTATCGAAACCTCAAAAAAAAATACATGCGAAAAAAGTTGGGGTTTGACCACCCCTTAATGGAATCTTGAAAGGAATGTTAATACTTTTCATCCGTGATAAAAGGGATTATCAACTCTAGGAATTTGATTTTATTGTGAAGTACCGTTTCGGAGATTTCAGATTAAAACCATCCCGAAAGTTGCACATTCAAATGGCTGTAACTCATTTAGGTAGAATTTTAACATATTGGGCCTTCATCTTGAGCACGCCTTTAAATGGCCATAACTCCCTAAGGGACCATTCCTGGACACATGTTTGTGTGTGAACTTTCTCAACTCTTCCTGTAGTTGAAATTCATCTATGTAATTTCAGTACACCCTTTATACATATATACAATGCTTGAAGCGCATTTCCACTGAAATGACGCATGTTTTCAATTTTTATCGGGGCTTTGCCACACTTTACATGATTATAGGTGACAGGTTCTTGATGAAGGTGGTACAACTAACGTCGTGTGAATTTTTTGAGCATAAACTTATAATATTGAAGTATACCTGAATATTTCTGCACATTTTCAAGGGTCCAGTTTCTTTTTGCCACGTGGTACGTGACTGACGGTAATAGATTCTCGATTATGTATAATAGATTACTTGCCCCCAAATTTTGAAATGTAAGCTTATCATAAAAAAATACTTAAAAATTCTTCAGAAACAGGTGGGCCCAGCGCCCTTTCGCCCCATTGAATAAGGCTGGCCTGCGAAATTTGTGTCATTAAAATGCTAATGGTAAGATCTGCCCCATTGTCAGTTGTAAACTGGTTTTTATTTGTTGTTGTTTTTTTTATACATATTTCGAGGGTTGTAGCGGGTGAACGCCACGATGTAGGCGACTGACAATAAGCGAGCGTCGGATTATTTTCCTGAAATCTTTGCTTTCCCAATGTTCTCAAAACTTACGGCAAATTTTGCTCACTTTTTTTATACATATCGGTCAGCCCCCTACCCCAACTTCGCGCCGGAAATCATGTATGGCGAGAAGCTCTGTAGCATCGTCAACATCGATAATACAAGTTTCAGTGGTCGATGGGCGTAAACTTATCACTACCAAAAATAGTGACACGGGCTCTTGGTCTAAAGGGGCTACTTGCATTTTGTTAAACGGAAATGGAGATATTTCTACTTGTTCATTGAGTATGGAAGAATGTTGGATGCCTCGTCTTTCTTCTCTCGTTTCATAAGAATAAAATATTTTTTATTATAAATATAGTAAAATATCTAAACAGAACCCACATTTAAATAATAGGTGTTAGGTCATAACACTCATAAACTCATCATTTTCAGATTATTTGACAGTCGATTTATGACATTTGAAGGTTCCGTATACGTTTCGGTTGATAAGTGGCTTTAAGGGATTATTTTCCCATTAACGTAATTCGATGCGATAGGTATATGTTTGCGGATACGTATAAAATTGCACAACTGGCTTTAAGTGTCTAATATATCAATTTGCCCAAAAACAGATATTATAACCCAGTAAACCAAAATATGTGTCTGAAATATTTCTGAGGCAGATCATTTTCCATTTGAAACGTTTCACCTTTTGACACGTTCCTGAAACATGCCAGACACCAGAAATGACCTAGGTATGAAACTTTTCAACATAACATAACATAACTGCATATGAATACATGAAAACAATCTGAAACATTTCTTGATGTGTATAGTCTGACACTTTTGAAACATGGGAAATTCAGAAGATATCTCTTGTATAATGGAAAGGTATTGTGGAATTCCAGAAAAAAAATAGGTAGGTTTTTATCATTTTTTATTGATCACATAATTGAAATATATGCACGAAATGAAGTCTCTGTCATCGGAGAAAATCGTTTCCGGGCATAATCTACAAAATATTATACATTTCATCATTGCTAAATCTAAAAATACATACCTATACCCTCTCAGAATTGTTCTTAGAACAAGCACATATGCTCATTTATTCATTCCCCTGTGAACTTCTTGAAATCGCTGTCCGTCACTATAACAATGCATTATGAGGCTTTTAATTGGAAGATGTTAAAAAATAGACTCACCTTTTTAAGTAGAAATTACTTGAAGATCTTTCAAGGGATTGTAAAATACTCCATTTTCCATGCACATAACCTATACACTCCGAACAGTAATATTTTGAAGATGTTTCGTTTTGATCTCTCATTTCTAAACTAACTGAACAATCCTCTTGCACGATGCTCATATGTGAATAGCACAAAATAGACTTTTACCGCATTTAAAAAAAGAAAATATGAAAAAGTGACGAGACAAGATGGATGGACGGTCTAAGCAAACTGTATGCATTGAGTATTTGTGCGCATGCCCATTTGTTCCTGCTAACAACTGACAACTATATACGCTATTGAAATATTTCTGGTATGTGTCATTTGATAACATATTATATTGCCTATTTTTGAAATATGTCGGAGACATTGCTTTGATACTTTGATTATGACACGTTTCTGATATATTTCTGAAACCTCTATTTTCAATGTTTCAAATATTTTCTCAGGTGATTCATTCGAAATGTTTCAAACACGTTATGTGCTTACTGGGAAGAAATTGAAGCTTTTCTCTCTTCGAACCCAAAAAATGGTTTCCAGAACAGCGTACTATTGAATATGATATAATATTAAATTCAATTTGTTGCTAACGACATTCGACTTTCCATCCTGTTTTTTGAGCGTTATTTTTATTTGAGTCATTGGCACTCAGCATGATGTCAAATTGTGTAGCTGTCTGGTGATTACGATTCTAGGAAGAACACAGATCTTGTTTTTCAAACGGCTTTTGTCAGTCTCACTCAGTACCCCTGATTATACTCTCAGATTGGAAACAGGAAGAGTGAAATATGCTTACAATGTTTCGGAAATGATTCTGAACAGTCTGAACTGGCTGGCCAAATTAACATGGATGAGACTCCTTACCCGAGACTATGTTTTAACCAGTAACTACGTCTGAATCATTGTGAAGAGAGATATAACTGGTCACTTCAGGTGAAAAAATTATTCAGAACAATTGATGCCATGCATATTCGGCAGAATGTTTCATATAATTCACTGATTAGCAACAAAAAAATTCCTTCTCACTAAATACTATACAAAGTTATTCGAGTCAGATCATGAAATCCCTGCTCCGCTCTCCCATTGTAGCCCTGTATTTTATTGACCAGAGAACCAAAGAATTATCTATTATTTATATTTATTATATACTACTCAAATTGCCCATACAGGTCATCCGTACAAATGCCCAATTTGTGTAATAAATTCAAATTTGAGTTCACGTTGAATGATTCTTCTCAAATTATAGACTGAATTATGCACTATCTGTAACTTGCAAAAGTCTGAAAATATTATCCATATTCGCTATTTGAATGTCCAATATGTAGAAATACTGAACCTGCTTTTGATTGCTTAACGAATCTCGAATCTTTACTGTCAGCTCTTGACAACTTGGATCAGTATGCTGCAAAATCAATTTAGTTTTATGTGTGGAACATTTTGAAATTGATATCTTTCTTTCTGAATGAATAACAAGGTAATTTTTTTTCAAGTGTTTTCGCGAACATGTCATTTTATTGTTTATCCTTTTTCATGTTATTATCATTTGTTCATTAGGAAATTGCCGATATTGTTGAATTTCTGTTATGCTGTAGGCTATAAGTCAAACCTCTTGCTATTTTTATCAGAAGCAATAAAATCGTCATTATTATTTTTATTGTCCTTTCATATTCTGGAAAGGAAATTTGCATTTTTTGTAAATTTTTTCCATAAATCAAATAAGCAATTTATAAAAACTAACGATTCCTCAGTATTAATAATTAGTGTTTATTAATTGAAAAAAGTGCTTTGAAGCAATAAAAATTTATCTTGACTAAATGAGTAGTGAAAAATGGAATGAAGGTTATCACTCTATAATGCTTGTCAAAAAGTTATTCAAATAGTTGATTTATTGTGAATTGATTTCAGTAACAATTCACAAGCTAGCTTTTGGCTTCAATTCATGTCTGGTAAATTTTCGATTCATGAACTCAATTCAGTTGTTGCGCGAATCGTGATTTGAGAATTCAATTCACGAAAGCAGTGAATTCGTCTGAATTGAACTATGGGAAGAAATCAGAATGAATAAAGATATTGGTGCAGAAGCAGACGTTGAGAGTCAAAATTATGCTAACAAAAGGCAGCCAAATATCTTCTTACGAAAGTACTAAGGATTTGATGATATAGATATTTATTGTTTGCTCCTGTCTTCGATACAGGAAACGGTATAGTTGAATTATAACGGCATCGGCCGTAAATACATCGATTTCAATATTCAAACGATGGGAGGAATTGGGAATGATGAAGATATCCATATTGAATCGTGATGAATGAATATTTATTGCCTTCAAAGATCTGCCAAATAATATTCAATCAAAAATGTTGTTCTATATTCAATCAATACTGTCAATTTAACGGTTCCAGCAGTTACAACGAACACTACTAACACACTTCAAAAAAGAACCTTTATTTTCATATGGATAGCTTTGGCACTAGGCCAGTTGTAATCTCATAATTCGATAAAGTTTCATAATTCGTTTATCTTATCATTTTACTCGCAGATGTCTATTCGCGCAATACGTGGAATTCATTACTATTCTATTTTCAGAGATAGAAGAAAGCGATTCTGAAAATAACGTCTTGATGTCATCTCTCACCGCCTTCTATTATTTTGATCTAATAATAATCAAACGGAAGTTTGCAAATACGAATAACTATTGAATCAAATAACTGCAGCTATGGATGAAAACCAAGACGTAACAGCTCCTCTGGTTGTCATCTCAGAAGTGACACCTACCAAAGACGGTATACTTCAAGTTACCCCAGAAATCAAAGATAAAAATGAATTGGAACCTCATATTGACCACACGTTTCAAAGAAGAGAGTCAATTCTGTCTTCCCAAATCAGCATTTTCATCGAGAAAAACAAACAGAAAATTCCAGATGGAGGATGGGGCTGGTTAGTTGTCCTTGCCTGTTTTGTTATCAACATGTTATCTGATGGAGTAGGATTCACGTTCGGCCTTTTGTACATTGAGTTTTTACACGAGTTCGGCGCTTCGAAGTCAGCAACATCCTGGATTGGAAGTCTATTTATGGCTCTGCCATTGATCGCAGGTAAGCGTAAAAAAATATTCTTAACCAATACGAGTACTTTTTGAGGCATTCATATTTTTCGAAAGCTGTGACTGTCTTTCTCCAACCTACTACTTACGAATAAAAAATGACACGAACAAAAAATGTATAAAGCAGAAAATTATATCTAATAAATGATATTTGCATAGTAACTCGCAAAAAAAGAAATAACAGCAAAAGAAATAACATTATAAACTATATACAGTGGCTTTCTTCATTGTCCCCCTTTTATTTTTTGAACGGATCAAGAAACGTACGATAAAATAATGGTGAAACCAAATCCATATATTTTCAGTTATCTACCTCTATACAGTGCTCTTCTTCAATGTCTCTCCCCCTTTTATTTTTGGAAAAGGGTTTTACTCAGAAAGTTGAAACTTGGGATAATGAAATTGATGCATAAGTACTATATATTTTTTTTATTTTTCACAAGCCTAGAATATGAAGTCAATATCTTCACCTACTACAAAATGGCGTAACATTCAATAATTGCCTGAATACATTGACTTCAAAGAAATAAGCTGAGTTCAGTTCAGAAGATGCTTGAAATGGTTGCCTTTAACGTCTGACATAAGAACAGTCTATCCGATATTTCACGTCGAACATTTTCGAACACAGCAATGTCGATATATTTCTACAAATATTCATGATTCTCTGCCATATACTCAATTTCGACACACCTTTCGCTTCAAATAGCCCGATGAAAAAAAGTCTGAAGCTGTCAAATCTGGAAAGAGGACTTGCCATTCCGTAAGGCCTCCATGGCCGTTCCATCGACCATGGAAATTATTATCCAAATAATTTCCTACTTGTCTGAGTAATGTGGTGGTGATCCATCTTGTTGGAATAATAATATCCCTATCGAATTCATTAGGATTCACTTCGACAACTTCGATGATTAGAGAATCAACAGTAGTTTCCAGCATATTCAAATACAGTTCTCCTGTTAAATTTTGTTCAACTGACCATTTTGGAGATAGTTTACGTGGTACATATCTACTTGTAGAATCGAATACTGGTTGACAATATTTGAACGGAACAATGTTGGTCGTTGTCGCACTGACATTTTTGTCTTTTTTCATGAACAAAAAAAAATAACCTCACAAACCTCATCGGATTGTTGGAATTGTCAAATGGCAAGAAAAAAATAATATTTTTGGAAATATCGATAATAATGTGTTTGTATTCAGGTAATTATTGAGTGTTTCCCCCTTTTGTAGTAGGTGAAAATATTGAATTGATATTCTAGGCACAGAATACTTAATTATTACATACAGAAGCGAAACGGTAACCTTGTGTTATTTGACCTTGATCGAACTTTGGCCCCTTCATCGACACTGAGAAATCTGACAACATTTAGAAACAATAGGAAAATATACTGAGAAATTTCCATATGACATGCGTCAAATTGATTAGCTGTCTCCATCTGACTCACTGAAGCAAAAGTAATATAATTTTTCAGTACGCTCTTATTGGTGCACTTTAAGAAGGCGTGGCTCTTACCGAGTATGTCATTGGAATCGCTTCTGTATATATCACAGGACCACTCTTTACATTAATTTTTTTTTTCAGGTGGCGCCCAGTCGCCATCTTGGAATTTTCATCTGTCAATTTTACTCCAAAATATAGTATTCTCGTCAGTTGGTAGCAAAAATCACAATGATGACAACTAAAAGTTCCTGAGATTAGAATATTTCCGTCTGTTCCTCGACACAACGTGACGAATCTCCAGAAAAAGAAAAGAATCATCAAAATTTACAATTCGTTTTTGATTTAATACTTTCCCTTTTGAACGATGATTATTTTGAGTCGAGTCTCTGGAGTCATTAACAGCGTTTTGCGGATTATTTTCTATTTATTCTCTAATTTCTCAGGTCCCATCGGAAGTGCCCTCGTAGACAAATATGGTTGCCGTTCAATGACAATCGTTGGAGGAATCGTGTGCACAGTTGGCCTCACTCTCAGTTCCTATGCCAGATCCATCGGAGTAATGTATCTAACTTTCGGTGTCATTGGTGGATTGGGATTGACTCTATGCTTCGTTACAGCGGTAGTTTCCATCGCTTTCTGGTTCGAGAAAAGGAGAACAATTGCGCTAGGATTGGCAGCTAGTGGGACTGGGTTCGGAACAGCAGTTTTTTCCCCTCTGGCGACTTGGTTTCTAGCCGAGTACGGTTGGAGGGGCACTTTGCTGCTGACGGCTGGATTATTTGCCAATTTGTGTGTTTGTGGAGCTCTGATGAGAGATCCAGACTGGATTATCGAAGAAGAGTGAGTTGATTTCATAATTGCTGAAAATACCTGGAAAAGAAATGAAGTTTCTCTAATCTTTCGTCGACAAATCAGATTTTTTTTAAAGGGCAGAAATACTCTAATTCGAATTTTCTGAAATAAAAACAAAATTATTCTCATAATTCTGTTTTTATTTCACTCCTCAACCTTTTGTTGTATGATATTCCTTGATGAGAATTTCTTATACTCATACATACCTTGTATCTCTTGTTTACTTCAGAGATTTCTTTGAACAAGGGTACACAAGATGATGTAGTTGATGTGACTTCCGTGGTATCTCCATACGTTTTTTATCAAAACGTCAAGTATTCGCAACATATATCATATTGCTAGGATGACAAATTATCAGCCGATTGTGAAGAACGTTCCGATACTTGAAAAAATCTACATTGAAAATTACTTACAAAAATTCTTAGTAACTATACAGTTTCCTGTGGGATTTTCAACATATTGTGTTTTGAAGTATGTTTTTCAATGGAAACTTGAAGTTTGTAATCAGTTGAAAAGACTTTGAATAGAAATATCGAATCATCTCTTGAATCTACTAATACTTTTCATGACTCTTTTTTCATCCATTTCGCAAATAAGCCACTGCTGACAAATCGAAAGAAAAACAATATTTCACTTGTTCACTGATCGAACGAAAATGATAATTTTATAATATCCAGGAACGAGGAGAGGAAGTTGAAGAAACGACGTAAATCAAGCGCTTCCTCCATAGATACAGATTGTCTCGAATATATAAAACATGCTTTGGAGGGTGGTGGTGATGCCCAGTATCTACTCCAGGATATTGATACTTGTTTCGACCTCTCAGAAGAACACAGATGTAATTCTGTCGTTGATCTACCAACCTTTGTGAGAAAAAATGAGAGAGTACGTACAAGAACACATTCGATTCGATTATTAGTTTCAGTTAGATTGATTTCAGGTTCCTTTGGAGGTTCTTAAACAGCTCAGCGAGAATAGGCAAATATACAACATCATCCTAGAGAACTATCCTAACTTGCTATCTTGCAAGAGTTCATCGGAAAGGGAACTCAATAAAATACCCCCCGATGCCCATACATCCCGAGTACCCGTGAGATTTTCTATGAAACTCAAGAAGACTGGAGACCACACTGTCAAGAAATCTCATTTTGATACGGCCAAAGAAGATAATGCAGACATCCCAAATCATAACATAGTTGAAATGAAAGATCCTGCAATCGATGAATCTGGCTACAGGCCGATACAATTACTCAGGAGCATATCAATGAAAGCGAGAAATCAAATCCAGCCTCACACTTATTTGAAAAATGTTAGATTTCGAAAAAACTCTATCGGATACAGAGGTGCCATGTTGAATATACACAAATACAAGGTTAAAGCCTCGAGCTGTCCGGATATTTACAAAAACTCGATGAATGTCTTATTCAACGAGAAAGAGGTGAGAGCAAGATGAATACAAGCCCTGGTGTCATCACTAATATCATATAAAACTCTCGACAGGGCCTTCTTGATTGAAGTCGATATCAGTGACATGATTGACAGTTCTGATTACACGCCCGTTTCTGCGTTACAAAGTGATTGGAACGCCCTGTATAGTTTGTTAAAATCAATAACTTTTAGTGCGATTCAAGAAAGTTCACAAGTAGGTTGATTCACATGGGATATAACTTTTTGCCTGTTTTCTCGCGATTTTGTTTTCAAGTGGATAAAATGAAATTTCTAGGAAATGTCCGAAATAAATCACAATTTTTGTGTTTCCTTTTTATATTTCTAATTTTTTATACAAATAGCACATAATCTTCGAGGCATTCCCTCTTATAACTCTTTTTCATCTTGTTAGGGACAAATGTGAAGACCTTTTGTGAACAATGCGATCGAACGTGTTTTTTTATCTTTCTATACTTCACAGATCTTACTGGGCTTGTACGCCATTAGTTTGTTGCCAAGATAGATTGGATGAGCTGTAATTATATAGCTCATAATGGGTGATTGTCACTAAACTCATAGAGCTCTATGTATATTCACCTCGATATTCTTCAAGAGGAAAGCGACAAGTGTAGTACTGTTACCTGCAAAGATCTTGGATATTAACTCGTATATTACAGACAGACCAATTATGTGCATTGAAAAAAACATGTCGAATTCTGAGGAATGTTACATATGATAGTTCTCAATTCTGAATATAATGAATGACATTTTCGACAAGTTGATTTGGATATGATAAGTAGGATTTGATCCATGAATGAGTGTGAATCAGCAAGTACAAGCAAATATATTTGTCGAAACATAAAAATTCAAATGATATTGTGACTAAAGATGAATGTTTTCACGGACGCTGAAATATTGAAAATCGCCCGTTCGGGTATTAATCCGTGTGCGAGTTGTTGATGTTCGACGTTTCGACTCCCATGCTGGAGTCTTCATCAAGAACTTATTCCAGCGTCCCCTGAAAACATTTACACCTTGACGGGAAGAAAAGCGAAAAGGAAGCTGATCAATCAATTCTGTTTGACCGATAAAATAGTAATTGATTTATAAAAAGTATGACCGAAATGTGAGAAGAGTATGTTTAAATACCAGGTACCCAAACACAGGGCTTACTGTCGAAGTTGAAGATGTAGTTTATCTACCCCCGTACTATTATAATATACTTTTATCTACACCCGTACTCTAATAATACACTTATATGCCCACAACCCGTTTTATAATGAAATCCATTACGATACAGATTTTCATTACGATACAGATTTTCATTACGATACAGATTTTCAACCAATAGAAACCCATTATTTTTCAATCAAGCATGATGTGCAAGCTTTGCATTTTGACGTTTGTCAAGTCAAAATCAGTAGGTATTGAGTATTTGAAGAATTTAGTCAATTTTCGATAATCGTATGAAAATGTCTTATAGCAGTGATATAGAAGAATTATCAGCGACCCTCCACAGATGTCTTAGACAAGAAAAAAATACAATCGAATGGATTATATTTTTCATTTGACAAATGGGACACATATGTTTTTATTTTCAACCAAATTATATGGTCTCTCATGTCCGAGTGGTCAAAAGCGCCGGCAGTGGAAAGTTACGTCCAGTTTCAATTCCTGAAATCGGCAGAATTTTTTTTTAATTCTTCTCTTCTTTTCATTTCTCATTCTTGTATTTTCCGTGGTTATACCATTAATATAATTTTGTACAATTTTTCAAAGAATTACGATTGATCACCTACTATTATTGTGTTCAATATAATTACCTAATAATATTATATTTTTAGTTCTTCATTATTTATTGGGTGTAGATAAAATAGCGTATGCAACTCTCATGTAATGGTTATTAATACACTCGCATAAACCATACGAAACTCACCTTCGGCTCGTTTCGTATCCCGGTTTATGCTCATGTATTAATAACCATCGTTACACGATCGTTGCATAATATACTAATATGCTCATAGCTCGTTTTATAATGAAATCCATTACGATACAGATTTTTATTAAAATACATATTTTCAACCAATAGAAACCCATTATTTTTCAATCAAGCATGATGTGCAGGCTTTGCATTTTTGACGTTTGTCAAGTCAAAATCAGTAGGTATTGAATTTTTGAAGAATTTAGTCAATTTTTGATAATCGTATGAAAATGTCTTGTAGCAGTGATATAAAAGAATCACCAGCGACTCCTCCACAGATGTCTTAGACAAGAAAAAAATACAATCGAAAGGATTAAATTTTTCATTTGACAAATGCAACGTATATGTTTTTATTTTCGACGAAAGTAAATGAGCTCTCTTGGTTCATATCCTGACCTCGACAGAGGTTTTCATTCTATTTTTTTTCTTTTCATTTCTCACTGTTGTATTTTCCGTGATTATACCATTAATTATAATTTTGTTGAATTTTGGAAAGAAATACGATTGATTACCTACTATTATTGTGATCAATATAAATACCTGATAATATAATATAATTTATAGTTCTTCATTATTCATTGGGTGTAGATAAAATAGCGTATACAACTCTCATGTGATGGTTATTAATACACTCGCATAAATCATACGAAATTCACCTTCGGCTCGTTTCGTATCCCGGTTTATGCTCATGTATTGATAACCATCATTACACGATCGTTGCATAATATACTATTTTCTGGTCTAGTCGTAAGGGGGTGGATTAGCTTAATTGCTGTTCTGATGGAGATATATGTTTAAGTTCGTGATAAAGACTCTAGCATGAGAGTTGAAACGTCGAACATTTCAACAACTCGCATACGCATTAATGCCCGAAAGGACTATTTTCACACAATATATAGATATTGATATATATCGTCCTGTAACCACTATCTACATTAATTTTTGTGTAGGGTTTCCTACTTGATAAACGTTTTCAGGGCCAAGTAACTTACTATTTTCAACATTCATGAAAAACATTCATCTTCAGTACCGCACCTTGACGGGAAGGAAGAAAAGCGGAGAGAAGGATGATCAAGTCCCGAAAGGTGGCATGGCCCAGCTCTTCAGGTTGACTGACAGTCATTCGATATCTGAAGTTAAGCAACGCCGAGCGCGGTTAGTACTTGGATGGGTGACCATGCAGGGAAATACCGAGTCGAAAGCCCGTACAGCTGCGGCGAAATAGCATATCATAGCTCGCAGACAATATATTGAGGATATGCCGTCTTTCGGAGGGGACGTAAAGCCGTCGGTCCCGAGTCCGTGGATGTTGGGCTCGTTAAAGATCCCTACCTCTGGTTGGAATACCAGAGGGTTCGGCAAAATTTCTGGTTGGGGAAGTGTGCTCACCGGCGTCGGTGATTGGCCTTGGTAACGGAAATGGCCGACGTTAAATAAAGAAATTAAAAAAAAAAGTCCCGAAAGGACTATTTTCGATTAAGTCACTGTCTTTCTCATACGACTGCAGAAATATAATTGGTTATTGATCAAGTTATGACTGTAATACCATAATCATTCAATCAAATCATCATCTAATGAGAACATTAATGTGACTCAACAAATAATTTTTTCAATTTTCAGACATGGTATGATGAGCTGCTAGACATCATGAAGGGTTTAACGAATTTTTCGTTATTCCTTGACCTACACTTTTGTCTACTGTCAGTGTCTATGATGATTTTGTGCATATGGTTCGTGGTCCCATATTTTTATTTGGCAGATCATATGAAAGGAAGTGGGTACATTGAAGAAGATGCTTCTCTCGTCATATCTGTCATTGGCATCACTAACACAATTGGAATGGTAAGTGATCCTCATTTTTGTATCTCACTATATTTTGTCATTAGTATGGTACCCTATACAAATAGCCTCCTTGATTTCATAGCAAATTATCAATTATATAGGCAATTATCGTTTTCAAGTAATTATAGAAAAACCAAACTGTGATTGTTTCCTCATTATTTACGAAGTTCTAGTCTAGTGTTGATGGCATCATAGTATCATAATAGATAGTTAGAGTTTTTACAAATCATGATAAACAATACCACCACATATGTCTTTTTATTAAGTTCGGCATACTGGAAATTGAGACGTTCGAAGAGGTTTCTCAGTTTCTAGTTGCATGGTGGCAAGGGGTACAACGAATCAATTCAAATCTCCTAAACAGAACCTAACCCTCGCTGTTCAGATAGCACTGTTGCAATAACGACAATATTCACTGTCTGATTTGCTCATTTTACTGAAATAGTGTCAGTAGACCGTGCCCTGTGAGTAGTTCAGTTAGTTTATAAACCGCCACAGTTGTCATGACTGATGATATTCAAATGGAATAAAAGAAAAATCCATTAAAATTCACTGACTTTCCTGCGGAGTTTTAGATAATTTTGCGAATTTGTAAAAGACAGCATCATAATAAAAAATAATTCTTTTTTTGAATTCCAGCAGCTTCAGTGTATTATTTCATTATTATAGTGATAGTAATGAAACTAAGTGTTTCGGTGATTCCAGATCCACACTACTTTCGAAACCCAAGACCATACTGGCATGCCGAAATAGGGCAAATATCTTTGCCGGTCGCTTGCATAATGCCCTTAATCTCAGTTCTTTGCGTTTCATCAGAACTCACGATTCTCAGAGCTAGTGACCACTTACCTTGTGGTACGGGAAGTGGTCATTGGTTTATGTAATTAGCAAGTCCGCTCACAGGAGTTGGAGCCTTCTTCTTGTATAGTCTTCGACACCGAGCGGGTAACCAATTCTCTACTAACGAGTTGGAGCCCGCCCACGTCAAGGCTGCAGACAATGCTAAAATGCTACAATGAAATAAAGATCAATAGAGTAATTATTCTTATCTACACCCGTACTCTAATAATACCCTTATATGCCCACAACCCGTTTTATAATGAAATCCATTACGATACAGATTTTCATTACGATACAGATTTTCAACCATCGTCGTATTGGTCATCAGAAACCCATTATTTTTCAATCAAGCATAATGAGCGAGTAACCAATTCTCTACCAACGAGTTGGAGCCCGCTCACGTCAAGGCTGCAGACAATGCTAAAATGCTACAATGAAATAAAGATCAATAGAGTAATTATTTTTATCTACACCCGTACTCTAATAATACACTTATATGCCCACAACCCGTTTTATAATGAAATCCATTACGATACAGATTTTCATTACGATACAGATTTTCAACCAATAGAAACCCATTATTTTTCAATCAAGCATAAGAAGCGGGTAACCAATTCTCTACCAACGAGTTGGAGCCCGCTCACGTCAAGGCTGCAGACAATGCTAAAACGCTACAATGAAATAAAGATCAATAGAGTAATTATTTTTATCTACACCCGTACTCTAATAATACACTTATATGCCCACAACCCGTTTTATAATGAAATCCATTACGATACAGATTTTCATTACGATACAGATTTTCAACCAATAGAAACCCATTATTTTTCAATCAAGCATAATGAGCGGGTAACCAATTCTCTACCAACGAGTTGGAGCCCGCTCACGTCAAGGCTGCAGACAATGCTAAAACGCTACAATGAAATAAAGATCAATAGAGTAATTATTTTTATCTACACCCGTACTCTAATAATACACTTATATGCCCACAACCCGTTTTATAATGAAATCCATTACGATACAGATTTTCATTACGATACAGATTTTCAACCATTGTCGTATTGGTCATCAGAAACCCATTATTTTTCAATCAAGCATAATGAGCGGGTAACCAATTCTCTACCAACGAGTTGGAGCCCGCTCACGTCAAGGCTGCAGACAATGCTAAAACGCTACAATGAAATAAAGATCAATAGAGTAATTATTTTTATCTACACCCGTACTCTAATAATACACTTATATGCCCACAACCCGTTTTATAATGAAATCCATTACGATACAGATTTTCATTACGATACAGATTTTCAACCATCGTCGTATTGGTCATCAGAAACCCATTATTTTTCAATCAAGCATAATGAGCGGGTAACCAATTCTCTACCAACGAGTTGGAGCCCGCTCACGTCAAGGCTGCAGACAATGCTAAAACGCTACAATGAAATAAAGATCAATAGAGTAATTATTTTTATCTACACCCGTACTCTAATAATACCCTTATATGCCCACAACCCGTTTTATAATGAAATCCATTACGATACAGATTTTCATTACGATACAGATTTTCATTACGATACAGATTTTCAACCAATAGAAACCCATTATTTTTCAATCAAGCATAATGAGCGGGTAACCAATTCTCTACCAACGAGTTGGAGCCCGCTCACGTCAAGGCTGCAGACAATGCTAAAATGCTACAATGAAATAAAGATCAATAGAGTAATTATTTTTATCTACACCCGTACTCTAATAATACACTTATATGCCCACAACCCGTTTTATAATGAAATCCATTACGATACAGATTTTCATTACGATACAGATTTTCAACCATCGTCGTATTGGTCATCAGAAACCCATTATTTTTCAATCAAGCATAATGAGCGGGTAACCAATTCTCTACCAACGAGTTGGAGCCCGCTCACGTCAAGGCTGCAGACAATGCTAAAATGCTACAATGAAATAAAGATCAATAGAGTAATTATTTTTATCTACACCCGTACTCTAATAATACCCTTATATGCCTACAACCCGTTTTATAATGAAATCCATTACGATACAGATTTTCATTACGATACAGATTTTCAACCATCGTCGTATTGGTCATCAGAAACCCATTATTTTTCAATCAAGCATAATGAGCGGGTAACCAATTCTCTACCAACGAGTTGGAGCCCGCTCACGTCAAGGCTGCAGACAATGCTAAAATGCTACAATGAAATAAAGATCAATAGAGTAATTATTTTTATCTACACCCGTTCTCTAATAATACACTTATATGCCCACAACCCGTTTTATAATGAAATCCATTACGATACAGATGTTCATTACGATACAGATTCTCAACCAATAGAAACCCATTATTTTTCAATCAAGCATAATGAGCGGGTAACCAATTCTCTACCAACGAGTTGGAGCCCGCTCACGTCAAGGCTGCAGACAATGCTAAAATGCTACAATGAAATAAAGATCAATAGAGTAATTATTTTTATCTACACCCGTACTCTAATAATACACTTATATGCCCACAACCCGTTTTATAATGAAATCCATTACGATACAGATTTTCATTACGATACAGATTTTCAACCAATAGAAACCCATTATTTTTCAATCAAGCATGATGAGCGGGTAACCAATTCTCTACCAACGAGTTGGAGCCCGCTCACGTCAATGCTGCAGACAATGCTGAAATGCTGCGGCTGCATACAGACAAGCCCATGCATGCAGTATTCTTCAAAAACATCGAGGACTATGGCTCGTCCTTTAAGGTGACAATTGCCTTCCTCAGGTCAGATGACCTGAAGTCGGAGACAAAAGGGTTCATCATTGTTTGCCAAGACGGTGTTTTCAACAACCTTGTATACCAGAGCCGTGTGATGGGTATGGAGGTCCCTGATACTAAATGCGGGGCTTGCCGACAGGCGCCCGAAACTTTGATGCAGTTGCTGTCATTTTGTGCAGATTATGTGGTCTTGGCCTATATTCATCGCCAGAACGCGGCTTCACGAGGGCTTTATACCATTTATTCAGAACAACTTATGACTAATACATAATGTATTATACTTATGGCTTCTGCAGTATAATGTCATATATTATTCCCTCAGGTAATAATGAAGATGGATCAATAGTCTCTGCCTTCATTCCCTATCACAAAATTTCCGAAAACTCCAAAGTGTCAGTGTCAAACGCGAGATGAATGAAACTGAAGAATTATTTATTTATGATAAATAAGTAAGTCGTAAATAAAATAGAGTATACTACTCGCTATAATGACCATAATTCTCTCGGAATGTTACTCCCTCGCCGCTGACGCGGATCGTTATTTTATGTATTTTATCAAAAAATCCTGAAAAAAGTCAATCTTTATTGTCAATTTGACAATTTACAATATAAAAATATTACCCCCTTCTTGAAACCTCTTTTAATTATGAGCACTCCTTCAAAAATTTTAAATGAGAAGGGGTGTCGTGTGGCATCTTGTTCGAAAGGGATATTCATTATCTCATCAGCAATACCGAGTTTTTCATATTTGGTGCAACCATAACGGAGAAGATGTGTCAATTACTGTTAATTGTCAAATTGATAATAGCAATCGACCTGTTTCAGGTTTTTTCAACCAATACAAACTTACAGTGTCAATATTTTTAAATTTTAACAACACATTTTCCCCCTTATGGTTGCACCAAATATGAAAATCTTAGTATTGCTGAACAGATAATGAAAATCCCTTTCGAAGCAGATGCCACACGACCCCCCCCCCTTCTAGTTTAACATTTTTGAGGGGGTGCTTGAAATTAAGAGGGGTGCGAGAAGGGGGTAATATTGTCATACTGTACATTTGTCTTAATAATTTCAAAATATTGAAATAGTTATTTCAATTCCTCACGAATTGTTCAGACCTATGAAAATATAATATGTCACCGAGACCAAAGCACTGAATACCTAATTGTTATTCAAATTTCATTTTTCAATTGTTATTTTCATTCATTCAACCAGAAATGGAAAAAAAATCCAATTTCTTTTATGTCATGATTTCAGTTAGCCATAACCATCTCACTAGACAACAGCATCATTTGAAAACTTTTCAATTCAAAAGCAATATTGGTCGAAAATCGTTATACTTCACCGGAATCAAACTTTGTAACAGTCTGCCCGAATACCTAAAAAATATCAATCATATCGAAAAATTCAAAAGAGACATGAAAAATACTTTATATCAATAAAAGATGAGTAATCTGTTCGACTGTTTTTTTTTGTTTTTTTTGCTCTTGTTAAACTGGCATTTGTCTTCTATAGTTTTACAGAGTTTGTGTATAACAATTTGTTATCTGCTTCTTTTCCCTGTATAAACATTTATATTTCTTGGGGAGTTTTATCATTATATGCAGAAGCGAAACGGTAACATAACCTTGACCTTGATCGAGCTTGGGCACCTTCATCTTCATTCACTGAGAAATCTGATAATGTATACCAACAACAGGAAAATACACTGAGAAATTTCAAGTAGAACACGTCAAACTAATCAGCCGTCTTCTTCTGACTCATGGAGCAAAAGCAATAGAATATTTTAGTAGGCTCTCATCAGTGCACCTTGGGAAGGCGTGGCTTTTACCGAATATGTCATTGGATTCGCTTCTGTATAGTATATTCTGTGACCAAACATAAACATTAGAGCAAGGTGCATATTCATAAATTTTTGAAAAATCAGCTATTTTACACTTACTGGGAATTTCGATTTGCATTTGAAAAATGCTTATTGGTGTGTTTTATTCCCGAATGTTGTTTTTCAAGTAAACCTATTTATCATTGCAGGTTCTTCTCGGAATTATAGGAGACAGGATAAACGTCGCAAAATCCTATGCAGTATGTCTTATTCTATGTGGTGTGACTATAGGCGCCATGGTTTTCTTCACGTCTAGTTACATTTTGCTGATCATAAGTGGTGGCTGTTTTGGTCTGTTTTTTGCGAGTTCTATGTCATTGACACCATCTCTTCTTGCGGAGCTGGTATCGTTGGACGACTTTACTATGGCTTATGGCTTGCTCTTGCTGGCCCAAGGAGTGGGCAATTTGATAGGGCCCCCTCTAGCAGGTACGTAATATCGGTTATTGTTTTATGTATTATTCAGAAGGATTCTCCAGTGACGACTTCAATGTATTCATTTAATGAAAAAACTCCATTTATTATCGAAAGTAAAGCAACAAGAAAGACCCCAAAATGTATTCCGTAAATTTTAATGTTGCGGAAACTTTGATACTGAGCAATACCATGAGATCAACCAACATGATAAAAACATGAGTCCGCAGTACGCCGGGCGAGTTACTCGATTGGTCCTGCTCAAAAATAACAAAGTTTGTAGATGAAATTTGCGCTTCCACACCTACTAGTATATTGAAAATGATATTGCAATATGTATGTAACATAAAAAATCACTAATTTATAATTTCAGGATTGCTTTTCGACCTGACGAACTCCTGGCATCAATCCTTTTATCAAGCTTCATTTTGGATAATAATTTCAGGAGTTCTCATCGGAATTATACCATTTACCGACAACAGGAAGCTGTGCTTGTCCAAAACATGAAAGGCATCTTGAAGTGAAAGTTATTTTGTGTGATTCATTCTAACTTTGGTGTGAATAACAATCACAGGAATCATAAGAAACACGGGTATGAAGGTAGAAACTCCCAATGAAACTAACTTAAAAATGCACGACGAGTGCAAGTGGTGTCAGTTTGATGTTGAGGTATTTGAATAAATATAAACATCACCACAACACTATATGAATTTTTGTATATTTTCTTCAAAATAGGTTCAATACAAAAATTATTGAAAATCCAAATGGATTTTATTATTCGTTAGTAGGTTTCTGTTAGTATCCCACTTTTTCCTGAGTCACGAAACGCAACAATGCGGTATTCCATACCAACTCTGGATTTTGACAAGCTAGGTATAAACGATGAGATTTGACCCTTTGGTGTAAAAGTTGAAACTTTTCCTAGAGATCAATTACTTCAACACCAAACGGATATTTCTGCACTCGACGCGCGTTTCGCTGACAAGGATAGCGAAATACATACTCTCAATTTTCTTCTCCTGAAGATGCTAACCTTGTTAGCGAAAAGCGCGTCGAGTACAAAAATATCAGTTTGGTGCTAGGGTAATTGATCTCTAAGAAAAGATTAGAACTACGTATACACTAGAAATTATCCATTGGTATTCGTGTTTCACGTTGATGATGTTCCGTGGAACAGCCCATTAAGCAAATATCCCGCGAGAAAACAAGGCGAGCCCAAATAAGACTGTTAGATATGATTCGCGTTATATGTTTCGCTTTTCTTATTACCTACTGTACATTCTTATTGATAGTTATGTCATATTCAATTTTCTGGAGAACAGTAAATTTCAACTAGTCAATGAATATCATAGACATTGCAACTAATGGACTGCTCCTAAGAGAGAGGACTGCAGAGTGAGCAAGATAGAATACTTCAAGTATGGCCTGATTCACTGCAACCTTTCCAGATATATCCTGATGCTCCTTGGTTGTTAGAGCTCGCTGTCTAGCTTGATCTCCGATGAGACTTCATAGTCTTGACAATGACCTCTTTATATATCTAGCAACCTCCGGTTTCTCCTTCCCGCATCTTACGTGTCTCAGCCTTGCAATCGCTTCGCATTCACAGATCACATGCAATGCGGTTTCTTCCTCTTCTTGACAGAACCTGCATTGGGTTTCTTTTGTCAGACCAATGTTGCTCAATATGTTTCCTGAACCGACTATGCCCCGTTAGTATACCCACCACTGCCTTTACAACCAAAACGGCTTCAGGAGATCTAGTGATACAGAATGTGCAGCATTGTATGATTTCTAATATCCAATTGGAATGAGATGAAAAAAATAAATGGGGACTTCTATCGCTATATCTCTGTAAAGCCTTCGACACTGTTGATCATGAAATCTTGTTGACTAAGTTATTCGATATAGGTATCAGAGGTAATACATTTTTATGGTTACAAAATTATTTAAATGATAGGAAACAATTTGTATCTTTGGAAAACTGTGAGAGTTCATTGGAAAACATTGTTTGTGGAGTCCCACAAGGATCCATACTAGGACCTCTACTGTTTCCAATATATATATATATATATATATATATATATATATATATATATATATATATATATATATATATATATATATACATATATATATACATATATATATATATATATATATATATATGTTTATTCATCTGAAATATGGTACAATAATTTTTGAAGGAATGCTGCGAATAAACAGGTGAACCACGGAAGCTGAAAATTTCAGCTTGTGCATGGTATAGGGGAGATCATAAATCTAAATTATGTAATATAATGAATGTTGTAAAATTGGTATAGATAAAATCAATTCATAACTACAATAAAATTATTGAGACATGGTCATATATTATAACAATAAAATATATAAATCGTCAAAATACTAAAAGCTTGTTATAGATCAATTTATAAGAAGAGTACAGCAAAATGTGTTTATATAGTGTTTAGTTACCAAGTGTATGAATGTGGTGAACTTAACAGAATATGACCTTCAGTAAACAAACTTGAATTCCATAATAACTCGAGATTGTATATATAATGATACAACTTTAATGCATTTTTCATTTACCTTATTTGGAAACAACAAGAAATATTTATGAACCAAATTGTCTCCTCGACATCAATTCTATTTATAAACTGAATGTACTATTTTGCATTCTATTGTGACTAATAAGAAACATTCTATTATGAAATTTTTTGAATCTAAAAGTGTACATAACCACAAAACAAGGCAGTTCAATAATTTGTTAACAAAAAATCTCGAGACGGAATTTTCCAGAAAATCTATTTTTTATAAAGGTGTTATCACATATAATGGATTACCCACTGGAATAAAATGTTTTTCTCAAATGACCAAATTCAAATTTGCTATGAAGCGTTATTTGTTAGAATAATTTTTTTTGAAAAATTAGTTTATTTTTTTCATTTTTGAGTAATAAACAATTCTGATTGAGCTTTCAAATAAATGTATTATATAAATATTCCCTATAAGTATATAAACTGCTGTTTCTTGGGAATAAATAACTGTTATTATTATTATTGAAGTTGTGGTTTAGGAGGTCTTTCGTCAATCTGAGCGATGGTTTCTTTATAAACCCTTTCACCTGACTCATTCCTGGGAGCTTATTCCACCAATCTATCGATTCGGCTCGCATTCATGAATTTATGCATGTCTTTATAGATGCTTTCGCTACCTCGCAGAAGGGTTCTGGGCCGATCATAGCCTTGGTCATGAAGGCCAGTCCATTAGTTATAATATAAGTAGTAGGGATAAAACGTACTTAGACCTCCCCCCACCAATTTGTCCTTGAATATCCTTGATGACGGGTCACTTTGAATGACCTTTGGTGTGTGTACTACCAAGCGCATGCAAGTTTGACCTTGGATAACCTTGAAGACGAGTCACCTTGAATGACCTTTGATGTGTGTACTACCAAGCGCATGCAAGTTTGACCTTGAATACCCTTGAGTGTTGGCGTGGTCTAGCTTGAACAGCGTTGCCCTTGAATGACATTGAAGAATATATTCTTGTGACCTTCAATAACTTTGAGTAATGACTTTGTGCAATGTCAAATTGTTTCGAAACAGTGGAAAGTTTAGAGACTATATTCACGTAGAATAATTTTGACCTACAAATAACCTTGATCACATTCGCTGTCAAACGGACCCAAGCACCCTGTTAGCATCACCCTTGAATAACCTTGAACTTGTTGGAACTTCTCAAGACAAGCACGGTACACATTTCTGTAGTTGATTATCAATCCATACTTGGGGAGGGGGAGTGGTGAATATATAAGTATATATATATATATATATATATAGAACGAGAGTCCTGGTTACTTCCACTACGATCATTCAGCGTGTGTGTATTTTCTCTTATTGAGAGTGATTGAGAGTTATTGAAGATGACAATGTATTCGTGTAGTGATTGCGGTAAAAAATTCACTAGAAGTGACAACTTGCATCGTCATCAGCGGGATTCTTGTTTGTCGAAGAATGAAGCTGGACCATCGAAAAGGTCGAGGATGGACATTCACCCTACACCTCCTCCAATGCAGACCTGTTTGTGTTGCAATATGAGTGTTGCTTCTAATCAGATGAATTCACATCGGAGAACTTTGGAACATAGAACAAATGCATGCGTCCAATATGGAGAGGGTGTGAAAATTATCCGTACTGCTTTCAAATGTAGAATTGTCAGCTACAGGGTGGATAGTCAAAACCACCACACGGATTACATCATCTTCTTCAACGAGATGAAACAAAAAATATTGAAATTACTGGAAGAAGTGTTGATGATCCACAAAGCGGTGAAAGTTAACATGGAGGTGTTTGGGCGATACAATCTGCAAACTAAAGAGCTATCTGATATAAAAGCCTTCAATAGCTCTAATCAAGTTATCGATCAATCGAGTGACTTGAACATGGTTTATAATACCTTCATAGATAGCCTCACAACTCAAGCAATGGAATTCAATGAGCGTGATTCAGGTATGTCGTAATACATTCACATGAGTAATCCCTTAATTGATGAAAAAAAATGGTTTTCAGGTTGGACTATTGATGAAATATTGTATATGGAGGTTAATGTCAACAAATACAGTCCACTCGGGGGGTCTTCGTACATCAAGCTGCCGAAGTATATCGAGTCGAAGAAGGCTATTGTGAATGTCAACAATCAAGACCAATACTGTTTTGCATGGGCTGTTACATCGGCATTGTATCCCGCCACCGTTAGAGTTAACGAAATTTCATCATACCCACCATTCCATACTGTGCTGAATGTGGCAGGTATAGATTTTCCAGTTAAGTTGAAGGATATTCCAAAATTTGAAGTGATGAATGATTGCTCTGTCAATGTTTATGGGCTAGAAAGTAATTTGAAGAATGGTAAAATTGAATATGAGGTAGTCGGTCCATTACATTACTCCAAACGTAGGCTCAATAGTCATGTTAATCTTTTAAATATCACCGATGAGTCTGGCAACAGCCATTATTGTTGGATAAAAGATCTGTCGAAATTAGTTTCTTCTCAAGTGTCCGCAAATCAACATAAAAAATATTTTTGCGATGGATGTCTATTGTATTTTGGGACTGAACGACATTTACTACGCCATCAGTCGAATGATTGCAATCATATTTCGACAAGTACACCCTCAACAAAACTCAGAAAAGATAAATTTGGAAAATATGTACCTGAGAATATTTTGAAGTTCGAAAATATCGAGAAACAATTGAGAGTTCCGTTTGTTGTATACGCCGATTTCGAATCAATTCTGAAACCGGTGCATACAACGGAACCAAATCCTGCTTACTCCTACACCAATCGGACTTATGTACATGAGCCATATGCTTTCTCGTATCTTATAAAGTGTTGTTTCGATGATTCCATTTCGAAATTTGTATTATACAGAGGTGTAGAGGCCGGTAAAGTTTTTGTTTCAAACTTGGAGGCCGATCTCACTGATATATATCATAAATACTTGAAGAATGTCATCCCCATGACTCCTTTGACTGTTGTGGAAGAGCGTGACTTTAATATTGCCACTACATGTGGAATATGCGAAAAACCATTTGAGGATGGTGATGTTAAAGTACGAGACCACTGCCATCTAACAGGCAAAAAGAGAAATGGAGCGGCGCATTCAAAATGTAACCTCAATTTCAAGTTACCCAATTTTGTTCCAATAATATTCCATAATCTCAGTGGTTATGACTGTCATTTATTTATAAAAGAGTTGTGTGGTAACAAAGACAAGGTTGACGTTATCGCACAAACTAAAGAAAACTATATATCTTTCACGAAACATATATTCATGGAGAATAGGTCTGAACGAGATGGTTATATGAGGAAAATATTTTTAAAATTGAGATTCATCGATAGTTTTAAATTCTTGGCCGCTTCTCTGCAAGAGTTAGGTGATAATTTAGATGATGAACATTTTGTGGAGATGAGAAAGCATTTTCAGGAAGTTGAAAAATTTAATCTCATGCGTCAGAAAGGTGTTTTTCCATATAGTTTCATTGATTCTTTAGATAAATTGAATTATCCATGTTTACCTTCCAAGGCAGAATTTTATGACAAATTGAGTGAAAAGCATATTTCTGAAGTTGATTATGATCGGGCGAGTAAGGTTTGGAATATGTTCAATTGCCGAAATTTAGGTGAATATTCCGACATATACTTGAAATGTGATGTTTTGTTGTTGTGTGACATATTTGAGAACTTCAGAAACATGAGTTTGAAAACATATAAATTAGACCCTGCTCATTATTTCACTTCCCCAGGTCTGTCTTGGGATGCAATGTTGAAATATACAGGTGTAGAGTTAGAATTATTAACCGATATCGATATGGTACACTTTTTCCAGAAGGGTATACGTGGTGGTGTTAGTCAATGTTCTGAGAGAAAACATATTGCAAATAATCAATTTCTTCCAAATTATAACCCTGAACAACCTTCTTCTTTCATTATGTATTTGGATGCAACAAACCTCTATGGTCATAGCATGTCGCAATCACTTCCATCAGGAGGATTCACATGGCTCACTCCATATGAAATTAGTCAATTAGATATCAATAGTATTTCTGATGATAGTTCCGAAGGATACATTTTGGAAGTAGATGTGCACTATCCTGTAGAATTGCACGATATTCATTCAGATTTACCCTTTTTAGTAGAAAGTATCATACCACCTAATTCAAATTCCAAAATACCAAAACTCATTCCGAATTTGAATGATAAAAAAAAATATATTGTCCATTATAGAAACTTGAAGCAAGCAGTCCGTAATGGTTTGATGGTAATAAAAACTCACAGGATTTTAAGATTCAATCAATCACCATGGTTAAAAAAGTATATAGATCTGAATACTGAGTTGAGGAATAAGGCTTCGAATAAATTCGAAAAGGGTTATTTTAAACTCAATACAAACAGTATATTCGGTAAGACCTGTGAGAATGTTAATAATAGAAAAGATATTCGACTAGTTACCCATTGGAAGTCTATAAGAAGGGCTATGGGTGCTAACTCTCTCATAGCTCGTCCTAATTTTAAAACCGTATCTGTATTCTCTGAGGATTTTGTGGCTATACATATGGGTAAAGTCAATATTTGCTATAACAAACCATTGTATTTGGGATTCTCTATTTTAGATATGTCAAAAACTGTTATATACGACTTTTTCTATGACACAATTAAAAAACATTACGGATCGCAAGCTTCCCTTTTATATACTGATACCGATTCTTTAATACTGAAAATTGAAACTGATAATTTTTATCAATTCATGATCGAAAATGCTGATAAATTTGATACTTCGAATTATGGTGCAGCTAACAAATTCAATATACCCGTAAGTAAATCAGTGGTTGGAAAAATGAAGGATGAACTCCCGAATGACCCTATTATCAGTTTTTACGGTACCGGTGCTAAAGCTTACCATGTCAAAAGTATATCTGACGAGATGAAAAAAGCTAAAGGTATAAAAAAATCCGTTGTCAGAAATCAAATTTCAATTGACGATTATATGAATATCGTCGAATCAGGTGGTGTGATCCTTAGAAAGATGAATGTTTTCAGGAGTAATTTACATGATATACATACATTGATGTGTAATAAAGTCGCTTTGTCCCATAAGGATGATAAGCGATTCATTATTCCCAACACTACAAAAACATTGCCGTGGGGTCATACTGATATTGAATTTTACCAAACTGAGCCCGATGAGAACTTCAGAATTCTTCTGGAAACACTAGAAACTGAAAAATATATCGCCGATAATAAATTGGATCTTCTCATCAAACTATTGGAAGAGCAATCGAATAAATGAAATCAAACAGTGACTGTAAAATCTTTATGCTGTGACTATTGAAATGCTGTGCTTTTGTTAATAAAGAATTTGGAAAGAATCTACCTATTTTATTCATATCAACTGTGCCGCTGGGCGCAGCCCGCAGGTACTGAAGGTTTAAACTATTTTCGACATCAAGGTTATTGAAGGTCAAAACTATTCGAAGTGAATATTTCTCTGATAGAAGAATTTGGAAAGAACGACGAAGGTACTATTTTCGACATCAAGGTTAGTGAAGGTCAAAACTATTCGAAGTGAATATTTCTCTGAAAGAAGAATTTGGAAAGAACGACGCAGGTACTTGGGGGAAGGGGCGTTGCCAATGTATACTTAGTGAACCATTTCATATTCTCAGAGGAGCAGAACTCAAATCATTCCACTTCAGTCATCAGTTGAGTCGGAACCTTTCACTCCAGTGTCGAGTACCTGCGAATTATTGTGTTTGTTTGAGCCAGTGCCAGATTACGGATTTATACCCTATGTAAGTACCTGCTTTAAATTTATTGTTCTTTGTTTGACTGTCTGCTTGTATCTGCTTTTATTGTTCTTTGTTTGATTTTCCGCTTTCGGAATTCGAATTTGGTATGAATATTTATCATTTTGCTCTTTCGATTTTCATATTCAGATTTATGTTAGACATGGTTATATTTTATATTGTTTGTTCATTTTCGAACTCATGTTGGAATGAGTAATTCTCTTTTTTGTTTTCTGAATTTCTGTCATATATCTGGCATCAATAATGTTCATGCTCGCACTTGAATTGATTTGGTAATTTTTCATTTTTGATTCATCATATTGAAACTTATGATTCGTGCGGTATTTTTCACTTCATTCTTGTATTGTTAAAATTATATATCTCGTTGAATATTTTCTATTTTCAGTAACATGCCTACTTTGAAAAATCTGCTAACTTCGACATCCTTATATTTGATTTGTTGACATGAATATTTATCATTTTGTCCTTTCGATTCTCATGTTCAGACTTATGTTTGACATTGTTGTATAATTTTTCATGCTCGCACTTGAATTTGATTTGGTAATTTTTCATTTTTGATTCATCATATTGAAACTTATGATTCGTGTGGTATTTTTCACTTCATTCATGTATGTAAAATTCATATATTTCATTGATTATTTTCTATTTTCAGTATCATGTCTACTTTGAAGAAATTGTTGACTTCAACAACTTTTCCCGTGGTGAAGATGCAGTCGAATGCGGCATCGGCGATGGACATGCCGCTTCTTGCAGCACAGGAGCGGACTGAGGCGGCTATTCCTTCCACATCGAGGGGTCCAGCTGGGGCATTTTTCGGGGAATTCAACCCGAATTCAACGATGTCGTCGGAGATGTCCCCAGTGTTGGATGGTGTGCTGGATATGGCGGAAGAGATGGCGGTGTCCAAAAGTACGCAGATAGAAAAGAAGGTCCCAACTTCGAGGGGAAAGGATCTTTCAAAATTCTTTCCGCTGTCCGACTCTGAGGATGACTTTGTTGAACAACAACCTCAGAGTAAAAAATGTGGTGGGCTGAAGAGGAAGGCGGCTGACAGTCCACCAGCGGACAGCAAGCGGCAGAAGCGGGCACCGCCGAAGAAGAAGCCACAACCGCCGAGGAAGCCGCAACCGAAAAAGCGGCAAACAAGGCCGACGCCTGCTGCGAGGAAGTTGCCTGTGCCAGTGCGTGGGCGAGTTGGCGGCAAACTCGCTGCTTTTCGTAAGAGGTGTGCGAAGGCTACACCGTATAAGTTGTGGCCACGTCCTGCACCTCTTGCAGAAATTGAATCTGCACCGTCATCCCAAGAGAGGGAGGCACAGCAGCCTTCTCAAGGGATAGGGGCAGATCCCGTTTCTAAAAGACCCGCGAGAGAGACCGTACCCGAAATGACCTTCTCGCAGTCCGAAGTTGAAACTTCCACTTGGACAACCAATTTGGAAGCCAGACTGAAGACTTGGAGTAGGTCGTTGAACGAGGCAAACGCTGAATGCGCCGAATATGATTCTGCGTGTATTCGACTTGACGCTAAGTTGAAGCGGAATGAAGAAGAACGTCAAGAATCATATCGGCGGATTCATGAATTACAACGGAAGATCCAATCATTAGATGCCGGGGACGCTAGCATCAATGATGAAAAGGAGGAAAACCTCCGAATTCATCATGATGCTTTAGCGAAAAGAGCTCGGTACAGGTCTTTATTGTGGGACTTTGGAGAAGTAATGAGCGGGTGGATGAATTTCATTCCACCCCCATTGCCGCCAACAAAGCGATAATTATTTATTTATTCGTATAACTACTTCTCTTCGGGCTTGAAGGCCGTCGTTCTTTGTAATTTCTTCCTGACGTTTCGCTAGCGCGAGTGGCCAGCTTCTTCAGAGGATTATTCATCTCCGATGAAGAAGCTGGCCACTCGCGCTAACGAAACGTCAGGAAGAAATTCCAAAGAACGACGGCCTTCAAGCCCGAAGAGAAGTAGTTATACTAATAACCTCGGCCGCGAAAGCTTTAACCTTTTTATTTATTTATTTATTCATTCATTCATTCGCTTACCTCTTTGAAGCATTTGGTTTTTGCGATAATGAACATGCTTAAATTAAGATCATTTATAATCAATGAATAGAGCTGACAAGCTCTTGATACTGATTACCCGTTGTTTTTCTGAGCCTTGTTTGCCTTCAGCTATCTTCAATTTTCCTTTTTTGTTCTATTATATCGCTCTCTTTCTTGTTTATCCGCTCTCGATATATATTTTCCAAGAAACATAAGTTTTTATACAACTTCATGTTGAATAATTCAGTTATGATGTATACTTGAAAATTTTTTTGTGGATCTGATTTTCGCTTTTTTCTGTTTTTTTCTCACTACCAAGAAGAAAATCACTATTTATGTGCTGTGAAACACAAAAAAAAACCCTGTGTAATATGCTTAAGCTCAAACCCCTTGTAATAAGAATTATGGTTCTTTTATATACAATAAAAATATCTATCTATCTATCTATTTATTCATTCATTCATTTTGTACAAAGTTCTGTTTTTTTGTGAATAGTTTATTGTGTATATTAGATTTAGGTTAATGAATGTTTTTGTATACATACTGCATGTTAGATTTAGGTGATATGTAAACAGATGTTAGTTTTAAGTTGTTTTCTGTTGTAAATATAATCACGTCATAATAAAATACTGATAATCATATTCTTATATTTTCCAATAAAAAATAATAAAATATATTTTTTTTAATTTCTACTCAAAAAAAAATCGAAATATTTCAGATAAATAGATTTTTCAAGGTATTATGATATTCAACACAATTCAGACTGAAATATCAGAACTATGTTGAATAAACACTGTTTTGGAAAAAGTTATGAGAATGAATCGAAATGAATTATAAAAACAAATTTGAATGTTCATCAACATCAAGGTTACTGAAGAGGAAAACTATATTCAACATCAAGGTTACTGCGAAGGGCAAGACTATTCGAAGTGAATATTTCTCTGATAGTTTTAACAGTCTCAAAACTTTACATTAAGAGTATTCAAATGTGTAGTTTCAAGTAAAAAAAAAATTCAATCTACCAGAAAAATCAAGTTTACTGAAGGACAAACCTCATTTTTGTAGATATTTCTCTGAGAACTCAAAATTTTTTGAAAGTCAGTATGACTACTTTGGTTCGGGTTTTAAAGAGTCTAAATTATTCGAATGTAATCATGCAGATAGTGTCCAGTAGTGGCAGAAAATTTAACTGAAGGTCAGAAAGATTCATCATTCAAAAGTCTTCATAAGGTCAAGGTCATTCAAGGACAATAATATCACAACTATGTTGAATAAACACTGTTTTGGAAAAAGTTATGAGAATGAATCGAAATGAATTATAAAAACAAATTTGAATGTTCATCAACATCAAGGTTACTGAAGAGGAAAACTATATTCAACATCAAGGTTACTGCGAAGGGCAAGACTATTCGAAGTGAATATTTCTCTGATAGTTTTAACAGTCTCAAAACTTTACATTAAGAGTATTCAAATGTGTAGTTTCAAGTAAAAAAAAATTCAATCTACCAGAAAAATCAAGTTTACTGAAGGACAAACCTCATTTTTGTAGATATTTCTCTGAGAACTCAAAATTTTTTGAAAGTCAGTATGACTACTTTGGTTCGGGTTTTAAAGAGTCTAAATTATTCGAATGTAATCATGCAGATAGTGTCCAGTAGTGGCAGAAAATTTAACTGAAGGTCAGAAAGATTCATCATTCAAAAGTCTTCATAAGGTCAAGGTCATTCAAGGACAATAATATCACAACTATGTTGAATAAACACTGTTTTGGAAAAAGTTGTGAGAATGAATCGAAATGAATTATAAAAACAAATGTGAATGTTCATCAACATCAAGGTTACTGAAGGGTAAAACTATATTCGACATCAAGGTTACTGCGAAGGGCAAGACTATTCGAAGTGAATATTTCTCTGATAGTTTTAACAGTCTCAAAACTTTACATTAAGAGAATTCGAATGTGTAGTTTCAAGTAAAAAAATTCAATCTACCAGAAAAATCAAGGATACTGAAGGACAACACTATTCACGAACGATGTGTTCCCGAAAGATTCATCATTCAAAAGTCTTCACAAGGTCAAGGTCATTCAAGGGCAATAAACCCCCACTTTTCACCCTACCCTCCTCAAATCATACAAATACTGCTGTGTTCTTCAAAATTCCACAATCCAAATTCCACCATGAATCGACCAGTCATTCAGGAAGCTGATTCCACTAGCGAACCACATTTTGAATACCAACTCGACGATGTTCCTAGCGATGGTGACATCCAAGTTGGGGAAATTGACTCAACAACGGTCGATTACGAAAGTGAAGACTTAGCTGAGGGCTATGATGGATGGTCAGATAGCACCATCGAACTTCCATGGTTTGACGGTGATGACGAGCAGTTTGGTGATCCTGATGACCCTGATGCGGACTTTGGGGTAATGAATGAATTCTTCCCCATATTTCGGGACTCTCCTAGCCCTGAAATTGATCCTGAATTATGGGTGGAACCATTCAATGAACAAGGCATTGTTGCAGTGTCCCCTGAACCCGACATCATTGTCATTGATGATTAGGTTGGACTTTTGTCCTTGGAGTGCACACTTTCTGGCTGGTACACACAGAATGCTGCGGGGTAACGGGGCAGCATTCAGCCTAATCATCTGACATGATATTTTCAATCTTGAGATAGAAACAAGTTACTTATCTGCTATTCATTGTAATATTCGAATGAGATGTTTGAATATAAGATTGTTTGGTACGATCATCATTCATTTGCAATCTACTACCAGTTCAAGACGCACGCATCATGCGCATTGCTTTCGTTGACATCCAAGGCTTCACTGTCGATGGAGTATTCCATCCAAAAGAAATTACTATCCACATCGGTTACCAACGACTCAACTTCCTATTCAAACCACCGAAACCGTATGCAGCACTGTCAAACAATGACAAAAAGACATGCAGGTACTTAGAAAAGTTCATACATGGCATTCCATACTCATCGGGAAATATTGATTATTGCAAAGTAGACTCTATCCTGCAGAAAAGCCTTTTACATTCAACTGATCTAATCTATGTGAGGGGTAGTCAGAAAGCTGATTTTCTATTGACCAAAATTCGAGAAATAGGAATGACCTTTCCATCAGTCCAGGATGTATCCCGATTGGATGGTTCAGTGCATGGAATGGTGGAAAAATATCAGCCAACATCCACTCTTTGCCCAAATCATATCACCTCCAATTTAAAGTATATGTGTACACAATGTAATGTAGATTCTCTGATACATTGGTTTTCTAATGTGATTTTACCTCATTGACAATAATATAATATATTCAATGTTTGTATGAATGTACGTGTTTTATTTTTGAGATGACATAAATGTGTGAGATTAGGTTGAATGCTGCTCCAACCGCGCAGCATTCTGTATGCATCAACCAAATCATATGCACCCCAAGACTAAACAGTCTAACCTAATTCACACTCACTGTTGCAATGGTTGAACAGAGTTACATGTATGACACACCTGTATCAATCGAAATTGACGCAGTGGATCATTACACGCTCTACAACATAATTGCGTCACTTGAATGAATGGCAAGGTGTAATGGATCGATACATGATCATACCATCCACCGTTATCATTCATGCCCCAGTATAGTCGAAAACATATCAAACATATTTTCTCGGTTTGACCATCGGTTTTTTCGACCTCCACATAGGTCTCTGTCACGCAGAACAATTCTGCATCGCCAAAGGTGCTGCTGATATTGAGTGTAGCTTGCCTAGAAATCACCACGCCACCAGACACATCTCCAGGGCGATCAACGTAGGCGTCACAATCGATACCTTCATCGGAGTCTTCTACTTCGAAAGGATTGGCGGCAGCTACGTCATCACCTTCCAACTGCTCCCACTGATTGTTGATATCATCAGCCGCTAGCATAGCGAGGTTATCATTTCTTGCAGCCATATTGCTATTGATCAATTCTAAGAGTTGTATTCTTCAGGAAAATTGCTGAATATTAACTTCTGAATCCACAAACCGAACATTTTATATCATGGTAGTAGCACCCCACCTAAAGTCGACTCTGAATTACGATCGACCTCAATGTGACCTTGTCAACACTCAACTCTGTATTACGATCGACCTCAATGTGACCTTGTCAACACCCAACTCTGTATTACGACCGACCTCGATGTGACCTTGTCCACCTCAAACTCTGAAAAAAGGATCGACCTCAATGTGACCTTGTCTACCCCCACACATTTACTGAATGATATATATATATATATTTTTCAGTGAGGGGCTTCCATGAAAACATATATTCAGTTTTAATATCTTTAGCTAGAATCTACTCTGAAGTTGAACTTACAAAATGCCTTTTCCAAAAGAATGGGATGTTAAAGCTAAAATATGTGTATACCCAATACAGATCCGTGGGGACATTATGTGTTTTAATTGTCAGACCACCCGTCGCAAAGATGAAATCAATCCGTGCAGTGGGCTATGTAAGACTTGCATATTATGGAACCCCGTTTCGCCTCCAGAGCAGCCAGATTTGGGGTCAACTTCAGGAGATGGTCTTCTTCTGTGTTCCAAGTGTCGCCTCGAGAGAATAGAATGCAGTAATATGGGCATCTATCGGAACATTTGTGTGAAGTGTTCAATAGTGGAGAATCAACCAACATGGTCACGCTGCATTCAATGTGATAATTACACCACAGACTGTTGGAACAATTTATGCAGTATATGCAGAAGTGGATGGGGGTTATGTGAAAAGGTTGGTGCACTCTACCCCAATGGAAAGGTACACTTCCTGAACTGTTGGTGTCTCAACCGTGAAGGGCAGATTAAGAGGAAGAAGATTCACAACCATCGCAAATCAGCATTTGTGGAGTTCGCAGAAGAACAATCAACTTCATAAAAACTGCTTTTTTTTGTCAAAGTTTCGAATAATAAATTCTTTGAAATATTTTTTGTATCATTAATCAATGAACTGATGAGATGGTGTTTTGTCATAGGTACTCAATGATGATTCAAAAGTAAAACAATATATTTTATATTTATTGATACATGTGAACAGTGTATTGCTACATCAAATACAATTCGTTATACTAATGAACTTTTATCGATCCATGAGTTATGATCTTTGGAAAATCCGAGCCATTTCACATAAAGACGGTTTCCTTTTCTCTTCAATACTCTCTCCACCAAATATGTATGTGGGTCTTTCGTTTTATTCAATTCCATTTCGTAAAAAGCACCCTTGATTGGTTGTCCATCCATATCTTCAAGTGCATACGTTACGGGTTCTGTACTGTTTACTTTCACGACAGTGAAGATTTCTGTTGAAAAGTTTGCAGTGTAACCCTTGTCGAAAACACCTTTATACGTACTGATTCTGACTTTATCTCCAATTTTGAATTTACTTTTTTTACACCTTCCAGTGTTTTGCCATCGTTGTAGCTTCTCCCGAGATTGCGAATAAATATCCAACTTTGTAGAAGGTGTAACATCTGCAGGCTTCATACCGATGGTGCGATGGACTTTGTTGTTGTACCGATCAGTGATGGTGGGAAGAATATTCAACCATTTGTAGTTACCTTGAAGTGAAAACTCCTTATAGAGCCAAGTTTTCAATGTTCTTATAACACGCTCAGCAATTGCAGCCTTTTTAGTACTGAATGTCGAATAATGATTAATATTGTTCTTTTTCATTAGCGATGAGAAGTTTGAGTTATAGAACTCAGAACCTTGGTCCGATTGTAAGTTTTGGGGGCGAAACTTCGCATCTTTCAATACACTGGCCATAGCTTTTGTGACTGCAACTCCAGTTTTGTTTTTGAGAGGTTTTGACCATACATACTTTGAATAGCAATCGATTACTACGAGAATGTATCTATAACCTCTATTTTTCTTAGCATATGGCTGCATCTCCATCAAATCCATCTGCCACAAATCTGAAAATCCCTTTATTACGGTTTTTCTTCGAGGAAAATTTCGACGACTTGGCTTATGCAACTCATCCACAATTTGCCTTTTAGCAGCACTCATATCAACTTTCTATGACAGAAGTGGGTTCCCACGCAGGTGGAAGAGCTAGTTGTCCAGTCCTCCAGTGTTTAGGTTTGGGAATTGACTGCTCCACTTTGGTAACTCTCTCAGCTAAAATATCAACATTCTTTGTCGAATTATGGAGTTGATCCCTCAAGGTATCAATTTCCTTAGTCAACTTGATGATCTCTTCCGAAAATGTATCATTTTTCTTACCGATAACAAATCTGAGGTCACTTATTCGTGCATCAAAGAACGCTCTGGCATCTCGTAGCACTGCGATGATAGACTCTTGAACAGCGTTTAGAGTTACTTCTTTAGTTTCTCTAATGTTATCGTCAACATATCCTTTGGTGACTGAGTCTTTCAACTCAACAGGTTCACCAACATTCAGCATCCTTTTATTTTGAATATTATAATTTCCATCCGGTGTCAGAATGAATCCCACACCGGGTTTACCAGGAATCGCTCTACCAACTCCACCTTTTCTCCGACCAAATTTATCAATTGTTGTATGCATTGTTGGAGAATCAACATACGACTGATCGAGTTCGACATGTACTATTAGATATATAATGTTGCTGTCAGTAGACTACACCTTCTTCACGCAATTCTTCTATTAATGCTAAAATTTCATTATCATGTCCAGTGTGTCCAGCCAACTTTGAACTCCAGAGTAAACGGAGTCGCTCCACTAGTTCTTCCATTTTATTCCAATAAATGTAAGTTTGTTTTTGATTGCCGCAATGAACTTTCTTAATGGGTAGTTTCACTAGTCCCCCACCTTCTATCCTAGGATTTCCTTGAATACTTCCCGTGTAGAGTAGTGGTAAGATTATTTCTTGATATTTCTTCCAATTTTTTGTTATGAAACCCTGTTCTTGGTCATAGTTTTTATATGCAACTTTTGTCATCTTTAGTATTTCACCGTACGTTTTCAGATCGGCCGTAGAAAAACTCCCCGAAGGTACTTTCATTAATATCAACTTAAATAGACCAGGTGTGCCCTTATAAATGCCGATTACTTTACCACTTTCTCTGAAAATTATTTTTCCTTCATTGAACTCCACATTGGTAACACCCATTTGTAGTTTTTTGGTTTGGGGGTCTATTTGAATACCAAAAACTGTGTCATATGAAGATAAACCTGATGATAACTTCTCGATATGTTTTTGTATCTCATCATCACCTATTTGGGAAAAATCTGAAGTTGTCGTTGGGGAGGATGGTGTACCCATTGAAAGTGATTCATTAGCATTATAACTGGTATTTTTATCATCCAATTCATCGAACTTCATCACTTCGGGAAGCCATGTGTTAGTTTTAATAGTTTTCGGTGTGAATACTGTGTTTTTTGTTCCGGAAAATGTTGGTATTGGTGTTTTCGACTGGTTCATTTGGGATGTTTTGGTGTTGGCTGATATTTCTTTCAATGGCACCGTAATCGGTTCATACATTTTTTCGAGTGCAGCTCGATTATCAGCATGGTTACCCTTTATATAATTGAATTTTTTACGAACTGCATCCGTTGCTTCAACTAATTTCCGTTTCAAAGTGATTTCTTCAGTGTTTCCACCGTGCATTATGATATTACAAATGCTGAAGTATCATCGACACTGTCCACTGCACAATTGAAGTGAATGGCTTGGTGGCATCAGGGATATATGAATGCATCAAACCCTTTTCGATAACGCCCATCTTGCACCTCCCTATCTTTATCAATAACCAGAAATCCGTATTTATCACTCCAACAATTCGCACACATATCTTGAAATTGCTTGTAAGTTACGTCGGGTGACACATGATCCAAGTAAATGTGGTTGAGATTGGTATCGTCCTGCTTGAATATCACAATAAAGTTTGCATTATCTCGAATCAGTTGTTTTGGAACACGAGAGTATGTTTGGGCAAGATAGAAGCAATCTACATTCTTATGACGACCCATACTGAAATATGATCGGATAACATCCTGCTTTTCACATATAACATCATCGAAAATGAATATTGAATCCGATTTGGCGTGTGATGGTTCCACTATTCCAGTAGAATTATCACCGAAAGTGTAAAACCCTAATCCTTTGATTGGTGTTAATACTTTTCGTAGGTACTCATATTTGGGCTGATACAAGGATTTTGAATAGAGATAGACATTCGCGAAGCGTAACCCCAATGGGTGGGTTAGCAAAGAAATCATCACATTTGTCTTGCCACAATTTGATGGTCCAATGATGAGACCACGAACGGATATTGGAAGTAAGGATCCATGCCGTCGTTCAACGTTACTTTGTAATCCACATCCAACACTAGAATCCAGATTATCGATAGCAAATTCCTGATTTTGCTTTTCAATACGCATCGTAAGACAGCCGACGACTATATAAATGGTGCCAGAAGGTTGACTCCTTATTTAAATGATAATGTTCAACGGATGCAGACGTACAAGTTCGAATTCTAATAAAGTTGGCGGAAACGGTTTAGTCAATTCTCTCATCAACAAGCTACCATTTGAATTACACCTACCTGGCGGCTATCAGTATTGTGGTCCTGGCACCAAAGTACAAGAAAGAATAGCAAGAGGAGATCCCGGCATAAATCAACTCGATATTGCCTGTAAAAAGCATGATTTGACTTACTTACAGAATCAAAACGACTTATCTGCTAGACACGAAGCGGATCGACTTCTTGAGGAAGCTGCTTGGGAGATATTCAAGTCAAAGGACGCCACTTTTGCAGAAAAAGGAGCCGCCTGGTTAGTAACAACTATAATGAAAGGAAAACGTCGGTTCGGTATGGGTTGTGAGTCATCATCCAACTTGCGTCATAAATCAGTGAAGAAACGAGGTATCAAGAAGTCTAAAATTAAAAAAACATCAAAAGTTGGCAAAAAATACGTGGCTTTCGGTTCCGGTATTGTCAGAAAAGTTCGTGACATTCTACATAAGGCTGGAGGGGAGAGCTTTATCACCAAGAATTCGAAAAAAGCTACCGAAATTGCATTGAAGGCTGCTCGCAAATATACCAAAGCTGTGGGTGGAAAAAAAAGAATTCGTACCCCTCGCATTATACCAATTCCCAAGTTTGGTGGTATTCTACCTCTCATACCCATTTTCGCTGGTTTATCAGCGTTGGGAAGTTTGGCTGGTGCTACAGCAGGTATAACCAAAGCGATACAAACTGCAAAAGCGAGTAGGGAGCAATTGATGGAGGCGAACAGACATAATAAAAACATGGAGGCCATTGCTCTGGGTAAACGTGGCAAGGGACTGTATTTGAAACCGTATCGTAAAGGACTTGGATTATATTTGAAACCGCAGAAGTCAAAAAACTTCTAGATATGCTACCCCGAAGAGCATTGTCCAACATCGATATCGAATTCTTTGCCAAGAAAATGAGAGTTCCATATTTTCGTGGTGTGTTCATGCGAGATGAACTACCACCATCAGGACCGCTCAGATATGAATCTGGCATTGTGAATTTGGATGGTCGACATGGCTCTGGGACTCATTGGGTAGCATACAAAAAGATTAATCACTTGGTGAATTACTACGACAGTTTCGGCGACTTACCCCCTCCCAAAGAGCTGGTTCATTATTTCGGTTCAAGGTCGATCACTAAAATCCTATATAACTATCAACGACAGCAGAAATTCAACACAGTTTGGTGTGGTCATTTGTGTTTGAAGTTTCTTTGTGATCGTACGTCATGAATATAACACCCGCACAGGATCGTGAGAGTATCAAAAGAATGGGACATTCGTTGATTGCCTACTCCAGATTACGTAGCTTACAGAAAATGACCAAACAGCAGCTTGCGGATATGCCAAAAGAGGTATTAATTGGATGTGCGGCTCGAGAAATTCCTCTCGTGTGGGATAAACTACCTGTACACCTTCAGAATGATATTGATATATTGAAGTATCAATATTGTCAAGATCATTATGATGACGGTGATAGTGGCATTTCCGATGTGAATGATGGGCCTACACCTCAAAAAATCTTTTGTTGCTACTGTAGGGTGGGAGAAGTGAATGTTGCAGCAAATAACGAAGTGGATATCAATTCACAACCTCCACCCAAAAAACGACGATTTCTCCACCAACAGCGTCAATGTCATCAACAATAAAATGAACTGATCCGTCAAAAAACTGGTTAGTCATGTCACGGACGTTTACACTGTCGGGAGAATCGAGTGAGTTGAGTGCCAACTTCTATCCACCCATTGAATTGGATACAGGTAGCAAATATGGTTTGGGCTTACACGGCTTCTACTCTTACAATTCAATATTCAATGTGGATGTGCATAATAACGTGATCAGTTATTCTAAGAGAGTTAATTCACCTCCAATCATAATTAAAATACCACCTGGAGCCTATGAAATCACTGAAATCAATAATGCCATACAGAGATTCATCAAATCCAAGGAGCCACAGTCTGCAGATGGCGTTGACAAGAATATTGATGAAATATTTACTCTGAATGCTAACAACAACACTCTCAAATGTGAAATACGATCAAAATACCATATAAATCTCAAACATGAAAACTCGATCGCTAACCTTTTAGGATTTGAAAGGAGCGTGTTCGAAAGTGGAAAAACTCACGAATCGACATTGCCTGTCAATATCAATAACGTCAGAATAATTCGTGTTGACTGCAACGTGACATCTGGGGCATATTCAAATGGGGGGGAAGTTCACAGCATTTTTGAGTTCGACATTGATGTGGAGCCTGGTTACAAACTCACCAAGGAGCCAAAAAATATTATTTATATGCCGATCAAACCAGAAGGTCGTCAGTATCTCGACAACATTACACTACGCATCTTGGATGATAAAGGGTTGTTGATTAATTTCAATGGTGAAAGAATTATAATAAAATTGGAATTGGTGAAACTGTAACTGGAATAAATGATGGGATTCTGCTTTAGCAAACGACGACAGAGGTTACCTAAGCATGGTGGTGGTGGTGGTGGCAATGGTAATGATGTATGTAAAAAGAAGAGGAAACATCGAAATCACTTCATTCCACGTGTGTCTGCTAAACGATCAAGATATAGGATAAGCGCTGATAGCCTAAAGTTCCTGAAATCCATCGGTTTGAAAATACGCTACAAACGAAGCAAGTAATATGGCCACTCTTACCACAAGTGAGAAACTGGAAGTTTTCGAGGAACCTGTATTCGACCGTTCGTTGATAAGTCTGCATGAGCATACATACAAACCATATGGTTCACCATATTTCAATAATTCCGACGAAATCAGAATTCCAATCAACTTTCAAGATCTGATACTCGATATCGCAGAGAGTTACATTTATATCGAAGGAAAGTTCAATCCTACTGATGCCACAAAGACATGCTACCTCTCTAATAACGCCCTCGCTTTCTTGTTCGACGAGATTCGTTATGAAATGGGTGGCGAACAAGTGGCTGTTGTTCGGAAACCTGGCATAGTCACTACAATGAAAACTATGGTATCATTCGGAGGAACGCATGCTAATTCATTGTTATCTGTAGGTTGGGGGCTCAACCAAACTGATCAACCAATATGGGATTCAACCAGTACAGTTTTCAGTGGTAAATTACCTTTGAAGTACCTCATGGGATTTGCTGAAGATTACAATAAAGGTGTATTGAATGTTAAGCAAGAGCTTATTTTGATTATGGCACGAACATTCAAAAATGCATATATGGGGGAAGTTGAGGCTAATTTCCAAATCAACAAGGTCGAATGGAGAATCAGACATATTGTGCCAGAAGATCGTCAAAAATTGAAACTTCTGAGTCGTATCAACAAAAGTGTCAATAATGCTATAGTGAAAGTAGCTTATCGTATGTGGGATCTTTATGAGTTACCTTTACTTCGTGAAACGGCATCAGATATGTGGGCTGTGAAAACAACCAACAGTCTAGAAAGACCTCGATTCATCATAATTGGCTTCCAGCACACCACACAATCTAACTCATTATCAAAGGATGCAACGGAATTCAAACATGCTGATATAAGTAATATCAGAGTACATTTGAACTCTGAAGTCTTTCCATATGAACGTTGGAATTTGGATTTCGACAAGAAGTTAGACTCATCTGCATACTACGCATATGAGAATTTTCAACGTAGCTACTATGATAGAGCAATAAGTGAACCAATGATGAATATTAGCAGCTTCCGCAACAACCCCATATTTGTGATTGACTGCTCACACCAACCAGATGCCATGAAATCATCCACCGTTGACATCAAAATAGAGTTTGAAACACGTAAATTGAAGTTTCCAGCGAATACCAAAGTATATGCACTCATTTTACATGATGCTTTTTTGAGCTATAGTGCTCTTACTGGATCTGTTCATATTGGTTTATCATAAGAATGACATGTAAATCATTATCCACTGTAGAATGTTTTTTTTTTGACAATGAATAAAATATTTTTTACCATTTATATCCTTTCATTTCATCGTGAACATATGAAAATAAACAAATATTATTACTTTATACTTTATTTATAGTTTTATATACAATATATATCAATCATTCAATGTTTACATCAATTCTTCATCTTCTTCACTCTCCACCTGTTGTTGTGAGTTGGGATCCAATGTCTTCAGCTGGTATTCATCTATGATAGTCGATGGTAGGTAACAGTATATGCCAGAGAGAAAATTTTTCAAGTCAGCTTGAATTATAAGCTTACAGAAGTGATTCAAATCGATATTTCCATTAGAATAAGCATTACACAGCGCTACGCCAAGTTCGTAATTTTCACTGAGCTGCAGAACTTTCTGCACTTCTTCAGGATCGAAACATATATCACTATCGTAATTTGACGCATGCAGAGCGTCCCAACTCAAATCAGCTAACTCGCAAGACAGCCTTTCTATAGCAGAACCCAAGTCATTTGTCTCCGGATACCATTCACTCGAATAGTGCATCCACATATTTGTAGTTTGAGGGGGAGAGTTCTGAAACAACCAAAATAAGATTCATGAATTTGGTAATGATGCTAAGAGAGCGAAAAACATAAAAAAAAACAATAACAGGAAAAACACTCACTTTGAGGTGTCTTCGTTAAGTGTGTAAAACTGATACATATATTATATTAAACTATTATACCTTTCACTATCTACATATAAAGAGGAACAGAGACTAGAAAAACAATAAAAGCTCTCAATCTAACAAATTGAACTTAACCAAAGAGCGGGTTTTGGCACCAGCATATTCCGGAGCGCTCTGCCCCAAATAAGTCATCACCAATTTAGCTTGTGCTGAATTAACATTTTCAATGATATTTTCTGTGAATTGCTCCGTAACTCGTTTTGGAAGCCATACTTTGAATGAAGTCTCATTTTCTTCATCTATCAGTATTACTTGAATGGATTTACCATACCGTGTGGAGAGTAATAACATTTTTTTAATTTTATAGTCCTTATCGATAGCTAATGATGTTAAAGGTTTTTGTTCCATAGCTTCAGTCTGCTGAACTATGGCAAAATTGATCTTTTCAAGGTCAAATTTCAAATTATCCATTCTCAATGTATAGTGAAAGTATAATTTTAAAATATAAAATATGTTCACCTCTATGACGACAACGTTCACTTCTTGGCTGGATGGATTTTTGCTGGTGTAACCTTGAACCACAACTATTACTCGTTGAGAAAATCTGAACTGACTGCAAATACAATCTTCCCAGCTTATATAAAAATTACTAAAGGAGTGGGGGTTTGAGTTTCAACACTCTCCATTTGCACACACGTTCGGGACCGGAATCCACAAATGAGAATTACCAAGGTTATTTGTAGGTCAAAATTATTCTACGTGAATATAGTCTCTAAACTTTCCACTGTTTCGAAACAATTTGACATTGCACAAAGTCATTACTCAAAGTTATTGAAGGTCACAAGAATATATTCTTCAATGTCATTCAAGGGCAACGCTGTTCAAGCTAGACCACGCCAACACTCAAGGGTATTCAAGGTCAAACTTGCATGCGCTTGGTAGTACACACATCAAAGGTCATTCAAGGTGACTCGTCTTCAAGGTTATCCAAGGTCAAACTTGCATGCGCTTGGTAGTACACACACCAAAGGTCATTCAAAGTGACCCGTCATCAAGGATATTCAAGGACAAATTGGTGGGGGGAGGTCTAAGTACGTTTTATCCCTACTACTAATATATATGATGAATATATACAATTTTCCATACAAAGAAATAGTCGTTCTTCCTTATTAACCTTTCACAACATTTAATGGTTACCGTGACTGGAAAATATTTCCGTAGTAAGTAAACAAGGTGCATTATTGAGAAAAATATTCAGACAGAATTGCAGTAATTTCGAGAAGGAGCTGACTAATTCAGGAGGTGTTTACCATACACCCCCTCCTTCTACCTTTTTAAGTTTTTCCCATAATTTCATAGTCAGTGGAGTCCATCGTAGATGGCGACCAAATATAGCTTCAACCTTGCAGAAAATAATCAGGGAACGCCACTTTGTACGAAGGTCTAGGACCCCTTAGGTCATCTAAGGGGAGTTGCCACCTAACCCCCCCGTGCAATTACTCCTCACTCCCTCAAAAAATATTTTACCCCTCAATTTGGAAACAGCTATTAGTCGGCAACCAAGGCCGATAGAATGATGCGGTTTATTTCAAAATGGTGAGAATATACCATTTCATAAAACTCTTTACGAGAAGATGCGATTCTGATACCTTCAGCGTAAACACGATTATTATCGCAGGTGAGAGAATCAATCATAATGTTAACTTTCGGCTCTGGTGACGAAATTTACGTTTTCAATCATTTCCCATACAACTTTGCAAAGATAACTCGAGAACGTCACTTTAAACGATTTTTTTGTGGACCCCTACGGTAATTTTCACGGCATTCCGCCCTCCCCCCTGGCCGTCACCCCTCCTCCCTCAACCCCTTTAATATATTTTACCCCTCAACTTAAAAACAGCTGTAGTTGGGCAACCAAGGTTTGTTTTAAAATGATCAGAATTGATCATTTACTCGAGGCTCCTCGAGGCGCCAAGGGTAGCTCTAAGGGGGGTCCTGATGTCAGAAAATAGATTTCAATTTCTCAAAATCATCCCGCTTTGTTTCATTTGACGTGCCATGTCTAGTAGCTTGTTCACGTGGAGGGTTCCCCATGCTCCATCAGGAGCGCAAGGGGCCCCCTGTGGGGCATGATGAGCTCATAACCAGATCTCAGGAACGGAGAGTCGTAGCGGCACCAGACTTTTTGCGGCCATATTGCGCCTTGGTATGGTTGCCTGAAATGCTTTACTAACAAGAGAGGGCTCTTTCTCCTTCTGTCCATCTCTCCCTTCTACAAATTCAAATAAACGAAGAACACCAATTGATCTGTCAACTTTAAATATTTATCATTAGGTTTTTTTATGAATACTGCTATCACATGAGTTCATGAAAATCAGATATTTATCTAAATTGCGCATCACAGCTAGTTACTTAAATCAAATTCTGCTCTTTTTTTACTATTCTAACATATTTCTTATATTTGTATTTGAAGATGAGAAAACCAAGGAAAAATTGGTGAAGTTTGAGTATTTCACTCATTTGGACACTTACATTCTCATCTCCTTCCACAAGCTAAAGCTTTATGCAACCACAGTTGCCGCAATACTTAGTAATGCACTTGCAGTCAGTTGTAGAAATGCACTACTTTGCGGCGATTGGGAGAGTGCACCAGTTGACTTTCCATCTTACACCATTGGAGCCCTGTTTTCAACCCCAATGTCCAAGCGATGGAAGCTCTTGCATCGGCTCCATAGCCTGACGAAAAACTTGACCTATGTTCGATGCTCGAGGCATATGGGAGAATAATGCATCCTCTGTTGTTGGGACGGTATCCATTAGTTTGTTGACTTCAAAAAATAACTGCTTGCGGCACTCCAAGATCAATGGATCTGATCTGAAATCATAAAGATACAAACAATATTGATAGCATTCATTAGATTTGCATCGTCACTTTTTATCTTCTTTAGTTTCTTCCAAAAATACTTACACACCAAACATCACCTGAAGAAAATAAAAAAGAACAAGTTTGATTTATTCAATTCAAACATTGCAAACGGAGCCTTGGAAAAAAATCCTGAGGCTCTGGATGCATTTGTGGCCCCGTCAGAGGCCAAAATTGAAAGAACTAAACCTGTTCTTTACAATTTTTATGGAGCCGATGCAAAACGAAGCTCCAAAGGTGTGAGATAAGAAGTCAACTGTAGCACACTGTTTTCATTATATGACAACAAACTGATGAAACTTTCCCCAGAGATCAATTACCGTAACACCAAACTGATAGTTTTGAACTCGACGCACGTTCGTTAACAACAGGTTAGCATTTTCAGGAGAAGAAAATTGATAATGTCCAATCTCATCGTTTATGTCAACACAGTAATGGCCAATGCCCCACGAACAGGGGACGCATTAGTTGTCCATATGTTTTGCGCATCGTAGGTCAAGTTTTTTGTCAGGCTAAGGAACCGATGCAAGACCTTTCATCACCTGGAGATTGGGGCTAGAAACGAAGCTCCGATTGTGTAAAATGGGGAGTCAATCGCCGCAAAGAAAGACATATATAACACTGGCTGCGAGTGCGCTACCGAGTGAAAAAGGATATTGCTTGTGGAAAGAGGTGCAAATGAAAGCGTCCGAGTAAAACGAATACTGATTTTTTTCTTGGTCTTTTCGACTTCAAATATAAATATTTCATCGGTAGTGTAGATGTGAGCACGTCCGCCTATCCCGCGGAAGACGGGGATTTGATTTCCCGTCGGACCACCGTTAAAATGTAAGGCCTTGTTGATACATTGCTCGCACAAATTTCGATTTCTGAGGGTTCAATTTCGTCAGCTGGTTAACGAAGAGGACCAAAACCATATAAGAAATCTTATGTCAGAATAGTCAAGAAAGAAGCAGAATATGATAAGTAACCAGCTGTGATAAGTTATTTGGATAAATGAATATGTGATTCCCATAAATTCATGTGATAGCAGTATTCATAACAAAACATTATGACAATTATATAAATATCTCGGTTGTGTAGTGGTTAGCATATCTGCCTGTCAAGCGGAAGGCCGGGGTTCGAATCCTCGCCGGGCCACCGTGCTGGGTAATCGCACGTTAAAAGGTAAGGCCTCGTTGATCCATTGCTCGCACAAGTTTCGACTTCTGAGAGGGTTGACGTTCGTCAGCTGGTTGACGGAACGAACAATTTCAGAAACAATTTAGAACAATCCTGGAATAAATGTCTCATTCTGAGCGAAAGCTTATACAGGAGAGAATTATTATTCAGGTTTGAATCAATTGTTTTATGAGAAAGACAGGGAGAAAGAGAGAGAAAGCCCGCTCTTGTTAGAAAGCATTTCAGGCAACCAAACCATGCCTCAATATAGCCGCAAAAAGTCCGGTACTGCGACGATTCTCCGTTCCTGAGTTCTGGGAATGAGGTTCCCTATAGGTGGCCCTGTGCTCCCTTTGTGCTGAACAAACTATTAGACACGGCTCGGCGAATGAAACAAAGCCGGGTAGTGATCAAAAATAAGAAGGGTTTGCTAAGTGGGTTTCAAATACCTACTAGGTGATTGACAATCAAACCGTAACATGAAAATATTCCAAGTGTTGGAAAAACAATTAACACTACCTGAGTTTTTATTTCACTTATTTATTGTCCGCCAATGATGTAAATTCAGACCTTCTGGAAGAAAATGAAATAAATTTATACTTTTGAAATGTTTTCGATATGAGAAGCTGATCACATGAACATCAACTTTGAATACGTGCTGGGTAATTGCACGTTAAAAGGCAAGGCCTCGTTAATCCATTGCTCGCACAAGTTTCGACTTCTGGTTTGGCTGCTTGCTAGAATGAGAAGTATGAAAAAGGAGACGAAAATAGAAGGTAGGTACAGTCGAGTTTCGTCGAGTGTCTGAGATCAAGGAACGCTCCGAGCGGCTATGATGTGGATGGGCGACCGAATCCGGTCCCAATTCCACTCCCTGGTCTCAGTTGCACTAGGAATAATTGGTGAAGGAGTAAAAAACGTTTTTCCTCAGTTCGCACAAGTTTCGGCTTATGATGGTTAACTTCATAGGGAAAGTTAAATCCACATGTAGTAAGAGAACACTGCTACCATCTTTTAGGAATTGATAATTATAAATTCAATTCCTAAAAGATGGTAGCAGTGTTCTCCAACTCTGGCTTTGTTCCATGCGGGTTTATGTCTCTTTACAGTTTCTGGATGTTCCATACTTCATGTCAATTGTGTCATCTCAAACTTCATTGTCAAATGTCATATCCAACCGTTAATTGTCGACTTTCATGTGTATTCACCTTTTGAATATGCAACAATATTTTTTTAATCCTTTCAATATTTTAATGGCGTTTTAAACAATTATACTCGGTGTAAAATTATAATATGTTAAACCAATTTACCAACTTTTTGAATACGACTAAGCTCAAAGGTTAGGTTCTAAGGTTCTGATTACTGATTATTTGAAGTGATAACTTGAAATAATAATTCTGTAGCTTTTCCCTGAAGATGATAATAAACATCATCGAAATATTGGAAAAACTTGTGTTATAAGAGTACACTTCCGTTCTGCTGTTCACCCAAAAAACTTCAGTTATATATATATATACATACATATATATATATATATATATATATATATATATATATATATATATATATATATATAGAAACTCCAAAATAAGTCTATTCCAATATCTGATTATACTTAATTTTTGGGTGTCACGATGGACTCTACACTCAGTTGGGAAACCCATATAAACTTATTAAATAACAAATTGAGCTTTACCTTTGGAATAATACGATATCTGAGAGACTTAGTCTCTGTGTGTAGTCTGAGAACATATTACCATGCCCATGTGCAATCATTGATTTCATATGGTATCATATTTTGGGGTTCATCAGTTCATTCACAAAAAATATTCATTACTGAAAAAAAATCTTGAGACGTATCCTTACTCTAGATCACAGAAGAATACTATTATATATATGTATATATATATATATATATATATATATATATATATATATATATATATATATATATATATATATGATGCGTTGTTTTTTCGGGTTTCATTCCGTGTTCTGTGGTTTTGATTCTCTGAAGGATAATTCTCACAACGTTTCGGCAAAGTCCCATTTGCCATATATATATATTGGGAGTAGCAGCAAGTCATAGAGATTATAGAGGTTATTCCAAGCTTTTGTAAATTTTATTAACATCTTCAGGGAACTTCAGAGAATCATACATGTCAATTTCACATTTTTTATGTTCCTGAATTCAATACTTACATCTATAGTGAGGTTGGTTGATATGTTTTTTAATTCATTAAATAGTGACATCACAGTTAGAAATTGTTAAATATTGTAATATTTTTGCTAGATTATAATTCATTCGATGGTCAAATTTATTTGCATGATCGGCCAGAGCACATCTTTCAGGATGGAGTCTACAATCACTTTCATGTGAGGAAATTCTACTTTCAAGACATCTTGAAGTCTGGCCAATATAATTTTTATCACAGTCCTGACATGGAATGCTATATACTACATTCGAAGTAGGAGTTAATAATAAAATTCCATTAACTGTATAATCGTTGAAGAATTAAATGGTCCACTTATGAACTATTTGTCTCTAAAATTGACGCCTGGAAACAATTAATGTTCCTTGGATAATGCCAAAGAGAACATCAATCGTGTGATTTCTGAAATTCTGGAAAACCCGGCGACAAGATAATGTATTTGCATCTCGATTTTCATTTCAGCTGTCCGGGGCTGAATGAAACTGAGACAGGTGCCTCCATACAACCAGTCCCAATCCCTACTCATTATGTTAATAAGTATGGAATTAAACTCCATTGAAATCATGTACGCGTTCATTGCAACAGCGTTTTCATTTAGGTTCGGCGACTTTTTTATGCAGACGACGCCTCATGACAGCCAAATATTAATCGTATTGGCAGTTTAGTTCAAATATACCAAAGTGAGGATTCTAGTTGCCTGGGATCGGAGTTTCGATGAGTAAGTAGATATCAATCATTATTTTTCTGCCAAATATATCTTATAATCCGGGAGGGGACTGCAAGAACGCGAGCCGATCAGCGGTATGCATGAAAAATATTTTTTCTAACACTACTAACTGTAGTCAATACGACGCATTAGTGCTTCAGCGTATTGGGCACATATACTTGTACTTTTTTGAAAATGAAATTTTTGTTCACGAACCATACCACCTTCCGCCCGCTTGGTAATTGATTTAAAATCTTGTATCTTGTATTCATTGAATAGAACAAAATAATCCTCAAGTGCTTCGACGCAACCGGTGATAACATGGTGGCACGGATTATTGAATGAATTTAGACCCACTTGAAATTTCAACCAAATAAAAATTTTTACGAATTTATTTAATGAAAATAAGTGCCCCATTGATCTCGGTTCTATATGCCTGGCAGGACGCTTAACAATTTGCGATGTCCGATGCTACTATGTGTATAGCCATCCTTTTAATATTTTAATTATCGATTCAATAATAAATATCAATTAATTACAAAATCAGGCACTCGTTTAAAATGATCTAAAGAGAATTTTGATCATATTTTTTTAATACAAAAAAATCAGAAGTTGATATGACTTCACTGTGAGATTTCAATTCATCACTCCTCAGCTGTTGTCACAGGAAAAGTCATATCAACTTCTTGAAAATGGCTCCAAAATCGACCGAAATGTCGATCCAGATGCGGTTCAACCCGAACTCAACAACAACATACAACTGACCGCGGAAACCCATCTGATCACATATATTATAATAGAGCATAAACATCTACTTCATTTCCTTTGTACATGAATAACTACTTCATCACAAACAATCATCATAAATTCTTCCATATATATTCAGAGTTTGCACAAAAGACAAGTTTCTCGCGAAAAACTGTTGCCCGCGATTTTTTTGTGGCATGGTCAGAAATTGAATCCTGCCGTTTGATAGGAGCTTATATTATGATCTTTTTTTTTGTATATGTATCAATGAAGGCATTATTATTATCATAATCTTATAAACTGAAATTTTCTATATAGTTGGGATGACTATCTTGATCTTGTTAAAATTGCATGAATAAAAGTGTGTTCGAGGGGGTTTTTATCCTATGAACTACCCTCTTTATGAACGTATCCACGAAGAATTGTATGGTGCATACAATTCTTTGTGGATTAAAGTTATTCCTTGTACATTTTGGGGTGAAACTTGAAACTTGAAACATAATATAGGTACCTATGAATGAGTCATAAAAAATATTCAGCAAATCTATCTTTGTCATTATCGAACATCATTCAAGCACACCGTCTCACTTTCTCCCATTAGTGCGACCGGTCATAAATTCACCCTTGTTCCAAACAGACAGGCGTTGCCAGATGACAGTATATTGCGTCCTTGTCTGAACGGTCTGAGAGACCATCAAAGAAGTAGGGATAACTAACGATCCGGCAACATAGTTCAAAATCAATTCAACATTAAGATAGAAATTTAGTTTTGATGCCAGATACCTATATAGTATAGATGAAAACAAGGCGAGAAACAAGGATGACGAAGACAAACTGTGAAATGTGTTCATATATGAGATAAATATTCATTATAATAGGTTTGTTCTAGCAACACATTTGACCGTTTGGGAATTGTTCTCAAGCAGTCAGAGGCATGCGCAAGATGAATATCGTAGCGCTAGCGCTGTCGCCGGATTAGTTTGTCAAGCCCAAGTGAACGCTGGCCTTAAATTATCATTATAATCACCAAGCGGGCCTAAGTTGGTACGGTTCGTGAACATAAATTTTATTTTCAAAGAATTACACAAAGTATTGACTACAGTTAGTAGTGTTAGAAAAAATATGTTTTATGCGTACTGCTGATCGGCTCGCGTTCTTGCAGTTACCTTCCGGACTATTAAGGTAAGCCTTCAAAACATGAACTGACAGTTTAGTCTGACCGCCAGGGGGAGTTTCGTATACATTTCGAGTTTCGAGGTCCCCTCTATAAGTTGGTATTATCTTATGTCATTTGGGTCGCTGATCACGAATTTTTCGATTACCAGGCCCAAAACCTGTTTTTATATGAGTTATAAACAAATTTATATCATATTTTTATTTTTTCTACCACTCCCCATCAAGATAGGCCGAATCAGCTCATACCGATAACAATTCGTCTTCCGAGTAAGCATATAAGCTTCGTATATTCCTTTGGAAATGATTAACATGATTGTATTCATGGTTATAATGAACTATAATTATTGTATTAACATGAATCGATGACAAAAGCATCTGAAGTGATTTTCATACATTAACTATTAAAATATTATGTAATAAAAGCTGACTGTTTTTCAGTGATGTCAACTTCGTTAGTTTGTCGCACAAACAAAAAACATAGTACAAAACAAAATTAAATCGCACATGAAAAATCTAGTTTGCCAAAGAAAGAAATTTTGATTTGCAGCATCTGTTTCCATTTGAACAAACTCAGGAAAATATTATGTTCGAAAGGGAAGGCTCTGAAAAATTGCCAAGTGTAAAGCTGTTGAGGAATTGGAAAAAAAATGCAGTGAAGCTTTCCGATTTGAATGAATTTACTTTAGGAGTTGATGTTACGTTTTTTCGACAGCTACAATGGACAAGTATAACTATATTCAAAGACTTTGTTCATCAATTATGTGATCGAATTACTTATTTTTCAAAATGTGGTGTGCTCAGGATAGACCTGGTCTTTGATTCATACGTAAACAATTCATAAAAAATGGGAGAAAGGCAACAGAGGTACGAAGAAACAGCAATACATCTGCAGACTATCCATGAAAGAGTACTTATAACAAAGCAAGAAATTAAAGCTCTTCTGGGGATCAGACAATAATGAAACATTCAATACAGATTCGCATTCATGAGTATGTTTTGAGAAATGGACATACAATCTGGCCAGGTTTAGAAATAGTTTGCAGTGCAAGGAATGAGATTCGAAGTCACACAAATGTAATCGCGAAAATGAATTATTCAGATTTCCTACAGGAGAATGAAATTGAAAAGGTCGATTCTAGAATTATAATACATAAATACCTTGCATTTACTTCAGACTTTGATCAGGCACCGATGTGATTGTATTAGTTTACATTATTGCGGTGACATTTAAAGACAAAGGTTTGGAGGTGATTTTTCAATATTTATTGGGCAGTTTATTCTTCATTGGTTTGAATAATAATAATAATATTTCAATCGGAAACTCTGGGTATAGAGAAGCCGGTGCATACTGGAGAAAAAGAGCGGCATCCAACTTTGTCCAGCTCTTACGGTTTTTCACCGTTTAACTGGAGCAAACCAGAAAAGTAAAATAAAAACGAAGTAACGTGCTTTGGAAGCCAAACCTAAAAGTTTTTCGGTGGAAATTGCGGGGTATAATTTTAATCAATAATAGGAAAAAAAACAACTCTTGTTCTCTATGAATAGTTGTACATATTTTAGGTGCTGAAGAGTTCGACTTGGAAAGTTATAAGTATTGAGAATAGAGAAGAATATCTGGATTTGGAAAAAAAAATATTTGTAAAACTTTTACAACTTTTTTCTATATCTCCCGAGCAAATCGATTCAACTTTTTTTTTCTGCATACAGATTCACATGAAAGAAAAGCGTTTCAACGTTACTTATCAACAAATAAATTCAGTTGAAGCTGGTTGCATAAAATTGTATTTCTTTCAATTCGGTTATGTTCTAGAAGATGGATCTTCAATTCCAAAAAAATTGTAACATTGTACCCATCCATAGATGAAATCGTACCAAATTGTAAATCGTGCTCTACCAAATTATGTAGATGTAGATCAAAAAGATTCTCTCTGGTATATTTTTCAACAATGGCAAACTGTATATAACAAGATAAAAATGATATTGAAAACAGTATTTCAACCGCGAATACGAGCACTCGGAGAATTTGTTCATTTGATATTTCAATTAATTAATGAATTCAAATTTAGACCAATCAGAAAGCTATCAGATCGTCGTTCGATCGCATTTCGGATCTGTCTGAATCCAGCCTAAAATGGAATAAGTTTCTAAGATGTTTCAAACCTTGTAACTGTGATATTTCGGATTCTGAATAGTAAGCAAATACTATATCAGGGGCAGATCCACGGGGGGGGGGGGGGGGTTCGGGTCCGGACCCCCCCCATTGGGAAAATAAGAGATAATTTTTTTTCAATTTGTATCGGCTCGTAATTTCCAAATTTTGTTAGGGAACGAAAAAATGTCACATGAGCAAGACAAAAAAATAAAATAGAATAAATTTTTTTGCTTTGAAATTGAAAAACTTCAATAATTATTATTACATTCCATTGAAAACTAAAGAGCAGGCTACATTTAAACATTAGTAAATTTTCGAGGTTTTTTGGCGCAGTATTCGAAAAATTAGACTTTTTACATTTGTGATGAGTATTGTGTATGCCGGTAACGATTTGAATATACTATGTATGAGTAGAATATGCTGTTGATTCGGTTAAATCAACTCGATTCGATTCAAAAAAAGTAAAGTTTCGAACCTACTTTACCTTCTGGCTACACCTTCAAATTTTGCTCATGTCAATCTCTTTCACCTTTTTTTTTGGATCTTGACTAGTTGTTGCTATACGGTAGCTCATAATTTTCTGGCAATCAGAACATGGCCATAGAACATATGTAGTCCAGACCAACAGACGTGTGACAAGTAGAGTATACGAACATCAACTTGCTGTCCGAAAATCAGACCCATCTTCAGCTCTGTCCAAACATCATCGAGAGACAGGACACAATATAGACTTTGCGAACACTAAGACCATCGCCACAGCAAAAACACTACAAGCTCGTATAATTCGCGAGGCCATCGAAATCGAGAAGCGACCTTCCTGCTTAAATAAACGTGACGACGGCCAGAGACTTCCAACTGCATGGAAACCCCTAATTTCCAGATGCCCAGTCCCCACCAAGACATCCGACGGTCCTTTAGTAACACCCGCTGCTATAAATCCTACCCAACATCCCTCGATACTTCGATCTAAGGAATAGGCAGATTGAGACCTTAGAAAGAACTCGTGACGAGACCTGGGGAGTAGGCAGATTGAGGCCCCGGCGTCAAGTCACAAACCCTTGCCCCCTGTGATAACACCTGAGGAGTAGGCAGATTGAGACCTCAGCGTGAAGTCACATTCACCTCTTGAAAATGGCTCCAAAATCGGAGCCGAAACGTCGAGAACAAAACTCCAGACGCGGTTCAACCCGAACTCAACAACAACACACAACTGACCGCGGAAACCTATCCGAACACACACACACATATATATATATATATATATATATATATATATATATATATATATATATATATATATATATATTACGAAGCAACCAAGCAAGAGCTAGCAAAGACTTCAATTGTCTGTTCTCCAGGGGAGTGATTGACCAGGACGGTATGGACAGATATTCGTCTCACAGTTCTTGAAAATGAATTCAAAATGGAATTCGAAACGTCGAACGAGTCAGAAAATACCTAACGGATAAAAACCCAGAAAAATTCATCTTGTATATCGAAGATCCGTGAAAACATTAATTTCTACATAATACCTGGATGGGCAGGATGCAGCCTTAATATCGGACGCAGTCGGATAATGACTGAGGAGAGTCATTATAAATACCAGTTTCCGTGGAGAACAGACAATTGAAGTCTTTGCTAGCTCTTGCTTGGTTGCTTCGTAAGGGGAGTGATTGACCAGGACGGTATGGACAGATATTCGTCTCACAGTTCTTGAAAATGAATTCAAAATGGAATTCGAAACGTCGAACGAGTCAGAAAATACCTAACGGATAAAAACCCAGAAAAATTCATCTTGTATATCGAAGATCCGTGAAAACATCAATTTCTACATAATACCTGGATGGGCAGGATGCAGCCTTAATATCGGACGCAGTCGGATAATGACTGAGGAGAGTCATTATAAATACCAGTTTCCGTGGAGAACAGACAATTGAAGTCTTTGCTAGCTCTTGCTTGGTTGCTTCGTAAGGGGAGTGATTGACCAGGACGGTATGGACAGATATTCGTCTCACAGTTCTTGAAAATGAATTCAAAATGGAATTCGAAACGTCGAACGAGTCAGAAAATACCTAACGGATAAAAACCCAGAAAAATTCATCTTGTATATATATATATATATATATATATATATATATATATATATATATATATATATATATATATATATATATATATATATATATATATATATATATATATATATGAATTTTTAGTTATAGACCCCCCCTTGACCTGATCCTGGATCCGCCACTGTACTATATCCCCAACAACAAACATATTATACGAACAAAAATTATTTACTATGCAAATTAAAACAGTTTTTGTCTCCCCTGTAAAATGTTGAACATGTAAGTTACGAGGTCGACGATATAATGGAAGCTTCCGACGAAAAACAATTGAACGAATAATACAGATCCGTATTAATAAATGTAAAGTTCGAAGTGAGCTAAGTCGAGCGGAATCTCATTTATCCGTCTATGAAAAAAATCTCATAACCCATTAAAAAGAATCATGGCAATGAATGGACATCTTGCTATCGGATGTGACTTCAGATTTTCCATCTTATTTGTCCTAGCGTGGATTATATTTTTTCTGTAGCGAATTTTCGTGTTTTTGCATGCCATTGTAACATAAGAAAGTTCAAACTAATAATTGAAGCTCTAATAATTGATGGCATGCACCCCGCAGCGGCCCAAGATGATCAAAGGGCTATGAAAGCCTAAAAAAAATTAAGGAAAATTCCGTGTTTTCAAATTGCATGCCAATGTGAAGAATTCAAGTTTTTGTGGTAAAAACACTATGAAAAAATTGGCATGAACCCCTCGTAGGACCAACGGCAAAAAATTTCATGCAAAAAACACTGAGCAAATTTAGGTGACTTGTTTTTGCATGCCGTTTTGAATTTCATGAATTCACCTCATTTCAAGTCATGAATGTAAATGGCATGCATGTAGCTACAGCCCAATACACAAAAATTGTGAAAAAATATTAATAACTATCAATAATTTTTGAATTGAAAAAACATCTAAAAAATGCCGTGACTTTTTTTTGCATGCCGCTATGTATTTTGTTAGTAGATACTTTTTTGAGCCGAAATGCGAAATAGCATGCATGTAGCTTTATGACAATTGGTTAAATAAACAAAAAAATCGTCCGATTTAATAATTTTATTATTCTTTAAATTTTTTATGAGAAATGAAAGTAGAAAATCATTGTCAGCATCATTATTTCATACATGAAGTATTATTAATAAATTCACTCGTCGCTCTATTTGGGTTGATATTCCCATCTTTTACTTAACGCTCAGCCGAAGTATCGGAGGCGTGAGTGCAAGTGAGCCAAGAATGCTCTCAGCGGGCACCCTCCTACCGCATATTTGGGTTAATATCCCCAGCTCTTACTTAACGCTTAGCCGATGTATCTGAGGCGTGAGTGCAAGTGAGCCAATAATGCTTTCAGCCGACACCCTCCTACCGCACTACACGCTGCCAGAGCCCAGCTAAATATAAAATCTTGACCTGATACATCATGCCGACCGGTAGCGAACTTGTTGTTTACTTCTATACCTCTCGTGCTAGTCGACGTTCGATAGGCCACGTTTAGACTAGAGACTGGGAGATTCGAAACATTAGAATTGATTTTTTTTTACAATTCTTGAATGTTGGACTGTGATAACATGTATGTTATTTCAGCCATCAACTTGAAATAATGTTAATTCAAACAATTTTCATGAAGCTACATGCCTGCCATTTCGTATTTCAACTTTAAATAGTATCTACCAACAAACTACAAAGCGGCATGCAAGAAGTCACGGCATTTTTTAGATGTTTTTTTTGATTCAAGAATTGTTGTTTATTCAATTTTTTCACAATTTTTGTGTATTGGGATGTAACTACATGCATGCCATTTACATTCATGACTTGAAATAAAGTAAATTCATCAAATACAAAACGGCATGCAAAAACAAGTCACCTAAATTTGCACCGTTTTTTTGCAACTTTTATTATTATTTATAATACGATGGGCTTATTCAACATGCATGCCATTTAAATTAGTTAATTATTTCGTTATAAAATGAATATTCATCCTTATTAGGAGTGATTTGGAATCACGGAAAATCGGAGTTAAAATTTTACAGAATTTTCCGTAAATTTTTCACCGAGGGGTGCATGCCAATTTTTCCATAGTGTTTTTATTACAAAAACTTCAATTCTTCACATCGGCATGCAATTTGAAAACACGGAATTTCCCTTAAATTTTTTTTCAGGTTTCCATAACCCTTTGATCATCTTGGGCCGCTGCGGGGTGCATGCCATCAATTATTAGAGCTTCAATTAGTTAAAACTTCCGTACATTACAATGGCATGCAGTAAAATATCACGGAAAAACACGAAAATTCGCTACAGAAAGAAAAGCGTTTTTCCTTATGAAGAGGACGCGCGGGGGGGGCTAAAACCCCGACAATCTATGATGTTTTAGGGTGAGTTATCAAGCTTTAAAAAGGCGTGCAAGAAAAAATGGTGGAACGTCACCTGTCATGACCTCCCGGTCTAATTGATGAACGAGGATGTCCAACAGTTTCAAGTCATTGTATCTGCGTAATTGAATATACATATGGGTTCATTATGTAATCACGCCCTTCATTCAATGTAATCATGATAGGGTTTGTCAAATCCTGTGAAAATGAAACATACTAGTCAGAGACACGTTTATGCCCAGTAAAAAGTTGAATGTACCCAAGTAGCAAGAGATTCTTCGCAACATTGATAAAACATTTTTTTCGAATATTCATCTACTAATAGCTTATAAACAATAATATTGGAACCTATGGTGAACTTTTTGTAGAGATCAATTACCATGACACCAAACTGATATCATTTGCACTCGACGCGCGTTTCGCTAACAAGGTTAGCATCTTTGGAGGAAAAAATTGATACTGAAAAGCTTGTAGTTTATTGGCGATACGCGCATCGAGAGGGTGTTAGGGTAATTGATCTTTACAAAAATTTCAGTAATAACTTATAAATAACTTATTGATGAATATATTTTTGAGTTTCGTTTCTGAATATCGTTGGGAGATGTTTCGAATCTGTTTTCGATCAACTTCGATTCTACTTTGGATCTTATATGTTACTATCTGAATCTATATTGAATATGTTTTGATAATTCTCTGTATCAGTTCTGAATCTTCATTGAATATTTATCAATTCTTCATTTCTGAGAACAGTCTGAAAATATTTAAAAATTTCATTTTATTAATTTCGAATATTCATTGCATAAATGTTGAATATTCATTTTAAAATATTTTGAAGATGTTTTCATTCTTCTTGGGATAAGTTTTGAATCTTCATTGAATATTTGTCATTTCTTCATTTCTGAATATATTTTGAGAATAATCTCAAACTTCACCCAATACAATTCAAATAATCAGACTACAAAAGATACACAACCAACATACTAATTCAATTTCAATTGAATCATGACTATAATAATTGCACCACTTCATTCGAACAATGTGTTGAAAAATAATTATGACATTCTCAATATAAAAAACCCGATAAGAATGCCAAAAAAACAAGTTCCTTTCGAACGTTTTTTAGTTTACCTTCTACAAAACATGATCAGTGCGTTGTTCTCCGAAATTGCAAACGTAAACAAGCTAGTAAAAAATCAAAAAGGGATTTTGGTTTTTGCAAATATATCGAGAAGTATTGCGAATATCTCAAATAATAGAGAAAAAAACTTGAAGAGAAAATCTCTTACAGAAATTACCAATTGCATATATTCTGGAAAGCTCGAAGCAGATGGCGCTAGATAAGGTGGAAGTCATGTCAGTCGTCATTTGGTCAACTTTTACATTGATTTTATACGGAAGTCCTTATATTTTTATTTATTGATACATTTATCAATGCTTCGACGATTCAGCCACCATCTTTCCTGATTATTTTTTCAAAAAATCCAACCAGAACAATATTATCGCCGTTTCTTTTGGTTGTTGAGATTGTTCGACCCGAAGAACTGATCTGACAGATCTGATGAAAGTAAAATCTGACATCATTGCCGTTCCCGGAACTCTACCACTAATATTGAAGAATTTGGTTTCGATTGAAAATTAAAATGAAAATCATATAAAGATGTGCGATGCGCGTTTTACTGTTTTGTTAACCTCGATTTTCCAACAGGATTTATTTTTCAGTCTTCAGTGAAAAATGCGTATAATTCGGTTGGAAAGTAATGAAGAATGAGGAATAAGTTGTAAAGGTGATGTTGAAGATAAAATCGTGTGCATTCTGATCGTTCATTATGCAAAAAAAAGGTAGATAATGCCTTTTTCCCTAACTGGGCCATAACTTCGGAACGAAGGGAGAGCGCCGCATTTTAACTTCGGATTCGTGTTCGGCGGCTCAAAATACGTAAGTTGGTCCAAACATTTTCTCAAAAGGCTTGGGTGCCCGAAAAACAGACTTTTACCGAGAAATATACCAGTGTGCAGAGAATAAAGAAAATTGTCACTATAGCGTAGTTCTCTAACAGTTGCCAAAAAAAATTCGATTGATTAAAGAAACACAATTTTTAGTAGCTATCTCTTTTTTTTTGGTGAATTGTGAATGGTTTTTTCGTGATTTCAATTTACGAAAACAAATTGAAGACATAATTAGATTCACAATTCACGAGCTATTTCCTAAAGCGCAGGTGCTTTTCCTCTTCCTTAACACGCCGATGACACTCTATCACGTCGTTCACAAAAAATACAATCTAGCTCTCCAGTCTGTGTACAATCATATAAATTTGATGAGTCGAAATTGCTCAACAAAAAATGGAATGAAAGTTGAACCTCTGACAAGGAATAAATATGCTCACAGAGAGCAGCCAAATATATTCACGTCACGAAAGTACTTCGGATTTGGAAATATAGATATTTATTGTTTGTTCCCGTCTCCGAATAATAAAACGGCATAGATTGTTGGGATTATAACGACTTAGGCCGTGACTAAATCGATTTGAATATTGAAGCGATGGATGGAATTGGAAATGATTAATCTGTTCTTGGAAATCAATCAAATAATATACAGTTGCTTGTGAGATATTCACATAATGGGGTTTACCAAACCGCGACACGTGTTTCGCTATACAATAGCTTCCTCAAGCAAGAACTTTTCCAGTGATATCAACTTATTTATATCACCGGCTCTTTCAAACTGTTGTAAATAATTCGTGGAACGTGATGGATGTTTATTCTTCAGAAAATTCAACTTGACAGTAAAAATAACAACTTCAACTTTTTTAATAAAATAGAAACAGAAAGCAATTTCAATAAATTCACATTTCCAACACTCCCACTAATTCATTGAAATTGAACACTCCTGCTTGCATTGTTGTCCCAGTTTTTCTCGGAAATACTCAAACTTCATTTTGCACAGTGACTTGGTAAAAATATCAGCCAGCTGTTTTCCAGTTTCCACGTACTGAAGATCCATCAGATTTTCATTGTACTTTTCTCTGATAAAATGATGTTTGATCTCAATGTGTTTCGTCCTTTTGTGAAACTCTTGGTTTTTGATGAGACGAATCGCACTTTGATTATCGATGTATAAGACGGGTTTCTTCAAATCAATGCCGAGTTCCGAACATAATCGATTCAACCAAACCAAATCTTTCACTGCTGAACTAGCAGCAATATATTCCGATTCTGTCGTTGACAATGAAACGGAATTTTGACGTTTCGAATTCCATGTGACAGCACCTGAGCCCAAATTGAAAATGAATCCCGTTGTTGAACGCCTTGTTTCAATTTCGCCTGCAAAATCCGCATCACTATAACCCGCTAACTCAAACTCACATTTTGAGTCATAATGAATTCCCATCTCGGATGTTCCGTTCAAGTATCGGAATATTCGCTTCACCATGGTCCAATGGTTTTTTGTAGGGTTTTCGAGATATTGGCTCACTTTTGATACAGCAAAGGATATATCAGGCCTAGTACCTATCGCCAGGTAAATCAGACTACCAACTGCTTCCCTGTATGGCACTCCCACTATTTCACTATTCTCTTCATGATTTCCCACGATAGCCATAGGTGTTGATACCGATTTGGAATTCTCCATTCCGAATTTCCTCAGAATTTTTCGACAGTATGTTGATTGGTTGACGAATATTGAACCATTTGCTAGTACTGATATCTCTAATCCCAGGTAAAAATCCAAATCGCCAAATTTTATTTTCAAATTCACTTTTCAATTGCCTAAGAATCTCCTCAATTTCTTGTTTATTGGAAGCAGCAATGAGACCATCATCAACATAAATTGCCATAATTATGTTACTTTGCTTAACAAAAACACAGCAGTCAGAATCCGTTGCTTTGAAATCGTTTCGTTCCAGAAAATTTTTGAATTTTTTGTTCCACATCCTTGGTTGTTTGAGACCATATAAACTTTTTTTGAGCTTGCAAACTCGGTCTGTACCATCCTCAAAACCACGGGGTTGTTTCATATATATGTCTTCAGTCAAATCCCCGTATAGGAATGCGGTTTTTATATCGAATTGAGCCAGTTCTAAATTCTTTTGAGCAGCAAAAGCTAATATGACTCTGACAGAATCAAACTTGACAACTGGACTGAATGTTTCGCCATAGTCAACTCCATATTCTTGGGCATATCCTTTCACAACAAGCCTTGCCTTGAAAATATCGTTTCTTTTTATTTTATAGACCCATTTGTTGTGAATGGCTTTTCTGTTAGGTGGTAGTTCTGTGAGGCTCCACGTATCATTTTTCTTCAAAGATTCCAATTCCTCCAACATTGCATCCCTCCATCTGGTGGAATCGTCTGACACAATGGCTTCTTCGAATGTATTGGGTTCGTTATCAGAAAAACTAACGGCTGCTGGAATTATGTTTCCATATCTTTCTGGTGCATGTATTTTGCTTCTTTCTCTGAGATTATATGTATTTTTCAAAATGCTTGGTTCGGATTCATCTTCAGTTTCCATATCAATCTCAGAAGACCTCCTAATGACTTCTGGATCCAAAGATCCATCGTCGTTGCCGATGTTTCTTTGAGACTCAGGATGGATTTGAGGCAGTGCACCTTCATTCCTCTGAGATATCTCGGGTTGAGATTCATTTTCAACTCCCACTTTCTCATTGAAGATTACATCTCGGCAAATTTCGACATTTTTGTCCCCAAACCAGATTCTGTATCCTTTCGTTGTTTCAGAATATCCAACCAGTACTCCTTTCCTACATTTTGGGTCCAGTTTCCGTCGTTTTTCTTTAGGGACGTGAACGAAAACCTCCGATCCGAATATTTTGAGGTCATTCACATCAAAAGATTTATTGGCCCACAATTCATAGGGAGTTTTATTGAAGACAGTACTTGTGCCGGTTCTGTTCAACAAGAAAACTGCAGTATTTGCTGCTTCGGCCCACAATTTTTTCGGTAAGTTTTTAGATTTGAGTAAGGTTCGTGCCATTTCAACTACTGTCCTGTTTTCTCTTTCTGCTGATCCGTTCTGTTGTGGGGTGTAAGAAACACTCTTCTGATGAACAATTCCAAAGCTTTTGAGGAGGGTGCTCACTTCCTTTACAATATTCTCTGCCGTTATCTGTTCGTAACGTTTTGACACTACAATTTCGATTTGACATGTACATCAGAAATTCATGTATTTTGCTTTTCACTTCATCCTTTGATTTGATGAAGTAAATAAATCTGTAGTGGCTGAAATCGTCCTTGAGTAGCAGAAAGTAATGAGAACCTCCTAATGAGCTTTCCTCCATTGGTCCGCACAGATCCGAATGGATTAATTGTCCAATTTCTGATGATTTACTACAACTGGATCGGAAGGGCTTTCTGTTCTGTTTTCCATATAAACAGCTTTCGCAGAATTGTTCTTCGGAACTGAGTGACACCTTGATACCTGATGTTTTCAAAAACTTCTTAACGTGATTCATATTTTGATGCCCGAATCGTTCATGCCATAATTTGACTGAAACATTGGCTACACTTGCTGAGTGAACTTCTGGATATAAAACTTCGAAATTCATTCGAAATAGTCTTTTCTCCTTCAGAGCTTCGGCAATTATTACTCCGTTATTGAAAAATTGACATCTATTGGAATCGGACTGCAATGTGAGTCCTTTCTCTAATGCCGAACTAACAGGAGGAATTTTGTGTGTTCAAACAACAGAAATTTGATGTGGAAAATTGTGAAGTTTTACACCAAAAAGGCCCTGTATCTCCGAAAATATAAGAGACCGCCGATTATTTCATTTACATTTTTTGTAGAGGAGACCGAGTTACGTAAGTTCCACAAAAAAATTTTCGAAAAAAAGGTGCTCATAGCGACCGAAGTATTACCATTACTTTTTCTGGAATGCTGTTATTTCCTGTCATCGGCTTGTATTCTGAATCTGCATTCATTCTTCCAGTGGCCTTCCTTTTTGCAGAAATGGCATCGTCCAGGTTTTCTCTGATGTTGGGTTTTTTGTCTCGATCTGGAATGATTCTCGAATTGTTTCTGATTTAGCTTCTTCCCCATCAACGCATTTTTCTCTCCCAAGCACACATTCTGCATTTCCAAGCGAGATTCTTCAAGTAGTAGACGTGACGTTAAGTGTTCCAACGTTTTCTTATCTTCGCTTGATGATTCCCAAGCAGTGTGAAAATGATTATATTTCTCGGGAAGCGTCATTAAGATCTTGGTAATTATCCGTTAAGCGGGCTCCATAGTGAAATTGAAAAATTTTTGGTGGAACTTACGTATTTCGGCCTCCTGAACAAAAAAGTCTAATGAAGTTTTTGGGGCTCGCAACTAGTTTCGGAGATACGGCCCCCCAAAGACAGGAAATCGGGGTTTTCAGGGTTGACATTTATGTTTGTTTATTCAGCCAATTCCGCTCGAAATTCATCCTTCTTTCTATCAGCACAATATGCACATTCTATACCACCTTCTTCATCACTTTCCAATAGAATTATAAGCATTTTTCACAACAAAACTCTAAAAGGTAAATCGTCATAGAAATTCGAGTGAGTGAAAATCATATAGATTTGTTTATCCTATCATTTAACTGGCAGGTGTCTATTCGCGCAATATATATAAAATTCATTTCTATTCAATTTTCAGACATAGAGGAAAGCAATTCCAAAAATAAAGTCATGTCATCTCTCCCCGCCTTCAATTATTTTTATCTTATAATCGAACAGAAGGTCGCTAATGTGAATAATTCTCAAACCAAAAAATTGCAGCTATGGACAAGAACCAATATTCAAAAGCCCCTCTGGTTGTCATGTCAGGAGTGACACCTACCATAGACGGTGTACTCGAGGTTTCTCCTGAAATAAAAGATGAAAATGAACTGGAACCTCATATCGACCACACATTTCAAAGAAGAGAGTCAATTCTGTCTTCTAAAATCAGCATTTTCATCGAGAAGAACAAACAGATAATTCCAGATGGAGGATGGGGCTGGTTAGTTGTCCTTGCCTGTTTTGTTATCAACATGTTATCTGATGGAGTGGGATTCACATTCGGACTTTTGTACATTGAGTTTTTACACGAGTTCGGCGCTTCAAAGTCGGCAACATCCTGGATTGGAAGTCTCTTCATGGCTTTGCCATTGATAACAGGTGAGCTTTAGAAGAATATACTTAGCCTATACAGGTATTTTCTGAGGCATTCACATATTTCGACAGGTGAGATTGAAAACATTGTCTTCCTTGATGTATCTCTCCTACTCACACTCACTTGATGCACAGAACTTTCAGGTGTGAATGCGTGACATACCGTGTTGGGATGAATCTTGGCGCATAACTTCCCAGAAAAACTGTTATTAGAATTAAATTGATAGATCGATTGGGATTGCTGTTGGAGCGGAGCATCATACCTGTTGCCAACCGTTTCATTTTTTCAACAGTCCAGAGACAAGAAATAAAGTTTGTTATAGGTTGTGGATTTTGTATAGTGTGTGTTCATTGTGGAGAGTGATTCGATTTTCAATTTTTGTCAAGGTTTTTTCTCTAAAAATGTCTGGATATCCATTTTCTCCCGATAATGATTTCATGAAGTTCTTCATCGATTTGTCTCCAATGAATTGCAAACAATTTTTGTTCTATCACAAGAACATTTCACTATAACTTTTTTCACACCTGTGTGGTGATTTGAGTTATAGTGTTGGTGGTTTCTTTTTTCGATATACACTCTACATGTGTCTGCATGAAGTGTCGATTTCTTCATCATAACAACTAGAAACGGAAGTTCACTATTATTTTCTATTTCTAAAGAAGTATCTCTATTGTTGGTCTTGTTTGTTGATCAGATCCAAATGAATGTCGAGTTCAATATGAATATGACTCCATATAGCAAAAATGTCATCAACATATCTCCATCATACCTTCGGACCATTTGGATAATTTTGTATGAAAGAATATCCAAAATAATTCTTATAAATATTGCTAAGAATTGGAGAAAGTGGTTAACCCATAGTTATCCCAACTTCTTGTTGATAAAAATCCTTTTTCAATAGATTTTTTTTTCCGTGCATAGCTTTGGGAAATCCATCGAATAAATAGACACGCCATGTAGACACACAGAACAAATATTATGTGCAATTCATAAAATCAGTATTGAAAGAAAATGGATAACCAGACATTTCTAAAGAAAAAACATTGATAGCCATTGAAAACCGAAACACACCCCACAGTTAAGAAATACAACAAACACAAAATACACAACCCGTAACGAACATTACACCTTATGTCTCAGCAGCAACACGTATAATGTTTGAACAACATTCAGAACAACAAATGATTACTGTTTGAACGTCATTATTTTGTGGTGGACCAATATTTGTTATGTAGTTTTCTGGGTTCGTAACCAACCACAATCTGAAAAAATAAGAATCAATATTGAAACCCATACAAGTGTAGAAGGGCAGATTTTCAGTCTACCCCGAAAAGTTGCTGCGTCTATTGAGAAACAGTTCTTTTTGGATAAAACAAGTCCAGTTAGTCAGCAACTTGTATAACTCAAATTTTGCCTATCAAAAAAATAATAAGACTAATATGAGGGAGAGAGAGAGAGAGAGAGAATATGTGTTTATTGTCCAAGATACAAAATCTTATTGACAAACACTGGTAAAAGGAAAGCATGTAAATAACTACATTCATATAACTATACAATTACACAATTACATGAAAACAATACACTTAAATACTCACATCTAGGTAAAAGTACACATATATCATTACATATAAGCACAGTCAATTTCATATATTTTCGTCATTAAAATATTCTGTCAGATTATAATAGGCTTTAGATGTCAGTCTTTCATGTAACTTTTTCCTGAAGGTTTTGAGAGAATCTATGTTCTTTATGTCTGCAGGTAGCTTATTATACATTTTGACACCACCGTAAATTATCGAGTCTCTGATCAGTGTGGATTTAGGGATGATCAATGACAGATTCGCTGCATTTCGTGCAGTGCGATTGTTATTTTCATATGAAGCTTTATTCTTGTATATTAGACATGTAGTTTCTAAAATGTAGATTGCGGTTAGTGTCAGTATTCCGTGTTTCCGGAAAAGAGGTTTGCAGGAACTCAACCTATTTACTTGACACAAACAACGCACCGCCCGCTTTTGCAGTAAAAATACACTCTCAAAGAGTTCATTACTACACGAACCCCAGAACTGAATTGCGTACCTCAGGTTTGATTCAATGAGAGCAAAATAGACATTTTTGGCCGCGGCATAACCTAACTCTTTAGCTGTAGATCGGAGGGCAAAACAGCCGGATGACAATTTTTTGTTTAGCAGGCTAATATGATTTGAGAATTTCAAATTAGTATCTATGTTGAGTCCCAAAAATTTTATTTTGCTGTCTGATGGTATGGAGTCAGCACCTAATTCTATATCCGGAAGAAGACATTTAAATGTTAGTAATTTTGTTTTATTGAAATTCAGACAAAGAAAATTTGCATCGCACCACGACTTGATTTTTTGTAGGTCTCTTGTAACATTTTTACGAAGCAAATTCACATCTTCGGAGTGCCATAGAATGGTAGTGTCGTCAGCAAACAAAGTGAAAGCACCAGATATATCCAAAAGAGAAAGATCATTTATATAAAGGAGAAATAGATATGGACCTAAAACTGATCCTTGGGGTACTCCCCAATTAACGTTTAGTAATCCAGATGTATGGTCAGTTTTAACCAGTTGGTTTCGTCCTGTCAAATATGACTCCATCCACTTCAGGGCCATGTCTCTTGTAACGGAAATTCCGTTCCATTGTTCAAGTTTTTAAAATTCTGTATCGAGGCAATGCCGGAACAATAGTCACTTCCTATTCCGACCTGGAGTGTAGATCGCTTGCGCGAATATGAGATACGAATGATTTGCTTCGATTTTTGAGCGATCGGGAAGATTAGCAGCCCTTTTTGGATTCGATCTTTCGACGAGTTGATAGGTTTTGGATTGGGTTGAAAGCAGTTATTATCTGGTAAAAGACCTATTTATCTCTCATTATTATTTGAATTGAACAGGAAAAGTGGATTGAATATCTTGCTAATTATTTAAATGATACCTTGCTGTACCTTGTAATTTGCAGTGTACCGAATTGCATGGTTAATTTTTTTGAGGCAACAGGTGATTGAGGTTAAAACCTTATATTTCCATTTATTTAAATAATCTTCGCATAGAATTTGATTTCAGTGTAGATTCCAGATTCGGGATCTGTCCGTTCGAATATTGAGGAGAATATTTTTGGTAATAAGTAAAATATTGGTTCTTTTCAAATTTAATAACTGAAGCCATCTTATTTCATCTCATTTTTAAATTTCCTTCGGGGACAGGAACTTGATAATCGATATCGTGCGAACACGAAATTTTGCCTTTTCATCTGTTTAAACAGTGTCTACTCTCTATACCTTTTCCAGCAATCAAATAACTATTATTCCTGTGACCTGTGACTGACTGAGAGTATCCTGCCCATTTCTATCTCAAGAATCATTACCAAGAACTTGTAGAGGAAACCGGAGTTGACTGCTAGCCACAGCCGGAGAAGGAACTATCAGAGGAATTCCTCAGGTGAGCATTTATTTTCTATATATTATGATCTATAGTTTCTCTTTGGGAAATAAATGCGAATCTGAGAGAATTTGTTCTCTGTCTCACTGTGCTGTGCAGCGTTCGACCTCGTGGACTCTACCATTATTTTTTTTATTAAATATTCAATCACTAGCCTGTGCAATTTATATCTGAGGGTCTACCAGGTAATTTCTCTTTCTTGCCATACCTGCAACTACAGCTCGTATTGAATGTAAAAGTACCTTTCTCTGAATTCATTAGTATCTGACATTAAATTGTTTAGGAGTTGTCCACCTAAACCTATCTTTCTTTGAATTCATTAATATCTGGCATATATAGCTAATACCTATCTTATATTTTATTAACATCTTAGTATCACTGCCTTTCTGTCAGAAGGTTTGAGAGCTTACCTGATAAAATTTGCATCTCTAGAGCCTATACGAAATTTTGACAATTTATCAGAGATCGATTCATTTTTTTTTCTTCACAATAGTTGCATATTGATATTGGATAGATTTTCAATGGAAAATTGATTTATTATCAGTCAATTATTTGCAGTAGTATTGAAAATAATTTTTTCTTGAGAATATACATTCTCTGGCATAATTTTTTTATTATCAAATTTCTAGCAACCTTTACTTGGTTTTAAAAGTAAAATCGTGCTCATTAAGGTTCAGAATATACCCCTAAGGTACTAAGGATATCCTTCGTTCCCTGAAAATATTGTGTATATATCTATTCTGATTCATTCCGTTTGCTTCGCATGCCATTGAGGAAATCCAATACTGGGTCGAGGATTGGTAACAACAAAAGTATCCTGTTGTCCAGAGAAGATCAAAGAGGCTCAGTTGATAAGCACAAGCAATCGTCCTGCTTCGTAGAGACCAGTTAGTAGCTATTGGTCATCATCGTTGTCAAGCCAGGAACGACTCCAAGTGACTTTTATCAACGAGCCCATCAAATTCTAGCTCAACAGCGCTCTGTAAGGACCAGCTTCGTACAAACCAACCACCCAGGTATTAACCAGCCAGGACCACGTTCGGTTGAATCAGATTTAGAAAAATTTGTAAATATTCTGAATTTTCATAGCCTTCAGCTTTTATTTATTAGCCTTCAGCTTTTGTTCAGTTATTAGCCTTCAGCTTTTGTTCATTTATTAGCCTTCAGCTTACGATTGTTTTTTTTCTTTTATAATTAAAGTTGTTAATCTTTGCTGATTATTTGTTCTGTTTCCTCACCCAAGCTAGACAATTTTTTTTGGTAGTAAATTCTTTGAATTTTTAATTATCCTAATTTTCATAATTTCATTGCTACCTGGCGCCCACTTTCTGAGCCAGTCAAGTCAACTATGAGATATTGGTAATAGTCAAATGTAATCTGCCTTCGACTGTTACCAATCATTTGTTGAACCTTACTCACACCCTCACCGTATCAAACTGAGCAGCCTATCAGCACCTAAGTGATAACTTCCATTATTTTAATATATACTCACATTTGCATTTTGAAATTTTGGAGGGTTGCACAATTGGCGCCCAACGTGGGGCCAATTGGCACCACGACGTTGGGGCCCCGAAAACTTGACTGTTCTTTTCTTATCTTATCTTATTCTAGCTTGGTGGAAGACAGAGTAAATTTTCCTAGTGTTCACATTGAAAAATCTGATCCAAAAGAACTTGGAATATATTTATTACTGATCTTTGATATTTTGTTATCGTACTGTCTCGAATATCTCATATATCTGTACCGTTATCTATATATCTATACCGTTATCTATATATCTTATCGTATCTCATCGGAAAATTATTTTGAGGTTTCCCTGAAGTGCTAGCTTAATCTTATCTTTCATATCTATATATCTATATTGATTATCATGGATCCTAATCACTTGAAAATTAATGAATTGAACTATGAGTTAACTATAAGAGGTATCGATCCTTCAGGAACTGTTGATTCTAAACGTAAAATTTTGAGGGGACTGTTAAGTCAAGAGAATGCTAATCGTAGTTTTCATGGCGGGGTTACTACTCCCAACACACATGCTGTAGAGGTTACTCAAATGAAAGAAACCATAAATGACTTGAACACCTGCATTGCTTCATTCAGTGGATCGAAAGAAGATCCTGCATTCAAAAGAATTTCTAGTCGTTTGGCTCATCTAGCTAACCGTTTTCATTTCCTTAAAGCTGACGATGAAGCAGAGGAATCTGCTAGAAAAGAAATACAGTTTCTTATGTTAGAGTTAGAAGCGGACTTTGATTTAAAAGTTACTCCAAGTACCTCTACCCCCACTCATATTAGCAATGCTCAAACACTTTCTAGTACCCCTGTATTATCTAATAAATCAGTTGCTCCATATAAGTGGAATATTTTCTTTACTGGATCAAATCAGAAAGAATCAGTTAATTCATTTCTTGAAAAAGTTGAATTATTACGGGAAGCTCGAGGTGTTTCCAAGCCTGAGCTTTTCCAGTCTGCTTGTGACCTGTTCAAAGGTTCTGCCTGGACATGGTTTGTTAACAATAAAAGTAAATTCAATAATTGGGATGACCTTGTCACAGCTTTAAAAAAAGATTTCCTACCTTACTTTTATGAAGAAGATCTCGAAAGAGAAATAAATTCACGAACTCAAGGCGCTACCGAAAGGGTGGCACTATTCATTTCATCAATGGAAGGTCTCTTCAACAGATTGACTACTAAGCCTGATGAAGAAACAATAGTTCGAAAAATTCGTAGAAATTTATTACCTTTTTTCATTTCTAACTTGGCTTTGCAAGACCCAAAAACTGTTTCTGAACTTTCTGATTTGTGTAAAAAGCTAGAAGAATCCCGCTTGTGGGCAGACCGTTACAAAGCACCACCCAGTCGCAATGCTGGTTTATTGGAGCCTGATTTGAGTAGTCCTTTTTATAGTGGAGCGAGTACTTCCTTTCCTTCAACTTCTCAACAGTCTCACAGGAGAAATTTTTCTTTATCTAATAACTTTCATTCCAACAATATTTCTACCTTATCGAACTCTCGATGTTGGAATTGTGATTCGGCTGATCACGCTTATCCTCAGTGTAGGAAACCACGATCCATGTTTTGCTATGGATGTGGCTTGAAAAATATCATCAAACCTAAATGTCCTAACTGCCGTCCAAAAAACGTAAAACAAGGTGGCGAAAAACTGGACGTTGTCACCAGTCAGTATACCGAAAGTCCAGAACACAAACCAGCCGAATCCAAATCCAAAAATTCGAAGAAAAGGCAAAACAAACAGGACCACTAAAAACTTCCTTTTCAGAATGGCAAAAATGGTTATCTTTTGTAAAAGAATTTTTGCATCCTGTAAATATTAATCCTTTATTTGTTAAAAAACTTAACGATAATCGTCCTTATCTTAATGTTAACGTTTGTGGTCAGCAACTTCTTGCTCTTGCTGATACCGGTAGTACAGCTTCAATTTTAGGTTCTGCAGGTTTTAACCTTTTGCAGAAATTTAATATCCCAATTCAATATGAATCTATAGTCCATGTTACCACTGCAGATGGTAAGCCCCAAGATTTTCTTGGTTACGTTTTAGTCCCTGTTTCTCTCAATGGTGTTTCTAAAGAATTGAAAGTTTTAATAATTCCTTCAGTAACTCATACCCTTATCTTAGGTATGGATTTTTTCCAGCTTTTTAAAATTGAAGCAAATTTTAGTAACTTGTCCTATGTTGTACCGAACTCTATCTGCACCGTGAATACCATCCAACCATTCTCTGAACTGACTGGTTCCCAGAAAACAGAACTTCAGGAAGTTATTGAATGTTTTAAATCTATAGCTCCCAAGGATAGACTTGGCCGCACTCATCTATTGACACATCGCATAGATACTGGTGATGCAAAACCCATTGTTCAACGACAATATCCTTTGTCTCCTACTATGCAGGAACACTTGAACAAAGAAATTGATGAGATGCTGAAGCTCAAGGTCATTCAACCTTCTCAATCTCCCTGGTGTAGTCCCTTGTGGTTGGTACCTAAACGTTCAGGAAGTTTCCGTGTGTGTTTCGATGGTAGGAAGTTGAATGAAGTCACGGTCAATGATAATTACCCTATGCCTCTTATTGATAGTATTCTGAATAAATTACGGGATGCTAGGTATCTGTCTTCAATTGATTTGACCAAGGCTTTCTTTCAAATTCCTCTAGAAGAATCTTCTAGACCAAAGACTGCTTTTGCTGTATATGGTAGAGGTCTCTTTGAATTCACAGTTTCTCCGTTCGGTTTGAGTAACAGCCCTAAACTGATGGCACGGTTAATGGATATCGTCATTGGACCTTCCTTAGCTCCATTTTGTTTTGTTTACCTGGACGACATTATTGTGGCCACCCCTACTTTTGAGCTTCATGTTAAAACCTTGAAAGAAGTATATCGAAGACTTAGGGATGCCAATCTTACTATTAATTTAGATAAGTGTGAGTTTTGTCGGCCTTCTCTTGTTTATCTTGGTTTTGTTGTGGATCAACAAGGCTTGAGAACAGATCCTGAAAAAGTTTCTGCTATTATCAACTATCCGACTCCTAAAAACACTACTGAAATTAAACGTTTGATTGGTCTTGTCAGTTGGTATCGTCGCTTTATTAAAGATTTTTCTTCTATCTGCTCCCCTATATCTGATCTTCTACACGGTCGAAAAAAGGGTCAATCAATAACTTGGACTCCTGAAGCAGAGGCTGCTTTCAATGAGATCAAATCTCGTCTCACTTCTGCTCCCGTGCTTGCTAGCCCTGATTTTACAAAACCATTTGTAATTCAGTGCGATGCATCCGACACAGGTGTAGGATGTATCCTGTACCAAGAATGTGACGGTGTTGAACATCCAGTGGCGTACGCAAGTAAAACTCTTACTGCTTGTCAACGAAAATATACAGTCACTGAAAAAGAACTGTTAGCTGTCATTTTTGGCATAGAGAAGTTCAGGAGCTATATCGAAGGAACCAGGTTCACCATCGAAACTGATCACGCTTCCCTTATTTATCTTCACAATTTATCTAACCCTTCTGGACGTTTGACTAGATGGGCGTTGAAACTGTCTCAATTCGATTTTAACATCAAACACCGTAAAGGTTCCTTAAATGTGGTGGCAGATGCCCTATCCCGTTCTGTTGCTGAAATTTCTGTTATCGACGTTTCTACCTTTCAGCCTGATGACTGGTATACTTCTTTGATTAAGAAAATCGAAGAAAATCCAGCAACTTATCCTTCTTTCCGTGTCGAAAATGGTATTATTTATAAACATATCTTTTCCCGCCACAATATAGTTAGTAATCTCACTGACTGGAAAATAGTGGTACCTACTGCCAATCGACAGGAAATTTTAAAATTCTACCATGATAAGGAAACTGCCGCTCATTTAGGAATATCTAAAACTCTTTCTCGTATTTTAGAACTGTACTACTGGCCTCATATAAGAAAAGATGTCTATAAGTATGTTAAGAAATGCCCTGTTTGTGCTGCCTGTAAAAGTTCAAATTTACCTCAAGCTGGTCATATGGGATCCTACAAAAATATCCATTTTCCTTTTCAATGTGTTTCCGCAGATTTATTAGGTCCTTATCCCAGGTCTAAAAATGGCAACCAATATGTTTTAGTTGTTGTAGATTGGTTTACCAAATATGTCTTGGTTCATCCCATGTCTAAAGCTACCTCTAAAGGTATAACTAAGTTCATTGAGAATAATGTTTTCCTTATTTTTGGAGTACCTCAAATATTTGTTGTTGACAATGGAAGTCAATTCATTAGTAAGGAATTTAAGAAATTAATGGAAGATTATAGGGTTCAGAAAATTTGGTATAATGCCAAATATCATCCACAAGTCAATTTTGCTGAAAGAGCCAATAAGGTAATAGTAACATCAATTCGCTGCTATGTCCATGAGAATCATCGAACTTGGGATTCTTCTATCTATAAAGTTGCTCAAGCTATTAGATTGGCAAAGCATGATGTAACTGAGTATTCTCCTGCTTTTTTGAATTTTGCTAGGAATGTTCCTGTTACAGGAGATTTTTATGGGAAAATTTCAGATAATGAAAATAACATTCCTACCGTTTCTGATAAATCTCAGCGTATTGATGATGTCCAAGAACTTCCGAAACTGTTTGTTGATGTTCGTAAGAAATTACATCAAGCCTATCTTAAGAATGCTCGTCAGTACAACTTGAGAAAACGAGAACTTAAATTTCATGTCGGTGACAGGCTTTGGAAGAAAAATGTAACTCTATCTTCAGCTCCGGATAATTATTCTGCTAAACTGGCTCCTAAATTCATACCTTGTATCGTTTCTAAAGTTATATCGAACCTAGTATATGAACTTAAAGACATGGATGGAAAAAACCTAGGTCGTTGGCATGTAAAGGACCTAAAATCTGCTTTTATTGATAACGATTCAGATTTAACGGAGGAAGAATATTTCAGTGCTGATTCTGATGGGTCAGATAACTGATTATCTGTTTCTTCTCTACTCTATCTTATCTTATAATTATCTTACCTATCTGACATATATCTCTCTATCTTTTCATTTTGGGCTCTGTGGAGGGGGCCTAAGAATAACTCCACCATGGCATTACCAGATGTCAAGTAAAAGTCTTGAAACTGGCCACTTACAGAAATAATGACATCTTCAGGTAGAGAATTTATATCGATGTACTTTGTTATGTTTACCTCATTGCCTAACGTGTACAGTAACTTATCTTATGCATTTCAAGTTCAATTAACTTATTTTACATATCTTATTTTGTCAAGGTCATAAATTTGAGAGAATCGTTAATGTTGAGGTAGAAAGTAACTGTTGATTATAATTATATTTCTTGAATTTATTTATCTTTGATAATTCCTTATGGAACCTTTGAAATTTCAGAAAATAATTCTTCAACTACTTTTGAAATGATGAATACTATTCTGTAATTTTTTCATTCAAGTTTCTTGATTTCTTTCTTTGGAAAAACTCAGTAAGTAAATCTTTCAACATTTTTGGTTAAGATTCATCTCAATATTTTTATTTTCTCTCATTATCTCTTATCTTGTTATTGGACAGTTATTTATCTTTATTGTGAAGTACTGGACTTCTATACCGTAACGGTCTAATAATGGTTCAGTGGAACACTGGTTCCATTGATATTACCTTTTTCATTAGTGAAATGCTGTTTTCATGGATACTATCTTAACGTGATTCCTTGATGGAGTCTAGGAAAGGTCGATGACTTTGGACAAAATTTTTGTTTTTATACCTTGATACTTGTTACTGTACTATGTGGTTATCTGATGTCATTTATTTCTTGACGACTGGTCAATTTCAGAAAAACATCCAACAATTTTCTGTATCTTTTTATTTTGGCTCTGTGGACAGGGGCCTGAGAATTCTGCCACCATAGCATACACCAGATGGTAGGTAAGAGTCCTACGACTGGCCACTTTTGATATTACATAACATCTAGTAATTTATTTGCCATTGAAGATTGCCTCAGAATATTCAGATGATATCAGTCATGCAGTAGCTATCTCACACTATATCTTTTTCTTGGATCTGATATTCCATATCTTTGTGCCTAGGTGGCATGTTTTGACCAGTGGTGGTCGTATCTAGGAATTTTCAGTTCCGCTACCTGTGAGATGGTTGTACTCATGCTTTCATTATGAATGTACCTTGGTGGAGTCAATGGTGATTAATTACCTTTTTTATTGAGAGAGAAAATCGACTGACTGTGTTTTATACGTTTCATCCGTTACCATCTTCACAGATATGTATCTAGTATCTATCTCCCTATGGAACCTGTTACATTTTTCTGATAGTCAACAGTAGTAAAAGTGACAAACCATTCAGTTGTGCATTTTGTGATTGGAGTGATGTTTTTGAACTTTATATCTTTCGATATCTCCTTAAGGAAAATCTGTTGTTCAAGAATCAGACCTCCATTTTCATTGAATCTAGCATTACAGTTACGGTTGTCAGTTTTGTCTATTCTGTGTTCGATGACTTTTCCAAAATTATGTAGCATTTATCTTATATCTTGATGAATTGATTTCTTGTAGATGGTTGAAAATAACTGTTTTCTCAAGCAAACCAGTCAAGTTGAGTCCTCTTGATACTTTTATTATATCTAAACATTTCTTATCTTTATCTTTCTTGTATCTTTATCTCCTTATCTTTCGTCTCTATCTTAACTTTCTATCTTTTCTCTCTAGGGTATTTTTGGGGTTAATTGTTTTGTTGATTATGGGATGGCAGCTCCCTTGATGCTGGACGATCTTGTGGTGGGTTCGGCTTGGTGAGTCGTTTTGGCTGTTGAGGTTCCATGCTAATTCATCTGGGGTATCGATGTGGTCATAACGCAAACCTTCCACGCTGTTGGGAGTTTGGTTTTGCCAACGTAGTCACCATATTCGATGTCTTAGTAGTCTTGGTTGGAATTTTGATAGCGGGATCGATTCGATGGGTTGGGTCCACTCCACAAGGATCAGGTGTGAGTGAGTTAGATAGCAAACTTGGAGGTGGTTTCTATCTGGGTTTTTAACCTCCCATTCATTTGTATTGAATGTTGTGTCTGCTAAGGTACCAAGACTTAAGGCGGTTTGGTGTCATGCATTTCAATGCCTTCCCCATTTTTTTGTCTGTAGGAGACCTGGTGTGATGGGCGCGAGCATAGTTCAGTCCGGCAGCTTGACTTGTCGAGCAGAATCCATGGAAGGGTGAACTTGGGGGGTGTCGTGTGCGCTAGCGTGGAGGCCTAGGCCGGTCAGCGTGTGAAGCTCGCCTAAGAGCGGTCGTGCGGCACTACTGGGGGATCCTGAGCTCCATGGATTCGTCGCGACTGAGGACTTGTTCGCTGCATCAGACTCAGGAGGATCTCCGAATTTTTTTGTATGGGCTTTGTGGTTTAGCCACTTTCAGCTTGGTAGAGCTACATCTTACCCCAATTGAAGTGGACAATTGGCTATCTCTGTCTTATATACTTTTTTATCTTAACTTCATTTCCTTTTTTGTTTCCACACGTGAATTCTTGTGGGGTTTCTGTTAATGTTGTTGTGGTTGGGGTGGTGCTTCAACATTGAACTCGGGGACGAGTGGTATCAGATGTTTCGATGGCGCAGCATTTTCATCTAGCAGCGAAAAGATCATCTGATCTGAGTTCGGTGTTGGATGATCACTCTCAGCTTCCGCTTCAGGGACAGAAGGCCTGCAACAACTCACAGGCACCAGTTTAACAAAGTTATGTTGACTGTTTTATAGATTGAAAATTTTTCGTATGGTACTACAAATGCAATTATTCATTTATCCACTATGAGTTCACTCCCTGTCAATTTACTGGTTTAGTACTCGTATGCTCGTAAATAAAAAATTTGTAAACTCCTAGAGTTTTCAAATTTTTTCACCGGGAAGAGGTGGTGTGTAACGGAAATTCCGTTCCATTGTTCAAGTTTTTAAAATTCTGTATCGAGGCAATGCCGGAACAATAGTCACTTCCTATTCCGACCTGGAGTGTAGATCGCTTGCGCGAATATGAGATACGAATGATTTGCTTCGATTTTTGAGCGATCGGGAAGATTAGCAGCCCTTTTTGGATTCGATCTTTCGACGAGTTGATAGGTTTTGGATTGGGTTGAAAGCAGTTATTATCTGGTAAAAGACCTATTTATCTCTCATTATTATTTGAATTGAACAGGAAAAGTGGATTGAATATCTTGCTAATTATTTAAATGATACCTTGCTGTACCTTGTAATTTGCAGTGTACCGAATTGCATGGTTAATTTTTTTGAGGCAACAGGTGATTGAGGTTAAAACCTTATATTTCCATTTATTTAAATAATCTTCGCATAGAATTTGATTTCAGTGTAGATTCCAGATTCGGGATCTGTCCGTTCGAATATTGAGGAGAATATTTTTGGTAATAAGTAAAATATTGGTTCTTTTCAAATTTAATAACTGAAGCCATCTTATTTCATCTCATTTTTAAATTTCCTTCGGGGACAGGAACTTGATAATCGATATCGTGCGAACACGAAATTTTGCCTTTTCATCTGTTTAAACAGTGTCTACTCTCTATACCTTTTCCAGCAATCAAATAACTATTATTCCTGTGACCTGTGACTGACTGAGAGTATCCTGCCCATTTCTATCTCAAGAATCATTACCAAGAACTTGTAGAGGAAACCGGAGTTGACTGCTAGCCACAGCCGGAGAAGGAACTATCAGAGGAATTCCTCAGGTGAGCATTTATTTTCTATATATTATGATCTATAGTTTCTCTTTGGGAAATAAATGCGAATCTGAGAGAATTTGTTCTCTGTCTCACTGTGCTGTGCAGCGTTCGACCTCGTGGACTCTACCATTATTTTTTTTATTAAATATTCAATCACTAGCCTGTGCAATTTATATCTGAGGGTCTACCAGGTAATTTCTCTTTCTTGCCATACCTGCAACTACAGCTCGTATTGAATGTAAAAGTACCTTTCTCTGAATTCATTAGTATCTGACATTAAATTGTTTAGGAGTTGTCCACCTAAACCTATCTTTCTTTGAATTCATTAATATCTGGCATATATAGCTAATACCTATCTTATATTTTATTAACATCTTAGTATCACTGCCTTTCTGTCAGAAGGTTTGAGAGCTTACCTGATAAAATTTGCATCTCTAGAGCCTATACGAAATTTTGACAATTTATCAGAGATCGATTCATTTTTTTTTCTTCACAATAGTTGCATATTGATATTGGATAGATTTTCAATGGAAAATTGATTTATTATCAGTCAATTATTTGCAGTAGTATTGAAAATAATTTTTTCTTGAGAATATACATTCTCTGGCATAATTTTTTTATTATCAAATTTCTAGCAACCTTTACTTGGTTTTAAAAGTAAAATCGTGCTCATTAAGGTTCAGAATATACCCCTAAGGTACTAAGGATATCCTTCGTTCCCTGAAAATATTGTGTATATATCTATTCTGATTCATTCCGTTTGCTTCGCATGCCATTGAGGAAATCCAATACTGGGTCGAGGATTGGTAACAACAAAAGTATCCCGTTGTCCAGAGAAGATCAAAGAGGCTCAGTTGATAAGCACAAGCAATCGTCCTGCTTCGTAGAGACCAGTTAGTAGCTATTGGTCATCATCGTTGTCAAGCCAGGAACGACTCCAAGTGACTTTTATCAACGAGCCCATCAAATTCTAGCTCAACAGCGCTCTGTAAGGACCAGCTTCGTACAAACCAACCACCCAGGTATTAACCAGCCAGGACCACGTTCGGTTGAATCAGATTTAGAAAAATTTGTAAATATTCTGAATTTTCATAGCCTTCAGCTTTTATTTATTAGCCTTCAGCTTTTGTTCAGTTATTAGCCTTCAGCTTTTGTTCATTTATTAGCCTTCAGCTTACGATTGTTTTTTTTCTTTTATAATTAAAGTTGTTAATCTTTGCTGATTATTTGTTCTGTTTCCTCACCCAAGCTAGACAATTTTTTTTGGTAGTAAATTCTTTGAATTTTTAATTATCCTAATTTTCATAATTTCATTGCTACCTGGCGCCCACTTTCTGAGCCAGTCAAGTCAACTATGAGATATTGGTAATAGTCAAATGTAATCTGCCTTCGACTGTTACCAATCATTTGTTGAACCTTACTCACACCCTCACCGTATCAAACTGAGCAGCCTATCAGCACCTAAGTGATAACTTCCATTATTTTAATATATACTCACATTTGCATTTTGAAATTTTGGAGGGTTGCACTCTGCAGTAATAATGTGTGATTGACACAATCGAAAGCTTTAGTCATATCGCAGAATACTGCCGCCACGTTCTTGCCTACATTGATGTTGTTGTATGCCATTTCTAGACAATTAAACATGGCATCAGACGTATTCTTGTTATTCCTGAATCCAAATTGTTCATTGCTTATTAATTTGTTTGCTTCAAGATAATTTATCAGGCGAATTTTTACGAGCTTCTCTATCACTTTTCCTAGAGTCGGAATAAGAGAGATGGGTCTGAAGTTTGATGGATCTTGAGTATCACCTCCTTTGTGAAGAGGAATTATCACACTTGTTTTCAAAAACTCAGGAAATGTACCCTTTTTGAACCCGTCATTAATCAGCATTGAAAGTACTATCAAAGCCGAATGAGAAAGATTTTTAAAGATTTTTATTGACAACTCATCGTATCCCACAGCATTTTGATTTTTTATCGATTTGAAGACTTCAATCAACTCTGATGGAGTGGTGTCATAAAATATACAAGACGAGACAATTTTATTTTCTCTAAGATATGAAAGGGGATTTTGGTCAGTTTTTAGATTTTGTGTTATAGATTGCGCAATGTTGCAATAAAATGAATTGAATTGGTCGGAATCTATGGACCACTGTGGTTGCTTATGAAGAGATTTTCCTCTCAGTTCATTGACTATACTCCAAGTTTCCTTTGTTGTGTTCTTCGCATTTTCCAGCCTATAAAGGTAATACAAATCTTTTGCTTTCTTAATAACCGCTCTATATATCTTTCGATATTTATTATAGTAGTCGATAAAGAAATCATCATTATAATATTTTCTGATGTATTGTAATGCCCGCATGTTATTACACGATTTTTTTATTCCTTTCGTTATCCACTGCTTCTTATGCCGGGTCCAGACCAAACAGACAAAAAGTTAACACGAGTTTGAGACAAAAACACGACAAAATTGCAACAAAATATTAAGGTATTCAGACAAGACAAAATTAAGACAAACTGTCCACACCACAACGACAAATGTGCAACAAAATTTAGTTGATGGGAAGTCTAACCATGTGGCGTTTCCACCAGGAGGAAAATTCAAAAAATGAAGATTTATTGCTAGCCACCAGTTGTTATATCCTCCTTTCCTCTTCATCCAATGTTGAAAAAATAAAACGCAAACGTTTTTGGATGAAACCAAGCTTAAAAAAGCGAGGAAGTTATTCCATAAATGAATTGTTAGTTCAGTTACGTGAGGATAATATTGGACTAAGTGGTGAAATTCGTTCAAGCTTTAAGAATTTTCTAAGAATGTCCAACGAAGATTTCGAGAATCTGATATGTCTTGTTGGTCCTGCAGTTACCAAAAGACATACTAACCACAGAAATGCTATAAGTGTAACAGAAAGGTTAGCAATAACTTTAAGATTTCTACCAACAGGCGATTCCTACCACAGCCTCATGTATCTTTCAAAAGTATCAAAGCAGTCCATATCTGTAATAATACCCGAAGTTTGTGAAGCTTTAATTAACAGTCTTAGTGGTTCTGTAAAGGTATGTATAATTTTTGTACGTAATTGGTTTGTGTTAATACGCTCTAACATAAACGCCATATTTACTGTATGAAACAAATTTTTAATACAAACGAAATCAGTAATGCTGAAACTAATGTTGAATCCAACAGACATCATTCGCATACATAAATAATTTGTATTCTTGTTTATATCTTGCAAAGTTGAAATTTATTCTTTTTCTTGGTCTGATATATACTGAGAATGTTGTGTGTGGCCGCTGGGTGGATTTGAGACTAAATTTTGTGTTTCGACGGTGGGTGGATTTGAGTATGAATGTTGTGTGTCGATGCTGGGTGGATTTGAGTATGAATGTTGTGTGGTGACGCTGAATGGATTGGAGTATAAATGTTGTGTGTTGGCGTTGTGTGGATTCACGCCACATCAACACAACTACATTTGTGTGATTTTTCACTGATTCACTACCTGGTCACCTAGTTTTGTCAGCGCGCACCGTCCACACTGCGCCGACAACTTGTCGTAAAATATGCAGACAAAACAGAGACCCTTTGATCTTTACCGACTGGCGACGGGACTTGCAACAGTCTCCGAATTTGGAAACAAAACACAAATAAGACAAAAATGTCGCAGAAATGTATCGGATTTGTCGCCACTTTGTCGCGGAACATGAATGTTCTTGTCTTGTCGTTGTTTTGTCTGCTTGGTCTGGACCCGGCATTAGATTTCCTCCGAATTTTTTGCTTGGGAAATGAACACTGAAAAAATCTCTTAATATTCTCGTAAAATTCGCTAAACGGGTCTGTTGAAGACTCAATAGAAAACCAATTGAAATTATTGCACAACGAGTTGAATTTATCATAGTTGGTTTTACTGAAGAGCCGACCATATTTAGTCTTTTTGGTATCAAAACGTACAATATCCACCATTCTTATCTGAGCAGTGATAGCTTGATGATCTGACAGATTGGCGTGTTCAACTTTACATGACACATCGTTTTCATCTAAGGAAGTACAAAAGTAATCAATAATAGATTCTGAATATTTGCTAATTCGTGTCATTTCAGTGACATGCATTCTTAAATTGTAACAAGTGAGAGTAGTAGTTAAATCTCTCACTGATCTATTTTGTGTGTCTTCAAAATTCAAGTTGAAATCGCCAGTCAAAATAATATTATTCGTAGGAGGAATTTTTGATAATAGAGTATCCAATTTTGTGAGGAACACAGAAATACTACTTGTATTATGCATACGAAAATACTTATCGTTAACGTTTCGGAAACTGAATCCGCTTCCGTTCTCAAAACTTATACGCAAATTCCTGTTCAAATGCAAATTTCTCTTGTAGACAATCTTCCTATTTGACATTTGTCAAATATTTCAAATTTGACATAAAATTTTGTCCTTCAGGTGAGCAGCTATCCGCAATCTATATCAAGCGAACTCATAGATATGCATTCTTTATCAGACAGCATGATGAAAGCAAATTCCTCAAATTTTCGTTTCCTGTCATTGTTCTCTTTCGTCCTAATTTCAGTGGGAATTCATGCTACAGTGTGATCTCCATCGGCAGTAAGAATGTGTTCTGATAATTTAGAACCACTTATCTGTCTGTTCCTGATGTACTTTTTTTGTTCACTCTTTCGCACTTCCAATGGTCGAGACGTTTCACCGATATATTTTTAACCGCACGAACAAGCAATCTGATAAATACAATTTTTTGTGTTTTCCGTTGTGTTATTTGGTTTGGTTTGTGTCACTTTTGACCTCGGAGTATTTGTTGTTTTGAATGTTGTTCTAATATTATACCTGTTGCCGATCCGTTTCATCTCCCAGACAAACGAGGACATAATATAATGTTTGATACAGGTTGTGTATTATGTGTAGGTTGTATGTCTTCATTGTGGACTGTGTTCGGATTTTAAATTTCTGAAAAAGTTTTTTCTATGAAATTTTCAGGAAATCCATTTTTTTCAATACTGATCTTATGAAGTTCATCTCATCACTGATTTTTTCTTGTGAGTTACATACAATTTTTGTTCTATCATGAAGGCATTTTACTATTCCTTTTTTGACACTTGTGTGGCGGTTTGAGGTGTTGGTATGTGTTTTCTCTCGATATACTCTTGTACCTACATGGTGTGTCGATCTCCTTATCATTACATCTAGAAATGGAAGTTAATTTTTATTTTTTGTTTCAATAACAGACGCAGCAACTTTTTCGGGTAGATTGAAAATCTAGTAACCATACGAAATTATTGAAATTATGTCAAGAAAAATTCACATGTTTTTCTAATGATATATATCTCTATAATGTCGTAACTTCGATTGGAATCCGTTACTGGATCACTTTATAAACACAAAAAATAGCCAACAACTTCCTTGAATTGAAACAATACCCGCTTTGCTGTTGCGTCTTATTCAAGATTAATTAATAGGCTACTTATATTTATCATTACAACGACATGTTCACTTAGTTCTTCCGAAAGAAATTTATTCACTTTCGAACCGCTACATGAAGTTTAATCTAATATCTTTCAATTCTACGTCATATCAGAACGCTTTCTGTTTCACATATAGTCGTGAGCATACTTGAAAACTGGCTATGCTATGAATCAAATCGTCATCATCAAATCAATCGAGTAGAAAAGATTATTATTTTCCTATAATATTCTGCATTCGTTACACAGAAAAATAAGAACTGAGTACGAGCCATCCGAAACTGGAACATGTTTCATGTTTCCATCACTATAGGGAAGAATATCGACCGATGAGGGCGCTGGTGGTGGTTAAACTATATCCACCATTTTGAAATAGTTACCTTGTTTACATTTGTGAAATAACGCGCCAAACCGAAATCCATTCATCAGTTGCCCTCGCTAGACAAGATTTTGTTGTTTTTTTCATTGTAGGAATTTTTTCTCGTGAAGGTTAATATAACTGTGTTCATGATGCTTTGAATAGCCGCACAATACCATTCATTGGAGGTGAATATAGATGCATTGTGTTTTAAAATCTAATGATATTTATTCCAGGACCTTTTTTAGTTTTAGTGTAGTGTTAGTGAACCAAAGAGGCTTTCATTACATGGATGATGAAATGCGCCATAACTTCGCCTAAAAATAGACAAACAGACTCACCAGGTAACAAGAAATCATCTCTCTTGAAATGCAAGTAACACAGTTTAATTTTCCAAGCCTTGTACCTGTCTATTTTCTCTTTCAATCCACTTTCCGTGATATTTCCCACCAAAGATGTATTTCTCTTTGGAAACGTGTGGAAAGACAACTTTGGATTTCGATTCCTAGAGTTGCGGCAACTTGGCACCCAACACTTTATACGGCTCACTGAGCGATCTGCATCCATGATTGTTTGTTATTATTATTCAATAAAATTACAACTTCAGATGAGATTTTCCAAATCAACACTAAAGAACTCAATAAATTCACACACATAAAATGGAAGCCATTTGTTTGTGAAATTATAGCAGTGCGTTATATTTCCGCCAGACGTCGCATAAAATTATGAACTTCCCAATTGTGGTTTCAGTGATTTTTAAGCAACCATTCATTTTAACTTCTTGGTGATGAATATCATCTATAATAATGAACAAGTTTTGACTGACTGTGTCGGATATCCATGAATTTGTAGTCAAGATGTGAAGATCTATGTCATTGAACAAAATGAGTGAACCTTGTATCTGTAAATAGCGACATCGAGTAACTTTGAGAACAGTGCATAATAATAATAATGTTTCTTTTTATTTTCACAATCTCTTATAGAGTTCAGGTATATGAAATTCAATAGATAATGAAGACTCACTGAGCGAAATTCAGTACCTTATCTATTACACCTGGGTATAATACGTTCTGCTGTTTCATTTAACTGCGTATCCCAACCAGTTATTGAACATCGCACCGAAATGATTGATTTCAAATATCGAGAAACATATTCGCGTACAATTAAACCGTATAGTGTATTTATGGCACTGTTCAACATGGCGGCGTCTGGTAAAACGAATGAAGACGTAGCTCCCAATGAAGTATGTAAAAAATGCGAAACTGTTGCCCTAACTGGCAAAAAGTGTGTGAACTGTGACACAATAATACACGCAGGTTGTATGAAGTACCTAAAAAATGTTATTAATATTGACAATAATCAAATAATGTGTTGTGGATCTCTGTAGAGTGATAAATACGAAATAGAGAGTGATATTTTACATAATGCAGGTGATATTCAAGATAAAAAGGTAGATATGCAAATCTTCAATTATATATTGAATCAGAAAGACATCATAATCAATGAATTGAGAGAAAAAAATCGATTTACTAAATAAGCATATTGAACTCGTTACCGAAAATAATAGCCTGAAACTAAACAAATCCGTTTCCTTATCTACAGAAAGTCAGATATCAGTTCCAATAAAAAATAAAGTGGCCGATAAAGCAGTACCTGACAAAACGAAACAAAAAATTGTTTGGGTTCAGCCAGAGGAGATTTCAAATACGAGCAAAAAGGCGAATCCCCTTGTGAATGAAAACAAAGGGAATTCCCCAATAATGAAACGAAATGAAGTATCAGCTGCCCTCATGCTTGAAGAAACATCATTAAAGCTCAACGAATGCATTAATTTTGAATAGGGACATTCCAAGAAATTCACAAACACCCAATGATCCAACATCTTCAAAATGTGATAACATGCTGAAAGCAGAAGGAATAGAAATAGAAGACAGATGATAACTGGGAACAACAGAGAAACTGTAGCTGTTAAGGGAGTTCCAAAATAGGTCACTCTTCATGTCTGCAGAGTTGACAAGGAAACTACGGTTGCATCCCTCACAACTTTACTCAAGGAGAATTTTCCAGAAGCAACATGTGAAACCATAAATTCCCGTTTTCCTGAAATCTACTCATCTTTCAAGGTACGAATTCTGGAAAAAAATTTCAAGAAGGCAATGAATCCGAGCGTGTGGCCTTATGGTGCTTGTATAAGCCGTTTTTTAGATCGCAGGACGACGGCCAGGCGAGAGGTATGACCGATTTAGTATTCGAACCGAATCTTTTATTATTGGACATCCAGTGTTTAAATAATGAAAAAATTAATGTTTTACATGCAGACATTGATGAATTTGATTTGAACTTTATCTGTATTACCGAAACATGGTGCAAACGAGAGTCAGTTAACACATTTCATTTCAATGGCTTTTCTCTAAGTAGCAGTTATTGTAGAGGTGAAATGGAGGGTGGAGGCGTTGCTATACTGACAAGAAATATAAGAGGCATAAATAAACTTGATTTAGATGACTATTGTATTTAGAGGGATTATGAAGTTTGTGGTATTTCATATAAACTAGATTCAGTTAAAACAATAATTATTATATGTTGTTATAGATCCCCTTGCGGTAATATAAATATGTTTTTGAACAAGATGTATGACTTACTTGTTGATATTTTCGAGCCGAATTTCAATTTGTTGGTATGTGGGGACTTCAATTTGGATGGTTATTGTAGTCAACCTTCTAGAGATCTAACAAAATTATATAATGTTTTCGAATCCTTCAATATGAAGCCTATGGTTCATTGGCCAACGAGAGTAACGCAAAACGCGTTCACAACTATCGATCAGCCACCGCCTGAATTTTCGAATGATTAATAACAGGCTGAAACTCCATGAGTAGGTTCGGTTTGACGAGACGCCCAAGTTTTCCCTCTGTGAAAATTCTCGTTAGAGGTAGCTAACGTACTGCGCAGCTGTGAAACATGTCGATTCGGCGGGGTGTCGAAATTGTCGGACTAACAGTCACTTTTTTATTCACATATTAAGATAATTGGAAAATACACTCGGAAAAACAATTGTCCTACAAAATGGATGGTTTGACTGGAGCGTCCTCCACTCCGAATATGTCGAAAAAACGAGGTCACAAAAATTATTAATAACCAGCTGTTTTTTTAATGCAGCTTAGTAAATACTTGTATAATGAAATGGCCACATAGTCCTACAAATTTAGTGGTACGTTTTCCCAGTCCTACGCTTGGAAGTTGTCGATACCACGGTAACACTTTTTTCATCAATAACCGTAGGACAAAGATAACACATGATAGGTTAGTGCATATTTTGCCCAAATCAAACAGTGTCCTACCAAAAGATGGGTATGTATTGCTAGTCCTACAAGAATACTGAAAATAACATTCGTAGTTGTCGTTTTGGGTCATTTGGGACACATGTATTCGTGAGTAGAATCAATAGTTTTTCAAAATAATCTAATTGTAGTTGCATGAACTGTAGGTATATATGACCTGATAGAATAGAAGTGAAATATACAATATGATATAATGATATTATTATCTGTGGGAAAAAATAGTTGAGGCTTTCGCGGCCGAGGTTTTCAGTATCACTACTTTTATTCGGGTTTGAAGGCCGTCGTTTTTTGGAATTTCTTCCTGACGTTTCGCTGGCTCGAGTGGCTAGCTTCTTCAGAGGTTCATTCATCTTGGAATTCACTCCGATGACTGGAGATTGTTTCTTCGCAAGTTGTATTTATGCCGATTCAGGTAGTTTGCGGTGCTAATTATTCCATTCGGATTAGGGGAATCGTCATTAATATTGATTACCTTGTTTACTTCCTGTGGGTTCGGAGAATAATCATCATTAATATCTGAAGAACTACCTGCAGTTATTATCGATTTTCTTAAAATGGGATTCCATATTCGGTTGAGGTTGACAGCTTCTTCTTTTCTGTTGAAATTATCCGTGTGTTTGTGGATTTCTATTGCCTCCCGTACCAGTCGGCTATGGTATCCCTGGTTGGGTGCAATCAGTTTTGCATTTTCAAACAGAATCCTGTGGTTTCCCTCACTAAGTGCGTGTTCCGCCACAGCCGACTTGTCAATTTGCCCTAGTCTGCAGTTTCTCTCATGTTCCTTTGGGAACATGGGAACTAGGCTAAAGGAACATGAGAGAAACTGCAGACTAGGGCAAATTGACAAGTCGGCTGTGGCGGAACACGCACTTAGTGAGGGAAACCACAGGATTCTGTTTGAAAATGCAAAACTGATTGCACCCAACCAGGGATACCATAGCCGACTGGTACGGAAGGCAATAGAAATCCACAAACACACGGATAATTTCAACAGAAAAGAAGAAGCTGTCAACCTCAACCGAATATGGAATACCATTTTAAGAAAATCGATAATAACTGCAGGTAGTTCTTCAGATATTAATGATGATTATTCTCCGAACCCACAGGAAGTAAGCGAGGTAATCAATATTGATGACGATTCCCCTAATCCGAATGGAATAATTAGCACCGCAAACTACCTGAATCGGCATAAATACAACTTGCGAAGAAACAATCTCCAGTCATCGGAGTGAATTCCAAGATGAATGAACCTCTGAAGAAGCTAGCCACTCGAGCCAGCGAAACGTCAGGAAGAAATTCCAAAAAACGACGGCCTTCAAACCCGAATAAAAGTAGTGATACTGATATCTGTGGGAATACAGCCTAAATTGGAATCTTCAGTACTAAATCCTTTCTATACCGACAAAACGCGGCAAATTCGAATATTTGTGATGAAACAAAATGCGAGAAATTTGAAAAACCTATATAAGTTCAAAATGCAAGAAATTAAAAAAGCTGATATAATTATTTCTTCCATGGAGGAGCACATATCTGACGAATGACAATGACAGAATGACGCATATTAGCATATTGTATGGGAATACTAGATATCCATTGAGAATACTAGGCTACTAAAAAGAATCGAAAAGTACTTAATTTGGTAGAATACTACTTAAAATCCCAACCCTGTTGGGAAGGGAACCCAAGGGCAACCGACGCTTTCGGGTACCAAACTTTGTATGTATACAATAGCACGCGCCCGACACGTATTAAGAGAATCTCATTTCAGCGGTAACTTTGGAATTCGTTTCTCGATCTACTCTCACCAACGACTTATACTGGTAAAATTATTTGATTTTATGAAATGTACATGTTAACAGAATTCGGTGATTTACTCTGTAAAACTCCAAACTGCGAGAAATGCGTCAAGTGAGTTTTTAACAAAATATATTTATTCGTGGAAATACATACCACTTTTTGTGTGGGACAGTGGTGAAATTGTGTTCCACACTTTATTCCCGATGAAAACAAATTTAAATCAGGTTGTTATTAATGAAAAAAGTGTTACCGTGGTATCGACAACTTCCAAGCGTAGGACTGGGAAAACGTGCCACTAAATTTGTAGGACTATGTGGCCATTTCATTATACAAGTATTTACTAAGCTGCATAAAAAAAACCAGCTGGTTATTAATAATTTTTATGACCTCGTTTTTTCGACATATTCGGAGTGGAGGACGCTCCAGTCAAACCATCCATTTTGTGGGACAATTGTTTTTCCCAGTATATTATCCAATTATCTTAATATTTGAATGAAAAAGTGACTGTTAGTCCGACAATTTCGACACCCCGCCGAATCGACATGTTTCACACCTGCGCAGTACGTTAGCTACCTCTAACGAGAATTTTCACAGAGGGAAAACTTGGGCGTCTCGTCGAACCGAACTGACTCACGGAGATTCAGCCTGTTATTAATCACTCGAAAAATCAGGCGGTGGATGCTGGACTATTAGTAATTTCACAAACCACGGAACATGTTGTGTTTTCTGTTTGATTTCGGAGTGACGAAATATTCCAACCGGATGGCCGTGCAACCTAAACGTATATACAGTAATGATGCGATTCAAAAATTTGTCACTGACATTGAGAATGAGAAATGGACAGGACTTTTTGATATGAATGAAGTAGACCAAGCTTTTGAGTACTTTTTTGAAATATTTTTATTTTATTTTGATATCCATTTTCCTAAAAAGTGCAATAAAATCGATTTTCTTAAAAATAAATGGATAAATCAGGAAGTTGAGTCGTCCAGCCAAAATTTGAAAGACCTACATATGTTGAAATTGAAGTTTCCGGAGTTAACAGATATGTATAGAAAAGCAAAACAAATACATGAACATTTGATTATTACAACAAAAAAAGAGTATTTTCAAAATAAAATCAATAAATCCGACAATCCAACAATGTCGGCATGGCAAATAGTTGCTGAACTATCATAAAACAAAAACTGTTCGAGATGAAATCGAATTAAAAGTGGGGGACTATTTCGTGAATGAACTTATTTAATAATTACTTCATAGAAGAACCCCGAAATATCGTCAACCAAATCGACTGTAAAGGTCCTGATTCAGATTTCTTTATTCAAAAGATTGCAACATCATGTAACTCTTTTTTCCTCACCCCGTATGTCCAAGCAGAGCTATATGACCTACTACGAATAAAAATGAATGATAAGTTTTTTTCAGGCCATGATGAAGTACCCATGTTTCTCTTGAGAAAAACACTCCATATCCTATCCAGTCCACTTTTACATTTGGTGAACTTATCATTTTCCACTGGCCACTTTCCAAATATTTTAAAATTTGAAAGAATTTCACCAGTATTCAAAAAGAAGGACAAACATTCAGTAGAAAACTATGGACCAATAACAGTACCATCAAGTTTTTCGAAGGTTTTCGAATACGAGTTCCTAAACAGGCTTCTTTCATTTTGTTATGAATTCAATATTTTCTCTAAAAGCCAACATGGTTTTCTTAATAAAAGATCGACCACAACAGCAGTTCATTCATACTATGATAAAATAATCGAATTTATTGAGGCGGGCGAATGCCCTGTGGGAATCTTTTGTGATCTTAGCAGGGCATTCGACTGCGTCAATCATTCTATATTACTCGAAAAATTGGATAAATATGGTATCAGAGGGCTACCTTTGGACTGGATTTCGAATTATTTAACGTATAGAAAACAATATGTCACGTTGAATAATAAAAATTCTGATATGAAGTATATTGATCTTGGTGTGCCCCAAGGCTCAGTTTTGGGACCGGTATTGTTCATCCTTTTCATCAATGATCCGAGTATTTTATCAGTACCGGCATCATTAACTTTATATGCAGATGATACATCCGTGATCATATCAGATAAAACCGATCTAGCCTTGACAGATAAATGCAACACAGTTTTTTCCAGATTGCACGAATAGTATTCTGCAAATCAGCTGTTTCTGAATGTTGGAAAAACACAATCGATAAGGTTTCATAACCGTCAAAAATTGTGTCAGGATATCACATTCGGCTCAGATGAGGCCTCAACGCATTATGTCTCAAGTAATAGTAACTCAGATGAGGCCTCAACGCATTATGTCTCAAGTAATAGTAACGTTATAACGTTTCTAGGATTTCAAATTGATTCATGTATGGACTGGAAAATTCACTGTCAATCACTGATATCAAAAATGAATTCATTATCATATCAATTCAGAACCACTAGGAAAGTATCGGAAATAAATCAGCTACTTGCACTCTATTATGCACAAGCTGACAGTAGATTGCGATATGGTATATGCCTATGGGGTTTATCTGTATCCTCGCACGATGTTTTTATCTCCCAGAAGCGAGTTTTGCGTTCTCTCGTTGGTTTATCGAGCGGTACAAGTTGCAGGGATGTCTTCAAAAACCATAAAATTTCAACACTACCTTCATTATTTATTTTTGAACTCTCTGTATACTCATTCGAGAACAGAGGAACTTTATTCAGTACCAATAAAGTCAGACATCAATTTGATACCCGAACCAAAAATGACCTTCATGTACCTTTTAATAAACCTAGCGTATCATTCAACTCTCCTTCCTCTATGGCGCCCAGGGTATTTAATAAATTGCCTAAATATATAAAAGACAGTAAATGTATTAAACTATTTAAAAAACAATCGCGAGAATTTCTACTAGAAAAATGTCTGTATAGTGTTGAAGAGTTTATGTCGTAGAACCGTAGCGTCTTGTTTGCAAGCTTTTATTCTGACATGTTGGCATGTTTGTTTCAGAGTATTTTTAGGACAATTCTCATCGGGATAGACATTTTTTATTTTTGTTTTCAAACCTGTGATTTCAGATTTTTGATTATGTCAGAATAAGTAAATTTTTCGTGTTTTTATATTTACCTAGATTTAAGTTATTGACTATTCCTATACAATGTTGTGTTGTCTACTGGAAAATAAAGATCTTATCTTATCTTATCTTATCTTATCTTATCTTATCTTATCTTATCTTATCTTATCTTATCTTATCTTATCTTATCTTATCTTATCTTATCTTATCTTATCTTATCTTATCTTATCTTATCTTATCTTATCTTATCTTATCTTATCTTATCTTATCTTATCTTATCTTATCTTATCTTATCTTATCTTATCTTATCTTATCTTATCTTATCTTATCTTATCTTATCTTATCTTATCTTATCTTATATTATCTTATCTTATGAGCATTCACAAAATATCTTCGTGCACGATATATCACGAGAAAGAAACTTCATCTGTAATATTATCATCGAGCAACAAACGTATGATGAGATTAGAAAGTTATTGCACATCATCTGGAGTATACGGTATTCCGTACAAAGACATGTACGCATGCGCAATAGTGAACAGAATTTGTTAAGTTATAAAATCGTATATATAGCGCTAAGGTATAACATATAGGGTATACATTCTGCAAGTTAGCAAAAACTCTCTATTTTCTCTTCTGCTTCCCCTTTCGATTCCAATTCTCCAGCTGCCTTTTGGAATCATTATGACCACTGAAATTTCCTGGGATTGGAATATTTCTGCCCGTGTCTTGAAACCACGTGATGGATCTAAAGAAAAAGAACAATATCACTTGGACCAAAATTTATAATTCGTTTTTTATTTAAAACTTTCCGTTTTGAACGATGATTATTTCGAGTCGAGCCTCTGAAGTTATTAACAGCGTTTTGCGGGTTATTTCCTATCAATTCCTCAATTTTTCAGGTCCCATCGGAAGTGCCCTAGTAGACAAATATGGTTGCCGTTCAATGACAATCGTTGGAGGAATCGTATGCACAGTTGGCCTCACTCTCAGTTCCTTTGCCAGATCCATCGGAGTAATGTATCTAACTTTCGGGGTCATTGGTGGATTGGGATTGACTCTATGCTTCGTTACAGCGGTAGTTTCCATCGCTTTCTGGTTCGAGAAAAGGAGAACAATTGCGCTAGGATTGGCCGCAAGTGGGACTGGGTTCGGAACAGCAATTTATTCCCCTCTGGCGACTTGGTTTCTAAACGAGTACGGTTGGAGGGGCACTTTGCTGCTGACGGCTGGATTATTTGCCAATTTGTGCGTTTGTGGGGCTCTAATGAGAGATCCAGACTGGATCATCGAAGAAGAGTGAGTTGCTTTTCAATTGCCAGGAAAAACCTAGAATAGAAATCTAGTTCGTAATTCGATTAATCTGTTGTCGATACTTATCAAAATTTCCAGAAGGTGGAAATACTGGGTTGATAATGTGACTTCCGTGGGGTTTCCAAACTTTTAATGTCTTTCGAAGATCCCTATTTTTATACATTTTCCAAATATACCGGTGATGAAACATCAGAGAAAAATCAGTAACCAATTGATTCCGATCGAACAGAAATGATAGCTTCATGAATTCCAGGAACAAGGAGAGGAAGTTGAAGGAACGACGTGAATCGAGTACATTCTCAATAGATACAGAGGGTCTCGAAGATATAAAACACAATTTGGAGGGGAATGAGGTGGCGCAGTATCTCCTTCAGGATATCGACACTTGTTTCGACCTCTCGAAAGTTCACAGATGTAACTCTGTCATAGATCTACCAACATTCGTACGGAAAAATGAAGAAGTACGTACCAAAACTCATTCGATTATCTGTTTCAATCAGATTGATTTCAGGTTCCATTGGAGGTTCTAAAACAGCTCAGCGAGAATAGGAATATATATAGCATCATCCTTGATAACTACCCTAACCTACTCTCATGCAAAATATCATCCGAAAAGGAACTCAATAAAATGTCAACTAATAATTATACATCCCGAATACCTGTGAGATTTGTTATGAAACTCAAGAAGACTGGAGAACTCACTCCCAAGAAATCCCATTTTGATATGGCTGAAGAGGAAAATACAGAGATCCCAAAAAATAATTTATTGGAAAGAAAAGATCCTGCAATTGATGAATCTGACTACAAGCCGATTCAACTACTCAGAAGCATATCAATAAAAGCAAGAAATCAAATCCAGCCACATATGTATTTGAAAAATATTAGATTCAAAAAAAATACCATCGGATTCAGAGGTGCCATGTTAAATATACCAAAATACAAAGTTAAAGCTTCGAGCTGTCCGGATATTTACAAAAATTCATTGTATACCTTATTCAACGAAAAAGAGGTGAGATATGAGCAAGAGGTATACAAACCCTGGCGTCATCATCAATATCATATAAAACTCTTGGCATAGGGCCTTAAGTCGATATCAGTGATATGAATTGGCATTTCTCATTATAAGCCCGTTTATTAGTTGAAGGGGTGTTGAAACGGTTATTAACTTTGTCATAGTATAAGATAGTTTCATACGCTTTATAGTATGTTCTTTGTTCGGGTACATTATGATTTCAATTGTTCATGTCATCAGATATTTTGAAATTTGGAATTGTCATTCTTTTATTAATTTCAGGATTTCTAATTTCTGAATGTAATCAATTGAATTTTCATCAAGTTGATCTCGATCCGATAAGTGGGATTTGATCCATGAATCGGTATAAAACATCAAGTGCAACCAAAAACCGATTCGAAACATACAAATAATATAGCAAATAGAACTGTCCCTTCGACCTCAGAAATATAAATACTTTTTGATTAAATTGTGTCTATATGCAATACCATAATCACTCCTTCAAATCATCATCTATTCAGCACATAAATTTGACTCTACAAATATATTTTTTTTTATTTTCAGACATGGTATGAGGAGCTACTGGACATCTTAAAGGGTTTAACGAATTTTTCATTATTTCTTGACCTACACTTTTGTCTACTGTCATTGTCTATGATGATTTTGTGCACATGGTTCGTAGTCCCATATTTTTATTTGGCAGAGCATATGACAAGAAGTGGGTACTCTGAAGCAGATGCTTCTCTCGTCATATCTGTTATTGGCATCACTAACACAATTGGAATGGTGAGTGTCCTCATTCTCTTCTTCTTCTTCTTTTTATCGACCTGTAGAACTGGCTCTTGGAGTAGAAATACGTTTGGTTTATCTAATTCCTTGGCAATTCAACCGTCTCTACTAGTGCCCGGGTGCATCGAGTTTAATCGGTTGATGTATGCACATCCATAATTTTTGAATTTTTGCTCAGCAAATGATTTGAGTGTATAATAATTTGATGAAATTCCAAGACCACATGTTGAGGGATTTGCTTAAAAGCAAGATTTTGAAAATTATAGAAATGCACGCATTTTGGTCAATTAAGCTTGATGTGGATACAAGTTGAGAATATTTCCAGGAAAAATGTAAACTCAAAAACCTCATAATCAAACACAGGAACAATATAGCACCTAAACAGTAAGCCAACATCCAGGTTTATTCTGTCCAGTTTGATCGGAACAATTGATCTCATGAAATTCGAAGAACGAGTTGTATTTGAAGAGATTATTATTTGAACAACCAAAGAAGGAAATGTAATAATAAGAAAATGTACAATTATTTAAAACACGATTTTTGTGAATGGATCGGGCAGCAGAAACACTCGATGTCTCTTCCGAGTCATTGATTGATACTACATTGATGTAGGCGTTTTATGATCCAGAAGAGATATGATGCTTTCGCGGTGCATATATTATAGATCTAGAAATTATGATAGTTTAAAGCAAACTTCACTCATGCTTTCTGACGATACCGATAGATGGCGCCACACCTTTCACTGTACAAGGTTGATAATTTAGAATATCTCATGAATTGAAAATCGCTCCAGGAAGAACATAAAGTTATTCGTTTGTCGTTGGTGAAAGAACTTCATACAACGGTTTCGTCTCAAACCACGAAAAACAAATTGAATTCGAAATCAATCGTACGCCATCGTATTAAATTTAATTTAAATATTTTCCACGAAAACTTCTTTAATTGGCTAGAGTATGAAAACAAAAAACAAGCCGGTTTATAAAATTCCGTAGGACTCATCATCCTGTAAGATATGAATTGTGAATAATGATGGAATGAGAATAGCATATTGCATGCCAAAATAATTTCATCAATATATCATTATTACATCGAATTTTCAGACATTCCTAAAATGTTTTATTTTTTCTGTACGTAATAATATAATGTGCACCATCTGAATGATATTTAGTAATATGTTACGTTGATGGTGGGAAGGGAACAAATGTAGTTGGCACTTTCAAATCCCGAAAAAATAATTTAATATAGGTATTTCAAAATCTATCCATCTACGAACTTTGCGATTCTGCAGGTTCAATAAGTACATCGAATAGTACAATACACTTAAAATTCAGACAATTTTACCTAGTACCATTCTACCTATAAAAAGTGCGGTGTCCTTTCCGAAGACCTTTCTTGGAAAAAATGGGTACTCTTATCCAGGAATGGCTTCAAATTCAAAGAACTCTGTTAGGGGCAAAACCCACCCTAATCAAACAAAAAACAAAGATCTCCTGTGAATTATGAGACGTTTCTATTTGCTTCATAGGAAATGAAATAGTATATTATGCAACGATTGTGTAATGATGGTTATTAATATAGGAGCATTCACCGGGATACGAAACGAGCATTTTTAACATTACATTTTAACATTAAATTTGTAATACCTCTTTCACATTGAAATATTCATTGTAATATTGCAATTTTCTACGTTATTGTTCATATTTAAAAAATATAAACATTTCGCCTATTTATCATTTGTCAAAACCAAACGTAAATATTCATAGCACACTATAGCAAGGTGCACATTAATTTATCACTAATTGAAAAAGCAGCTATTTTTGGCCTACTGTGAATTTCGAGATGAAACTTCATTGGCAGATGATTCGAATTTGATGCTTATTGATTGTGAAAAACGGAGTGAGATATTCATGAAAATGTCTTTGTGTCAAAAGTGAACCTATTATTCGTTGCAGGTTTTTCTGGGAATTATAGGAGACAGGATAAACGTCGCAAAGGCATACGCTGTATGTCTCATTCTATGTGGTGTGACTATAGGCCCCATGGTATTCTTCACGTCGAGTTATATTCTGCTGGTCATAAGTGGTGGCTGTTTTGGTCTGTTTTTTGCGAGTTCTATGTCATTGACGCCATCTCTTCTTGCGGAGCTGGTATCGTTGGACGACTTCACCATGGCTTACGGCTTGCTCTTGTTGTCTCAAGGAGTGGGCAATTTGATAGGCCCCCCTCTGGCAGGTAAATTGTAGTAGGTTGAAATCAGAAAAATAAAAGAAGATAAAAATTATAAATGTGTGGAAATAAACATCATTAATTTATAATTTCAGGATTTCTTTTCGACCTGACGAATTCCTGGCATCAATCCTTTTATCAAGCTACATTTTGGATAATTATTTCGGGAGTTCTCATCGGAATTATACCATTTACGAACAACAGGAAGCTGTGTGTATCCAGAACATGAAAGGCATCATGAAGTGAAAGTGATTTTGTCTGATTCATCATAACTGTTATACAAAAAACAATCATAGTAATTATAAGAAATACAGGTGGAAAGAATAAACGGTGAGATTGGAACTCTTGGTGTAAAACAGGGGCGCCGGAACCATGGGGGCAATGGGGGCTCGAGCCCCCATAGAGAATTGGTGAAGTTCTGGTTTGCGGAACTGTAACCATGCTCTCATAGCAAAAATTTTTCGTTCAGAACGAATTATGTATCGGTCTCATTGGTATCGGGTTATAGAGATTTTTATTATCACACTGGCAACAGTGTCAGTGACAAAACCGCCGGAGTTACTCAAACCCGTGGTCACTATTAACAAAAGGTACCGTATATATTGTAATAAAAAATTGAAAGATGTGATATCTGATATATCAAATCAAAAACGAATTCACGGTCCAAGATGACACAGCAAAGACTAAACGATTGCGCTATTCAGAACTTCTACAGAGCTTCTTTTTAAAGAAGTTAGTAATCACGAGATAGCAAATATTTTCATTTAAAAAAATATCCAAAGACGGCAGACCTTCTAACATGAGTAGAATTATAATTTTAATTCTATTTGTGACATATATATTAGTTCATGCAGAAATTGGTTATTTGTGTTTTTGGAGTACTCAGACTCGCCATTTGACATTTAAGATTTGAGACTAGCTGTGATTTTTTTTTTTGTTTTTTCTATACTTTACCGAAGAGTTTGGAAATTATTTTTATTATTTGAAACATGTTGTAATTGGGTCGTTTTGGACTAGCATTCACTTTGTGTTTTTTGTATGTATGTGAACATCACCTGAATATGTGATGTTATAATATAAGTTCATTGTGGGATATATATACAGTGTGGTCCAACGAAAACTTAACACCTCGATTTTCCGGCGTTAACATGAAAATGTGGAAAATCGCTCGAACCCGTCAATTTCTGATTCGAGGGGGAACAACTTTTCCGCTGTTTTCATCCCCGTGACTTCAACCCCCTAACGGGGGTGAGTACAACCCCTTGATTTTGAATAGGGATGAGGGGTGTTGAGATACCTCATTTTGAAGATCTTATCGTGTACTATCTGACCGTAAAATTTCGCTCCAAAATATCCATCGATAACGACATGACAGGTAAAATAGTGGAAGAGTAGGTACGTACTTTTGTGATTACTTTATTAAATGTTCGAAATGGGCACCATCCACTTCCATGCAGTAATATAAGTTTTGCTGAAAACGTTCACGTACATTACTCAAGATGTCTGGTGTAACTTGACGGCATTCATTAATGATCCGAGTTCGCAAATCATCCAGTGACTCAGGCTGGGTAGCGTAAATCTTGGATTTCAGGTGACCCCATAGAAAAAAGTCCAGTGGAGCCAGATCAGGTGATCTGGGTGGCCACTCAATATGTCCCCTTCTTCCAATCCAGGCGTGAGGAAAATTGTCATCTAAAAACTGACGCACCGGTTGAACAAAGTGAGGTGGTGCGCCATCTTGTTGGAAAATGATCGTTTGAAGGTCTTCTGCATTCTCCAATACTTGCACGAGGGCTGGATAAATAGCGTTCTCCAATAGATCGAGATACATTTGGCCTGTGAGATTACCGGGTAGAAAAAAAGGGCCGATTATGTGATTTCCATAAATACCCGCCCAAACATTTAATTTTTGGGGGCGCTGTGTATACACCTCACGAAATAATCGTGGATTTTCATCTGACCAATACCGACAGTTATGCCGGTTTACAATGCCGTTAAGGTAAAATGAACACTCGTCCGAAAAACAAATATCGAACATGTAGTTTTGATTGCCGTTAATTATTTCACTGATCACTTCACAGAACTGGAGTCGGCGATCGGGATCATCCTCATTCAGTTCCTGAACCAATCGTATCTTATACGGATGGAATTTATGTTGTTTCAGGATTCTCATGATTGTTGTGCGTGAAACACCAGATACCTCGGACAATTTCCTAGTACTAACGGTCGGATCCATTGCTATATGACCTAAGACAGCCACATCATTCGCTTCGTCTCTTTCATGCACCCTCTTTTTGTTTCCAACTGACCCAGTAGCGTCAAAATTGGCAACCAGTTGCACAACGTAAGCAGCGGATACATTTTTTCCAGGATGTCGTTCGTTAAATAAAGCCGCTGTTGTGCGCGCAGAGTCGTTATTTCGGAAAAATAATTTTATCATTTCCACCCTTTCTTCTACGGAATACACCATTTTAATTCCACTACAAATTTACAATCGCTTGGACACACTTGTACCGTTCTTAACAATTCACGATAGACTAAGGTACAAAAACAAGGTCCGTCTACTTTTTTGGACAAACAATTAACCACTCAATACCTTTGAAATGCGTCGGATACGAATAATATTCTCGAGATAAATTCCATATTGCCTCTTTCACTATTTTCGCTGTTATTTCATTATCGATGGATATTTTCAAGTGAAATTTTACGGTCAGATAGTACACGATAAGATCGTCAAAATGAGGTATCTCAACACCCCTCATCCCTATTCAAAATCAAGGGGTTGTGCTCACCCCCGTTAGGGGGTTGAAGTTACGGGGATGAAAACAGCGGAAAAGTTGTTTCCCCTTGTATTAGAAATTGACGGGTCTGAGCGATTTTCCACATTTTCATGTTAAAGCCGGAACATAGCGGTGTTAAGTTTTCGTTGGACCACACTGTATATGAATGTATTATTCTTAAATGTTTATTTTTGGAGACCGAGCCTCCATAGTAATTATGAAATTCCGGCGCCCATGCCTGGAGATCAATAACCCTAACACCAAACTGATATTTTTGCACTCGACGCGCGTTTCGCTAACAAGGCTAACATATTCAGGAGAAGAAAGTTGATACTAAATCTAAAGCTAGGGTTTGTTCTTTATATACCTAGAGTTTTTTGATCCGATATGGACTTTGTTTGTTACAGTTAATTATTCCAAGTAATTTCTAGATAGTGAACTAGTGCAGTCACTACCTGCAGGGTCCGTCATCTGTTACTATTGATTATTCTGATTACTTTCTCAAAAATTAATTGAAAAGTGGGCTTTTTTACATTTTGCTATGTTTTCCATAAGCAAACCTTCAATGAAACTAACTCATCTCAACGCAAAACCGAAATTACTCGTATGTTTCGCCAACCAAGTTGACTCATGATGATGTAAACTTTGTTGACAAAATGCACGACGGGTGCAAGTGGCATCAGTTTGCTGTTGAGGTATTTGAATGAATATAAACATCACCAAAAAAAAATATTCGAATTTTTGTATATTTTCTTCAAATTAGGTTGAATACAAAATTCATTGAAATGAATTTTATGATTCGTTAGTAGGAGTCTGCTAGCATCCTCCTTTTTCCTGAGTCACGAACTTATCTAATGGATTGTTCAAAGTGTTCACCATTGACTGATATACAAAATACAAGCAGTTTTCGAATCCTTGACGCACATTTCGAAATGTCCCTCTGGATAGAGCTCTACCTGTTGCTGTGATGCGATTTTTCAAATCTTCAACTTTTGAGGAGCGGTCTCATAAATTACCGACTTTGAATAGTCCCAAAGAAAAAAGTAACTCTTGCTAAGGTCGGGTGACCCAGCAGACCACTCTATTAGCCCTCTCCTTCCCAATATCCCCCTCTGTAGAATTCTGTTGCTGAGCCAATTTCAAATAGTTTTGGCATAGTGAGAAGGCGCACTCTTTGTTGAAAGTTCCTTTGATTTTCCACCTCTTCTGTGGAGCAATGGCTTCCTCCATCATGTTCGAATACACCTTCAAGTCAGATTTTCACGGAGAAACAAAGGGCCTACTTACTATAGCATCATCTAGAAAATCCACCTAAACATTATTTTTTTCATACCAATACCGGCATGAGAGTCGAATATTCAACATTCTGCACCCGGATTAATACCCGACAGAACAATTTTTTATGTTCCAGCGTCTGTGAAAAACATTCATGTCAGAACACATCTGAAGGGGTAGGAAAGCAGGGAAACTGATCGAGCGATGCCGTTTGACCACCAATGGAACTGCAGGGGGGTTTTATCAGTTGTCAGACCCATTGTGAGGGGAGTATTCATATACCAGTGAACTGAAGCAGAATAGGCTAATCTAAGTTAGTATTGTCATTTGACTGGTCCGCTCGTAAGGGTGTTGAATGAAGAGAAATGTCTATAATTTATTGATAGTGAGTCTAGCATGAGAGTTGAAACGTCGAATATTCAACATTCTGCACACGGATTGATACCCGAAAGGACTAGCTTCTATACCGACAGTTGTGTTTATTAACAGTTCCATTGAGCAAGAATGTACATTTGTCTGAAGAACAAATATTCTGAAGCAGATCAATAAACTGGGTATTTCTTCACAAAATTGAAGTATAAGAAGAAGTATAAGAGTCACCCTCATTTAATGCATGCAAAATTTGAATCTTATATTTATTATAGGATGAAATTGGTGGAGCCTAGTTACGTTGTGGATGGATCCGACAGAAAGATAAGAGTTTTCGGCAACCTTTCCCACACTGCCCAATGAAAAGCAAATATATTTGCAAATATGTTTGCTGGAAATTCTACTCTCGACTAATCGGAAAAAGATCCACCGAATATCTCGCCTATCGACAGCCATAACAATAATTTCAACAGACCTGATAACGATTAAGGCTTTCGGATCTGATGGAATCCCAGCAATTGTTCCTAAAGTGTGGCCCTCCGAATCGACTCCAGTACTTTGCGCATTATTCAACCTTTCGTAACAATTGGGGTTTTTTCCTAAGTCCTGGATAACAAACAGCAAGAGTTCAGCCTGTTCTCAATAAAGGAAAGGAAACTACACCTTGTGATTATAGACCAATTGCATTGCTTTCTTTCATTTCCAAAGTTATAGGGGTGGTAATCAATATGAGGTTTATCGAGACCTGTCGAACGAACCTCTTACTCTCAAAGTGTCCTTACTCCAACATATTTTAGTTTTAATGGCTATATAGATCATGTAAGAAGCTGACAAACCTTCCTACAAGTATTGTATTGTACCGAAGTGAAAAAGCAGTAATAAACAATGAGATTGGAACCTTTGGTGTGAAAGTTGAAACATTTTCTAGAGATCAATTACTCTAACACCAAACTGATGAAACACTGGAGTAGAAGAATCCAGTGTCGCCCAACACGCTCATGACAATGACCACAAAAATGGTGAAAGCAATCTCAAACTGATCAAGCATGTGCATGACACAAGACTACTAGATGCATGTGAGAGTCTAGAAATAGCAAAATGTAAACAAGCATGAATGATGACAGGGGACCCATCCCTTGTAGCCCGTTTTTTAATCTATTAGTTCATTATCGAGAAATTAATTAGAAAATGTAGCAGTAACAAACAAAGTCCATATCGGACCGAAAACTTTTAGGGATATAAACGACTAACCGTATTCTTTAGATTCAGTATCAAATTTCTTTTCCCAAAGATACTAACTTTGTTAGCGAAACGCACGTCGAGTGAAAAAATATTAGTTTAGTGTTAGGGTAATTAATCTCTTGGAAAAGCACTATTACATAAACACCCTATAAAGTGTTTTTTCGTTTTCCAAACGATTTGAACATACGAAAACATTGGTGTATTGTGTTTATATTGGGTGAAGACTATTTATATACAACTTAATGTGAAGTTTTCAGAAGTTTGCTTCACAGATAAATCGGAGGATACCCATTTGAAACTCTTAGGATCACAATGGAATCCTGTAATTGATTCTTTTTCTATAAAGATACTTGACAAGCCTCTTGCAAAACGCACAATGTTATCCGATATCGCACGCATTTATGATCTCATAGGTTTTTTGGCTCTAGTAACTTTTTTACGAAGCATTTTATGCAACGCCTATGGATATTAGGAGTGAATTGGGATCAAGCCCATGAAGAACAAAACTTCTTGGTCGGATTTGAATCTATTGTCGTCGATACGAATACCACGCCTCATATTAACGCAAGCTTATTTTTCATATGAAGTGCATGGTTTTGAAGATGCAAGTCAGAAACGCTTCTGTTGTATTAGAACTTTGCGTGGGACTGACGTTTCAACCTGCTTCATTTGTGCCAAAAGTAAGGTTGCGCCCATTAAACGTATCGGTATCTCAAAACTTGAACTTTGCGCAGGTGTTCTTCTATCCAATCTAATGTCCTACGTTTTGAAAATCTACAAAAAAATGGTTTTCTCCAAAATATGCGCTTAGTCAGGTATGCAAGTTGCTTTAGCTTGAATCTCTTCATACATTGCAACAGCGGAGTGAATGGCTCGATCGTATGAGTCCAGTTCAAGTTGATATTTTGGTGCTTATGAAAAATGAGCAGATTTCTCCGTTGCAATGGCCGTTGGGACGTACTGTAACGGTAAATCATGGTGCTGACGGAGTAACTCGGGTCGCCGTTGTGAAAACTGCCCGCGGCACCTTTGTTCGCTCTCTTGCGAAATTGTGCCCTTTGCCATTTTTCTAAAGTACATTTAATACGAACACTTAGGTACATTTGTTTGTCATGTACAATATTCTGAATTAGGATTTTTTTTTGTTTATATCATTAAAATGCATAGATGCGTTTTAGGTGGGGAGAATGTTCGGAAAACTGGCATTATATCAATTTTCAGTTCGATGTATTTTATCGCGAGACCGAGCATTCAAAGTTTTTTAATTATGAATTTTTTGTGACTTATGAAAGGAAGACACAGTGGTAAATGAATTGAAGTTGAAGCGCACCGATTGAAACGATTTGATCAATTCGTTCGCTATTTTTTCGATAAAACGCTATTTATTCCTTTTGTGAATGTTGTTTTAACGAGTATATGCATCAACAATCTACTGGAACCTTCCAAGGAGTTCCTGAGAGAAGCCCGAGCAGCCATAGAAGAGGAAAATCCCAACCAAAATTTATTAGAATTAACGATACAGTCCACTGCTAATGTCATTTGTGTGCTTTCGTTACATCATTTGTTTTTCGAACGTACAGTCAGCTTTTGATTTCTAGTGAGTCAAGTGACTTGATACCATTTGCTGCAACCGACTTTGAAGAAGAATCGTTAGAGATAAATCTGAAACGAAGTGAGAGTAGCATCGGGAGCGACAAGATGAAAGACTCGAGAGACAACAAGAAATCAACATTCAAGTGCAATGTCTGCGACAAATCATACGGTCGAAAGAATCATTTGGAAGTTCATTCGTTCACTCACTCTGGAGAAAAACCGTTCAGATATGATCACTGCAGAAAATTATTTGCTCGGAAGGATCGATTGAAAACTCATTTGCTCATCCACTCTGGGGTGAAACCATTCAAATTTGATTCCTGCAATAAGTCCTTTGCTCGAAGGGATCATTTGAAAGCTCATTCGCTCATCCACTCTGCAGAAAAACCTTTCAAATGCGATCAGTGTCAAAAAGTATTTACTCGAAAGAATCTATTGACAACACATTTGCTTACTTACTATAGAAGAAATAGTTAAAATGAGAATTCTGCGCCAAGTTAATACCTCAAAAATGTTATTCGAATTTTTTTTATGTAATACGGTGTAAAATCGTATTCGAATTGAATAAAATGCTATGCATCAATTGAATTACTTCAATATTTCAATTTTATTCGTAGGCGTTCTCTGGTTATTCTACGAAATCAATAAATAAACACGATAAAATAATCGTTACACAACAATTTTCAAGTATTATAGATCTGCAGTTCATACATTGCATTGTAAATATGTTGACGTAGTGAAGTCAGTTTAAGTTTACCTAACGACAGCCCATAGTACAGGTAATGGGGAGCGAGCTACTCGTGTCCATAATGCATAATTAGGCAGGAGTTATTTTATTTCATAGATAGTTGCACAGTCTAACGTACTTAACCTAAAAACACAAAATACTTACAAAAATGGTGAACGGAAGTGCCGCCATTTTGTGAAAAAACGTTTGGGCCTGTATCCCCGTAACCGTGCACTTTAGGCCTACAATTATCAGGACCTTTTTTATAGATAATTAAGTTTCTTATCTTTTTTATTCAAAAATTTTTTTCGTAGCACTTACCGTTACGACTTATATTATTATTACTTTTTGTTTATTCACTTTTATACCGATATCTCTTTGAATAATTGTTTAAAAAATAAATTCAAAGAACGTGAACTTTCACGGCCGGAGGTGACTGATTCTTGGGTGTTTTCCGGGTTTGATGGCCGTGGTCCACAGGTTTTTATTCCTGACGTTTCGCCTACGACTATGGTAGGCATTATCAAAGTCTGTGAGGTAACGGACGCAATGATCTCGTTCTCACAGTAGATACTACTTTATTGACGTTATGATCGGCTTTATACCTGTTCTCCTGTTCGACGTCCGATACTATCGTGTTGGAAGTGGGCGTGGCTTGTTTCCTCTTGACTGGTTTGGGTCGTGTGTGCTTTAGAGCTGGTAACCAGACTTTGTTGATGTGTATGCCTTCTTCTTTTCGGTTGAAATTGTCTTTATGTTTGTGAATCTCTATCGCTTCTCTGTGTAACCTGGGATAGTAGCTCTGCGTTCTGTCAATCACCTGTGGACCACGGCCATCAAACCCGGAAAACACCCAAGAATCAAAAAATAAATTGTTCATGATAAAACTTTCAAATTGATAAATTCTCTACAACTTTTATTTGAAACTTTTTTCTCTAAAGTTGATATTTTCGAAGTTACAACGCGTTAATTTCGATCGTCTTGTATCTGGGAGATATACGCCAGCTGAGCCTGAACACGTCATTCAACTATTTGACCTATGCATAGACCCTTCTTAAGGAGAGGTTTTCAATAGACCTGAAGAGTTTGTAGCGGTTAGTATATATATATATATATATATATATATATAGTTCGTTCTTAATAACCTTGTACTCGGTAGTACAACATTGAACGCGTTGTAACTTCAAAAATATCAACTTTAGAGAAAAAAGTTTCGAATAAAAGTTGTAGAAAATTTCGATTTAAAAGTTTTATCATGAACAATTTATTGTTTAAACAATTATTTAAAGAGATATCGGTAAAAAAGTGAATACACAAAAAGTAATAATAATATAAGTCGTGAACGGTAAGTGCTACAAAAAAAATTATTGAATAAAAAAAATTGAAAATTTAATTATCCACAAAAGAAGTCCCAATAATTGTGGGCCTAAAGTGCACGGTTACGGAGATACAGGCCCAAACGGGTTTCCACAAAATGGCGGCACTTCCGTTCGCCATTTTTGTAAGTATTTTGTGTTTTTAGGTTAAGTACGTCAGACTGCAACTATCCATGCAATAAAATAACTCCTGCCTAATTTTGCAACACAAAATTCTCTATTACCTGTATTACCACTCCAAAAAGATATTACTCTCAATATCACTTCTATCTACGTTTCGCCAACAAAATCGAATTATTTCAGATTAACTAGAGTGTACCACTGCGAGTGTGATAAATTTGCTTCAATGAGAATTGTTTAGGGTATCTAGTGGTTCGAATTATCAGATGTAATAGTTTATCAATCATCAGTGCCTACCTTAGATATCTGTGTCAGAGAGTGCTGGATTTGTACGAAGAAAATGCAGTAACTCCAAGAAAAATACAAGGTAGTGCTTGTGGGATGATATCAAATCACCGTAGATCAAGGTCTATAGACTTTCTCGAAAAAGCTCTGAGTTGGTGTTCTGGGGTTTCTACAGAACGCTCAGTAGATTTTTCATTTTTAAACGGAAACGACACTAAACTCAATACTCCAATATCATATTATTATTCGTAGTCTCTGTCATTTAAGTTTTTCGAAATATTATCAAAAAATTTAACAAATGTCAAAATGTGAATATTTCAGGTAGCCCTTCGGATCCACTTTCATTGTCACTGCTATGTGCTGCTTACGAAATGAACGGAAAACAGCCTGTTGTGTTGCACATGGAGGAAGTCCTCTTTGGGAACGGATTTCTGAAAAAAAATATAAAGGACAGTGAAAAGTGTTTCACTTCAAAATTAATCACTGAAATTTCGAAAGGGGTTCAGTTGTCAACCAACAACATCGTATCATCCGAAATCGAACGGGTTAGTTGAATCTTATAACGAAACATTAGCCACCATGTAAGTAAGCACGAACCACAGAGATTGAGATACTTTTGCATCATTGCAGCGGATCACTCGAAGAAACAACGGAGCAGACCCCATTTTTATTAGTTTATGGTAGGGAAGCACGATTGCCAACTGATGTGGCATAAGATTTCAAAAATGATAATGACAAATCAGTGAATGAGCTTTCGGATACAATGGAACAATCAATAAGAGAACAAGCTCTGTATTTCATGAAATCGAGTAGGAAGTTATGGTTTATACTGACTGACTGAGTTCCAGATTCGAGGTTGAAAATGGTGAAAAATGAGCGAACGATACGATCCATGTGGCTAATACCACGAAGGGCATCGCATTATATCCGACCGGTGCCAGTGCAGGTTTATTCACAAAATAAAATCCTACATTTGCTTCTGGCGATACAAATGAAGAAATTGATTTTCAATCGTAGGGACGGACACACTTGCAAACCGGTTTCGGGCTATTTGGTCACTCGTCAGTACAAAGCAGTGCCATCATCGACATAAAGTCGATGAATTCCCATAATCAAAAATCAAACTGAGACTTGCCTGAATAGGAATGGGCGAATTTGGTTTGCTTTTGGTATACCCCGTCCATGGGTAGATGATGATACTATGAGAGTTTTTGATCTTTAATTATGGGAAGTCATCGACTTTAGGTTGATGATGGCACTGCCTTGTATTGACGAGTGGCTAAATAGCCCGAAACCGGTCTGCAAGTGTGTCCGTCCGTATAATTGGAAATGAATTCTTTCATTTCTAATGCCAAAAGCAAATGCAGGATCTTCTTCTGAGGAGAAACCTGCACTGGCACCGGTCGGATATAAGCAATGCCCTTCGTGTTATCAGCCAGGAGAGTAGTTGTTTTCTGACAGGTGCCAGAAAAAACTGTGTAGGTAGTTTGAGACTGGCCTGAAGGAATTGTTCAAAGGTGATTTGGGAAAAATAAACTGGTCTTTCAAATAAAATGTTCCGTCATCTGTATCATATTATTGATTATTCTGATTACTTTCTCAACAATAGATTGAAAAGCGGGCTGAAAGGGATAGACCCATCCTTTGTCACCATTAAAGTTTCAAAACTAACCTAACCCATATAGAATTATAATGAAGATGCATTTATTCACTTTATATTCATCTGATATTTACAAAAAGTAAATAAACGTAACATACTCGAGCATGGGCGCCGCCACATAAGGGCAAGGGGGGGCGGCCGCCCCCCGCTGGAAAAATGTTCATATATATATATATATATATATATATATATATATATATATATATATATATATATATATATGTATATATAATACAATACATAGATAGATATTCTTTATTAGTTCTTTTAAAGATACCTTCTCAGGTATAAGTATATTTCAGTTATATTACAAAATGTATTTCATGTTTTTGTTAACATGTGAGTGTTAGGCATTTAGTAAATACATTTTTTTAATGTGTTGTTATACTTATTCAATTTATTGCCACACACAAAAAAATGTGCCCCCCCCCTGAAATTTTTACTGGCGGCGCCCATGTACTCGAGTGAACCTTCATAATATAATATTTCCTTTCTTTTTCATTATACAGCTTCCAGACAGAACAGGGTTTGGTATGAGGAAGTCGAAATATTACATCATAAAAATATGATAATAATAATAAGAACTTTATTCAAAAACAAAAATACAGATGAAATATATCAACTAGCAATTGAGTGGGAAGAATAAAGCAGGTAAAACGATAAGTGCACTTGTTTCGTATCGAATCAATTAAAAGAAACTGGTACTTAAATAGAGTTATGATAAATTAAACATAAAATATAATATAAATAAAATACAAGTTGTATAAATTTCTATAGTATAAATAAAATGTAGTATGTATAATAAATATATAAACAAAATGTATAGTGTAGAAGATAAAATATAAGGTGGATAAAATTTGAAGTGGATAAGAGCAATTTGAATAAAATACAATGTTTGACAATGATAATGACGGTGACAGACAATTATAACATGTGATATGTACACACATACATATACACACATACATACATCCATACATACCTATACACACACATATATATATATATATATATATATATATATATATATATATATATATATATATATATATATATATATATATATATATATATATATATATATATATATATATATATATATAGACGGCACAACATATAGTAGAAACATTAGGACAAGTTGGACATCAGTTATTCATGTTTGGTTCTCAAAATAGTTCGAGATCATGGATCTCGGTCTAGAGAGAATGAACTCTTTCAATGTTCTCTTGAACGATGTTTTATATGTAATATTTTTTATATTTTCTGGTATAACATTGTATAGTTTTGGTGCGAAAAACGAATACGATCTTTGTGAAACAGTTTTCAACATCAATGGAGTAATGTAATGATGTTTCTGACGAGTGAAGTAATCATGATGTGGAAGTTCTGAATGATTTTTGTTCATATGGTATTTATTGGTGGAGCAGAGGAAGTATAGTTGTCTCAAGTCAAGTATTTGAGATTCTTTGTAAAGTTCATCTGTTGAATATCTTGAGTTTATTTATTTATTTATTTATTAACGGGTAACACCCAATTTGTATAATACAAGTTTACACATCGTGAGATTGTTAACACTAGAATTAACCTAAATTTGTAAACTTAACAATAGTTACTAATATTAGTGAAGAAATAACAAAAAGTATAAAGAAGATAGGACTCACAATTTGACAACATTATTAAGTAATGAGCATATAAAGAAATGATTTGCAATTCAAAAAATCAATCAATGAGCCTCAATCTATTTCGAAGCGTACCTTCAGTCTCATTGAACAGATCAAATTTCACACTGTTACCATTTGAGATAATTCTTGATAAGGCTGAATGCTTGCCATAATTACACCTGTGAAAATCAGGTGAGAAAGTTTGCGTATTCCGTGTGTTACGTGAGGGCACATGAAAATTTACTTGAGAAAGAAGAGAAGGACAATTGATTTTGGAATTGATTATTTTATGGGGAAATTTTATATCTGCGTGTACTCTACGCGTTCTAAGTGTTTGTAATCCAGATGTCATACGAATTTCAGATGGTGAATGGTCGGTAACTGGCATGTTTAATTTGAAAGCTAAATACTTCAGAAACTTATTCTGAACTTTTTCGAAGTTGTTTATATGCAGCTCGTATGTTGGTGACCAAACACAAGTACAGTATTCTAAGATTGACCTTACCATTACAAAATAAAGAGTTTTTATAGAATATACATTCGTAAAATCTCTTGTAGTCCTGCTCATGAAACCTAACATTTTTGTTGCTCTGTTAATTATTTGCTCAAAGTGAAGGTGAAAGTCCATTTTGACGTCCATCACAATACCCAGATCACGAAAAGACTTAACACATTCGAGAGGCTCACCAGATATATTATAGATCACGTCATATTTGTCCAAGGTTCGATGAAAAGACATACTTTTACACTTACTGACATTAACTTCCATGAGGTTTTCAGAACACCATTCAGAGAAGGCCAAGAGATCCATCTGAATTTTCTCACAATCAGTGAGAGATGTAACGGTCCTAAATATTTTAAGATCATCTGCAAAAACTAATATCTCGGAGTGTCTGATTTTTTTGTTGATATCATTTATGTAAATATTGAACAAAAATGGTCCCAAGTGACTCCCCTGTGGAACACCTGAGCTGACAGAAATTTCATGTGATGTGTAACCTTTGATTTTTACAAGCTGTGTTCTGTCGCGAAGGTAACTTGCGAGCCAATTTAACATATTTCCAAAGAAACCAATAGCTTTTAATTTCTCATATAGAACCCTATGATTGACCGTATCAAATGCCTTGGAAAAATCTGTGTATATTACATCAACTTGGTGTTTATTTTCCAAGGCATTCAAGATAAACTGAGAATATAGTAGCAGATTGGTACATGTGGATTTACCTTGACAAAAACCATGCTGCTGATCAATTATCACCTGATTTAGGGGAGCTCTTATACTATCACATACGATGTGTTCAAAAACTTTTGGTATTGAACTCAATATACTAATAGGACGATAATTTTTTATATTTGCTTGGTCACCGGATTTGAAAATTGGTGTAATGAAACTAGATTTCCATAATTGAGGAAATTCCCCTAAATCGAGTGATGCAGAGAAAAGGAGGAAAAGTGGTTTCGCTAGTGTGAATCTACAAGTTTTTAGCAGCATAGGAGAAACTCCATCGGGTCCTGGACATTTGTTTGGATCCAACTGTGATAATTTGTCAAGAATAATTTCCAAACTGATTTTGCAGTTATTGATATCAATGATTTTGTCATAATTAAAAGTTGGTATTTGATCCTCAATGGTAACTGGTTTGTGAACTGATTGAAATTGTCTTGCAAATGCATTTGCAATATCATTACCGTTGTTCAAGATTGCATCGTCGTAGTACATAGTATCAGGTAGGCCATAATTTCTCCGTTTGTTATTAACATAGGTCCAAAAGTGTTTTACATTTGATGTAATATTGTTCTCGACTTCCTTTATATAAGTTTCATAACAAGTTTTACTAGCTAATTTACATCGCGACCTCAATTCAGAAAATATTACATAATCGTCCCAACTTTTGTTTTGTTTATACGCCCTATGAGCTTTTTTTTTTCATTGTAATTTTTTTGAGATTATTATCAAACCACCGAGGAAATTTTGGCTTTGTGAAATGTACGTATGGAACAAAGCTTTGAATTCCTATATATAAAATATCATAGAATATTTCAGTTGCGAAATCAATGTTCGATACATTACTCAAATGATAGTACCAATCAATGCCCGCTAGATAATAATTCATTCCTGTATAGTTGGCCCTCTTGAAATCGTAGTAATAACTTTTATACTCCAATTCGTTGTAATTATCCCCAGTAGATACTGATAGTGTTATTGCTGGATGATGGACATCACATGCCAATAAACAGTCACTAGAAACTTCTACTACACAGTTATTCATCTCATTTGAAAATATCAGGTCCAACATAACCCCATAACAATTACTTATATTATTAAACTGAAAAAGATTATGAAATGCAAAACTATTAACTATCGCTTGAGCTGCAATGTTGTTATTATCAATGGCTCTTACACCATAGTCGTCGTTTGACCATTCAATGTTAGGTAAGTTGTAGTCGCCAATGAGAAAAAATGTATGTTGAGGATACCGTTCCAATACATTATCAATACATGCACAGTGATCAATGTACAGATCAATATTTGAAGCTGGGGGCAAGTAGACGGAACCCATTAATATTTCTTTTCCATATGTCGTTGTAGGCACAAACACTTGTTCAACATTTTCATTTTCTATGGTAACAGGTCTTGAAGTGTAACATTTCTTCACTGCGATAAGTACGCCGCCACCCCTGAGCTTATTACTGGTCAAATGTGAACGATCTTTCCTAAATATGGTATAATTAGATAGGCCAAGTTCTTCATTGTTTATATTATCGTGAAGCCAACTCTCTGTAAAAACCAGAATATCATAATCACTGGTGGCTATGTTAAGTTCAAGTTCCTTCAGTTTTGTTCTCATACCACGAACATTTTGATAGTAAATTTCGATACGTTTTAAGTTAACAGTTTTTGTGTTACCCTTATTTAGTTTTTTTGCTGTGTTGCAGAATTATGTACAATTTTGGGAATCCCATGTATATATCTAATAGTTAGATCAACCTCACCATTAGCAATTCTTGCACTTAGTTGTTCTCTCAACACTCTGAGGTTATTGCGTTGGGTTACTGTTGAGTCGGAACTAACTTTAATTCCAGGGGCACGAATTTTATTTTTGTTTCTGAGGATATTCAAAACATCTTCGCTGCTATCCAGAATAACCTTAATTGGTCTGATTCTATCACTCGGCTTTCCGACCCGGATCACCTTATTTACCTCAATGTTCAGATTCAGTCCATCGATGACCTCTTTTACTTTGGTAGTGTCATGAGCTATTTTGTCCTTGGTGTTGGTTGCAGTGGATTCTGAGATATTATACACCATTAGGTTTCTAGCTCTTCTGCGACGTTCCTCGAGCTCCACAATAATTGTTTCATAATTGATGGGGGAATGCTGGGTAGTAGCTGCAGCTGGAGACGAGTCTAGTTTTTCTACTAGTTCGTTGACCTTGAGTTCCAATGTCTCGATTTGCTTTTTCATGATAGGAAGAAGCCTGATACCTTCCAAGCAGGACTCGCAAAAGAATTTGAGAACTCTTTTGGTTCGCAATACCATACATCTAATTTCTGATGCGGTGAGATCCGCACAAGTGTAGTGGATTTTTTGATGACATCCATCGCATACACAATATTGGTCATCATCAATAACAGAGTCACATTTGAAACATTCCATGATTTTGGTATAAGTTAATTCAAGTTGACCTACGCCACTGCACAATATAAACGAAGCGAATCAGTTGGTTGTTTTTATGTTTTGTAGGAAAAAAGTTAAGAGATTTCTTATACGCTGGACTGTTGGAATTCGGCACAAATACGACTATCCAAAGAACTTCTTTTTTAATTACTCAGTTGTTATGAACGCCACAAACTTCCAAAACACGTATTCGCACTTTCATATAAGTATCTAGGGTATGTCTGACACAGAGTTATGGATTTTTTATGTACAGAGTTTTACTTTCAACGACAATATTCAGGAAGCTTCAAAAACAGTGTTTACTCTCACACTGCTACACTATATCTTGGTATACATCAGCTTTGTGTGACTTCTAAAGAGCGAAGGTGCGATTTCAAACTTATTATGTTCTATAACAATAAATTGAAAAACAATGATATGTAAGCAAATATTTTTTCAGCTTGGATTTGGATAATTTTATCTTTTCTGGAAGTTTATTGAAAGTTACTAATGATTCACCTGTATTGGAATGAAAAACATTCAAATAAAAATAGTTTGATAATCTAGTATTGTGGCCATGTAAAGCATAATTTATTGACAATTTCAGATTATTTCGTTTCCTGAAGATTTTTCTTTAATTTATATATTTATATATACTTAGATTTTCATAATCAATTAGACGGTTCAGAGACATATTGTCTGTAATTTTAAATAAATTTGTAGGAGGATCCCACAGTTTCTGAATATAACTTTTATTGCTTTGTTCATAAGGAGATATATAATTTTTTTGTTTTTTATAGCATGAAGACCAAACCGTGATAAGGTAAATATATGAGAAACTATGAAGGCGTTATATATTAGAATCTCAACGATTCGATTCAAAATATGAATTCTGCTATTAGCTCCCAGATAATAAACAATAGATTTTTTTTATTTCGTTGATAAGATTCTCGAAATTTAATTTAGTGTCAATTTATATATCCAAATATTTATGATCAGGAACTTCAGCTATTGGTTTATCACATATTTTCAAGTTCAATTTCATATTCTTCTTCACGTTTTTTTGTTTAAAAATCATAAAAACAGTTTTTTTTTCCAATCGACGGTTAGGTTAATACTACACGTCCATTTTCCAATAAGGTCAGTTATATCATGTTTTAATGAATTTTCAAAAATTTCATGGTTTCCCAGTGTGGAATAATGTTATATCATCAGCAGAAGAAAAGTGCATTCCATATAAATTGACTCTATTCAATTTGTCAATATAAATTAAAAAAGAATTGGAGACAAAACTAGGACTTGAGGGACGCTAATTTTAGAAAGTTTTTCATTACTAGTATATTTGTTGATTTGTACGAACTTATTTACCGATTTTGAAAATAGTTTCGGAATCAATTGAATGCATAACTTCTCATACCATAACTATTAAATATATCAATAAAATATTGTGGTCATCAGTGTCGAATGCTTTTTTCAAATCCAAAAATGTTACCACATAATCACTTTCATTTAATATTTCATAAATGTTATTCATAAGATCAGTTATTGCAGACTGAGTGTTCGTATTTGGTTGCGAAGCATATTGAAAATTGTCAATTTAGGAGTTCAATTTTGAGTATGTTTTAAAATATTTTTGCCAATATATTCAAAAGAGCTGTTGGGCGGTAATTTGAAAAAAATGTTTCGTTCAACTTATTTGTATGTCGGTTTTGAGAATAGTTTTTGTCAGATAACCAAAAAAATTGATGAATTCCTGCAGTTTTTCCAACATTTGTTACATTGTCATGTGTTCCAGACAGAAGTAGCGGCCATCGAACACTGTATAGGAGAAATAAACAGGCAGAAGGTTGTAAATAAAACCATTGCCATTTTCTCCGACAGCCAGGAGGCAATTAAGGCGCTCAGCTCATTTCAAATCTTCTCAAGATTGGAGGGAAGCTGTTTGAGTTTAATGTATTAAGTTTCTTATATTTTGTATTTGAACATACTGTATTTGCACTTTAATTTTATATCAGTGTGAGCTTTGACGCTATGGTTGATATGACAAAAAAAAAATATAACAAGTTTGACAACTAAAAAGTTCGAATTATTTTTTCGTTCTTCGACACCGGATAATTGTAATAATACCTATATATTCACAGGTAAATTCATATCATATGGTTCTTCGACACCGGATAATTGTAATAATACCTATATATTCACAGGTAAATTCATATCATATGGTCCTTCAACGCCTTTAAAGAACAGCAATTTGGATATACGAACGATACAAATATGTCTGAATTGAGAAGGAGCTCACGACTAGCTGAGAAACGAGCCCAAAGACAGGAAGAAAATGAAGCTACCAATTATGAGGCAGAGGCAGGAAAAGTACAAAAGTCAATTTCTTTTAATAAGTCAACGGTAGAAACGAATTCAAACGACAAGCCTACCCGAGAACCTATGCATGCAGACAGCAAGAAGAAATCGTCGACACATTCTCGCCTGGAAAGCCTACCTGTAAGCAAGCGAAGAAGTAATGCATCATCAAGACGACAAAAGGAAATGGAAATCGAGGTTGAGATCAAGAAGAAACAACTAGAAATTCAATATCAACAAGAAGTGATGAAGAAACAGCAAGAACTTTTGGATTTGCAGCTCGCAATGAAATTAGCCCAAATGGAAACTGAGTCAACAAATACATACCAGGAGTTCCAGGATGAAACTGGATCAGATGGATACAAGGAGTCAGTGGTGAGCGATATTCCGGATGTACAAACATGGATGACTGGAAAAACACCATGGAAAATGGACGACAAAGTAAATAGTATGACAGAGGTATTTCAGAACAATACGAATAAGGTAGGTCAATTCCATTCAACAAATTCTGATGAATACTATTCACAAAATCAAAATATTGGTATACGTCAACGTCAAGTGACGGATAATGACATTCATAAAATTTTGGTTAGACAGAGTGTTCCTAAGGATTTGCCAATTTTTAGTGGTGATCCAACAGAGTGGCCACATTTTATTCAACAGTATAAAAATTCTACCTCTATGTGCGGCTATACTCAAGAAGAAAATCAGTGTAGACTTCAGAAATGTCTGAAGGGCAATGCAAAACGAATTACCCAATCTTTATTGATATTACCAAAAAACGTTGAAAAAGTAATTGAACTGTTACAAAATCGTTTTGGTCGTGCAGAGCATATAATTTCTCTTTTATTAGATAGAGTCAGAAAATTTCCATCTGTCAAATATGACAAATTAGAAATGCTCGTAGAATTTTCCGACGAAGTTAAAAATCTTGTTGCCACTATCGAAGCGTTGGAAGAAAATGATCATTTGCGTAATCCAATATTTTTACAGGAATTACTCAATAAATTGCCAACCTCTCAGAAACTCAACTGGGTCGAATATATTTCTGATAAAAAAGTTGGTTGTAAATTGATTGAATTTTCATTATGGTTGGAATCTAAAGCGAATGCAGCTTGTCAACTTCTGGTTCCACGTAATTCTGATGATAAATTTTTTTCGAAAAATAAAATGCACAAAGATGTTACCTTAGCAACAAAAACTGTATCGAAAAACTGTATGTGCTGCAAAAACGAAATTCATCATTTGACTATTTGCCCAAAATTTAAATCTTTTTCGATAGACGAAAGATGGTCATTCATAACCACAAAACGGATATGTTTCTCTTGTCTTTTTCCATTTCATACAATCAAGGAATGTAGAAAAAGAAAATCATGTGGTATCAATGGTTGTCAAAAACCTCATCATGAAATGCTACACAACGAGTTCAATCAAGGTAAAAATTTACAGGAAGAGATAAATGTTGAAACTAATTGTCATATTCTAACGAACAGAAAATTGATGAGGATCTGGCTGATGAATTGAATTTGACAGGACCGAAACAACCCCTCCATTTACAATGGACAAACAATCAAGTAGAAGAGCAGAACAATTCAAGGGTCGTCAGTCTCAAAATATCGCCTATTCACGATCAAAATTCCAATTTTTATGTTCGACATGTTGGAACAATTAGAGGTCTCACTTTACCGAACCAAACGGTCGATATAAATGAAATTTCCGAACGTTATCCATATATTGATAACAAATTCAACTCTCTGGTTAATGCCCAACCAAAAATTTTGATTGGTCAGGACAACTGGCATTTGTTAGTGAGTTCAAAAGTTATATCAGGACCCTGGCATGGCCCTGCAGCCAGCAAAACAGCTCTAGGATGGGTAATACATGGTAACTTCAGGTGTACTGATCGAACTGTATATAATAGAGAATTTATTTGTTTCACAGATTGTAAGGTGAAAGACGACATCGACATTTTGCATGATCTTGTGAAGGAACATTGGAAAATAGAAAGCTATGCAGAGACTAGAAAATCATTATCCAAGGAAGACCTTCGTGCCCAACAAATTCTGGATAGAACAATGAAACGGATTGGAGATGAGTATGAGACAGGACTTCTTTGGAAAATTGATGAATTGGTTTTGCCTAACAGTAAAAATATAGCATTGAAGAGACTATATTCTACCGAAAGAAGAATGGACAGGGATGAATCGTTTGCATTAAATTATACCGAGAAAATGCAGGACATGGAAAATAAAGGGTATATCTCGAAAATATCTCCTGGGGAAATCGAATACAATCTCCAAAGAACATGGTATCTTCCTCATTTTGGAATTACCAACCCAAATAAACCAAATAAATTGAGGATTGTATTCGATGCCTCTGCGAAATGCGACGGTGTAAGTTTAAATGATTTCTTGCTGACAGGACCCGATCTCTACAATTCCCTCCAAACAATTCTTCTGAATTTCCGTATTAAAAAATTCGCTTTCACCTCTGATATCAAGGAAATGTTTCTGAGGGTAAAAGTAAGAAAAGAAGATAGAGTGTCTCAACGAATTTTTTATAGAGGTATGGAAAGAAATACAGAACCAGATGTATATGAAATAAACGTTGTTTTTTTCGGCTCAACCTGTGGTCCATGTTTAGCACAAGAGGCAAAAAATAGGAATGCTCGTGAATTCAGTAAGGAGTATCCAAAGGCGGCTAGGGATATAATCAATGCCCATTACATGGATGACTATCTAGGAGGTGCAGACACGATCGAGGAAGCACAAGAATTAATACAGGATATAATATATGTACATAGTAGAGGAGGTTTTCAAATTTGTAATTGGATAGCAAACGACAAAAATGTATTCAAAAATGTAAATAAAAGTTTATTATCTGACTGTCAAAAAAATTTGGATAAAAATGTAGAATCATCGAACGAAAGAATTCTGGGTGTCTGGTGGGATCCTAAGGAAGACACTTTCACTTTCAAAACTAAATTTCATAAGATCGAAAAAGGTCTCCTGAACAATGAGAGGAAACCGACCAAAAGAGATGTTTTGAAGGTGGTGATGTCGATATTTGATCCCCTCGGATTCCTGGCAAATTTCATGATACAGGGTAAGATACTTCTTCAAGATATATGGAGAAGTAAAATAGACTGGAATGACGACATTCCTGACACTCTGTATATGTAATGGTCAGAATTCATTGAAGATTTGAAAAATATTAGATTTTTCAAACTTCCTCGACAATACTGTCCTTTATTGAGGGATGAGAGTATTCTTCAGTTACATATTCTGACAGATGCCTCTGAAAATGCCTATGCGGCTGTGGCATATATACGATGGCAAAATAATCAGGAAGTCAAGGTGTGTTTTCTAAGTGCGAAAACTCGAGTGGCCCCTTTGAAGCCTTTATCGATACCCCGCTTAGAACTCCAGGCGGCATTGATTGGGGCAAGATTGGGTTCAAATCTGAAGCATTCCCTTGAACTGAACATATCCAATATATTCTATTGGACTGATTCACAGACGGTTCTCCATTGGATCCGTTCCGAAGCTAGGCGATACAAAATGTTTGTATCACAACGCCTCGGAGAGATCCAGGAGTTGTCTAATGTTTTTGAATGGAGATACGTCCCGTCCAAACAAAACGTTGCCGATGAAGCAACTAAAAGCTACGGAAAAACTGATTTTTCTGAAAATAGTAGATGGATAAATGGACCAAGCTTTCTGTGGCAAACATATGATAACTGGCCAGAACTGAATAGTTCCAAACAGAATTATTCAGTGGAAAAAAAAACAAGAAGAATTGGAAGTGAGGAAAGATTTTGTTTGTTTACATACAGAAACAAATGAAATAGAAATACCAAAAGTTGAGCACTTCTCCAAGTGGCAAAAATTATTGCGTTCAACGGCATGGATGTTCAGATTTGCAGATAATTGCAGGAAGAACAAAAAATGCGGTGAACTGACTTTATTCGAATTGGATAGAGCTAAAATCCAATTACAAAAAAAAATACAGTTTGATTCGTACCCTGAAGAAATTTCTATTCTCAAAAGAGGAGAGAAATTGACGTCATCAAGTAAACTGTTCAATTTTGATTGCATATATGACGAAACAGTAGGACTTATGAAACTTGATGGGAGAATTAATAATGCTTTCTTGAGTGAACATACGAAAAAACCCGTGATTCTAAATGCCAAACATGAAATCACAAAACTCATCATCAAGTATTATCACGAACTTGTCCATCATCATGGACAAGAAATTGTCATTAACAATATCAATCAAGATTATTGCATTCCCAGGATTCGACAGGCAGTTCGAAGTTGTTGGGCAAACTGCCAAAACTGTAAAAATAGAAAAAGTTCTCCAGCTGTACCAATAATGGGACAACTTCCGCTCTGTAGACTTGAACCTACAGTGAGACCTTTCATTAAAACTGGGGTGGATTACTTTGGACCCATGGAAGTAACCGTGAAAAGATCACACGAAAAACGTTATGGGGTCATATTCACTTGTATGGTTACCAGAGCTGTCCATTTAGAAATTGCCCATGATATGAGCACTGATGGGTTCATTCATGTATTCAGGCAATTTGGCTGTAGAAGAGGTTTTCCAGAGGAATTATTCAGTGACAACGGAACCAACTTCAAGGGAGCAGAAACTGAACTTGCTGAAAATTTGCGAAATCTTAATCAAGACGAAATTCAGAAATTTTGTGTGTTGAGGAACATAAAATGGACCTTCAACCCACCCCTGGGTTCACACATGGGTGGTGTGTGGGAACGTCTGATTCAATCTATCAAAAATAGTTTGAGGGAAACTCTGAAAGATCGATATCCACAGGAATATGTTCTCAGAACAAGTTTTGCAGAAATTGAAAACATCTTGAATTCGAGGCCACTGACTCATGTGTCCATTGATCCAAATGATCCTGAACCATTGACTCCAAACCATTTTTTAATAGGGCCTTCATATATCGCATTGCCATGTGCAAGAATAGAAGAAAAAAATTTGAATCTCCTTCAAAAATGGAAGGCGGCTCAGAAAATTTCTGATATATTTTGGCAGCGATGGTTACATGAATATGTACCATCACTAATCAAACGAAGCAAATGGCATAAGGAACAAAGACCGATCAGAATGGATGACATTGTGCTGATATGTGATACCAATGCACCTCGAAATTGTTGGCTCAAAGGAAAAGTTGTTCATCTTTATCCTGCAAGAGATGGTAAAATACGTATTGTAGATGTAATGACTGCGAAGAAAATCATTTTCCGGAGACCAGTTTCCAGGCTGTGTATCCTACCAGTTGATGAAAATAAAGAAGATAGTAATTGTTGATGGACAATTACTGAGGGGGAGAATGTTTGAGTTTAATGTATTAAGTTTCTTATATTTTGTATTTGAACATACTGTATTTGCACTTTAATTTTATATCAGTGTGAGCTTTGACGCTATGGTTGATATGACAAAAAAAAATATAACAAGTTTGACAACTAAAAAGTTCGAATTATTTTTTCGTTCTTCGACACCGGATAATTGTAATAATACCTATATATTCACAGGTAAATTCATATCAGAAGCTGTCTGAGCACACTCAAGGAGCTAAGTACCCAAAATAGGGTTACTCTAGCATGGGTACCCGGCATGAGGGTCACAAGGGCCAAAGAGGAGGCCGATGCTCTAGCCCGTGAAGGCGCATTCAAGGCTATGATCGGTCCAGAACCCTTCTGCGGGGTAGCGAAAGCAAGTATAAAGACATCCATAAATACATGGATGCAAAATGAATCGAGAGATTGTTGGAATAAGCTCCCGGGAATGAGGCAGGCGAAAGAGTTCATAAAGGAACCAGCGCCCAGATTCACGAAAGACCTGCTAAACCACAACCCTCAGGTTGTAAGGGTAGTGGTAGGTCTACTAACGGGGCTTAGCAGGCTCGGGAAACATATGAGCAACATTGGTCTGGCAGAAGAAACCCAATGCAGGTTCTGTCAAGAAGAGAAAGAAACCGCACTGCATGTCCTCTGTGAATGCGAAGCGATAGCAAGGCTGAGACAAGCAAGATGCGTGGAGGAGAAACCAGAGGCTGCTAGCTATATGAAGGGATCAGTGTCAAGGCTATGGAGTCTCATCGAAGAGATCAAGCTAGACAACGAGCTCTAACAACCAAGGAGCATCACAATAGATCTGAAAAGGTCGCAGTGAATCAGGCCAAGGGCCAGCTCCCCAATAGTGTAATCTAATCATAACATTGTGATAGTTGATTGTTTTCATACACATTCAGATTTTGCCAGTTGATGAATAATTTGCCTTGGTTTTTCTCAAAAATAGTTCTGAAAAGATTTCCGTTAACTTCTGCATAAACAGTGTAGTTATTTTTAAAGGGAAATTTTCATTAAATCGTTTTTGCCAACTCTTCGTGGGAGAGTAGTCTGTTTCAAATGTGGCCAAGTAGGATATCATGCACACGATTGTCATACAAAAATCAACCTTAAAAATCATTTCTGTAGACATCGAAAACGATTTCTCAACCCATCTAATCAATCTAAGCTCAAATTATTCAGATTTAGTTTGAATCAGATGTAAGATAGGTGTCAGTTGATTTTCAATTTGTTCGAAATATAGAAAAATAAAGTACATAAAGGATGCTATTAGAACCTCCTTATGTGGAATATTATTCAACTGACGGTCTTATCCAAGTTCAGTTTTGAAAACTTATTTTAATTCATTGAAGATTGAAATATTATCTTGTGAGATTCAACTAATTATAGAACAACTATAATGCTTAAATAAACGATGAGATTGGAACGTTTGGTGTAAAAGATGGAACTTTTTCTTGAAATCAATTACCCTAACACCAAACTGATATTTTTGCACACGAAGCGCGTTTCGCTAACAAGGTTAGCATGTTCAGGAGAAGAAAATTGATACTTGATTGAATATCTGTTTTGTTTAAGGGTAATAGATCTCTGGAAAAAGTTTCAACTATAATGCTGTCTGGGGGTCATTAATTTGTCATGGTTTAACTAAAGAGGAAAAATTAGAGGTTAGAATCCGAGTTAATGAGGAGTGTCGAAGATAATAAGGAGTAGAATTTCTTCATACGAGTATTGATATCAAAGAGGAAGTAGTTGACAGACAGTTCTCGATTTATATCGAGTCAAGTGACTTGATATATTTTGCTGCAACCGACTTTGAAGAAGAATCGTTAGAGATAAACGTGAGAGTAACAACGGGAGCGACAAGATGAAGGACTCGAGAGAAACCAAAAAATCAACTTTCAAGTGCAATGTATGCGACAAATCATACGGTCGAAAGGATCATTTGAAAGCTCATTTGCTCACTCACTATAGGAAAGAATAATTGAAATGAGAATTCTGCGCCAAGGCAATTGAATTTTATTTTATGTAATATGGTGTTAAACTGTATTTGAATTGAATAATGTTATGCATTATTATTTTATTAATATTTCAATATTATTCATAGGTGTTTCTCTGGTTATTTGATCATATCAATGAATAAACACGATAAGATAATCGATACACATTAAAGACAATGCTGAAGTGACATGAATTGATTTGGCGCTTGATATCAAAAGATAAAAGGAACCTCTAAGAGCGTCGATTGTTTTCTCGCCACAAAAAAGCTAATAAGTGAAATCACCAGGGTTAAAGACATCATTAATAATGACATCAGTGATATCCGTGAATGATAATAATTGGTCCAACAATATTCAAATATTATAGATCTGAAGTTCATAGAATGTATTGTGAATATGCTGACGTGGTGAGTCAGTTTGAGTTTACATAACGACAGCCCACTCCAAAAAGATAATACTCTCAATATCACTTGAGAAAATTATCAATTAGTATTTTACGTTTCACCAACAAACTTATTTCAGATTTACTGGATTGTACCACTGCAAGTACATAGTGATCAATTTGCTGGAATGAGAACTGTTTTGGGTGCCTATTGGTTCAAATTACCAGAAGCAATAATTCATCAATCATTGGTATCTACCTCAGGTCTCTGTGTCGGAGAGTGCCGGATTTGGACAACGAAAATGCAGCCACTTCGAAAAAAATGAGAAAATTCAATCAACGAAGCGAGCCGAACTGCAAAATCATTGGATTCGAGAGTATAGGACAAGGTAGTGCTTGTGGAATGACATCAATTAACCGTAAGTCAAAGTCAATAGATTTTCTCGAAGAAGCTCTAAGTTGGTGTTGTGGGATTTTTGACGAAACGCCGAGTAGGTACTTCATTTCCAAACGAGAACAATACTGAATAAGTCGTAAATGAACTTGAGATAGCCGTTAATGAACATCATGCCGACTTTAATAATGTTCTTTCGCACATAAAAAATACAGATCTCAAGATGAGTCCGTTCTAGCTAATGGCCAAAAGAGCATAATAGTATATTATGTAACGAGGGTGTATCAGTATCGTAATGGATTTCATTATAAAACGAGTTATGAGCATATAAGTGTATTTACTCCAACATATTCTCAGCTCTACATGTTGGGATATATAGGATTCCGTGCTCATGTGGAAAAGTATATGTAGGAACCACAAAACGTAGTTTCAAGACATGAATTAGTGAACACAGTCGAAATTGTTGGTTGGGACAAACTGAAAAATAAACTGTAGCCGTACACGCCCCTCTCAATAATCATAATATGCAATTTGATAAAACCTCAATCCTCTCAACAACAAATTATTTTACTTGCTTATACAGTGAAGCAATTGAGATATATAAATATGAGGATACCTTCAACAGGAAGGGAGAAGGACTGACCTCAAACAAAATTTGGCATTCCGTTCTAAAGACATTGACGACAAAGCCAGACAGAAGTACAAAACCCTGATGTACGACAGAACAGGGTCCGATCACAATATATTAACAAACAAGTACCTCCAGATTTGCCATTAGTCATAGTAGACTCACAGGAAGGAGTTCAACTAAAACCACGCCGCTGAAAATGGCTGCCGCAGAAGTAACCGGAATTTCTGGTACTCCAAATTCCAAGACACGGCCCTCAAGCCCGAAAAACTTGCGATGTATCAATACCAACCATGAACGCCTACATTTTTCCATTAATATTTTTGCACTCAACGCGCGTTTCGCTAAAAAGGTTTGCATCTTCAGGAGAAGAATATTGATACTGAATCTAGGGTTACTTGTTTCTATACCTTAAGTTTTGCAGTCCCATATGGACTTTGTTTGTTACTGTTACTTATTCGAATTAATTTCTCGATAATGAACTAATGTACTCACTACCTGCAAAGTTTGTTGGTCCGTCATGTGTATCACAATATTATTGATTATTCTGATAACTTTTTCAACAATAGAATGAAAAGCGGGCTGAAAGGGATAGGCCCCTCTCAGACTGGGTGTTCGTATTTAGTTGCAAAGCATATCAAACATATCGCCAATATATTCAAAAGAGCTGTTGGACGGTAATTTGAAAAAATGCTTCGTTCACCTGATTTGTATATCGGTTTCAATGTGATCAATGCCAAAAGGTATATACTCGAAAGAATCTGTTAACAACACATTTGCTCACTCACTATAGGGAACAATAATTAAAATGAGAATTCTGCGCCAAGGTAATACCCCAAAAATGTAATTTGATTTTTTTATGTAATATGGTGTAAAACTTATTTGAATTGAATATAATGTTATGCATCAAATGAATCACTTATAAAATATTTCATTGTTATTCATAATATTTCATTAAATAATCGTTACATAACAATTTTCAAGTATTATAGATCTGCAGTTCATACATTGCATTGTAAATATGTTGACGTGGTGAGTCAGTTCAGGTTCACCTTACGACAGCCACCCAGAAAGATACTACTCTCATATCTCTTGAAAAATGGTCAAGTCGTATTCTATCTACGTTTTCACCGAAGAAATCGAATCATTTCAGATTCACTGGATTCTACAATTGCAAGAACATAGTGCTTAATTTGCTGAAATAAGATTTGTTTAGGGTGTCCATTGGTTCAAATTACCAGAAGTGATAGTTTATCAATCATCAGTACCTACCTTAGATATTTGTGTCAGAGAGTGCTGGATTTCGACAACGAAAATGCAGTAACTCCAAGAAAAATGCAAAAATTCAATCACCGAACCGTGCCACTTGCAAATTGTCAGTAAACTAAAGCTCAGCCTCTGGGGCCCCACTGCTGCTGGTGCTTGCACTGGCTTTGCCTTTCCTCTTGCTTTTACCCATGCCATATGGGTATTATGAAAAAAACAAGATCGTGTGTTGGTGTTCAATTTTATTTGTTGCTACGTCACTTGTGACGAGCACCCAGTACCAAAATTGAATAGGCCCTATATTGATTTCATTTTGTCCATATGCTCTGACGTAACATATACGTCCACATTATGTCTCCAAGAAAATGTCAAATGTAAAAACTAGATACCTTACAGCAACACATACATAAGCAAGGTGCATATAAACTATCTTGCGTTAAAGTATATCCTCTTGAACTGGGAATTCGCAGTGATAGTTTACATATTTTGAAGGTATGTAGTGATGAGAATGCGATTTTCCAAAGCTGCAATTCCAATCAAGTGGCTTGTGTTTCTCATATTTGGCAGCATTCAACCGAGGAATTCGGAAAAACGATAGCTGTTGCACTCGATATTTCAAAAGCGTCTCCTTTCTAAACTGCCGTCTTATGGTTTGCCTTCTCACTTGTGTGCTTTGTTGAAGAGTTTTTTTTCTGATATGTCTATATACGTGGTTGCTGATGGAGTATCATCTGATATTCTCCCAATAAATGAAGGTGTTCCACAGCGTTCGGTTCTGGCGCCCGCTTTGTTTCTGCATCATATCAATGATGTACTCGAGAGAACATCTTGTTCAATACATAGTTTTGCGGACGACAGTACGCTTCACACCAGTTTCTCTTCCAGAGTCCCCATGCCAGCTCGAGAAACAAAAATTCAAAGGAACATTCACGTCAGTAAAATTAACGACGACTTGGTGAATATAATAGAATGGGGTAACATGAACTTGGTGGAATTTAATGCTACGAAAACCCAGGCATGTTACTCCTCAAGAAAAGCTGATCTATCATCATCATCTAGTATTCAGATGTCAGGAGTGACTATTGCTACAAAGTCAAGTATCTTGATGCTAGGAATTACGATCAGTGATAATCTCTCATGGAAAAACCATGTGAGATCGATCGCTGAAGGTGCTTCCCAGAAACTTGGATTCCTATTTCGTGCAAAGAAATACTTCACTTCTCGTCGGCTTCTGATGATCTACAAGGCTCAGATACGACCTGTCCTGGAATACAGTTCTTGTTGTGTTCTATCAGTTCTGATTCGTGTTATTTATTATTTATTTTCCTAACATACAGTATATGTTATCCCATAATGTTGTATTGAACTAGTAGTGTGATGTCAGATTGGTAGATTTGTCAAATAAATTTTGAATTGAAAAGTCATCGACGAAAAGTTGTGATAATTATCATTTAAAGACGAAACATTGGTCCTTCGAGCCGGATTTAACAGTTCTGTGGAGTATACAGAAAAGTAAGAAAAGTGCTAAATGTTCGGGGAAGACAATAATATACCAGGAAGCCGAAGGCAGGCAGCTGGTGTCCACAAGGGACTGGACAAAAACTATGAATGGCCGACTGGATTTGGATCGCTAAATGTGTGTGGAGTCAATAGAAAGAGTGATATAGAAATGAGATCAAATATCACTGAGGAAAATAATACTGCACAGGAACGAAAAACTGTCGGTAAAGACGCACCATTCCCAGTAGACTCTGGTGAAACTCATTCTCATCATTCTGACAGGAAATCAAAAGGTTCTGGACTCACCACTCATTCCCGCCCACAAGACAACGAGATGAAAAGACGTGCACTGGAAATTGAGAAGACCGAACGAGAAATTGAAATCAAAAAGTTGGAGAATAAACTGAAATTATTAGAAATGGAAGATGAAATACAAAAATCTGAAATCAATGTGAAAGACGGACTCTCACAATCGACGCTTTCAACCATATCCTGTTTACCGAAATCTGTTCATTCTGTTGATAATGGTGATTTAGACATGTCAAAAAGTGTAATCATCAACAATCCCTTTGAAAGAACTGAAAAGTGGGTGAATGATATTCAAGAAAATTACGATCTTTCAAATAATTTCAATCAACTATCACCAAAAAATGAAAGGTCAGATATTCAGATGCTATGTAACACCATAAGCGAAGCCATCCAATGCGTAGGTGCTTCATCTCAGTCTGATAAATTCGCTGCTAGACAAATTGTAGAAAGAGACTTTCCATTTTTTGATGGAAATCCTGAAGAATGGTCCATCTTTATCTCTCAATTTAGAAGAATATCATCATTACGTCAATATTCCGCGGAAGAACAGCTCATAAAATTGAACAAATGCCTAAAAGGTGAAGCCCGATTTGCTGTGTCTGGGATGATGGTTTCTTCGAATAATATCGATCTGATATTGAGAACCCTAGAGAGAAGATTCGGAAGACCTGATCAGATAATCGAGAATTTAATTTCGAAGATACATGCTATTCCTCAAATCAGAGAACATCACATGGAAAGTCTAATACAATTTTCCAACCATCTTCGTTGTTTAGTAGCCACAATAAAGTCACTGGAATGTCAAGATCATCTGAGGAATCCACAGTTACTCAAAGACTCCGTTCAGAAAATTCCAGACATGTTGAAACTAAGATGGGGTGAAGAGATTATGAAAAATGGTGGAAATGTCAACTTGGAAAAATTCTCCAACTGGATAGATGATTTAGCTACTGCCGCCTGTTATATAGCTCCTTCGAAGTACATAAAAAATGAATTCAAAGTATCTAAAAGTACCTACACGAGAAGGTTTGAAACCAATTTGGTAGTAGCCGAAGACAAAGACGTTGAAATTTGCATTTCTTGTAAGAAAAAAGGTCATTCTATCAGAAAATGTTCTGAATTTGCAAATAAAACATTCGACTCTAGGTGGAAAATAGTAACTGAGAATAAATTATACTTCTCTTGCCTAAAGAAGAACCATCGTACAAGCATGTGTCGACGAAAATATCCCTGTGGAATAGGTGGCTGCAAGAGACCGCACCATCGACTTCTTCATAAAGGAAATTTCGTCCAGCCGAACTCAGAAGGCAATTCTTCATGTCGTGCAGAACCAACCATTCCCACCAGCAGTGGCAACGTCTTAGCTATCGGACACGGTAGCGCTAATACTTTGTTGAGAATGGTACGAGTGAAGCTGTATGGTAATAAAACATCATTAGAAACTACCGCTCTTTGCGATGAAGGTTCTTCAGTAACCCTGATCGATAAAACTTTAGCTGATAAGTTGAGTTCAGGAGGCAGAAAACAACCTTTATGTATTCAATGGACTACTGATATGTCGAATCACCATGAAAATTACAGCTGTTTCGACATAAAAATATCTGGAATCCATGAAAACGCAAAGGTATTCACAATGAAGAATGTTCGTTCCATTGAAAACCTAGCATTACCACTGCAAGTCGTAGAAAAAGAAGATTGGAATAAATATACATATTTACGAAATATTCCGTTCACTGAAATTACAGAACGCCCCATGATTCTCCTAGGGCAGGACCAGATAAGACTGACTGTGGCAAGAAAAGTAGTGACGAGGCGAGACACTGAGCCTATTGCTACAAAGACAAACCTAGGATGGATAATGCATTTCCCATCATCTGAAAGCGAAGTTTCGGAACACAGATTTCTTTTCCATATATGTGACCACCAAATAGAAGACATTTCCAATGAAACGTTGCATCAATTAGTGAAGCAATCTTTTGCCATAGATGCCTTCGGGACTGCCCCAACAAAATTGAAGGCCACGAAAGAAGAAAGAAGAGCGACAGAAATCATGGAAAAAACAGCGAGACGAGTTGATGACAGATTTGAGATCGGCCTCTTCTGGAAAAGTGAAGATATAGTTCTACCAGAAAGTAAGTCGATGGCGATTCGTCGATTGAGGTGTGTTGAAAATCGAATGCTGAAAGATGAAAACTTCCGAATAAAATATCGCGAGAAAATTCAATCTTATGTAGATAAAGGATATGCCCGAAAATTATCAACCGAAGAAGCAAGAATTGAAACTGCAAAATCATGGTATTTGCCTCACTTCGGAGTCGTCAACCCCAAGAAGCCTGATAAATTTCGATTCGTTTTCGATGCGGCTGCCAAATCCAGTGGGACAAGCCTCAACGACAATCTCCTTCCAGGGCCAGACTTACTTCAATCATTGGTAGATATACTCATCAAATTTAGACAGCGAAAAGTAGCATTCTGCGGAGATGTTAGGGACATGTTTCATCAAGTGATGATCATTCCGGAAGACAGAAAATATCAAAGATTCCTATGGCGAGATGGAGAAACCGACAGTCCTTATGAGGTTTATGAGATGCAAGTTATGATTTTTGGTGCATCATGCTCCCCAGCTTCTGCACAATATATTAAAAACCTGAATGCTGTTCAGCAAACTACAAAGACTGATATAATCGACGCTATAGTGAAAAAACACTACGTAGATGATTATCTCGACTGCACCGACACAGAAGAAGAAGCCATAGAAAAAATAACAGAAGTGAAGAGAATCCAAAAATTGGGAGGGTTTGAATTGGTGAGATGGATATCAAATTCGAAACGTGTTATGAACAATCTTTCGCCATCAGATCAAACTTCCAAAGATATAAACAAAGGTAAAGACAATATGCAACGTGTCTTAGGAATATCTTGGATACCATCATCCGATGAATTTTGTTTTCTACTGCATCTCGAGGATATTGATGAAAAGAGACATAGACCGACCAAGAGACAGATTGTGAACCTCACAATCCGGGCGAGGATAATCATACAAGATATATGGAAATCTGGAATTGGATGGGACGACGCAATAGATGAGGAAATATATCACCAATGGAAGATATGGATGGATGACCTGAGGAAAATCGATAATCTTGTTGTTCCGAGATGTTACTCGACGAAAATTCCAGTGGCTCAGAGGATAGAACTGCATATATTTGCCGACGCCAGTAAAAAAGCTTTCGCTGCTGTCTCTTATTTGCGTATAGTCAGTGAAGAATCTATCAAATTATCATTAGTAATGGCCAAAGCTAGAGTTGCCCCGACTAAACCAGTTTCCATCCCGAGGTTAGAACTTCAAGCTGCAGTCATGGGAACCAGATTGATGAAAACAGTAGTAGGCACCTTGGAAATAAAAAATCGACAAAATTTACCTTTGGACCGATTCGACAACTGTATTGTTCTGGATTACAGGGGACGGCAGCAAATTAGGTCAGTTCGAAGCACACAGGGTGGGAGAAATCCAAGAAGTATCGGATAGTTCACACTGGCATTGGATTCCTTCAAAAATGAATGCAGCTGATCATGCTACGAGAACTTATACGAATGAAGGTGCTGGAATTGATTTTAAACAATGGTTTGATGGACCGGATTTCCTCTATCTTCGGGATGAGTCAGCATGGCCGGTGAAAAATTGCAATTTCGATGCTAGAACAGATAATTCGAATATTCAAGAATATATTGCACTCGTAGTTGAAAACGATCCCAGTCTTCCGGATATTAATCGTTTTTCCAAATGGTTCAGACTCATAAGAGCTACAGCATGGGTGATGAGGTTTTGTAAATATATAGTTGACAAAATTCGGAAAAAGCCTACTGATAAAGATTTAACAGTCGAAGATATTCAAGAAGCCGAGAGAAAATGGATAAGACAATGCCAGAATGATTCTTTTCCCGAAGAAATCCAATGTCTGAGAAGAAATAATCCAATCAAACCGCACAGTAGGTTGAGTCAACTTTCTCCGATACTGAATCAAGATGGTATTCTGATTTTGAATGGCAGGACTGACTTGGCAATGAATTTGGAAACAACTACTAGAAGACCAACCATCCTACCTCCAAGACATCCGTTTACCAGACTTCTACTACATCATTATCACCAGAAGTTTGGTCATCAAGGAATTGAAACTGTTTTAACAGAAATACGATTGAAGTATTGGGTTATTGATGGAAGATCAGCTATAAAATCTGTTTTTGCTGAATGTATGAGATGTAGAATTTTGAAAGCTAAACCTGCAGTTCCATCCATGGGACAACTTCCAAGTTTTCGACTGACTCCTGTACAGAGACCTTTCACATATTCTGGTGTTGATTATTTCGGACCAATATATGTGTCTGTTGGTCGGAGGAAGGAAAAAAGATGGGGAGTGCTATTTACATGTCTGTCGGTAAGAGCTGTTCATTTAGAAGTGGCACATTCATTGAACACTGATTCAGCGATCATGGCAGTAAGAAGAATGGCATCACGAAGAGGGCAACCGAAGGAACTGTACTCCGACAATGGTACCAATTTCCGGGGAGCTTCTGTGGAATTGAAAGATGCAATTTCACAATTGGATAGAATGAAAATGAATCAAACCATGCTCGAGAAAGGAACAATCTGGAAATTTTTACCAGCGGCTTCACCCCATATGGCAGGAGCATGGGAGAGACTTGTTCGATCCGTAAAAAACACATTTTCTGTTATTCTGAACAAACAAGTACTCAAGGATGAACTTTTAATAACGTTGTTCGCAGAATGTGAAAACATTGTGAACTCTCGGCCCTTAACAAAAGTTTCAGTAGATCCCAACGACTTGGAGCCACTGACACCCAACCATTTTCTTTTGGGTGCAGAAAATCATCTCACACCCTTTGAAGATTTGAACAACGACAGTCTTCGGAAGTGTTGGAGAAGGTCTCAATCGCTGAAAAATTGTTTTTGGAAGAGATGGACAAAAGAATACCTGCCGACACTTACCAGGCGAACTAAATGGAATAGAGATGGGAAACCAATCAATCTCAATGATGTAGTCATCATCGCTGATGAAAATGCTCCAAGGAAGAGTTGGAAGTTGGGGTTAGTTGAAAAGACATATCCAGGACCTGACGGCAAAACACGTGTTGTTCAAGTTAAAACAGCAAGTGGATCATACAAACGCCCCGTTGCTAAACTGTGCCGAATTGATATTGAAGAAAGTGAGCGAAGTTGATTCTTCGTCACCGGGGGGAGAAATGTTGTGTTCTATTAGTTCTATTTCGCTATTTATTATTTATTTTCCTAACATACAGTATATGTTTTCCTATAATGTTGTATTAAACTAGTAGTGTGATGTCAGATGGGGAGATTTGTCAAATAAATATTGAATTGAAAAGTCATCGACGAAAAGTTGTGATTATTATCATTTAAAGACGAAACACGTATGATTGACTGATTATCCTCATTGTTCTTAGACAAATAGGATAGTAAGATCATGGTTTATAGATATACAGTTATTCAATGCCTGTGTGAAAAGGATTTGAGGTTATTTTATTACGCCATCTACAGTATAATGTCGATATTTCCGTTTCCTTGACAATTCACGACGAAGTTTCCTACTGTGAAGGAAAAAATAGGTGCAAACTTACGTTTGTCAGTTTGACAGATATATTGAAAGAATGTTAACGAAGATTCAAGAAAGAGTTGACGATAGAACTTTATAAAGGAAATGAAAATTATTGCATTGCAGTGGCGGATCCACGGGGGGGTTTTCGGGTCCGGACCCCCCCCCCATTGGGACAATGAGAGTTTTTTTTTTCAATTTTTATCGGCTCCTAATTTCCAAATTTTGTTAGGGAACGAAAAAATATCACATGTGCACGACTAAAAAATAAAATGAAATAAATTTTTCTACTTTAAAATTAAAGAACTTCAATAATTATCATTACATTCCATTGAAAACTAAAGAGCAGGCATTTAAACATTAGTAAATTTTCATTTTTCAACAACCAATTTCATCAATTTTTTCAATTCAATATCCCTCCAATTCCTAAAAAAAAAATTATTTTCAAGAATTAGGAATAGTACAAACAAGATCTGGATTGAATGTTACCCAAACAAACAAATTTCGCTTGAAATTTTTGGAACTCAACGATTGTTCTTTCCTTTTTTTTTCTGGTTCAGTCGGTTCAGACGCTGGATCAAGCCGAGTAAAATATGAAAATAGAGTCCTCTTCATGTTGTAAGGTTCAAAATAAAATGCTTTTTTCGACTATCAAATTGCATTTTTTCTGGATGACACTTTAAAGAAAATTGACACTTGTCAGGCTTATCAAGGAAAAGTTCTAGAAATTTCTGACAGTGCTGCCATTAGATCCTTTTTGGCGCAGTATTTGAAAAATCAGACTTGTTACATTTGTGATGAGTATTGTGTATGCCGGTAACAATTTGAATATACTATGTATGAGTAGAATATGCTGTTGATTGCGTTAAATCAACTCGATTCGATTAAAAAAAATTAAAGTTTCGAACCTACTTTACCTCCTGGCTACACTCTCATATTTTGCTCATGTCAATCTCTTGCACCTTTTTTTTAGATCTTCACACAAATTTTTGCTATACGGTAGCTCATAATTTTCTGTCATATATATATATATATATATATATATATAATATATAAATTTTGAGTTTTAGACCCCCCCCTTGACCTGATCCTGGATCCGCCACTGTTGCATTGAAATAATCTTCAATACATGAATGATCTAAGATATTGGAGGAATATATATATATATATATATATATATATATATATATATATATTTATAATATATAAATTTTGAATTTTAGACCCCCCCCTTGACCTGATCCTGGATCCGCCACTGTTGCATTGAAATAATCTTCAATACATGAATGATCTAAGATATTGGAGGAATATATATATATATATATATATATATATATATATATATATATATAATATAAATTTTGAGTTTAGACCCCCCCCTTGACCTGATCCTGGATCCGCCACTGTTGCATTGAAATAATCGTCAATACATGAATGATCTAAGATATTGGAGGAAAATTCCACTTCTGTTTCTCAGTTGATTGTCGTCTTTTGGTTTCATGTATAAGTAAGTAATCAAGAAAATGTGTGATTCAGGTTACGACGTCCGTAATAAAAACGTAAGAAAAGACATGACTTGGAAACAAAATCACTAGTGCCAACTACCCGTTGTTTTTATCTCTCCAAATGATATTTCTATATGGTGGACTCTATATATCTATAAACAATGGTTAGATAATGTCCGTGTAAAAAGTTTTTTGTTACGCCATCTATACTATAATGTCGGAATTCCCGTTAACTTGAGAATGCACGACACAGTTTCCTTCTATGACTGATAAAATCAGTGCAGATTTCTGTGTGTCAGTTTAACCATTGTTTATAGATAGATAGATAGATATTTCATTTGACCACATCACGTTTACACATTTGTAGCAAGTCTTATAAAATATACAATGAGTCGTACAACAATAAAAAAAATATACGTACACATATATATATATATATACACACACACGCACACACACACATATTAATATATAAAATAGATGAACAACAATTACAAATTATGTGAAAATAGACCTTGGAGTAAAAATATCACATCAGATTAAGAGAGCAGAAGTATTTGTGGGATGATCACACACATGTCAGCACATTGTTCACTTAATTCAGTTGACAGTTCTTAAATTCATCAAGGGAATAGAACGCGTTGTTATTAAAAAATGCTTTAATTGTTCTCTTGAACTTGTTTTTGCTCAAATTTTTCATATGGGCGGGAAGTTTATTGAAGAGGTTCAAGTCTAGCGAATTTTTCGCCGAGGTAGTGAGTCTGTAGCGCGGATTGATTAACTGATTATTATTTCTTGTATAATAATTATGCTTGTCGGAGTGAGTTCGGTAGATGCCGATGTTTTTGCGGATCTGTAAAAGACAATAAAAAATGAACGCTGAATATAGTGACATGATTTTGAATTCGGTAAAGAATTTTCTACATGATTCTTTATATCCCACACAAGCTAATATCCTTATGGCCTTTTTTTGTATTCTGAGAACTTTAACTGAGAGACTAGAGATATAGTAAGTCAATGACTGTGTAAAATGGATTTGAAGAAATTTTGTTACGCCATCTAAAGTATTATGTCGATATTTCCGTTTATTTGACAACGCACGACAAACTTTCTTCCCAGTATACCATAGTCATACAGTAGAGACACTTAAATGTCAATCCTTTGTTCTCGAGGGTCAAATTTCTGTGACCTTCATTCTGTGCTCGGGGTATGTAATGTCATTTTGTGGCGGTAAATTTGAAAGTACGGAATACCGAGTATCAAATCAGTATGTTATTTCACATCATAGAATTAAAATTTGGTCTAGGATAACATTTGAAATAAATGTCAATAATTTTAAATTCTCAGGTACCTACAATATCTATTCCGCATTTCTGTTGCTTTTTTCCTCCACTACATGTTTGTTTGGAAAGGTATATTGGATGACCAGGGAATAGAAAGCTTTCAAGAGGATGTTTCATTCGCAGCAGTTTCAAATATGAACAATAAATATATTCCGACATTTACGATGTAATAAAAACTATTAATGAATCAAAATGGTAATGTTTTTGTTCTTCGATTCATTAGTTTTGCTTCTTTTTCATATTCCTATTTGCAAATATCAATGTGGAGCAAATTCTAGAAGAGAGCTTCGGAGATTTTGCAAGTAAATCCTCTCGGTTACATGCCTTCAACCATGCCTTAAACCTGAAAGAGTTATCAAATATTGAAGTGCATTTTTATAACGCTAATATTCCGACGCAAATTAACTTCTGTTTGAAGTTCTACAATTTGTAAAAATTATAAAAAAATGTAAGAACTACTATTCTACAGAACACTAATGGCTCTAGCCTTCGACAAACATCCGCGATCAGCACACACTTCTCCACCTTGGTAGTTAGCCATGATAATTCAAAATACAATATTTTAATACACATTGACGCTCATCAATCAAGTTGATAGATAACACCTCGACATGTCAAACTGCTGAAGTTGGTGTTCTGTGGCGAGTGTCTCTACTGTATGGTTATGGTCTACTGGGTTTTCTTATTCTGAAGGGAGCAATGGGTGCAGTTTGACTGAAATGTTGAAAGAAAGTTAATGGAACTTCAATATAGAATTTACGATAGATGTTCACGAAGGAAATGAAAGTTTAGGTTTCAAAATAATCTTCAAAACACAAATGATTTACAACATTCCACGGAAATTCCACTTCTGCTCGAAGCTCGAGTATATGGCTTCAGGGATCCTTTCACCACACTTTCCATTCATGTCTGTATCTACTTCAGTTCTGGCTTCATCTTTAGGCGTATCTGCCTGAACTATAGTCAAATATCACCATTTGCATTCGATATGGCTTTGCTGTGATCTCAATTACAGAAGAAGTAAAAATGAAACAAAAAAAGCAATCTACCGCTGTCGCTTTCGATAATCTGTCTTTCATATTGAGGTCAGATATGACTTTGATGATTGAAGGATCATAAGATTTCTTTTTACCACAATACCTTTGTTCAGTTCTTTTCCGAAGCTCGAGTAGAAGGCTTTAGGGATACTTTCACCACACTTTCCATCTATATCCGTTTCTATTTCGGTTCTGGCTTCATCTCGAGACCTATCCGCCTGAACTATCGTCATATATCATCACTTGCATTCGATATGGCTTTGCTATGATATCAATTACAAAAGGGGTGAAGAAGAAACAGGATAATCAATATAACTTCGTCATTTCCGATTGCTTGTCTTTCATATTGAAGTCAGATATGACTTTGATCATTGAAGGATGATAAGGTCTCTTTATAACACAATGCCTTTGTTGAATTGACATGGACATGGAAACGAAATCACTAGTACCATCTACCTATAGTATCCATTCTTTCAAATGATATTTTAAGAAGGTTGACTAACTATAACTCTATAAACAGTGGTTTTACTGAAAAATTGTAAAAAGATGATGAAATTTCAATACAGAGTTGATGATAGAAGTTTATACAAGAAATGAAAGATTGGGCATTGAATTGAAATTTTCAACATAATATGAATGATCAACAATATTGACGAAAAATTCTACCTCTCTTACTGAAATGATTGCCATCTTTTGTCATTATCTATAAGTAATCACGAAAATATGGAATTGAATTTACCTCTGTAAGAAAAATGAAAGAAAAGAGATGACTTGGAAACAAAATCACTAGCGCCATCTACTGAAATGATAATTCCGTGTGGTTGGCTAATTATATATCTATAAACGTTGGTAATAATTAAGGTGGCTATATACTGGTGTTTTCACTCCATATAAGAGGTTGTCAGCAAATCAGACGACCGATATGGCCAACTTGATGAAAAATTTGATGATGTAGGCGTAGTAGTACTGCAAATAATCCGCCAGATACCGGCACTCTTGCAGTGGAGATGACAGTCCTGTGTTGCCAAGTGGCCATGTCGTTGTGAATTCTGGTCCAAATCAGTAGAAAGACAATGCAAATTTATTCCAACTGAGAAATTATTTTCAAACTACATGGAATAAATAACGCATAAAGTTAAACACAAATTTGGCGCGTTTTGGTGTTTTCAATAACCTCACATAGCCAGTCCCGATAAATTCTCTATCCTTTAACAAAAATATCAGAATTGGCAACAGCGTGTTCCATGGATCGAGTGATCACGAAAATTAATAGAAATTTTTGATAACCAGCGCTCCCTCTTGGCCACTGATGAACTACCACGCCTTGTCCACAGGTTTGTCTGAAACAATATCGCAACATTAGAAACACCAGTATATAGACATCTTAGTAATAATTAAGGAATGAAGAATTTGATGGAACATTTTGTTGTCTATTCAAGGAGCCCAACTGCGTGAAAACTTTCCCAGTTGCATCACTCTGTATCGAAAGCCGAAATTTGATAAGTATCTGTCCTATTTCGCAGGCCTACTCGGATTAGGAAGATAGATGATTGCCTGGAACTTTTCCGCATTTTTCACTTCCTCCCTCAGACTTTTTCCTGCGAAGTATAGATTTTCGGCTAAGTCTGGATGAAGGTGGTGTAAATAATGCTCCTCACGTACCGAAATATCGGCGGTAGGGAGAAAGAAGGGAAACCGTGAAGGGACAAAACGACAAAGAGGTATGTGCTCGATGCGATGTCTTTTGATGTCACTCGGATTTCTGACACCGTGAATTTTTCATGTGTACACTCAGCGGGATCGTAAAAATTGGGATTTTTCCGTGCCGAATTAAATTGCGAATGCTTTGTCCGAGTCAACAGAGACAAATGAGTCCGGAATTTTTTATTGGGTTGATATTTTCTCGTTTCATTCTGAGAACTTGCAGGCAAGAATTGAATGATCGTCGTGGCACTCATACGACATGTCAGATTCCATTGTTTGAGTATTGCAAATCATTGAAGTGGAAAAGTAGCATTCCACGTGAGTTATACACTATACTTTTTCCACGACTGTAACAGGTGATAGCGAAATGATCAAACAAATAACATGAACTTGGAAATTGTAATTCAAAATTTACATTAAGGTACAATTAAATGAGTCGATAAAGCTGGCATTGCTTGAAATCGAACATTTGATGGAAGACCTGATTTATTGTGTTATAATATCTACAACTGTAACACAATTAAGTCATTGTCTCATCAGGTAAGAAAGAAAATGATTTTTTTTTATCATATGCAGATTAAATTCAGTGAATTCAGAGACAAAATATACAATAAGTATGACATAATAACAATTTCTGAAACTTGGCTCAATGAAAATATTTCTTCAGAAAATATATCTTTACCAGGATACAAATTGATAAGAAAAGATAGGTCCGGTAGGGGCGGAGGAGTGGCTATATATTCTAGGATAATACTGAATGTAAATAAACTCAACATACCTAACACAAATGTTATCACATCGGAACAACTTTGGATAACACTCAAACATAACAAAGAATTATATGCTCTATGTTGCATGTATAGACCACCTAATACTTCTTCTGCTGATTTTGTTTCTGAAATGGATGATGTCTTCTCATACGTTATGCCTAAATTCGATTATGTAATATGTACAGGAGATTGTAATATTGATTTTTTAGATATAACAAGTGGCCCGACGAAAAGTTTTGAAAATCTTCTCATTTCCTATAGCCTCAAGCAGATGGTGAGTGAGCCAACCAGATACGGAACCACTAGCTGCAAGGTACTGGATTTGATAATATGCTCAGATAACCTGTCAGTTAGTGATTGCTCTGTTGTGAATTGCTCATCGTTTACAGATCATTGCTTAGTGTCTTGTAAAATCAAGTTCGAGGTGCCCCAGGAACCCAGTAGATACTGTACATATAGAAATTTTAATTTTTTCGATAAAGACGAATTCTCTTTCAATCTCTCGGCAAATGATTTCGATTCAATTTACCGTACTAATAGTGTCGATGAAAAAGTTCAGCTATTGAACGACTATATTCTGGATACATTTGACAGACACGCTCCAATACGAACCGTTAAAATCACAAGGCAAAAGGCACCGTGGTTAACGGATAATTTAAAATTTATGTTCAAGTTGAGGAATCGTTCTCTACAACGATTCAAGAGAACTAAAAACGAACACCACTGGCAGTATTATAAAGATCTGCGAAATCTTATCAACCGTACAGTGGTTTTGGAAAAAAAAGCATATATCGAGTACCGTTTACAAGGTAATAAAAAAACAATCTGGAAAGATTTATCTGATCTAAATATTCATAATAATAAGAATAAACGGCGGGATATTCTGCCAGATGTTATAAATAATGTTAACGAAATCAACAATTTTTTTATTTCCACATCAAGTGGAGATTCCATGCCTGATCCCGATACAGTAAAATTTTTCTCTGAACACATTCAAGATGATACAAGAAACATTTTCAACCTTAGAGAAACTACTGAAAATGAAGTTTATGAATTCTTACTATCCATTAAATCAGAAGCTGTTGGTCCTGATGGCATAAGCCCACGGATGGTTCTATACTGCTGTCCTTTCATACTACCTTATATCACACATATATTCAACTTTTGTATAGAGAGTGGTATGTATCCAACATCATGGAAAGCATCTCATGTTATACCGCTGGCAAAAACTTCAGACCCACGGGATTATAGCGATTTGAGACCGATAAGTATTTTATGTACGTTATCGAAAGTGTTTGAGAAAGTCATCAATAAACAAATGAAAAAACATGTCGAAGATAACAATATTTTACCTATCTGTCAATCAGGATTTCGCCGTGACTACAGTTGCACTACCGCTTTATTGAAGGTAGTTGATGATCTTCACAAAGCAGCGGATGATGACTCTCTATGCATTCATGTTCTTATCGATTACTCGAAGGCTTTCGACAAAATAAATCATGAGATGTTCTTGAGTCTTTTACATTACTTGAGATTCTCTGATGATTCGATATGCCTCTTGAGAAATTATCTCTGTCACAGATCCCAGTGTGTTATTCTGAATGGTGTCAAATCTGATTTTAGGAACCTGATTAATGGAGTGCCACAGGGATCTATATTAGGTCCCCTCATCTTTACCTTGTATACATCCCAGTTCCCGAACTGCCTGAATCATACAACAGTTCACACATACGCTGATGACACACAAATTTATATGAAATTTTCAAAAGCATCTATCAACGATGCTTGTATTCTAATTAATAAAGATATAGAGTCTCTCCTTGAAATATCAAAAAAATATTGCCTTACCATAAATCCTTCTAAGTCTTCTGTTCTACTGTTCGGTCGAACTCTAGCTCGTAAAAAATATAGAAGTGATGTTAACATTGCCGTCGACGGTGTTAACCTCGCTTTGAAAGACGAAGTCAAGAATTTGGGTTTGTATTTGGATAGCTCATTGAGGTTCTCAGGTCACGTGAGCCAAGTTTTGAAACGGGGATATAGCAGCCTCAAACTGATCTACTCAAACAGAGCAGTACTAAATACTAATTTGAGGAAAATGTTATGTGAAACATTAGTCCTTTCGCACTCGAATCATGCTGATATAGTGTATGGCCCAAACCTACTGAAATCTGATAAAACTAGACTCCAAAAGCTGCAGAATTCTTGTGTTCGGTTTATATCTGGAGTAACCAGGAGACAACACACTTCACATCATGTAACGAATTTAGGTTGGTTAAATATGGATATGCGTCGCACTCTACACGCCGGTCTACTTTTCAATAAAATCATAACAACAGGATGCCCTATTTACCTTTACAGAAAACTTTCATTTCGAACTGATGTTCATAATCTCAACTTGAGATTTAAAAATATGCTTTCCCCGCCTAAATATAATACCACTAGATATAAAGGTTCGTTCACTTACTACTGCTATTGGCTCTACAACAGGTTACCGAGTTCTTACAAAAACATGTCGCACTCAGTTATGAAGAAACAATTAAAGTTGGATTTTCTGGAAAACAAAACGATACAACTTCTTGATTTTTCATCATGATACGTTATTATGGTCTACTTGATGCTCAACCGCACCCTCTTCATCCTTTATTTTGTATTGTGGAATATGTTATACTGATTATTTGTTCAAATTTCATCTGTTCATTTTATGGCATGAAATTGTCGTTCAAATATCTTTTTTTTTCCCTCCCTTATCTAATATAAGTGTTTTTCAAATGTTATATGTCATTTTCCTCGCTATTGTTTAATTATCGATGAATTGAATTTACACAGCAATTTATTATGTATGGTATATGTATGTTATATAATATGTACGGTTGGATGGAAGAACAAGAAACAGTTCAGACTTCATAGATGTCTGGATTGTCTATTGAATCCTGCCTTTTGATAGGTTGTAATTTATTATTCCTGTCAATAAAAGCCATTATTATTATTATTATTATTATTATTCACACGAAAGGGATGCCCTGTAATGTTCAAAGAACACCGCGTGAATCAAGGGACAGGAGATACGAATTAACATTCAATTTGAATTCCTGAAGTTTGTAAGCCCCAGGTCAAAACCTCTTTTGGCAAGGAGTTCCAAAGTTCAGCTGTTCTATCGAAAAAAGATCCCTGAGCAAGAGATGTTTGACAGGTTTCCAAATTCACAACAAAGAGGTGAAAATTTTGTACTCGTCAAGTTATCCGTGTAGATATTGCCAAGGGGGAAAGAATTGATAACAATTCGGGAGAGCATCTACCGTGGAAGTATCTATAAAAGAGACACAAGTCTCCGACCCTTCTACGATGTTTCAATGAAGTGGGCGAGTCTGTGAGCGAAGAATCACCTACAAGACGAATTTCCTTTCTCTGAATAGAATCGAGAAGCCTCAATGAATGTTTTGGTGCCAAACCCCACACATGAGAACTGTATTCCATGACAGGTCGTATCTGAGCCTTGAAGATCATTAAAAGCTGACGAGAAGTGAAGTATTTCATCGCACGAAATAGAAATCCAAGTTTCTGGGAAGCACTTTTAGCGATCGATCTCACATGTTTTCCCATGAGAGATTATCACTGTTTGTAATTCCTAGTATCGAGATACTTGACTTTGTAGGAATAGTTACTCCTGACATCTTAATAGTAGCTGATGATAGTTCGGCTTCTCTTGAGAAGAGACATGCCTGGGTTTTCGTAGCATCAAATTCCACTAAGTTCATGTTACTCCATTCTGTTATTTTTACTAAGTCGTCGTTAATTTTATTGACGTGAATATTTCGTTGAATTTTTGTTTTCGAGCTGGAATGGGGACTCTGGAAGAGAAACTGGTATGAAGAGTACTGTCGTCCGCGAAAACATGTATTGAACAATATGTTTTCTCGAGCAAATCATTGATATGAAGCAGAAACAAAGTGGGTGCCAGAACTGAACCCTGTGGAACACCTGCATTTATTGGAAGAATATCAGATGATACTCCATCAACAACCACATACAGAGACCTATCAGACAAGAAACTCTTCAACAAAGCACACAACTGAGGAGGCAAACCATGAGACGGCAGCTTAGAAAGGAGACCCCGATGCCAAACTCGATCAAACGCTTTTGAAATATCGAGTGCAACAGCTATCGTTTCTCCGAATTTCTCGATTGAATGCTGCCAAATATGAGAAACATAGCCAATAAGTCACTGGTTGATCTTTGATGGCGAAATCCGTATTGTCGATCATTAATTATTCCTGATTTTCTAGATATTTGATGAGCTTCATATTGATTGCTTTTTCCATGACTTTGGAAATGATAGAAAGCAATGCAATTGGTCTATAATTACAAGGTAAAGTTTTCTTCCCTTTTTCAGGAACCGGCTAAACTCTTGCTGTCCTCCAGATCTTAGGAAAAATCCACAGGATATATAAATGGTTGAATAATTCGCAAAGTACTGGTGTCAATTCGGGGGCACCTTTGGGGGATTCCATCAGATCCGCAAGCCTTATTCGTCTTCAGGTCCATTAAAATATTTCTTATATTCTGTTGGTGAAAAATCATCCTAGGCATATGACTTTCGACAGGCGTGATATTCGGGGGATCTTTTCCCGATAGGTCCAGAGTAGTATTTCCAGCAAACATATTTGCAAATATATTTGCTTTTTGTTGGGCAGTTGTGGCTTGTGATCCATTTCCTTTGATTGAGGGGAGAAATGAACTAAAAGTGAAATTTTTGACGACAGCTTTAGCAAATGACCAAAACGAATGAATAAATATCTTAGACAATATCGCTACCAGTCGCCCCTACAGGTGTCTGTATAAACTACGCCACTGAAATGAAACATCTCAAAAGCACAATTAATTTCGTTCAATTTCTTACGATGCATGTCACGCCGCAAATTCAATAGGATTTCGATTCTCAGAGGTTCTATTATGCATCATTCACTGAACCATATTAGGATGTGAGCCGTGTATCACTGCTTCTCAGACAAAAGCGTATCGGTCCCCAGCATCTCTTTCTATCATGTCGAACTGGAGGGATTCTTGTAGTGTCAGTTCGTTTCGACACTTGGTCTCATCGATGTCTTGTTCGAAGTTGAAAACACTACGTTTATTTTGAGAAAACAAGAATTGAAAAGAAATCATGAAAACAAATCGTCATCACATCATCACTAGAATTTTTTTAAGAAGTTCTTGATCAACAACGAAGATTAAACTCGACTGAACCAGAAGGCAATCTGCCTTTTAACTTCTTGGTTCATGAATTCTTTATTCAGGGATTACAATTTTTGTCAAATTTTATACATGTCGCTTTCGCTGAGAGCAAAAAAAACTTGGTGATACTTCAAATGGAATTAATATTTCATACTCTGGTAATACAAATACAACTAATTGACAGCTATGCTTTTTAGAAACTATAACTTAGTGGCGATATGACATTATTCTACATTTTGTGTGTTCGACTGTATAGTCTCATTCCCAAATCGTATAAAAAATTCATTGCTTTTCAACGGATGTTGTTCCTAAAGGATTAACAGGTACGGTTCCTTTGTTCCTGACAGAAAACCAACAAATAGTGTTCCTAATAAACGATGAGTTTTGGAACCTTTGGTGTAAAAGTTGAAACTTTTCCTAGAGATCAATTACCCTAACACTAAACTGATATTTTTGCACTCGACTCGCGTTTCGCTAACGAGGTTAGCATCTTTAGGAGAAGAAAATTGATTAATTGAGTCAAGCTTGCATTGTGACAATAAATGTTTTTTATTATGGAATTGAAGGACTTACGTCTACTCATCACACAAATGATTAACTGAAAGATATATTCCAAGTGGCCTAGTTGGTTTGAGTGTTAGCCCTCTGAGAGTTCCACTCTATAGACGTGGGTTCGAATATCATCAAAACCGACTTTTTTGTCTTTTTGTTAATATGACATTACTAATTCAATTTGCATCGTTAAACATTGATTTCATGAAGTTTATTTCCTTTGAGTTTTTCATAAATATCGAAAGAATACTCTATATCCAAAATCGATTATCAATATGATACTTAAAAAAGAAAAAATCAACTGTAAAACTCAAATGGATCTTGGCCATTGTTTCCCTGCGGCATCGTGCTCAAATTTCGTCCTCGTACGATATGGCTACCATATCTACTTCTGTTGTACAAAATGGCAAAAGAAGTCGGTTTTGGTGAGACTTGAACCCACGACTATAAAGTGGACCGTCTCAGAGATCTAACGCTCTACGAACTTGGCCACTTGGACTGTATAATGTCAGTTTATTATTGGGTGGAGTACTTTTCACAGTAAATGGTATTGGCTTATTAACTGCAATAAACTACCCGATTCAATCCCATTGTGTAGAAAATCATCTGGTAAAAGATGCAAATGTGCTAAAGGGTCGATTTAAGTTGGTGCCACATAAGCTCTATGGGATTGAACACGCAGAAGTAGGGAGGTAGTCGTAACACTGTATGTCCCAATTCTTCTGCAATTGTATCACAAACATACGTTTTTTTTTAAAGAAAATGACTGCGGCACTTGTAAAAGTTCTTTTTTTGTATAATTTTCCTCAAAATATATGCCATTTGCAGCCATGAAGTTTTGAATCTCCAATTTCGTATTCTTTGAGCCAGGAATTTTTTGCAATTGTCGACTATGATAGCTTGCCTTGTCCATTACTATAACGCTGTTCGGCGGGATGTTGGGTAACAGACAATTTTTACACCGATCTTCAAAAAGTTGCTGTCGTATCTTCGTGATAATCAACACAAGAGTCCTTAATATTTTTGGCAGAAAGCCACATAGCGTTTGGGATCCAACCATTTTCTGATCCTGCGAGTAATATTGTGATTCTCTTCCCTTTATTTGATGGTGCTTTTGTTTTATACTTATCAGAGGAATCAGACCATCCTTTGGAAGGGGTGTCATGCGTGTCAAACCACGTCTCGTCGAGGTAGAGTATTGGCCGATTTTCAGACCGGTATTTTTTTATTGACGTTATATATTCAGAACGCCAGTTTATTAAACGTGTGGATTCCATTATTACTTGTCTCTTGTCAATTTTGCGATGTTTAAAGCCCATTGCAGACAGAGCTCGCCAAAGAGTAATGAGGCCACAGTTGATGTGAGTTTCGTCATTGATGAGCCGCTGTTTCAGACTTTTGATTGTAGGGACACGCTGCTCATCGTACATAGTGTAGATTTTTCGCCTTATCAAATCTTTTTCCCAGTCGTCTAGACTTTTCGTGACACCGGAATCTTTACGCTTTTCTCTTGATTCCATGGAATTTTCAACAATTCTTCTAACTGAAGTAAGAGGCACCTTTGTCAAATTACTGGTTACTTTTGCTGCAGCACCCGCGTTATATCCTTGCTGAAGTAAGGAACTATACACATTTTTTCCAATGATTTTCGCGTCACAAGATAAGTTATTCTTCTTTAACGAACCACTGGAAGAAGCACTATTATTTTTTATCCACGGACGCCACATACTGCCTATTCTGTACGTTGGGGTTTAAAATCTCTGCTTTTAATGTCTGTAATAACAAATAAATGTTACAAAATTATTGCACGCGTAACACAAGTGAACACTTCCAATGAAATACAAGACTGAAATGAACAAAAAGTGTAAGCTGTAATCCTCTACAATCCCTCTCTGAGAAACAAAATTACCTGAATCCGGTCCTTTTACGTTTATGATGTGCATCTCGGATTTTACAACTCAAGGGTCTAATTGGTTTTATTATAATCCTTCAGTTAAAAGGGCGTCGCCAGTGAGGGGCAGGGGGGGGGGGAATTGCTCCCCCCTAGAGATCAAATGTGTGAGTAGTGTTCATAAGAAACACCTACAGCCTACAGTTGAATAAATCGACTACAATCCTTGTAAAACCTAGTATTGCTAGTTGGTAGCAGTTACTAGACCAGGTAGAATTTTACCGCACATTCTAGATTCTAGTATTCTAGTATGATTTTCGTTTGGGTATATGAAGACGTGGTTTGCCTAGTCAATATTGATTTATATTCATTAAATAATAAGATCTCATCATCTCTGTGTTGAATTGTGAAGTTTCTGAGTGTGTCTCCATTCATCATCTTATCAAAATGGACATCAGAAAGTTTTTTGGTGAGTTATGTACTGCTTTAATCTTGAACTTAGGGCCGGTTTTTCAATACAAGAATAAATGAGTTATCTGTCAGTTAGATGAAAGAAATGAGAGGGTGCGCGTGAGTGATGTTTGGCAGTGATAAGGATGAAAATTTTTGGTCATTTTTATCTGATAGATATCTCGCATTGAAAAACCGGTCCTTAGAGCTAGTATTTTCATTTTATTTCTCTTAGCTAATAGCTTTGGTAACGGATATACTAGCTAGAGACGTGTATGATGATCGTTTAGGTATTTTATTAAAAACAAAATTATTGATTCAATCTCTATGAATTCAACGTTAACTGAATGGTGGTTTCGTTTTCAATAATCATTTATGAAAACAAATCATAAATTATATTTGTGGTTCAATTAAATACAAATTAAAACGGATCCTTAATATAAATAAGGCTAAAAAAGCTTTCTGAGATAATGTTTATAGGTAATTGAGTTGAGTTGAGTAAGTAATCGAGGGCTTGTGAAGTTTTATACATTGATATCAGAACTGTTTTTATTACAATCGTCATCGAGGCAAACACTTCCAAAGTGTAACGCTTCATGCTTTTGACTGTACCAGGCGTTCATATTTTTTATCCTCCATAATATTACCCTATTGCCCCCCCCTTAGTCATAAGCTGGCGACGCCCTTGGGAGTAAACCATTTATTGTGAAAACTACTCTAATAGATATGTGAGGATTTCAATTCACTCAGATTGTCAATGAAACTTTACGCGATAACACAAGAAAATATATTGATGAAGCTTACTCTTTCGAATGAACGATGACTAGTAACTAGTGTTGAAATCGGAATAGTAGTTTTTTTACTCCCACCTGTGAATATGCTGATTTCAATATTGTTTACTAAGCGGATAGGCAGGCGATTTCGGTCAACTGAATGAATATGATTTAATATCCACACAAGGTGGGATATGAATTCCACCAATCACAGGAAGCAAATTACTTGGTTACCAGGAACAACCTTATAGAAACGTCACAATACTGATATCTACCTACCTACTATCACGATATCCAAGTTGTTTCATTTATGCATGAATATATATACTTATATCCGAAATATTTTCTAGTTTATCGAGTAAAGTTTCAATTGTCACAATTGATTTTTCTTGTGGAATTGAAAGACTCACATATTTATTATAGTAGTTTTCACAATAAATGGTATTGACTGAAGCAAGGGCGTCGCTAGCTTATGACTAAGGGGGGAGCAATAGGGTAATATTATGGAGGATAAAAAATATGAACGCCTGGTACAGTCAAAAGCATGAAGCGTTACACTTTGGAAGTGTTTGCCTCGATGACGATTGTAATAAAAACAGTTCTGATATCAATGTATAAAACTTCACAAGCCCTCGATTACTTACTAAACTCAATTACCTATAAACATTATCTCAGAAAGCTTTTTTAGCCTTATTTATATTGAGGATCCGTTTTAATTTGTATTTAATTGAACCACAAATATAATTTATGATTTGTTTTCATAAATGATTACTGAAAACGAAACCACCATTCAGTTAACGTTGAATTCATAGAGATTGAATCAATAATTTTGTTTTTAATAAAATACCTAAACGATCATTATACACGTCTCTAGCTAGTATATCCGTTACCAAAGCTATTAGTTAAGAGAAATAAAATGAAAATACTAGCTATAAGGGCCGGTTTTTCAATGCGAGAAATCTATCAGATAAAAATGACCAAAAATTTTCATCTTTATCACTGCCAAACATCACTCACGCGCACCCTCTCATTTCTTTCATCTAACTGACAGATAACTCATTTATTCTTGTATTGAAAAACCGGCCCTAAGTTCAAGATTAAAGCAGTACATAACTCACCAAAAAACTTTCTGATGTCCATTTTGATAAGATGATGAATGGAGACACACTCAGAAACTTCACAATTCAACACAGAGATGATGAGATCTTATTATTTAATGAATATAAATCAATATTGACTAGGCAAACCACGTCTTCATATACCCAAACGAAAATCATACTAGAATACTAGAATCTAGAATGTGCGGTAAAATTCTACCTGGTCTAGTAACTGCTACCAACTAGCAATACTAGGTTTTACAAGGATTGTAGTCGATTTATTCAACTGTAGGCTGTAGGTGTTTCTCATGAACACTACTCACATATTTGATCTCTAGGGGGGGGCAACTGCCCCCCCCCCTGCCCCTCTCTGGCGACGCCCTTGGACTGAAGGATTATAATAAAACCAATTAGACCCTTGAGTTGTAAAATCCGAGATGCACATCATAAACGTAAAAGGACCGGATTCAGGTAATTTTGTTTCTCAGAGAGGGATTGTAGAGGATTACAGCTTACACTTCTTGTTCATTTTAGTCTTTGTATTTCATTGGAAGTGTTCACTTGTGTTAGGCGTGCAATAATTTTGTAACATTTATTTGTTATTACAGACATTAAAAGCAGAGATTTTAAACCCCAACGTACAGAATAGGCAGTATGTGGCGTCCGTGGATAAAAAATGATAGTGCTTCTTCCAGTGGTTCGTTAAAGAAGAATAACTTATCTTGTGACGCGGAAATCATTGTAAAAAATGTGTATAGTTCCTTACTTCAGCAAGGATATAACGCGGGTGCTGCAGCAAAAGTAACCAGTAATTTGACGAAGGTGCCTCTTACTTCAGTTAGAAGAATTGTTGAAAATTCCATGGAATCAAGAGAAAAGCGTAAAGATTCCGGTGTCACGAAAAGTCTAGACGACTGGGAAAAAGATTTGATAAGGCGAAAAATCTACACTATGTACGATGAGCAGCGTGTCCCTACAATCAAAAGTCTGAAACAGCGGCTCATCAATGACGAAACTCACATCAACTGTGGCCTCATTACTCTTTGGCGAGCTCTGTCTGCAATGGGCTTTAAACATCGCAAAATTGACAAGAGACAAGTAATAATGGAATCCACACGTTTAATAAACTGGCGTTCTGAATATATAACGTCAATAAAAAAATACCGGTCTGAAAATCGGCCAATACTCTACCTCGACGAGACGTGGTTTGACACGCATGACACCCCTTCCAAAGGATGGTCTGATTCCTCTGATAAGTATAAAACAAAAGCACCATCAAATAAAGGGAAGAGAATCACAATATTACTCGCAGGATCAGAAAATGGTTGGATCCCAAACGCTATGTGGCTTTCTGCCAAAAATATTAAGGACTCTTGTGTTGATTATCACGAAGATACGACAGCAACTTTTTGAAGATCGGTGTAAAAATTGTCTGTTACCCAACATCCCGCCGAACAGCGTTATAGTAATGGACAAGGCAAGCTATCATAGTCGACAATTGCAAAAAATTCCTGGCTCAAAGAATACGAAATTGGAGATTCAAAACTTCATGGCTGCAAATGGCATATATTTTGAGGAAAATTATACAAAAAAAGAACTTTTACAAGTGCCGCAGTCATTTTCTTTAAAAAAAAACGTACGTTTGTGATACAATTGCAGAAGAATTGGGACATACAGTGTTACGACTACCTCCCTACTTCTGCGTGTTCAATCCCATAGAGCTTATGTGGCACCAACTTAAATCGACCCTTTAGCACATTTGCATCTTTTACCAGATGATTTTCTACACAATGGGATTGAATCGGGTAGTTTATTGCAGTTAATAAGCCAATACCATTTACTGTGAAAATTACTAGACCAATAATAAACTGATATTATACAGTCCAAGTGGCCAAGTTCGTAGAGCGTTAGATCTCTGAGACGGTCCACTTTATAGTCGTGGGTTCAAGTCTCACCAAAACCGACTTCTTTTGCCATTTTGTACAACAGAAGTAGATATGGTAGCCATATCGTACGAGGACGAAATTTGAGCACGATGCCGCAGGGAAACAATGGCCAAGATCCATTTGAGTTTTACAGTTGATTTTTTCTTTTTTAAGTATCATATTGATAATCGATTTTGGATATAGAGTATTCTTTCGATATTTATGAAAAACTCAAAGGAAATAAACTTCATGAAATCAATGTTTAACGATGCAAATTGAATTAGTAATGTCATATTAACAAAAAGACAAAAAAGTCGGTTTTGATGATATTCGAACCCACGTCTATAGAGTGGAACTCTCAGAGGGCTAACACTCAAACCAACTAGGCCACTTGGAATATATCTTTCAGTTAATCATTTGTGTGATGAGTAGACGTAAGTCCTTCAATTCCATAATAAAAAACATTTATTGTCACAATGCAAGCTTGACTCAATTAATCAATTTTCTTCTCCTAAAGATGCTAACCTCGTTAGCGAAACGCGAGTCGAGTGCAAAAATATCAGTTTAGTGTTAGGGTAATTGATCTCTAGGAAAAGTTTCAACTTTTACACCAAAGGTTCCAAAACTCATCGTTTATTAGGAACACTATTTGTTGGTTTTCTGTCAGGAACAAAGGAACCGTACCTGTTAATCCTTTAGGAACAACATCCGTTGAAAAGCAATGAATTTTTTATACGATTTGGGAATGAGACTATACAGTCGAACACACAAAATGTAGAATAATGTCATATCGCCACTAAGTTATAGTTTCTAAAAAGCATAGCTGTCAATTAGTTGTATTTGTATTACCAGAGTATGAAATATTAATTCCATTTGAAGTATCACCAAGTTTTTTTTGCTCTCAGCGAAAGCGACATGTATAAAATTTGACAAAAATTGTAATCCCTGAATAAAGAATTCATGAACCAAGAAGTTAAAAGGCAGATTGCCTTCTGGTTCAGTCGAGTTTAATCTTCGTTGTTGATCAAGAACTTCTTAAAAAAATTCTAGTGATGATGTGATGACGATTTGTTTTCATGATTTCTTTTCAATTCTTGTTTTCTCAAAATAAACGTAGTGTTTTCAACTTCGAACAAGACATCGATGAGACCAAGTGTCGAAACGAACTGACACTACAAGAATCCCTCCAGTTCGACATGATAGAAAGAGATGCTGGGGACCGATACGCTTTTGTCTGAGAAGCAGTGATACACGGCTCACATCCTAATATGGTTCAGTGAATGATGCATAATAGAACCTCTGAGAATCGAAATCCTATTGAATTTGCGGCGTGACATGCATCGTAAGAAATTGAACGAAATTAATTGTGCTTTTGAGATGTTTCATTTCAGTGGCGTAGTTTATACAGACACCTGTAGGGGCGACTGGTAGCGATATTGTCTAAGATATTTATTCATTCGTTTTGGTCATTTGCTAAAGCTGTCGTCAAAAATTTCACTTTTAGTTCATTTCTCCCCTCAATCAAAGGAAATGGATCACAAGCCACAACTGCCCAACAAAAAGCAAATATATTTGCAAATATGTTTGCTGGAAATACTACTCTGGACCTATCGGGAAAAGATCCCCCGAATATCACGCCTGTCGAAAGTCATATGCCTAGGATGATTTTTCACCAACAGAATATAAGAAATATTTTAATGGACCTGAAGACGAATAAGGCTTGCGGATCTGATGGAATCCCCCAAAGGTGCCCCCGAATTGACACCAGTACTTTGCGAATTATTCAACCATTTATATATCCTGTGGATTTTTCCTAAGATCTGGAGGACAGCAAGAGTTTAGCCGGTTCCTAAAAAAGGGAAGAAAACTTTACCTTGTAATTATAGACCAATTGCATTGCTTTCTATCATTTCCAAAGTCATGGAAAAAGCAATCAATATGAAGCTCATCAAATATCTAGAAAATCAGGAATAATTAATGATCGACAATACGGATTTCGCCATCAAAGATCAACCAGTGACTTATTGGCTATGTTTCTCATATTTGGCAGCATTCAATCGAGAAATTAGGAGAAACGATTGCTGTTGCACTCGATATTTCAAAAGCGTTTGATCGAGTTTGGCATCGGGGTCTCCTTTCTAAGCTGCCGTCTCATGGTTTGCCTCCTCAGTCGTGTGCTTTGTTGAAGAGTTTCTTGTCTGATAGGTCTCTGTATGTGGTTGTTGATGGAGTATCATCTGATATTCTTCCAATAAATGCTGGTGTTCCACAGGGTTCAGTTCTGGCACCCACTTTGTTTCTGCTTCATATCAATGATTTGCTCGAGAAAACATATTGTTCAATACATGTTTTCGCGGACGACAGTACTCTTCATACCAGTTTCTCTTCCAGAGTCCCCATTCCAGCTCGGAAAGCGAAAATTCAACGAAATATTCACGTCAATAAAATTAACGACGACTTAGTATTTATAACAGAATGGAGTAACATGAACTTAGTGGAATTTGATGCTACGAAAACCCAGGCATGTCTCTTCTCAAGAGAAGCCGAACTATCATCAGCTACTATTAAGATGTCAGGAGTAACTATTCCTACAAAGTCAAGTATCTCGATACTAGGAATTACAAACAGTGATAATCTCTCATGGGAAAACATGTGAGATCGATCGCTAAAAGTGCTTCCCAGAAACTTGGATTTCTATTTCGTGCGATGAAATACTTCACTTCTCGTCAGCTTTTAATGATCTTCAAGGCTCAGATACGACCTGTCATGGAATACAGTTCTCATGTGTGGGGTTTGGCACCAAAACATTCATTGAGGCTTCTCGATTCTATTCAGAGAAAGGAAATTCGTCTTGTAGGTGATTCTTCGCTCACAGACTCGCCCACTTCATTGAAACATCGTAGAAGGGTCGGAGACTTGTGTCTCTTTTATAGATACTTCCACGGTAGATGCTCTCCCGAATTGTTATCAATTCTTTCCCCCTTGGCAATATCTACACGGATAACTTGACGAGTACAAAATTTTCACCTCTTTGTTGTGAATTTGGAAACCTGTCAAACATCTCTTGCTCAGGGATCTTTTTTCGATAGAACAGCTGAACTTTGGAACTCCTTGCCAAAAGAGGTTTTGACCTGGGGCTTACAAACTTCAGGAATTCAAATTGAATGTTAATTCGTATCTCCTGTCCCTTGATTCACGCGGTGTTCTTTGAACATTACAGGGCATCCCTTTCGTGTGAATAATAATAATAATAATAATAATAATGGCTTTTATTGACAGGAATAATAAATTACAACCTATCAAAAGGCAGGATTCAATAGACAATCCAGACATCTATGAAGTCTGAACTGTTTCTTGTTCTTCCATCCAACCGTACATATTATATAACATACATATACCATACATAATAAATTGCTGTGTAAATTCAATTCATCGATAATTAAACAATAGCGAGGAAAATGACATATAACATTTGAAAAACACTTATATTAGATAAGGGAGGGAAAAAAAAAGATATTTGAACGACAATTTCATGCCATAAAATGAACAGATGAAATTTGAACAAATAATCAGTATAACATATTCCACAATACAAAATAAAGGATGAAGAGGGTGCGGTTGAGCATCAAGTAGACCATAATAACGTATCATGATGAAAAATCAAGAAGTTGTATCGTTTTGTTTTCCAGAAAATCCAACTTTAATTGTTTCTTCATAACTGAGTGCGACATGTTTTTGTAAGAACTCGGTAACCTGTTGTAGAGCCAATAGCAGTAGTAAGTGAACGAACCTTTATATCTAGTGGTATTATATTTAGGCGGGGAAAGCATATTTTTAAATCTCAAGTCGAGATTATGAACATCAGTTCGAAATGAAAGTTTTCTGTAAAGGTAAATAGGGCATCCTGTTGTTATGATTTTATTGAAAAGTAGACCGGCGTGTAGAGTGCGACGCATATCCATATTTAACCAACCTAAATTCGTTACATGATGTGAAGTGTGTTGTCTCCTGGTTACTCCAGATATAAACCGAACACAAGAATTCTGCAGCTTTTGGAGTCTAGTTTTATCAGATTTCAGTAGGTTTGGGCCATACACTATATCAGCATGATTCGAGTGCGAAAGGACTAATGTTTCACATAACATTTTCCTCAAATTAGTATTTAGTACTGCTCTGTTTGAGTAGATCAGTTTGAGGCTGCTATATCCCCGTTTCAAAACTTGGCTCACGTGACCTGAGAACCTCAATGAGCTATCCAAATACAAACCCAAATTCTTGACTTCGTCTTTCAAAGCGAGGTTAACACCGTCGACGGCAATGTTAACATCACTTCTATATTTTTTACGAGCTAGAGTTCGACCGAACAGTAGAACAGAAGACTTAGAAGGATTTATGGTAAGGCAATATTTTTTTGATATTTCAAGGAGAGACTCTATATCTTTATTAATTAGAATAGAAGCATCGTTGATAGATGCTTTTGAAAATTTCATATAAATTTGTGTGTCATCAGCGTATGTGTGAACTGTTGTATGATTCAGGCAGTTCGGGAACTGGGATGTATACAAGGTAAAGATGAGGGGACCTAATATAGATCCCTGTGGCACTCCATTAATCAGGTTCCTAAAATCAGATTTGACACCATTCAGAATAACACACTGGGATCTGTGGCAGAGATAATTTCTCAAGAGGCATATCGAATCATCAGAGAATCTCAAGTAATGTAAAAGACTCAAGAACATCTCATGATTTATTTTGTCGAAAGCCTTCGAGTAATCGATAAGAACATGAATGCATAGAGAGTCATCATCCGCTGCTTTGTGAAGATCATCAACTACCTTCAATAAAGCGGTAGTGCAACTATAGTCACGGCGAAATCCTGATTGACAGATAGGTAAAATATTGTTATCTTCGACATGTTTTTTCATTTGTTTATTGATGACTTTCTCAAACACTTTCGATAACGTACATAAAATACTTATCGGTCTCAAATCGCTATAATCCCGTGGGTCTGAAGTTTTTGCCAGCGGTATAACATGAGATGCTTTCCATGATGTTGGATACATACCACTCTCTATACAAAAGTTGAATATATGTGTGATATAAGGTAGTATGAAAGGACAGCAGTATAGAACCATCCGTGGGCTTATGCCATCAGGACCAACAGCTTCTGATTTAATGGATAGTAAGAATTCATAAACTTCATTTTCAGTAGTTTCTCTAAGGTTGAAAATGTTTCTTGTATCATCTTGAATGTGTTCAGAGAAAAATTTTACTGTATCGGGATCAGGCATGGAATCTCCACTTGATGTGGAAATAAAAAAATTGTTGATTTCGTTAACATTATTTATAACATCTGGCAGAATATCCCGCCGTTTATTCTTATTATTATGAATATTTAGATCAGATAAATCTTTCCAGATTGTTTTTTTATTACCTTGTAAACGGTACTCGATATATGCTTTTTTTTCCAAAACCACTGTACGGTTGATAAGATTTCGCAGATCTTTATAATACTGCCAGTGGTGTTCGTTTTTAGTTTTCTTGAATCGTTGTAGAGAACGATTCCTCAACTTGAACATAAATTTTAAATTATCCGTTAACCACGGTGCCTTTTGCCTTGTGATTTTAACGGTTCGTATTGGAGCGTGTCTGTCAAATGTATCCAGAATATAGTCGTTCAATAGCTGAACTTTTTCATCGACACTATTAGTACGGTAAATTGAATCGAAATCATTTGCCGAGAGATTGAAAGAGAATTCGTCTTTATCGAAAAAATTAAAATTTCTATATGTACAGTATCTACTGGGTTCCTGGGGCACCTCGAACTTGATTTTACAAGACACTAAGCAATGATCTGTAAACGATGAGCAATTCACAACAGAGCAATCACTAACTGACAGGTTATCTGAGCATATTATCAAATCCAGTACCTTGCAGCTAGTGGTTCCGTATCTGGTTGGCTCACTCACCATCTTCTTGAGGCTATAGGAAATGAGAAGATTTTCAAAACTTTTCGTCGGGCCACTTGTTATATCTAAAAAATCAATATTACAATCTCCTCTACATATTACATAATCGAATTTAGGCATAACGTATGAGAAGACATCATCCATTTCAGAAACAAAATCAGCAGAAGAAGTATTAGGTGGTCTATACATGCAACATAGAGCATATAATTCTTTGTTATGTTTGAGTGTTATCCAAAGTTGTTCCGATGTGATAACATTTGTGTTAGGTATGTTGAGTTTATTTACATTCAGTATTATCCTAGAATATATAGCCACTCCTCCGCCCCTACCGGACCTATCTTTTCTTATCAATTTGTATCCTGGTAAAGATATATTTTCTGAAGAAATATTTTCATTGAGCCAAGTTTCAGAAATTGTTATTATGTCATACTTATTGTATATTTTGTCTCTGAATTCACTGAATTTAATCTGCATATGATAAAAAAAAATCATTTTCTTTCTTACCTGATGAGACAATGACTTAATTGTGTTACAGTTGTAGATATTATAACACAATAAATCAGGTCTTCCATCAAATGTTCGATTTCAAGCAATGCCAGCTTTATCGACTCATTTAATTGTACCTTAATGTAAATTTTGAATTACAATTTCCAAGTTCATGTTATTTGTTTGATCATTTCGCTATCACCTGTTACAGTCGTGGAAAAAGTATAGTGTATAACTCACGTGGAATGCTACTTTTCCACTTCAATGATTTGCAATACTCAAACAATGGAATCTGACATGTCGTATGAGTGCCACGACGATCATTCAATTCTTGCCTGCAAGTTCTCAGAATGAAACGAGAAAATATCAACCCAATAAAAAATTCCGGACTCATTTGTCTCTGTTGACTCGGACAAAGCATTCGCAATTTAATTCGGCACGGAAAAATCCCAATTTTTACGATCCCGCTGAGTGTACACATGAAAAATTCACGGTGTCAGAAATCCGAGTGACATCAAAAGACATCGCATCGAGCACATACCTCTTTGTCGTTTTGTCCCTTCACGGTTTCCCTTCTTTCTCCCTACCGCCGATATTTCGGTACGTGAGGAGCATTATTTACACCACCTTCATCCAGACTTAGCCGAAAATCTATACTTCGCAGGAAAAAGTCTGAGGGAGGAAGTGAAAAATGCGGAAAAGTTCCAGGCAATCATCTATCTTCCTAATCCGAGTAGGCCTGCGAAATAGGACAGATACTTATCAAATTTCGGCTTTCGATACAGAGTGATGCAACTGGGAAAGTTTTCACGCAGTTGGGCTCCTTGAATAGACAACAAAATGTTCCATCAAATTCTTCATTCCTTAATTATTACTAAGATGTCTATATACTGGTGTTTCTAATGTTGCGATATTGTTTCAGACAAACCTGTGGACAAGGCGTGGTAGTTCATCAGTGGCCAAGAGGGAGCGCTGGTTATCAAAAATTTCTATTAATTTTCGTGATCACTCGATCCATGGAACACGCTGTTGCCAATTCTGATATTTTTGTTAAAGGATAGAGAATTTATCGGGACTGGCTATGTGAGGTTATTGAAAACACCAAAACGCGCCAAATTTGTGTTTAACTTTATGCGTTATTTATTCCATGTAGTTTGAAAATAATTTCTCAGTTGGAATAAATTTGCATTGTCTTTCTACTGATTTGGACCAGAATTCACAACGACATGGCCACTTGGCAACACAGGACTGTCATCTCCACTGCAAGAGTGCCGGTATCTGGCGGATTATTTGCAGTACTACTACGCCTACATCATCAAATTTTTCATCAAGTTGGCCATATCGGTCGTCTGATTTGCTGACAACCTCTTATATGGAGTGAAAACACCAGTATATAGCCACCTTAATTATTACCAACGTTTATAGATATATAATTAGCCAACCACACGGAATTATCATTTCAGTAGATGGCGCTAGTGATTTTGTTTCCAAGTCATCTCTTTTCTTTCATTTTTCTTACAGAGGTAAATTCAATTCCATATTTTCGTGATTACTTATAGATAATGACAAAAGATGGCAATCATTTCAGTAAGAGAGGTAGAATTTTTCGTCAATATTGTTGATCATTCATATTATGTTGAAAATTTCAATTCAATGCCCAATCTTTCATTTCTTGTATAAACTTCTATCATCAACTCTGTATTGAAATTTCATCATCTTTTTACAATTTTTCAGTAAAACCACTGTTTATAGAGTTATAGTTAGTCAACCTTCTTAAAATATCATTTGAAAGAATGGATACTATAGGTAGATGGTACTAGTGATTTCGTTTCCATGTCCATGTCAATTCAACTAAGGCATTGTGTTATAAAGAGACCTTATCATCCTTCAATGATCAAAGTCATATCTGACTTCAATATGAAAGACAAGCAATCGGAAATGACGAAGTTATATTGATTATCCTGTTTCTTCTTCACCCCTTTTGTAATTGATATCATAGCAAAGCCATATCGAATGCAAGTGATGATATATGACGATAGTTCAGGCGGATAGGTCTCGAGATGAAGCCAGAACCGAAATAGAAACGGATATAGATGGAAAGTGTGGTGAAAGTATCCCTAAAGCCTTCTACTCGAGCTTCGGAAAAGAACTGAACAAAGGTATTGTGGTAAAAAGAAATCTTATGATCCTTCAATCATCAAAGTCATATCTGACCTCAATATGAAAGACAGATTATCGAAAGCGACAGCGGTAGATTGCTTTTTTTGTTTCATTTTTACTTCTTCTGTAATTGAGATCACAGCAAAGCCATATCGAATGCAAATGGTGATATTTGACTATAGTTCAGGCAGATACGCCTAAAGATGAAGCCAGAACTGAAGTAGATACAGACATGAATGGAAAGTGTGGTGAAAGGATCCCTGAAGCCATATACTCGAGCTTCGAGCAGAAGTGGAATTTCCGTGGAATGTTGTAAATCATTTGTGTTTTGAAGATTATTTTGAAACCTAAACTTTCATTTCCTTCGTGAACATCTATCGTAAATTCTATATTGAAGTTCCATTAACTTTCTTTCAACATTTCAGTCAAACTGCACCCATTGCTCCCTTCAGAATAAGAAAACCCAGTAGACCATAACCATACAGTAGAGACACTCGCCACAGAACACCAACTTCAGCAGTTTGACATGTCGAGGTGTTATCTATCAACTTGATTGATGAGCGTCAATGTGTATTAAAATATTGTATTTTGAATTATCATGGCTAACTACCAAGGTGGAGAAGTGTGTGCTGATCGCGGATGTTTGTCGAAGGCTAGAGCCATTAGTGTTCTGTAGAATAGTAGTTCTTACATTTTTTTATAATTTTTACAAATTGTAGAACTTCAAACAGAAGTTAATTTGCGTCGGAATATTAGCGTTATAAAAATGCACTTCAATATTTGATAACTCTTTCAGGTTTAAGGCATGGTTGAAGGCATGTAACCGAGAGGATTTACTTGCAAAATCTCCGAAGCTCTCTTCTAGAATTTGCTCCACATTGATATTTGCAAATAGGAATATGAAAAAGAAGCAAAACTAATGAATCGAAGAACAAAAACATTACCATTTTGATTCATTAATAGTTTTTATTACATCGTAAATGTCGGAATATATTTATTGTTCATATTTGAAACTGCTGCGAATGAAACATCCTCTTGAAAGCTTTCTATTCCCTGGTCATCCAATATACCTTTCCAAACAAACATGTAGTGGAGGAAAAAAGCAACAGAAATGCGGAATAGATATTGTAGGTACCTGAGAATTTAAAATTATTGACATTTATTTCAAATGTTATCCTAGACCAAATTTTAATTCTATGATGTGAAATAACATACTGATTTGATACTCGGTATTCCGTACTTTCAAATTTACCGCCACAAAATGACATTACATACCCCGAGCACAGAATGAAGGTCACAGAAATTTGACCCTCGAGAACAAAGGATTGACATTTAAGTGTCTCTACTGTATGACTATGGTATACTGGGAAGAAAGTTTGTCGTGCGTTGTCAAATAAACGGAAATATCGACATAATACTTTAGATGGCGTAACAAAATTTCTTCAAATCCATTTTACACAGTCATTGACTTACTATATCTCTAGTCTCTCAGTTAAAGTTCTCAGAATACAAAAAAAGGCCATAAGGATATTAGCTTGTGTGGGATATAAAGAATCATGTAGAAAATTCTTTACCGAATTCAAAATCATGTCACTATATTCAGCGTTCATTTTTTATTGTCTTTTACAGATCCGCAAAAACATCGGCATCTACCGAACTCACTCCGACAAGCATAATTATTATACAAGAAATAATAATCAGTTAATCAATCCGCGCTACAGACTCACTACCTCGGCGAAAAATTCGCTAGACTTGAACCTCTTCAATAAACTTCCCGCCCATATGAAAAATTTGAGCAAAAACAAGTTCAAGAGAACAATTAAAGCATTTTTTAATAACAACGCGTTCTATTCCCTTGATGAATTTAAGAACTGTCAACTGAATTAAGTGAACAATGTGCTGACATGTGTGTGATCATCCCACAAATACTTCTGCTCTCTTAATCTGATGTGATATTTTTACTCCAAGGTCTATTTTCACATAATTTGTAATTGTTGTTCATCTATTTTATATATTAATATGTGTGTGTGTGCGTGTGTGTGTATATATATATATATATGTGTACGTATATTTTTTTTATTGTTGTACGACTCATTGTATATTTTATAAGACTTGCTACAAATGTGTAAACGTGATGTGGTCAAATGAAATATCTATCTATCTATCTATAAACAATGGTTAAACTGACACACAGAAATCTGCACTGATTTTATCAGTCATAGAAGGAAACTGTGTCGTGCATTCTCAAGTTAACGGGAATTCCGACATTATAGTATAGATGGCGTAACAAAAAACTTTTTACACGGACATTATCTAACCATTGTTTATAGATATATAGAGTCCACCATATAGAAATATCATTTGGAGAGATAAAAACAACGGGTAGTTGGCACTAGTGATTTTGTTTCCAAGTCATGTCTTTTCTTACGTTTTTATTACGGACGTCGTAACCTGAATCACACATTTTCTTGATTACTTACTTATACATGAAACCAAAAGACGACAATCAACTGAGAAACAGAAGTGGAATTTTCCTCCAATATCTTAGATCATTCATGTATTGACGATTATTTCAATGCAACAGTGGCGGATCCAGGATCAGGTCAAGGGGGGGGTCTAAAACTCAAAATTTATATTATATATATATATATATATATATATATATATATATATATATATATATTCCTCCAATATCTTAGATCATTCATGTATTGAAGATTATTTCAATGCAACAGTGGCGGATCCAGGATCAGGTCAAGGGGGGGGTCTAAAACTCAAAATTTATATATTATAAATATATATATATATATATATATATATATATATATATATATATATTCCTCCAATATCTTAGATCATTCATGTATTGAAGATTATTTCAATGCAACAGTGGCGGATCCAGGATCAGGTCAAGGGGGGGGTCTAAAACTCAAAATTTATATATTATATATATATATATATATATATATATATGACAGAAAATTATGAGCTACCGTATAGCAAAAATTTGTGTGAAGATCTAAAAAAAAGGTGCAAGAGATTGACATGAGCAAAATATGAGAGTGTAGCCAGGAGGTAAAGTAGGTTCGAAACTTTAATTTTTTTTAATCGAATCGAGTTGATTTAACGCAATCAACAGCATATTCTACTCATACATAGTATATTCAAATTGTTACCGGCATACACAATACTCATCACAAATGTAACAAGTCTGATTTTTCAAATACTGCGCCAAAAAGGATCTAATGGCAGCACTGTCAGAAATTTCTAGAACTTTTCCTTGATAAGCCTGACAAGTGTCAATTTTCTTTAAAGTGTCATCCAGAAAAAATGCAATTTGATAGTCGAAAAAAGCATTTTATTTTGAACCTACAACATGAAGAGGACTCTATTTTCATATTTTACTCGGCTTGATCCAGCGTCTGAACCGACTGAACCAGAAAAAAAAGGAAAGAACAATCGTTGAGTTCAAAAATTTCAAGCGAAATTTGTTTGTTTGGGTAACATTCAATCCAGATCTTGTTTGTACTATTCCTAATTCTTGAAAATAATTTTTTTTAGGAATTGGAGGGATATTGAATTGAAAAAATTGATGAAATTGGTTGTTGAAAAATGAAAATTTACTAATGTTTAAATGCCTGCTCTTTAGTTTTCAATGGAATGTAATGATAATTATTGAAGTTCTTTAATTTTAAAGTAGAAAAATTTATTTCATTTTATTTTTTAGTCGTGCACATGTGATATTTTTTCGTTCCCTAACAAAATTTGGAAATTAGGACCCGATAAAAATTAAAAAAAAAACTCTCATTGTCCCAATGGGGGGGGGGGGGGGGTCCGGACCCGAAAACCCCCCCGTGGATCCGCCACTGCAATGCAATAATTTTCATTTCCTTTATAAAGTTCTATCGTCAACTCTTTCTTGAATCTTCGTTAACATTCTTTCAATATATCTGTCAAACTGACAAACGTAAGTTTGCACCTATTTTTTCCTTCACAGTAGGAAACTTCGTCGTGAATTGTCAAGGAAACGGAAATATCGACATTATACTGTAGATGGCGTAATAAAATAACCTCAAATCCTTTTCACACAGGCATTGAATAACTGTATATCTATAAACCATGATCTTACTATCCTATTTGTCTAAGAACAATGAGGATAATCAGTCAATCATACGTGTTTCGTCTTTAAATGATAATAATCACAACTTTTCGTCGATGACTTTTCAATTCAATATTTATTTGACAAATCTCCCCATCTGACATCACACTACTAGTTTAATACAACATTATAGGAAAACATATACTGTATGTTAGGAAAATAAATAATAAATAGCGAAATAGAACTAATAGAACACAACATTTCTCCCCCCGGTGACGAAGAATCAACTTCGCTCACTTTCTTCAATATCAATTCGGCACAGTTTAGCAACGGGGCGTTTGTATGATCCACTTGCTGTTTTAACTTGAACAACACGTGTTTTGCCGTCAGGTCCTGGATATGTCTTTTCAACTAACCCCAACTTCCAACTCTTCCTTGGAGCATTTTCATCAGCGATGATGACTACATCATTGAGATTGATTGGTTTCCCATCTCTATTCCATTTAGTTCGCCTGGTAAGTGTCGGCAGGTATTCTTTTGTCCATCTCTTCCAAAAACAATTTTTCAGCGATTGAGACCTTCTCCAACACTTCCGAAGACTGTCGTTGTTCAAATCTTCAAAGGGTGTGAGATGATTTTCTGCACCCAAAAGAAAATGGTTGGGTGTCAGTGGCTCCAAGTCGTTGGGATCTACTGAAACTTTTGTTAAGGGCCGAGAGTTCACAATGTTTTCACATTCTGCGAACAACGTTATTAAAAGTTCATCCTTGAGTACTTGTTTGTTCAGAATAACAGAAAATGTGTTTTTTACGGATCGAACAAGTCTCTCCCATGCTCCTGCCATATGGGGTGAAGCCGCTGGTAAAAATTTCCAGATTGTTCCTTTCTCGAGCATGGTTTGATTCATTTTCATTCTATCCAATTGTGAAATTGCATCTTTCAATTCCACAGAAGCTCCCCGGAAATTGGTACCATTGTCGGAGTACAGTTCCTTCGGTTGCCCTCTTCGTGATGCCATTCTTCTTACTGCCATGATCGCTGAATCAGTGTTCAATGAATGTGCCACTTCTAAATGAACAGCTCTTACCGACAGACATGTAAATAGCACTCCCCATCTTTTTTCCTTCCTCCGACCAACAGACACATATATTGGTCCGAAATAATCAACACCAGAATATGTGAAAGGTCTCTGTACAGGAGTCAGTCGAAAACTTGGAAGTTGTCCCATGGATGGAACTGCAGGTTTAGCTTTCAAAATTCTACATCTCATACATTCAGCAAAAACAGATTTTATAGCTGATCTTCCATCAATAACCCAATACTTCAATCGTATTTCTGTTAAAACAGTTTCAATTCCTTGATGACCAAACTTCTGGTGATAATGATGTAGTAGAAGTCTGGTAAACGGATGTCTTGGAGGTAGGATGGTTGGTCTTCTAGTAGTTGTTTCCAAATTCATTGCCAAGTCAGTCCTGCCATTCAAAATCAGAATACCATCTTGATTCAGTATCGGAGAAAGTTGACTCAACCTACTGTGCGGTTTGATTGGATTATTTCTTCTCAGACATTGGATTTCTTCGGGAAAAGAATCATTCTGGCATTGTCTTATCCATTTTCTCTCGGCTTCTTGAATATCTTCGACTGTTAAATCTTTATCAGTAGGCTTTTTCCGAATTTTGTCAACTATATATTTACAAAACCTCATCACCCATGCTGTAGCTCTTATGAGTCTGAACCATTTGGAAAAACGATTAATATCCGGAAGACTGGGATCGTTTTCAACTACGAGTGCAATATATTCTTGAATATTCGAATTATCTGTTCTAGCATCGAAATTGCAATTTTTCACCGGCCATGCTGACTCATCCCGAAGATAGAGGAAATCCGGTCCATCAAACCATTGTTTAAAATCAATTCCAGCACCTTCATTCGTATAAGTTCTCGTAGCATGATCAGCTGCATTCATTTTTGAAGGAATCCAATGCCAGTGTGAACTATCCGATACTTCTTGGATTTCTCCCACCCTGTGTGCTTCGAACTGACCTAATTTGCTGCCGTCCCCTGTAATCCAGAACAATACAGTTGTCGAATCGGTCCAAAGGTAAATTTTGTCGATTTTTTATTTCCAAGGTGCCTACTACTGTTTTCATCAATCTGGTTCCCATGACTGCAGCTTGAAGTTCTAACCTCGGGATGGAAACTGGTTTAGTCGGGGCAACTCTAGCTTTGGCCATTACTAATGATAATTTGATAGATTCTTCACTGACTATACGCAAATAAGAGACAGCAGCGAAAGCTTTTTTACTGGCGTCGGCAAATATATGCAGTTCTATCCTCTGAGCCACTGGAATTTTCGTCGAGTAACATCTCGGAACAACAAGATTATCGATTTTCCTCAGGTCATCCATCCATATCTTCCATTGGTGATATATTTCCTCATCTATTGCGTCGTCCCATCCAATTCCAGATTTCCATATATCTTGTATGATTATCCTCGCCCGGATTGTGAGGTTCACAATCTGTCTCTTGGTCGGTCTATGTCTCTTTTCATCAATATCCTCGAGATGCAGTAGAAAACAAAATTCATCGGATGATGGTATCCAAGATATTCCTAAGACACGTTGCATATTGTCTTTACCTTTGTTTATATCTTTGGAAGTTTGATCTGATGGCGAAAGATTGTTCATAACACGTTTCGAATTTGATATCCATCTCACCAATTCAAACCCTCCCAATTTTTGGATTCTCTTCACTTCTGTTATTTTTTCTATGGCTTCTTCTTCTGTGTCGGTGCAGTCGAGATAATCATCTACGTAGTGTTTTTTCACTATAGCGTCGATTATATCAGTCTTTGTAGTTTGCTGAACAGCATTCAGGTTTTTAATATATTGTGCAGAAGCTGGGGAGCATGATGCACCAAAAATCATAACTTGCATCTCATAAACCTCATAAGGACTGTCGGTTTCTCCATCTCGCCATAGGAATCTTTGATATTTTCTGTCTTCCGGAATGATCATCACTTGATGAAACATGTCCCTAACATCTCCGCAGAATGCTACTTTTCGCTGTCTAAATTTGATGAGTATATCTACCAATGATTGAAGTAAGTCTGGCCCTGGAAGGAGATTGTCGTTGAGGCTTGTCCCACTGGATTTGGCAGCCGCATCGAAAACGAATCGAAATTTATCAGGCTTCTTGGGGTTGACGACTCCGAAGTGAGGCAAATACCATGATTTTGCAGTTTCAATTCTTGCTTCTTCGGTTGATAATTTTCGGGCATATCCTTTATCTACATAAGATTGAATTTTCTCGCGATATTTTATTCGGAAGTTTTCATCTTTCAGCATTCGATTTTCAACACACCTCAATCGACGAATCGCCATCGACTTACTTTCTGGTAGAACTATATCTTCACTTTTCCAGAAGAGGCCGATCTCAAATCTGTCATCAACTCGTCTCGCTGTTTTTTCCATGATTTCTGTCGCTCTTCTTTCTTCTTTCGTGGCCTTCAATTTTGTTGGGGCAGTCCCGAAGGCATCTATGGCAAAAGATTGCTTCACTAATTGATGCAACGTTTCATTGGAAATGTCTTCTATTTGGTGGTCACATATATGGAAAAGAAATCTGTGTTCCGAAACTTCGCTTTCAGATGATGGGAAATGCATTATCCATCCTAGGTTTGTCTTTGTAGCAATAGGCTCAGTGTCTCGCCTCGTCACTACTTTTCTTGCCACAGTCAGTCTTATCTGGTCCTGTCCTAGGAGAATCATGGGGCGTTCTGTAATTTCAGTGAACGGAATATTTCGTAAATGTGAATATTTATTCCAATCTTCTTTTTCTACCACTTGCAGTGGTAATGCTAGGTTTTCAATGGAACGAACATTCTTCATTGTGAATACCTTTGCGTTTTCATGGATTCCAGATATTTTTATGTCGAAACAGCTGGAATTTTCATGGTGATTCGACACATCATTAGTCCATTGAATACATAAAGGTTGTTTTCTGCCTTCTAAACTTAATTTATCAGCTAAAGTTTTATCGATCAGGGTTACTGAAGAACCTTCATCGCAAAGAGCGGTAGTTTCTAATGATGTTTTATTACCATACAGCTTCACTCGTGCCATTCTCAACAAAGTATTAGCGCTACCGTGTCCGATAGCTAAGACGTTGCCACTGCTGGTGGGAATGGTTGGTTCTGCACGACATGAAGAATTGTCTTCTGAGTTCGGCTGGACGAAATTTTCGTTATGGAGAAGTCGATGGTGCGGTCTCTTGCAGCCACCTATTCCACAGGGATGTTTTCGTCGACACATGCTTGTACGATGGTTCTTCTTCAGGCAAGAGAAGCATAATTTATTCTCGGTTACTATTTTCCACCTAGAGTCGAATGTTTTAGCTGCAAATTCCGAACATTTTCTTATTGAATGACCTTTTTTCTTACAAAAAATGCAAATTTCAACGTCTTTGTCTTCGGCTACTACCAAATTTGTTTCAAATCTTCTCGTGTAGGTACTTTCTTTGGCTTTGAATTCATTTTTGATGTACTTCGAAGGAGCTATATAACAGGCGGCAGTAGCTAAATCATCTATCCAGTTGGAGAGTTTTTCCAAGTTGACATTTCCACCATTTTTCATAATCTCTTCACCCCATCTTAGCTTCAACATGTCTGGAAGTTTCTGAACGGAGTCTTTGAGTAACTGTGGATTCCTCAGATGATCTTGACATTCCAGTGACTTTATTGTGGCTACTAAACAACGAAGATGGTTGGAAAATTGTATTAGACTTTCCATGTGATGTTCTCTGATTTGAGGAATAGCATGTATCTTCGAAATTAATTTCTCGATTATCTGATCAGGTCTTCCGAATCTTCTCTCTAGGGTTCTCAATATCAGATCGATATTATTCGAAGAAACCATCATCCCAGACACAGCAAATCGGGTTTCACCTTTTAGGCATTTGTTTAATTTTATGAGCTGTTCTTCCGCGGAATATTGACATAATGATGATATTCTTCTAAATTGAGAGATAAAGATGGACCATTCTTCAGGATTTCCGTCAAAAAATAGAAAGTCTCTTTCTACAATTTGTCTAGCAGCGAATTTATCAGACTGAGATGAAGCACCTACGCATTTGATGGCTTCGCTTATGGTGTTACATAGCATCTGAATATCTGATCTTTCATTTCTTGGTGATAGTTGATTGAAATTATTTGAAAGATCGTAATTTTCTTGAATATCACTCACCCACTTTTCAGTTCTCTCAAAGGGATTGTTGATGATTACACTTTTTGACATGTCTACATCCCCATTTTCAACGGAATGAACAGATTTCGGTAAAAAGGATATGGTTGAATGCGTCGATTGTGAGAGTCCGTCTTTCACATTGATTTCAGATTTTTGTATTTCATCTTCCATTTCTAATATTTTCAGTTTATTCTCCAACTTTTTGATTTCAATTTCTCGTTTGGTCTTCTCAATTTCCAGTGTACGCCTTTTCATCTCGATGTCTTGTGGGCAGGAATGAGTGGTGAGTCCAGAACATTTTGATTTCCTCTCAGAATGATGAGAATGAGTTTCACCAGAGTCTACTGGGAATGGTGCGTCTTTACCGACAGTTTTTCGTTGCTGTGCAGTAGTATTTTCCTCAGTAATATTTGATCTCATTTCTATATCACTCTTTCTATTGACCCCACACACATTTAGTGATCCAAATCCAGTCGGCCATTCATAGTTTTTGTCCAGTCCCTTGTGGACACCAGCTGTCTGCCTTCGGCTTCCTGGTATATTATTGCCTTTCCCGTCCATTTAGCACTTTTCTTGCTTTTCTGTATACTCCACAGAACTGTTAAATCCGCTCAAAGGACCAATGTTTCGTCTTTAAATGATAATAATCACAACTTTTCGTCGATGACTTTTCAATTCAATATTTATTTGACAAATCTCCCCATCTGACATCACACTACTAGTTTAATACAACATTATAGGAAAACATATACTGTATGTTAGGAAAATAAATAATAAATAGCGAAATAGAACTAATAGAACACAACAATACGGAAATATCATTTGAAGGTATGGATACTACGGAAAGATGGCAATAGTGAGTTCGTTTCCAATTCATGTCTTTCTTTACACTTTTTCTTGCGGACGTCGTAGCTTGAATCGCACAATTATTTAGTTCCTTATTCATAATACCATGAAATGGCAATCTATTCTAAAACAAAATTGGAAATTTGTATCGGTGTCTTATATCATTCATAGTGCGATGATTATTTTAAAGTTTGAACTTTAATTCCCTGTATCATTTTCTATCGTGTAGTTGGAAGCTTCATTATCATTCCCTTAACATTCTAGTCGAACTGACAACAGACTCATTTCCTTTTCAGAGATAAAAACTTTGTCGTAACAGCATTGCTTCTAATCCTTTTCACAAATTTTAAATGCCTTATCTCTATAAACAATGCTTTAACAATTTTTCGTAGAAAAGTATAATACCTAGCCAAAGCTATGAAAATATCAATGGAAGGGATGGAAAATGCCGATAGATGGCATTGGACACTTCATTTTCAGAGCATGTCTTAGATTCTTCTTCATGGTCATAAAAGTTTGGGGTAAAATTGCTTACTATGGTAATAGACTTCATGTTATTTTTCATTGAATTAGTTCAAATGGCACTTGTAATGAAATAATTTACAGAATTTGCTCCAAACTTAGGAAAGTACCCCGTTTGTCTTCCCATTTGTATTCTACACATTGAAATACATGTTTTCGTAAAAATATTTCGAAACCATGACGTGATTACAAAACTTCACCTCTAATCTAAATGTAAATCGTCAATTCTTCGATGTATATTCATTAGTTTAGATCTCATGTACTCTCCTTCGGTACTGGATATCTTATTCAAAGATCATTTCAAAACAAATAATCCGTTTTCACATTTCCAGTCTCTACACAGCCTGCACATGCAGGGTGGATGGATTCAAGGATTTTCTCCATATCCAATTAGGCAGTGCACATCTGGCAACAATAACACCAATTCTTGTTCGTCCGTGTGAAATTAGGATTGTCAAAAACAAAGGGCTACTCCTATAAGCCTCAATCAGGACTCCTACAGTAATTTTCAATTTTCCCCTAATTGTTCCTCGCGGCAATTCTCAAAGAGAGCGGCACAAATAATATAAAATTAATTAGAATTCCGCTCAGACACGATTTATTAGTACGGTACCGTTCAATTAGCTAATGAAGTTACACTACATTCGCTCCAGTGTGCCCCATTCGGATCCATTTGTTGCCCATAATTCAACTAATACTAATTAGTAAGAATGGCACGGTATAGAAGAGCCCCGAATATGTGATAACAGGAATACGATATCGATTTTGTTTGCCAACAGATTTAATTTTCGAGGAAAGGTGTGTTTTTATAGGTCCAGAAACTACCGTTGCGTGGATATCGAAACAGATTATATCATTATTGAATGAATCCTGAATTTTTCTTCATCGTAAATCAAAGATAAGATTTCTTGCTATAAAATAACTAGTATACGAAACACGATGTGAAATTTTAAGTAAAAAACTATACACGGTTGAGATTCGCAAAAAATGAAACTATTGTTTCTTGTTTAGAAATGGTTATGGAGTTTCCTTCAATATCTCCCAAACGGTGTGTTGAACTACAAACATTAAGATATGTGTTTTTCAGACAATAAAGTTTGAAATATTCATATTCTTTTTTTGTTCCACTTACAATCAATATTTCCAGTACCATTTCAGATTATGTTTGCAAGTACATATGGTATTGTAGTCGTTCCTATTTGGAACTTTCATTTGCAATAACCACGTGAATATTCTCATTTCATTTTCTAGTATCGTGGGTTCTTAATCTTTTCCAATGGAAAATCGAGATTTTGCGTACGCCTACAGTTGTAGGGGTTTTTGGGAGGGGATGGTTCGGTTGAATTAAAAACACATTGTCCATCAAAAACAAAATATATTTGACAATATATCTCCTTGCTTAACAACCAATCAGTCTATTTCAAATTTTGAAATTCAGCCAATAGAATCCGAATTACAGTGACAATATATCTCCTTGCTTAACAACCAATCAGTCTATTTCAAATCTTGAAATTCAGCCAATAGAATCCGAATTATCCGAATATATCACTAACACTTCACAGAAAACAAATCAAAGGGATAAGGCTATTTCTTTTTACATAGGTCCTCAATGTTTGGCTCAAGCTTTGCTAAATGCAAGCGCAAATCATGCTCAACTCAACATTAAGTTTGTTTCTGTACGTTAAGAATTGAGATTGAAATACGGGGCTTATGTGCTGAACGGCCACTACACTGCGACCTGTGCAGGTCTATTGTGCGTGCCCTCATGTATGCTAGAGTTCCTTGTATACACCAGTCCTTGACACTATACTCTATAGGCCAGACCTTGAGTTCTCCATATATTGAGAGGGTTGTGGTTTCTCCTCCCCCAACGTTGCAAACCTAAGCCTTGACAGACCTTCGCAGTAGCACAGTATGTGTGCTGAGGTTTCCTCATTCTCTTGGCAGAACCTGCATAAGGTTGTGTCTGCCAGTCCAATGTTGTTCATATGTTTGTTGAGCCTACAGTGTCCTGTCAGTAGCCCAACCAGAATTCTAATTGAATGCCTATTTAGACTTAGTAGGTACTCCGTGAATTTTGGCGATGGCTCTTTAATGAACTCTTTGGCCTGTCTCATACTCGGCGTCTTATTCCACCATTTTTGAGATTGTTTTTCCTTCCAGGTGCTGTTACAAGTTTTGCGCAGCGCTTCTGCTATACCAGAAAAGGATTCTCGGCCAATGGGGGAGCATCGTGCTCCTTCTCGTGCTAGTGAATCAGCCTCTTCGTTGCCCTTGTATCCTGTATGGCCTGGTACTCAGGCTAAAAACAGTCTGTTTTGACTGCTTAGCTCTTGTAGCTTATCTAGGTAGTTCCGGACCAGTTTGGAGTTAACCTGCATGAGGCTGATTGCTTTTATAGCTGCTTGGCTATCAGAGTATATATTCCTTGAGGCAAGAGCTCAATAACTCTTTTGCGCAGTGGCGTATTTCTGTACTTACTTTTTATGTGAGTTAAGCTCTGAAAGCCTCTTATAGGGTTCAAGGTTAGCTTGTTTTCTAAAAAGACGTTAGCGAATATACGTAGTGAGTCAAGTTGAGTAATAAGGTGATTTTTCACAATATCAATTATTAGAAATGAATGAAATTATATATCAGTTGTGATAATGTAGACGTTCATCTTGGTAACATTCAGTGCTATATTTTAATATTGGCAATGCAAACTGACAGCTAGATGACATATCTCGCAGCGACAAGTCACCGCGAGAAACTGCAGCGACAAAATTGCATCGTCGAAACGGGGTGTAAGGCAGAACGCTTTCGATTTTGTGGGTAATTTTCGTGTTGTTCCATTTATTATTCTAGCTTGAAATAATATTCACTAATACAATACAAAGCAGCGTGCAAGAAAAAGTCACGAAATTTTTCAAATGTTTGCTTGAATTTAAAAAAATATGTAAATTAAATTTTTTCACAATTTTTGTATGTTGCATACCATTTAGGTCAATAACTTGAAATGATATATATTGATGAGATCCAAAAAGGCAAGCAAATCAAAAACACGAAAATTCCCCACAAAAAGAAATGCTTTTTTCCTGATGAAGTGTACACGCTCGCCTGCCACGAGCATGTCTATTTTTCATATTTTAGGGTTATGCATGCCTTAAGGCATGCAGAGTAAAATGGGAAAAGGCAACCTGTCACCACCTCCTGATCTATACAATCCAATGAGTATTCATTTCGAATGAAAGACAAAGTGGCTGAAAGAGGTCGGGAAAGTTATTTCCTACCTCTTCTTCTCAGGGAACAATTGATGAATATAAATATTTATACGCTAAAAACTTGGAAGGAGGCATCTTTACACGATGCCTTTCATTCGTTACACATAAAAACATTGCTCAAAGTATCGGTTCAAAAACTCTCACTACAACCCGGTTCAAAACATAATTCATAAACAATGTCAACAGAGGATATGCTTTTCTGAAAAGAGGAACATCTGTGTTTTAGAGATATCGGATTCTGCTTGTTGCAGAATCTATGAAATCTCTTGTGTTATAGAAGCGTTTCAAACTAGGCAAGATCACGGATTAATTAATCTGTGGCGAGGTTTTGAACATATCAGAAGTTCTTGTGGTGTTGATAGCACTGATATATAGCGGGCGCAATCGAACGATATTGGTATAGGTATAATTTAAGATTGGTGTTAGTATAATCAGCTAACAGAAATGATATCTGTTGCGGTTTTTCACTGTCACCAGTAACTCCACTCTTTTTGCTTTTTGAGTTTTTGATATTGATTATGGTGTTGGTAATCAGTAACAGAGCAGCAAGAAAGAGCACAATAAGTTTAAAAGTTCTTCAATTTCGCTAATATAAACATTGTTTTAGTTGACCTTCTCGCCTAAGCATAGCATTGGATGCAAATGGGGGAGTTTTCTCCAGGCTCTATCCTTAGATTAACCATCCCCTCAAGATGGATAACGGCAATACCCACAACATGGAGATTGTGTGTCCAGAGAATAAACATAATTGCGGTAGAGGGGCGCGGTGCAGTATTTGTAAACAAGAGCCATGGGCGGCGGACACTTTGAATGAAATTGGGTGCAAATGTTTTTAAATTTCAATTGCCACAAAAATATTTTTTTGGTTAATGTGTTCGAAAGCCATTACTCTTTTTTCAACTTGCTTTTCAGGTTAGATCAGTAAAATTGAGTGAACCAATTATAGCGTTGATTAAAAACGGTTAGAATCGGTTCGTAATCGGTAACAACAAAATTTATGAAATACTAACAGCATAATTGAAATAGAAACAAAGACATTTGGAGGAAGAAATGATACAGGAAATCAAATATACATGTGGCTGAATCATAAAAATGGTTAAATATGCTCATGAAAATGATAAATGCATCAGTTCATTATGACCGATCTGCTTGATAATTTTCCAAAAATTTGTGGATATAACAAGTCAATTTTTTCGAATAGAAATAAACAAAAACATTCAGTACCAAAACTTCTGAATTGAATAAATAAGTAGGGAGCTACTTTTTTCTATAGTTCATTAGAGGTAAGAGGTAGAATTCGGCAAAAATTATTTAATCAATAAATACAAATGAAAATGTCTATCTCCAACTCAAAACCTGTTTATTCAATTAATCACAGTTTTTTCGTTTCATGATGAATTCTTATTGTGAAATATGTATTCAATTTTACCCAGCAAACACCAGGCAGTGACAGTTCCTATGGAAGTAACTTTGTGACTTAGAGTTCACATGCGAATTCCTAGATTACTTGTCCTGTTCGCATTTGCTGCCAAATGTCCTCTACATTTGGTTGAAACGTAAAATAACTGAGTCGAACTTAAAGGTATTCTAAAATGTAATATTCATGTGCAATCACTGATAGATGTCTTATTGTCTTCCCCTATGGGATTGTCAGTGCAATAGATGTTTTGACCTTCTTTGCTGAAAACTTATTTTTTATCTATGAGTGCTCACATCAACATTTCCTATGTGAATTTGAATATTGCATAATTGGATAATCGAATTTCGTTTTCTTTGTGAAATTATTTTGGACTCGTTATTAGGAATTCACCTTGAATCCTCTATTAGACTTCTTTATTGTGATATCTAGTTTAACATATTTTTGACAGTTATCAATCACCGAAACACCAAACTGATATCACTCCCACTCGACGCACACCCAAGTTGCCATTTTTATAAGAAAAAACTGATGCCCCTCTTCCGAAGATACTAATTTGGTAAGCTAAAGGCGGGTCGACTGCGAGTGATTTCGTAGATATTGCTTTACATTTTTCAATTTATTAGTTTCCAACCTCTAGAAATGAAAAAAGCATATGGTAAAATGAAATATAATTGAACATAGTATTGAGACAAAACAAAAAGTGAGAATAAACACTCCATTCATATATTAGGTATTTAGATTCGTTTCCTCATCTGCTTTCCCTTCAATGATCTGAAATTTTTCGGCTTGGTACTTTGTCCCACAGCATCTGAAAAACAAAAGAATACCAACTTGATGATACCTATTCATAAAAGATTATGCATGATGGAAATATTATGTAACTTGGTAATATGAAATGGAAAAGGGCAGGAACTCTTTCGAAACTCACTCCAACACCGAACAAAAAAAAACTGACGCCCGTTTGGCCAGCCAAGTTCTCCTATTCTCTCCGATTTTGTTGGTCAAACATAAATCGAGGTTGAGTGAGTTCAGTTTGGTAATACGGTGAAACTTATAGGTATGAAATGAATTATCATAAACGGAAACTTCCAACCGCACCTATGATCAGCTGCATTTTCAAGAATCCTGACTGATATAATACATAAAAAGCTATGTTTAAATAATATCTAAATATTGAAATATTGCCACACAAACGAATTCCAGTTAAGTGTCTGCAATAGTTCGGCCGCCAGTGATTCCTATTCGGCCTTAGAATTCTGACCAGTTCATATAGCGTACTCAAGTTCCGTTTTGAAAACTATATATTACAAACTACCTACTTGTATTCGAATATGTTTGAAGCAATGAAATACTGCAGCAGATGATATCGTTTCATTTACAGAGTGCATACCTAACATAACACTATTTAATTTAACAACTTACAACTAATGAATTGCAAGGTTTTTTATACAGAAAGTGCTTGAAGTAAAAATCAGTTTCAATAGTGAAGTTCTTATCAATCGGTTGTGTCATATAGTTCAAGTAGAATATGTATGTATATTCAGTAACTGTAATTATCCAACTCTAGCCGAAACAGTGAATATGTTCTATGGCCGCCATTTTTTTCATAAATATCCAAAATTGTTGAATCATTCTTATACTTGTGCATAACAATTCGGATATCCCGCCTTTTGTTCGCACCAATGAAACGTTCGTAAGTAAGTACACGATTTTATTCATTGGGTCAAGGTACACATCATCCCACATGCTCAATCACTTTTTACTGCTTTTCAATATAAAACTCGCAATAAAATAACTGATGAGAAATGGAGGTTATATCGCGATGCGCGTTCTGTTTTTCGATATAACCGAAAAATCGCATGTTGACTGTTTGTCAAATTTTACTTATATTGAAAAACGGTAAAAAGACGTGGGGAAGGTGGAATACCTAGCATCTGATGAATAAAACTAAGTTTCCGATCGCTATTTTGGTGCAAAAGAAGGCTGGACTTCGACTTTTTCTATTCAAGTAGCAAATACGTACTTGATTTTTTTAGGAACTGCAGTAACTTTCATAATTCGTACCCGTGATTTCCTTGTGAAGTCACTGTTTGGAAATGGTTGGAACAGACATACCTATGACCATTTCCCAGTATTCATTACTGATGCCAAGTGCTTCGAGCCACACCTTTCTTCTCACATCGTATGGAATTCTGAAATAATGGATAAATTAGTTCGAGGAATCATTTTTCGTTTTTTTTTTTCTCCGAAGTAGAATCAAATTCCTAATTAATTGAATTAGTTATTGGTAAAAAATGTTCACTCTGAATTTCGGCCAATTGATATGTAATGTTAAATATTTTTTTGTCAACTGCTGTTCACATACATCTACTTATATTTGAAAGAAAATGGTAGAACTCGCGTATTACGAGCAACTGAACACAAATCGAAAGTGAAAACTTGGCACTCTTCCTTGGTTATAACCTGTAAAGTATACGAGAAGATGCTTAATCCACCCTTTCTTGCCTGTTAATAAGACCAGAATACATAATTTTAGGCACCAGATCCACTTTACACCTGATTTCGGTAATACTATAGGCTTATACCTACCCACACCCCAGCCTTATGAAATGAGTCCAGCTCTAAATGGGTACGTATACCGCATTTTAACTGTTAAAAAGTCTTAGAAGTGGCAATAACAGACTTTTACCCTCGTTCCACCCCCGTCAATAATCTTTTCCGCAAATATACATATCCTTCACGAAAAACTCGATCAGTTTTGTGAAGTTTTCAGCTTAAGCTGATAGACAGGAGAAACGCTAATTTTCATTAAATAAAATTGTCAGGAATTTCAAATTGAATTTTGTCGTCAGGAATGGGAATATTTACAAGAAAAATTATCGAAGAGGGTGAAATGAGAAGTAGAGCAGACCCAACGACTGAAAACGTGTGTTCCGAGAAAGTTTGGTTATATTGTGTAAAAAATCAAGTAGATTATGCCTCATTTCGTACCTCTGAAAGGTTATAACTCCCCGTTGAAGGAAGAGCGTTCATGTTTTGACCCAGATTCGTGTTCAGTTGCTTGAAATATGTAGGTGGGACATAATTACATTTATTTCAAAACTCGCCAAGGTCCTGATAACAAACTTTTACCCAGAAATATTATGTATGAAACGCCTATGTTTTGTGTTTACTTACCGATGTTATGATATACCACGACTCTTCTTGCCCGATTTTTAGCAGATCAGGCATTTGTGAGTCATTTTAACGTCTTCTTGCACACGAAAATGAAAACTAACTTCGAAAATCAATTGGAACAGTAATTAAACACACAATAACACCCAATAACTGCCACAAAATACCAATGTAAACAACATGAATGCTGGACTGGCAATTAATACTCGGACCGCTTCGCAAGTTTCCGCTCCCTTTCGATGTTCGTCAATTTGAATTCAACCAATCATCTCTCGTGGTATACAAAATAAGAAATGTAAACATTCTCCATCTCATTATGCGGACGTTTTCTCACTCTACGTTATATATCTTGGGAAGATGGTTAATCTAAGGCTCTATCCAGTCAACATCTCTGTGAGCTCGAATATTCGGTAGAATTTGCCAGTGTTTCTTTATTGGCCGTCTTTGAAGTACTTTTTTTATTGATGTACCCATTGCAATCAATTTGGAGCTATAGGTAGATATAAAAATCGTTAAAATAAAAATATGCCGAATAATTCAGTTGAATGAACGAATCGGAAAGAAAACGATGCATTTATTTGTTATCGATAACAATAATAAGAAAATGTCAGTTCTGACAATTAATCATTCAAATAATCAAAGGTAATACCACGAGTGTTTCAAATTTAATCGATAAATTTTCATTTCTCACAAAAACTTTTTTATTTGGCAAAAGTATGAAAACAAACCGATTTTATCTAATTCGGTTTGTTTGAATGCTTTTGCCTCAAAATAAAAAAGTTTGAGTGTTTCGAAAATGAAAATTTATCTTATTAAATTTGAAGAACGAGTTGTATTTGGTGATATTATGTTTCAAACAAATAGAAGGAAGAACAATTTAATTAATCAGTATTTCATTTACATAAGAAGGAAAGGAGAATAGGTGAAAATTTTACAAATTTGAAATGTCAAACAACGATGTATGCCCTCTATGATCCAGAAGAGATATGATGCTTACGCAGTGCATATGATAATGTTTGCCGACGATACCAAGAGATGGCGTCACACCTATTATTGTACAAGGTTCTTATGAAATGAAATTCTCGCCAGAAGGAACATAAAATCATTCGTTATGACGTTGTATCAAAATCTTCATACAACGGTTTCTTCTCATACAACAAAAAATGAATTGTATTTAATAAAAACTAATTGTACGTCATCTTCATCTGAGTTAAGGAAACCTTAAATATTTGAATCGGCCTTCGAACCCGAATAAAAGTAGTGATACCAAATAAGGCAACTCTTCATTCATGATAATTTATTTAAATATAAGCCAGTTCAATAGAATCGACGCGGTAAACCTTATAGTTTTGACAGTTCAAAGGTAAACAACGTTTTATCGAAACAATCGAAAGGACCAGGCAGTTTTATCGGTATAATACCCAATGATTGGCTAGAATAACCATAGAATAACCCGCTACTATTGGTTGAAATGCCAAAAACGTCACATTTCGACAAGGCATTTTTTGAAAATAATTGTTAAGGAGTTATTATTTATTCTATAAAGATGAATTATACTAGATTGAAAAAAAAAGAAAAGTACTACTACGTGACTCATTCATAAGCATTCAAAAGTGTTTAAAAATATTTTCAGAGAAGTCCCAAATTTTCCTATCTAAAGCATACCCTCCTTTCAAGTGAGATGGCTAAATAGTATATACAAACCCATCTCCAATCATCGTTTCCGATCAAACGCCAAACAATCGAGTCAAACCATCTGCTCATTCCCAAATCCAGCTTGTACACACAATTCCAACTTTCCCCCGAATTGTTAATAAACCGAACAGAAATATTGTGATTGCAAATTGTTTCATCCCCGCTAATAATTCGGGGTTATCGTGTGCTTCTGCAGCATAACACCGAGGGTAGCTATAGATATTGCGGGTTAGTTTCCAAGTCATTACACTAGATAGGCGGAAAATTGTGGCAATATTACTGAACGCCTGAATGGACTCCGTCGAGAAATATTTGGGACGTTTTGTCTCTCGAGGGGTCGGAATCGAATTAGTTTTGTTATTTGTCAGAAATAGCTATTTTCTCAAATTGATTGGGGTTCGTTCTTATGAAATCACTTCGAAGAATGAAAAAAGCGGGATTCAAATTTGCCATATTCGTTTGAAAGAACTTGTCTGTTTATATACCAATTTCTCTTTACAATAAATCATTCATTTTCAAATTTAATCTTCCTCAAAAAGAAGGGAATATGAAGATCAAAGAGGAAAATGCCTTGTTAGGATAAGGTCGACCCCCTTCCTTAACCTTTGATGATTATTACATGAATCCGGTATTTGTCGTACATTCAGGTCTATTCTTCGGGCTTGGAGGCCGTCGTTCTTTGGAATTTCTTCCTAACGTTTCGCTAGCGCGAGTGGCCAGCTTCTTCAGAGGCTTACTCATTTTCGATGACTAAACGTTTCGATTTCGTAAGGCCTATTTATATTGATGCAGGTAGTCTGGAGTGATAATTACTTCTGTCGGGTTCGGGAAATAATCATCATTATTAGTTGCTGCACTACCTGTCGTGATTTCATTAGTTATTCTTGATTTCCTCAGAATGGGATTCCAAATTCTGTTCGGACTCAACGCTTTTTCTTTTCTGTTGAAAAGGAAAGTAGTTATGCTAATAACCTCGGCCGAGAAAGCCTTAACCATTTTATCACTAGATTATTGAGAAATATTCAAGATTGGTACCGAATGCAATTATGGTGCATATCAAAAATTCTAATACTCAATATTTTTCGAAACTTTTTAGAGAATTGAATATTATATCACATAGAAAAACCAGTACCTATAAGATATTTCACAAATCTCGATGGTGCATCATAATATTCTTCTATCACAGTTGTCGATTATGTTCAATAACCTAAATTCAATATTGAAAGTTATTCGAGCTTCACCAGAATGGTCCTGTTTGTCAGGTGAATGTCAATGCTGACATTATTGTGTGGATGGTGTCACGTAAGATGACTATATACTGGTGCTTTCAGTGTTGCAATATTGTTTCAGACAAACCTGCAGACAGGGTGTAGTTGTTCAAAATTACGCCGTAAGGGTGCGCTTGTGGTTGAAATTCCTAAAAATTTAAGAGATCACTCGATCTATGGAACACGTTGCCAATACAGATCACTTTGGTTAGGACAAAGAATAGAACGCCAGAATCTGATATTTGATGAAAACAAACTTCATCTTCAATGGCCTACCTCCAAGAAAAATCTCACGTTCTAGTATATCCAATAATCATTTGAAAATTTCGTAGTGATTATAAAAAAAACACAAGAGAAGTTTGCTGGCAACAACATTCTAAAGTGTGCAATCGTTCTGAATATTCTATAAATGCAGTGATATATGTTTTAGATATTTTCAGTTCAACTCAGGAGATTATAAAAAATAATAATGATTTCACTCACCAGAAAAAATGGCATTTTCTCACTTCACATATCTATAAAATTTGATAACAATGCTCACTCCTATCCGCTCACACGCATTATTGTGAATAATATTCGGCTGAATTGTGATACTACTTCTTTACCGAGCTTTTGAATTGAGATCACAATATTATATTGCTCAGATGAAAATATCAACAATCAACAAATTTTTCAGCACATAGACCAGAAATCGCAACGACATAGCCACTTGGCACCACAGGACGTGCACATGACTGTCATCTCAACTGCGAGAGTGACGATAACTGGCAATTTTTTTTAGTTATTGCTACGGTCTACGTCATCAATTCTTGATCAAGTAGGCCAGATCGGTCGTCTGATTTGCTGACAATCTTTTATATGGAGTGAAAACACCAGTTTATAGCCACCTTAGTGTCACGAAAACACTTCAAATGCTTGACGAAATGGAAACTCATTGCCTTCAACCAGGGATACCATAACCGACCGATACGGGAGCGGGAGGGAATGGAGAACTACAAACACACGAATAATTTCAACAGATAAAAAGAAGCTAAGAACCTCAACCGAATGTGGAATCCCATTTTAAGAAGTTCAAGTGTAACAAACATCATGACGACAGGTAGTGCGGCACTTAATATCAATGAAAATTCTCCGAATTCAGATGAAGTAATTAGCACTCCAAACTACTTGAATCCATATAAATACACTTTGTGTAGTCGTAATACCCAGTCATCGGAGTCAAACTCAAGATGTATGAGCCTCTGAAGAAGCTAGCCATTCGCGATAGCAAAACACCAGGAAAACATTACAAAAAACGACGGCCTTTGACACAGGCATTAAACATCAACTCGAAATGTTTGTAAACCTCAGGAGAAAACTTCTTCGGCAAGCAACTACAAAGTTCAGCTGTTCTTCTGAAAAAAAGGTCCCCGAACAAGAATGGTTTGCTTTTCTCTGAATAGAATCAAGAAGTTATAATGAATGTTTTGGTGCCGAGACCCACACATGAGAAGTCTTTTCCAATATAAGTCGTCTGTGTTTGTAGACCATTAGAAGCAGACGAGAAGTGAAGTATTTCTTCGCACGAAATACAAATCCAAGCTTTCAGGAAGCATATTTATCGATCTCTTTTCTCTGATAAAAAAAACGAATCAGTACTTCTTCGAAAGGAGTGAAACAAAAAAAAACGAACACTGTGTTGATATGTGCCATTAGCCCAGGGGAGGAAACTTGCTTTTCGTATAGAGATACTTCAAACATATGAAGGATATAAACATTTCAACAGAAAGTGCGGACTTCTTGTGGTTCTTGTCTAGAAGTTCTGTTATCTATTATTCATCAATTCGGAGAAGAAAAAGACAGTGGAAAGATTGAAATAGAGGATTGACGTGCAATGATCTCGACAAACAACGTGTTTTCTATCAGAATACAAAAAATGGTAGCATCTGCACGAAACCAGTGAATATGCATGCATTTACTTATTAAATGTTTCCGTGTGAGTCAGTTCAATTTATGTTGATGAAAACGGTCTGTAGGATATTCTGTTGAAACGTGTTCGCACGGAATCAATGTATTAAGGTACACAAATTCATTAGGAGGCACACGGAATCGATAAAATAAAGAAGTAAAATCTAAAAAATAAATTTTTTCAGCAAGAAGATTATTAAAAAGCCTACTTTTGCACCAAATTTGCAGAATATAATTCCAAATTTCAGGGCGTACTATGTTTTTTTTAATGTCAGCTGGTTAACGGAATAAAAATTCTAAACCATTTTTTCAACCAGGTCACCTTGATAAAGAAAAATTGAATATACGAGGCGGTACATAATTACCTATGACTACTTTAAGTTCAAAACGATGCCCACAGAGCACTTTTTCTCCGAATCATACATGCTATTTTCTCTTCAATCGTGGAAAATACACAACTTTCTGATATTTCGTCGAACCTGGAAACTGCCACTTTCACTACTTAGACAGTAAAAGTAATTACTTTCAGTGCCGGCGGCGGCATAAAAAGTAAAACTTAACCATAGTGATTATGATTTAGAGATAGAAGAACGTCAAGTTCAACGTTAGCCACAGAACGTCATATATTTTTTAAGTTCGAAGAAAAAATTCGATATTTCAAAGATCCATTTAAATCGTAACAACTGAAGTGGAAGTGAGCTTATTTTGAAGCAAAAACGAAATGAAAAGTCAAATTTATGATGGGGGCTCATTTTGGTATCATTTCAGAGATATTAATATGGTCAGAAGAGAACGGTGGTTTATGAAACTCGATATTTAATTCTCACTTTCCTCTTAGTTTCAAGTAAACTTTTCATCAAAAGATAGGCTAAAGGTAACAGACTTGATTATGATTTTCAAACTTATGAAGGGACTTGCGCAGGGGTCATCATATTTATTCTCCAAGATTGAATTTAATGTCCAAACTAGACAACTGAGAAATCCAGAATTCTTCAAAATACCCGTTAAAAAAACCTACGCTGCTCAGAATTCACCACTATGCAGGATGCTTAGAACATTCAACAGCACATGTAATGATATTGAATACTTCGAACTTAATTTGAAGTGTTTCAAATCAAAAATTAAAAAATATTGCATCGACCATTTGTAAGTGATCTATAGACTCATTGATTTCACAATATTGCATAACAGAATTCATTATTGCCTATTCCATGATTTACTTTTTGTATGTTGTATTTATTTCTTCTCTTCTTGTTGACAACCCACTAAACTGATTTATCAAGTAGAGGGTTCTGTTTTGGATTGTTCAATCTGTTTGCAACCCCTGTATTGGTAAATAAATAAATAAATTATTGCCTCATGCCTTTTTAATAAACACCAGTTGAGGCGGCGTAGATATCGATTCTTAAGGGTATACATTCATTGAAGAACATGTATTCTATAGTGACATTTTTTCTTTAGTGACATAGCAGGATGAACTTAAAGTGTATGTAAGACAAAAAAATGACAAAAAATTGACTACTCTCAAACTCTTATTCAACTGGTAACATGCAGGATGTTATGTTAGAACGTGGCCAAACTTAGAGAGGTAATTCTTTGCTTCGTTTTCAGAGTACAGGGTGTCAATATTTGTAGAAGAAATCGTTTTTCCCTAAATATTTCTGTAATCCTTCAGCCGGTTTTGTTGAAATTTGGCAGTGTCATTTGGGGAGCTGATTCAGCCCTAATTAGATTGAAATCATCATGTCCAGTGTCGCTTCGGAAGGCGCCTTAACCAATAATTTCAACCAAGGAATGTGCACCACTGATTTTTCCAATTTTGTTTTTTTTTCGCATAGAGCAACTGAAACTGTCTTATTGATTTCCAGCATTTTTTTCGTATATTGATTTAGAAAAAACACTTTTTTTGCATGTCCATGGACAACAATAAAAACTTTTTTCAAATATTCTAAGTTTTTTTGCCTGCATAACTTTGATAAATATCAAAGATTGGAATAGAGTGATATATAAAAAAAAGAACACCAAAGTTGCTGATGATTTGGTAGTTCCAATTTTGCAATTTGTTGTCCAAGGGACATACAATTAAGTAATTTTATTCTCATAAACAAAGCAAGATACGAAAAAGTAGTGGATATAAGAAAGATATAGTTTCAGTTGCTCAATGCTAAAAATCAGTGGCATACATTTGTTGGTCAGATATATTGGTTGAGGTGCTTTCTGGACGTCACTGGAGATGATGATTCCGTTCTAGACAGTGCTCAATAAACCCCTCGTCTCCATTGAAACCATTGTCAAATTTAAAAAAAGATTGATGAAGGATTATTAAGATATTTTGATAAAAACTATTTCTTTGAAAAACCAATTCTACCTATTCCTATTTCTTTGAAAAACTAAGAAGATCCAGCAAAGCCTCAGGTCGGTTAAAGACAAAAGAGACCCACTGTCAGCGGCAGGGGTTTATCGCATACCGTGCACCTGTGGGAAGGTTTACATCGGTACCACGAAAAGATCCATGGGTACAAGGCTCAAAGAGCATCAAAGGAACTGCAGGCTGGGGCAAACCGACAAATCGGCGGTGGCGGAACACGCATTGAGTGAGGGTGACCACAAGATTCTGTTCGAAAATGCAACACTGATTGCCCCCAACCAGGGTTACCATAGCCGACTGGTACGGGAGGCAATAGAGATCCAAAAACATGCGGACAATTTTAACAGAAAGGAAGAAGCGTTGACTCTAAACAGAATTTGGAATCCGATTCTGAAGAAATCAAGAGTAACTAATGAAATCACAGCAGGTAGTGCGGCAACTAATAATGATGATTATTCCCCGAACCCGACAGAAGTAATTAACACTCCAGACTACCTGCATCAATAGAAATACGCCTTGAGAAATCGAACTGTTTAGTCATCGGAGATGAATAAGCCTCTGAAGAAGCTGGCCACTCGCGCTAGCGAAACGTCAGGAAGAAATTCCAAAGAACGACGGCCTTCAAGCTCGAAGAGCAGTAGTTATACTATTTCTTTGAAAATTCTTTACCAGATCTATGTATAGCGCTAGCGAAACGTCAGGAAGAAATTCCAAAGAACGACGGCCTTCAAGCCCGAAGAGCAGTAGTTATACTATTTCTTTGAAAATTCTTTACCAGATCTATGTATACATAAACGTTTATCCAAAGAATCAATCAAGAAATCATTCTTTTCAGTTTTGTCACTCATTTAAATATCACCCAGTATATTTTATGTTGATAATAAGAGTAGTAAGTTGTGGAAAATTGCGTGTGAAGTTGTGGAATGCTTAAATTTCGAGTTAAATTGAAGTACAAATTTTGTTAATCATTTTTAAACGAGACAAGAATTACAGTGTGGAATACACGCTTTTCAATGCATAGTTACGACTGTTACGAGTGCATGATGAATAGACGATGTTCAACAATACGAGGACATTAAACTTAATTACAGAGGATGTCCAGTTCCTCAAACTGCAATGTAATCCTGTCAACTGACGTCGATATAAAATAAGAGTTTTTGTACTTTATACTAAATAATGACACGAATTCACAACAACCAAATGAATATCAATGATAAATCATTGGTGAACACGAAGAATATACGTTTTTGGTTATGTATAAGGCATCGCGCTGACGTCACTGACAGGATAATAAAATTGGCGAATCGGGCCATCCTCTTTAATACGGTTCAATGGCATTGAAAAAATACTGGCATTTATCAATCTCTAATGACCAGGAAGAAACGTTGATTGTTGATAAGTTACTCTTTTACAGAACACAAAAGAATGATTGGCTTTACTTTGAAGTTTATTGTATCAACCGGCTACAAGAAATATATCCGTTCATTATGCAGTGCATAAGTGCGTTTATCAACTGAAATATATCGAGATAATTTCTCCTCTCCATTCATCTTCAATCCGAAAACAAACCATTAGATACACCGTAACTGGCACATGGTGCGTCTAAAAATACTTGTTGGACAAAAGTAGAAGAGATAATTACAACGGCAAGGTAGTAACGTTAAATACGCATCCAGGAGTTGATTGAAATTGCCAACTGCGTGAGAGAGCTTGAGCTCACGTAAGGTTAGTTTTTATTGAAGTGGTACTACAGGCCAATTATACGAGTACCTCAATGGAATTATGTGTGTGAAGTTAGCGACGAAAATTTAGTAACGTTTCTATGAAATTCGTTGTCAGTAACGATTCCATAGTACGGATTCCATGCAAAGAAATCAAATTGATTTCATCGAAATCGTAGTTTTCTAGACATAAATCGTGATTATATAAATGGGTTATGTTCCAAAAATGTACAGACATTAACAAAAGTTACCAGAGGACTTCTGAATAGGATGGAAAGAGTGAAAACATTCAAATATCACTCTTCCTAATAAATTTTAAGTAATATAACTACCATAAGTCGGAAATAAGAAAGGAAGTCACCTGGAAATTTTTACAGAATACTCAAAATATCATGTTCTTCTGTAAAATGATAGTAAGGAATTATCAGATCGGACAGAAAGCCAGGTAAAATTGGAAATTTTTATTGATAGTATCGCTTTCATATTTCTATCAATTATTACTCAAAAACGAAAGAGAGAGTCACCTGAGAAATCTCGCAGAATTCGTAAAACATCATGACTCTCTCGAATGAAAATTGAACAGAATTTTAGAAGGACGGAAAGCCAGAATATTATTATTATTATTATTATATTATATTATTATATTATTATATCATATATATATATATATATATATATATATATATATATATATATATATATATATATATATATATATATATATATATATATATATATATTCTCAGAAACTTGGATTCCTATTTCGTGCGGAGAAATACTTCACTTCTCGTCAACTTCTAATGATCTACAAGGCTCAGATACGACCTGCCATGGAATATGGTTCTCATGTGTGGAGTACGGCACCAAAACATTCATTGAGGCTCCTCGATTCTATTCAGAGAAGAAAGGCAAACCGTCTTGTTGGTGATTCTTCGCTCACCGACTCGCTCACTTCATTGGAACATCGTAGAAGGGTCGGAGACTTGTCTCTCTTCTATAGATATTTTCACGGTGCTCTTCCGAACTGTTATCAATCGTTCCCCCCTTGGTAATATCCACACGGATGACTCGACGAGTACAGAATTCCCACCCTTTGTTGTGAATTTGGAAACCTGTCGAACCTCTCTTGCTCAGGGATATTTTTCCAATAGAACAGCTGACCTTTGGAACTCTTTGCCCCAAGAGGTTTTTCCTGCGGCTTACAAACTCCAAAAAGTCAAAGTGAATGTTAATTCGTATCTCCTGTCCATTGATTCACGCGGTGTTCTTTGAACATTACAGGGCTTTCCTTTTGTATGAATCTGCATATAAAAAATATCAAATTCGATACCTTGTTTTTACGACTTAAGTGCTTCGAGAGAGATTCTCTTAACGTTTTGATGTGTTATATCAGAATCTAATATGAGATTCCAGGTAAACATATATAAAAGGTTTCATCCGACGAGAACTTTCTGTGCCTATCTCGGTATGCAAAGCAGTCCCATAAAACATATGAATATATAAGGATATTTGGCTATCGCAAACAGTGCGAGCGAACACTTGAACATCTGAGGGTTCTTTTTCTCGAGTGGCCATTTCATGCCACTTCAAAGAGCTCCTTGTATAGCAGACACTCGAAATGATGTGCTTTATCGGATTTAACGGATTTTCATACTGAACCGAAAAAACGGCCAAATACTATACAAATTATGAATTACTTTTTTTCCAAACCTAATTTGGAAGCTTTGTTCTGCTCGGTGAATTTGTTCATTCCTGAAAACAACCTGCCTCTGTTCATTGTTACCAATACCATGTTACTTAGTTCATACCTAATCATATCTAGTAATTCCTTATAATAACGCATGTGAATATAGTAAGACAACGTTTGTGAAACGGATTATGGCCAAGCTATGGAAATATCTCTTGATGTTAATTAATTCCTAGTAGAAATAACTGAACGCGGGCTTTTTCGTTTACTGAAAATTTGGAGCTCATATCTGAATGAATATCACGAGGCAACAAAAAGTTATTGATGAGTCGTGTTTTTCATCAACATTTAAGAATTTGATTGGTTTCCTTCGGGGCAACCGAACTGTCTCTATGTTATAATAGTGTTGGGATTTTCTGGGATGTGGATAGAGAATGATATGGAGTCAAAGTGGAAGACCGAATAGAAGACAAAGTTTATTGAAAAAATGGAAACACGAAGTCATCTACACATAAATTTAATTCCAACAGAAACAGTGTACTAGTTGAGACATGTTTCGAACATATATATGTTCATCTTCAGTTGAGTAAAAAGTGAGAATAAGTGGGAAGATCAAAATAACATAGTCAACAAATTTTTATGAAATCGAAAACAAACCTAAAAGGATTTTGCCTAATAACTTACTATGTCATTTTGATCTCCCCACTTATTCCTCTTCTGTACTCAACAAAATTGTATCCCCTTGAACTTTACTGGTGTCAATTCTAACCTCTTTATCGATACAATATGTTATCGTGGTCTTTCTCAATTCAGTTCTTACGTGAATTCGTCCAATAATACTCTAGATTTAGTTCTTAATAATAATTTTGCAATCAATAACTTGACTTCCTCCCTTACGCCACTGGTCCCTGAGGATGAGAGACATGACAGAATAGAATTCGATTTACAATTAATATTCTCTCCTTTTTCAGGTCAAGATGAGCCTTCTTACAATTTTAACAAAGCTGACTTTGTCTCGATTCGCAGGGAACTCAGGGCACTTGATTGGAATAGCGAATTTTTGCACTTGAATACTGATCATATCAAATTATGTCTCGAAATATGCTAAACACAAATCTGAATTCCCTCATTGGTTTAGTTAAGATGTCTATATACTGGTGTTTCTAATGTTGCGATATTGTTTCAGACAAACCTGTGGACAAGGCGTTCTAGTTCATCAGTGGCCATGAGGGGCGCTGGTAATCAAAAATTTCTATTTATTTTCGTGATCACTCGATCCATGGAACACGCTGTTGCCAATTCTGATGTTTTTGTTAAAGGATAGAGAATTTATCGGGACTGGATATGCGAGGTTATTGAAAACACCAAAACGCGGCAAATTTGTGTTTAACTTTATGCGTTATTTATTCCATGTAGTTTGAAAATGATTTCTCAGTTGGAATAAATTTGCATTCTGTTTCTACTGATCTGGACCAGAATTCGCAACGACATGGCCACTTGGCAACACAGGACCGTCATCTCCACTGCAAGAGTGCCGGTACCTGGCGGATTTTTTGCAGTACTATTACGCCTACATCATCAAATTTTTCATCAAGTTGGCCATATCGGTCGTCTGATTTGCTGACAATCTTTTATATGGAGTGAAAACACCAGTATATAGCCACCTTAGGTTTAGTGCAAATACTATAAAGACTGTCAGGGAAAAGAAAAAATGCCATAAAAAATGGAAAATGTACCGTAACAATCTTGACTACTCAACATTTTAACTTTTGAGAGGCAGGTCAAAATTTCTGATTGACTCTGACTACAACACCTATACAGTGTGGTCCACTAAGTCTGCAACAAATGGGAAACTTTTTTATTATCGGTTTCTCAGAAAATTTTATTCCTGACAAAAGTTGGTGCATGTTTCAAAACTATACCAAGTGTACCTGAAATGGCTTTATGACAATCACCATACAGGATAGGCCAAAAAATATAAATTTCGTTCAAGAGTAAAGTACCGTTATTTCAGAAAATATAGAAATATGTTGAGGAGAAAAGTTTCTTAGAATTAAAAGTTATGTTCAGATACGAAGTCATGGACTGCTATTCGATTTTTTTTTTCTTTTGAAAATTTTGAATTACCTCCGTACGATACATATTTTTACTATTTTGATTCAATATGTATTTGAAGTAGCTACAATCAAATCGGTTTGGAGTATTTCTTATCAAATTAAAGTGAATTTGTATAATTTACATGGATTTGTATTTTTTTAGGTGACCGTCAACTTCTTGTTTGTTGCAACGATATTTAACAGAACTCTTAAATAACACAAATATTTTTTTTTAGTTAGTAAAGTATTTGCCTCGGTAAAAAAAGTATTTGTGTTATTTTAGAGTTCTGTTAAATATCGTTGCAACAAACAAGAAGTTGACGGTCACCTAAAAAAATACAAATCCATGTAAATTATACAAATTCACTTTAATTTGATAAGAAATACTCCAAATCGATTTGATTGTAGCCACTTCAAATACATATTGAATCAAAATAGTAAAAATATGTATCATACGGGGGTAATTCAAAATTTTCCAAAAGAAAAAAAAAATCGAATAGCAGGCCATGACTTCGTATCTGAACATAACTTTTAATTCTAAGCAACTTTTCTCCCCAACATATTTCTAATATTCTGAAATAAGGGTACTTTACTCTTGAACGAAATTTATATTTTTTGGCCTATCCTGTATGGTGATTGTAAAATTTTCTGAGAAATCGATAATAAAAAAGTTTCCCATTTGTTGCAGACTCAGTGGACCACACTGTATAAACCAAATTGAGTCCAGAATAACTTCTGATCCTAAACAAATCTGGCAATTTGTAAAGTCGAAAAAGAGCGGTCACTCCACAATCAATGCTATAAAGAATCCAGACAAAATTATCTTAACAGACGGGCAGAAGATATGTGACGTTTTTCAGAGTTTCTCGCTTCCTCATTTAACCCGACAATCGGATTGAATCGATCAGATACTAATAAATTATCCGACAGTACTTCATCCAGTCCCTATCACATTCCTCAAAATACCATTCTCAGAAAGATTCTGAATCTTCCTCAGAAAGCAGCTGGCGTGGACCATACATATACCCACCTGTTTTTTGAAACAATGCGCTCAAGAAATGTCCCATATCCTATTCATACTATTCAATAAGTCTATTAAAGAAGGCTATTTTCCAAAAATATGGAAAACTGCGTTTGTAGCTCCTATCTTCAAAAGTGGTATTAAGTTACTATTTGAAAACTATCGCCCTTTATCGAAACTCTGCTTGATTTCAAAACTTTTTGAGTCAATCATTTGTGACTATCTATGATTTGATGTTGGATCCTCAATCAATAATGAGCAGCATGGATTTGTAAAGCATCGCTCCATTGAAACCAACTTGTTCATCTACACTGATTATCTCCTGAAGAACATGGACAAGAGCTACCAGGTTGATGCCATCTATACCGAAAATCCAATATGAAATCGTTCACTGCTATCTATGAAAAAGTGATTCCATCCCTACAAACCTACGAAAACACTACAAACAGAATCGATATATCGAAATATTTACCACAATTTTCGGAGCCCTGTAATATTGACATAAAACCACCTGTTGTTTTCAGAATACTTGAAGATTGTCTTGTCCTGTTGACAATATAATCTACGAACAATTTTGGATTACCAGAGGTCGGAAAACCATCAAATCAGTGAGTGCCAAATGCTTTTATATGCAAAAGAAATCAAGCGAAGAACATTGATACGATAGGACCCGAAGCAAATATGCGGCGGTCTTTAAAAAAATGTTGATGACTTCGTTTGAAAATTTTACGTTGCGAACAATAAGCATTAACTTTTCGCACTTGTTGCATAAACGGCTATTATTGTTTTATTTTTGGGACGCCAGAGACTTTCGTCGCTGTCGCGTGAAAGCTATAAACACTGACCACATAGCGCTGGCCGATTTTCGTTGTAACATTTTTACAAGTTAATAAAATCACGGAATTTCTCCAAAAGCCACGCGTGCACAAAGCAAATGACCCCATTCATTGCTTAGAGAAACAAGGAACTCGACCACAAACTGCCTTATGGTCATGCTCCGTAATTGTTTACGGAACCCAACGAGAGTAATAAAATTTTACGAACGTTTCGAGATACTTCATAAACGCGCCGTACAAAAACATCACTGTATGGCAATCATAAAAACGACGGGCTTTATGTAAACACACGTTGAAATAGTAACGATATAATGAAGTGCAGTCTATGCTACGGCCTGAATGGCACCCCATCCATATGAACACTCACAAGGGTGGAAACGTAGGGTGGATGTTTGAAATACCAGGCTGGAATGATTTATTGAGGGCAAGTTTGTGGAAAGGTGATGTTTCCACCAGAGGTATGTTGGCACGATGGATGGGGAGATCGCGAAGAAGTTCTAGATTCACAGATGGGACTTTTACAATATTCACATGTAGGAGATTATATATCTGTAACAAAAATTGCAGTCAGTTTTCAACAACTTGACTGGAACACTTTAGTTTCAGACAAATAAATCTTTAATATCAATAAATGGAGATCTCGATCAACAAAACAGAATCAACAAAATGTGTGTTCCGTAGTTTTCTGGGTTTGTAACCTACCACAATCTGGAAAAATGAGAATTAATATTGGTATCTATACAAGTGTAGAAGGCAGATTTTCAATCTACACCGAAAAGTTGCTGCATCTATTGAAAAAAAGTTCTTCCTATATAAAAAAATGCAATTAGTCAGCAACTTCTCGTATATCTCAAATTTTGCCTATCAAAAAAAATTAAAATAAAAAAAAAATAAAGAAAAAAATATATAAATATGAAATATGTATATATTTATATATATATATATATATATATATGTATATATATATATATATATATATATATATATATATATATATATATATATATATATATATATATATATATATATGAAAATACTTATCTTTAACGTTTCGGAAAATAAATCCGTTTCCTTGATATTGAAAAAGGAATCACGAAGTCATCTCCACAACATATTCAATTCCCACAGGAACAATGTCCCAGTTAATATATGTTTCGAACATATATATGTTCATCTTCAGTTAAGTACAAAAAGGAGCTGAAATAGAATTAACGAAGAGAAAACAATTAAAAGTGATTTTTTTACATGATACTTACGAAAGTTGGGATGTCAAAAATTAACAATATACATATTAAGTATCATTAAACTACTATCACCCCAAAGTGGTTCAAGAATTTGGGGTTCTTCATATGTTCGAAACATGTCTTAACTAGGACATTGTTCCTGTGGGATTTAAATATGTTGTGGAGATGACTTCGTGTTTCCTTTTTCAATAAAATTGGTCTTCCACTTTGAGTATGGACTACTACCTTCGTATAAATCCGTTTCTGTTCTCAAAACTTATACGCAAATTACTGTTTATTCATTTTTAAGTTGTTTGAATTTGCGATAAGTTTTGAGAACGGAAACGGATTTAATTTCCGAAACGTTAACGATAAGTATTCTCATATATATTAGTACTTAATTTTTTTCGATTGGCAAAATTTGAGAAATACGAAAAGTTGCTGACTAATTGGATTTGTTCTATCCAGAAAAAGCTGTTTTTTAATAGACGCATCATCTTTTCGGGGTAGATTAAAAATCTGACCATCTACACCTCTATAGATTCCAATAATAATACTTATTTTTTCAGATTGTGGTAGGTTACAAACCCAGAAAACTACAGAACAAATATTGATCCACCACAAAATAATGACGTTCAAACAGTACAACAATAGTATATTATGCAACGATCGTGTAATGATGGTTATTAATATATGAGCATAAACCGGGATACGAAACGAGCCGAAGGTGAGTTTCGTATGGTTTATGCGAGTGTATTAATAACCATTACATGAGAGTTGCATACGCTATTTTATCTACACCCAATAAATAATGAAGAACTAAAAATATTATAATATTAGGTATTTATATTGAACACAATAATAGTAGGTAATCAATCGTATTTCTTTGAAAAATTCTACAGAATTATAATTAATGGTATAACCACGGAAAATACAACAATGAGAAGAAAAAAAATTAAGAAAAGTCTTTGCCGACGTCTGGGATTGAACCCGGGACGTTTGTGATTACAGCCTGCGCCGCTGACCACTTGGCCATGAAAGAACATAGGGATTGAACGAAAATAACAACATATGTGTTGCATTTGTCAAATGAAAAATATAATCGTTTCGATTGTATTTTTTTCTTGTCTAAGACATCCGTGGAGGGTCGCTGGTAATTCTTCTATATCCCTGCTATAAGACATTTTCATTCGATTATCGAAAATTGACTGAATTCTTCAAAAATTCAATACCTACTGATTTTGACTTGACAAACGTCAAAATGCAAAGCTTGCACATCATGCTTGATTGAAAAATAATGGGTTTCTATTGGTTGAAAACCTGTATCGTAATGAAAATCTGTATCGTAATGGATTTCATTATAAAACGGGTGGTGGGCATATAAGTGTATCATTAGAGTACGGGTGTAGATAAAATATATTATCATTAGCTGGTTGTTATGTTGAATTATTATAAAACCAGCAAAAAAGTTGTGGTTTCATAAATCAAATATGGCTTCAAGTTATTTGGGTCCTTCGATTTCCATTCATGATTTTGCATATTTGAAAAGCAGCTTCTGCTCATTTCACAAGGTTTTCAGGCCAGTCGTCACAAGAATCAGCAAGAAAAAATACATGATAGTGTTTGTTGGCTCAAAGTGTTCATTGTGACGTTTATTTCAAGAATCCTAATTTGTTGCCATTTTCTATGGCAACATGGTGAAATTTTTTACTTTATGTGATTTATCTTCGGAAATATTCAGATGTAACTATTCCTACAAAGTCAAGTGTCTCGATGCTAGGAAAAACGATCAGTAATAATCTCACATGGGAAAACCATGTGTGATCGTTCGCTAAAGGAGCTTCCCAGTAGCTTAGATTTCTATTCCGGCTCTAAAACTTTCATTGAAACTTCTTGATTTTATTCAGAGAAAAGAAATCCGTCTTGTTGGTGATCCCTCACTCACAGACTCGCTCACTTCGTTGGAACATCGGAGAAGTGTCGTTTCACCCTTGGCAGTATCAACACGGATGACCAGACGAGTGCAGAATTCCCACCCCTTTGTTGTGAGCTTGGAGACCTGTCGAACTTCTCTTGATCAGGGATCTTTTTTCGATAGAAACAGCTTAATTTTGGAACTCCTTAGATAGAAGTAGATATTAATTCTTATCTCCTGTCCCTTGATTCAGGCGGTGTTGTTCCTTGGGCATTACAGGGCTCTTCTATCGTGTGAATTCGTTCAATTAAAAAATTACTTTTGAGTTCTCACTAAACAATGCCTCCAAGCATAAACCTGTACAGTCACTACTGAAGGGTCAACCTGAAATTGTTGAAAATCACTCAAAAATACCTACTTTTTCATATTAGGACTATAGTCGGGCTGTTCAAAAGATAGAATGATCACGTGAACGGCACGCACTCTTTGAATGTTCCTCTCCCCAATGTTACAGGTCCGATTTACACCACTCAACAAAAGCACACACATAAAAACGTAACACACGTAAATACAAAGCACAAATGAGTACAGTACAGTGTAAACCGTTCTTCATTTATTTCAGTTTAGAAGGCGTTGCTACGCCGGGCAGGCTATATTTAGATGCAGGCATTCACTGATCACGCGTCCTTGAATTCTATCTTTTGAACAGCCCGACTATAGTAGTTTTCTTTCTGAAATTTTGGACTAGAAAAATGCATTCCTGCTTCCCTAAACCAGACTATAAAAGAAGAAGAAGAATGCGATGAAGCCGAAAACCCTGTGATTTTTTGTTCGTTTCCGTTAACCAGCTGACGAACGTCAACCCTCAGAAGTCGAAACTTGTGCGAGCAATGGATCAACGAGGCCTTACCTTTTAACGTGCGATTACCCAGCACGGTGGACCGGCGAGGATTCGAACCCCGGCCTTCCGCTTGATAGGCAGATATGCTAACCACTACACTACCGAGACCACAATATACAAGATACTTAGTTGCTGAGACAAAGCTCGTCAAATTTGACCCCAAAAGTTCTAAAATAGTATATTATGCAACGATCGTGTAATGATTATTAATATATGAGCATAAACCCGGATACGAAACGAGCCGATGGTGAGTTTCGTATGGTTTATGCGAGTGTATTAATAACCATTACATGAGAGTTGCATACGCCATTTTATTTACACCCGAAAAATAATGAAGAACTAAAAATATTATATTATTAGGTATTTATATTGAACACAATAATAGTAGGGAATCAATCGTATTTCTTTGCAGAATTCTACAAAACTATAAATAATGGTATAACCACGAAAAATACAACAATCAGAAATGAAAAGAAAAAATATAAAAAAAATCTCTGCCGAGTTCAGGATTTGAACCCGGACGTTTCTGATCACCGCCCTCGCGGTTGACCACTCGTCCATTAGAGCTCATTCGATAAAAATTAGAATCCTTCCGATTGTATTTTTTTCTTGTCTAAGACATTTGTGGAGGAGTCGCTGGTAATTCTTCTATACCACTGCTATAAGACATTTTCATTCGATTATCGAAAATTGACTAAATTCTTCAAAAATTCAATACCCACTGATTTTGACTTGACAAACGTCAAAATGTAAAGCTTGCACATCATGCTTGATTGAAAAATAATAGGTTTCTATTGGTTGAAAATCTGTATCGTAATGAAAATCTGTATCGTAATGGATTTCATTATAAAACGGGTTGTGGGCATATAAGCGTATTATTAGAGTACGGGTGTAGATAAAACATGTTACATCCTCCATTTCGTCTCGAGGCTTAATTCCGAAGCCTCTGACGGAAAAAACACTTGGAATAAATATATTACGAACTACACTAAATAAGGAAGTAAACGATCTTAAAAATATTTTGAGCTCGAATAGTTTCTATGACGTTTCCGAATTTCAATCGTATATAACAACTATCAAATAATTACCATTTAACTGTTTCTGTTGTGTAATCAAATCATCTTCATGGAATACTTATCTGAATTTCAAACATATATGTTAGGCATCATATGATTACCATCCAACTACTGTTCATTTCTTAACTGCAACTGCATCACAGCTATTTCACTTTTTTAATATTGTATTTGCAAGCATCTGTCCCTAGCCAGCCAGGCAAATTCTGTGACATAATTGTATTATCAAATTATTAATACTTTGTATGCTTAATGTACTCATCTAACGAACCTTCATGTAATGTGGCAAAAAAGGTAATAAATAATCTAATCTAATCTAAATGACGCTAACCGGACCTCGTCTTTAAAACTATTTTCTCAATTACTGTCACATTGCATCATAATAAGTTCATAAGTCGTTTCTACGACAAAATTTTCCTTTATTATCATTCGTTTTTCTATCATTATGGGTCCTGAACTATTGGGTACCCACTTATTCCTCTTTACAACCAATGGCGTTCTCGGATTCCACCTTTTTACCGTCACAATATTGCTCTATCGGTCAGCATCGTTTTCATCTTTAATTGACTGTAAATAATAGCACTTCACTCAATACAAACGCCGTTTCCACCATTAATTTCAATACATGACGCTGAACATAACCAATAGAGAATTTATTGAATTCGATTAATTAATTTATTACCGCTTATTAGATTAATATGTTTGTTTTAAACTTCTGTTATTGTGTTACCACTATCGACCGGAGTGCCGAACAATTTATATTAATAAAGTGTTTACATGCTGTGTCATTGAAATAATTATTCATAATTAAATATTGGTCGAGTTTGGTGTTAAACGAATTAAATGTGGTGACAAAATATGTAGGAACATGATATTAACCGTGAACGAAAACATAATTTCTATCTCCTGCAGATTTTGTATTGACATCAGCTTAATTTTTTCAACTTTGAATAAAAATAATAATCCATTTATTTCCATATATGATACATAATAAAATAAGTTTTATAAAAATCGGAAATATAAATGGTGATACTCGATAAGTGAGTTAACACTTGTTCCGAGATAGCGTGAACAAAAATAAAAATGAGTCGACCTATAAAATATACACATAATATGGACACTTAAAAAAACATAATCCACTCCTTATTGGGGTGACCCATGATATAAGTAGTTGTGCAAAACAACATCTATTAAAAAACAATATTATAAAATATATCCTCCTAAACGTGACAGTCATAAAAATATTGAAATCCAAAATAGATACAAAGTATCTCAATCAAAGTAATGACGTTTCCATTCATTGTCTTCCTTCAATCAAATCGTTGACAAACCATCTAGGCGAGTCATGAATAAATTTTTTCAACCTGTTCCTGAACATCGTATAAGACTCTGCCTGTTTTATTCCATCTGGTAGGCTATTGTAGACTTTTGCTGCTAGGTACGCAAATGACCGCTGGCATAAAGATTTCGTCATATGGGGAACAACATGATGATTTCTCTGACGAGTGAGGTAATTATGTGATGGAAGAGAGATCAAGTGGCATTTATAATTATTAAGTGCCTGCCAGTCATTTGCCTGATAAAGGTTTGCAGTATCGTCCGCGAATCCAATGATTTTACCCTGACTCCTCAGCGAAAATAATCCATTTATGTAAATATTGAAGGGAATTGGGCCCAGCACGGTGCCTTGCGGAACTCCTTACTCGACCGATTCCTCACTACTGAAAACATTCTCAAGTTTCACAACCTGTTTTCTATTCGATAGGTAATTTTTGAATAGTTTCAAGTTATTATTCCTGATCCCAATATCTTCTAGAGATTGCAATGATAGATTATGACTAACGGAGTCAAAAGCCTTAGACAAGTCCAGAAAAATGCACAAACATGGCTAGGATTGCATCTTGGGTGGAAGTTTTCTCTTTGAAGACAAACTGTTTCTCTGACAGTAAATTATTTGCATTAATGAATGAAACTAATCTATTTTTCAAAAGTTTTTCGAAAATTTTTGACACATGTGAGATGAGTGAGATTGGTCTGTAATTGTTAACATCCGATTTATCACCCTTTTTGTGCAGCCACTTCAGAAAATTTTTTGTTTATTACATTTGCCATTTCCTTCTTATCTGTTACTAATTCGCCTAGGTCATTCTTTATGGAATTTATAGTTTGGTTTTTATGCTTGTTCCCTGTCATATCTTGAACAATTTCCCACAATTTCTTCGAACAGTTTGTACTTGAATCAATCAATTTGTTATAGTATTGAAATTTTGTTTTTTGAAGAAGTGCGGTCAATTTATTTTTGTATACTTTGTATTCAGTCTTTAATTGAATGTCGTATGGGTTTTCAGCATATTTTTAAACATAATGTTTTTTGTTGTTACAGATTTCAAAAGAGCATTAGTCATCCAGGGTACTATTTTTGTGTTTTTTCTTCGGATGCTTTTATGTATAGTGCAGACATCAATATTTTTATTCAGGACATTAATAAACGCATTGGTAGCTGCATCTACGTTCGGAGCAGTGTATATACTCTCCCAAGATATTTTGCTCAAATTTTCATGTAATTTTTTGTAATTCACATATTTGATGAAATTTTCTTTTTTTATTTTTTCATTTTCACAATCTAAAACAATTTGTAGCAGAGTAGTATAATGATCTGTTATATTTGTCTTTATCACTAGAGGTAAGATGTATTCTGAAATTTTATAAGAAAATTTGATAAATATATGATCGATACAGGACTGGTGATTTCTTTGCACTCTTGTCGGACTGTTGATTGTTGATATATAACCAAACACATTTAGGATATTTTTGAATTCTGTAGTATCTTCATCGTTTTCCAGAAGGTTTATATTAATGTCCCCAATAAATATTTTCTGACATGCTGAAGTATTATTATTGATTTCGAAATAATTCTGCAAGTTTTTGTTAAAATCCTTGATATTTATTGGAGGCGACCTGTAAAAGTTCTCTTGAAATGACTAATATGATTTATTGTATCAATGTTGTTTGTGGTTCTCGTATTTGTTCTGAGTGTCTATTCTTATCTGATTTTTATACATCAGTTATAAACTAATTTCAAAAAAAAATAATCCTGAAGATGGACTTATCAAAATCCGAAACATCAGAAAACCAACCAAAACAAAAAGAACAACTAATTACCTGTTTTAAAATATATAAAACTCTTGTCAATTCTTCTGCACAAGACCTAAATTGGGTAGGAATTTTGGTATGGTGTGTAAGTGATATTCGTTGTATTTATTTCGTGTCAGAGGTATTATCTATGAATCAGTAGCGTGATTGTATTCGTGGAAAACAAAAAAGTGTTTGCATGTCTCATCACGACGAATAATGATATCTGGTCCCTTATTCGACGTTACCTTATCAAGAGGATTCAAGGGATATGTGGAATTTGCTGCATTTACATTGCTGACCAACCTTTCACTCAGAATACAAAAATATTATGGTAATATCTTTCACATGACAACAATTAGAACAAGAACTTTGATGATAATTGGATTGATGAGTCTGAGAAAGATGCAGGCTTATTCATTAACACGCTTTTATTAGCTTGGTTTGTATGTTTCTAACGGAAACTTTGAACGATGTTTGACCGACTTCGAAACTTCGAATTAATTTGAATCATAGCATATTCATCAAGGAGCGACGACAATCCAATGTAGCGATTTTGAACAGAACAAAATTTTTGGCGGAGGAGCCAGTTTGCATTGCTTGGTAACGCTAATCATCAATTGAACTTGTATATTCACAATCCACAGAAAGATTTGCAGTTTTCAATGATGTTATGCCCTTGTGAAATTTCTGCGACTTCGAGACGCTCTCTATGTTGCGGATTTTGGTGCTGATGGTCATAATAATAATCTATAGAAGCAGCATAATCTACAAAAATATAATAGTGTAAACACGCGTTTGTGACAAATCTAACTGAAAGTATTAGGTCTTGTATTAAGTAATCTATTAACACTAGGCACTCCACGCTTTCTTCACATTACAATAAATTTTTTCATTCACACTATTCCTATTTCGAATTAAAAATATTTTTTACTTTCAAGTTAATTTTTTCATGTGAGCGTGTTCTTTAGTTTTTAAAGCAATGTATTATCTATTTTGAAATAAATAACGCCGTTTGATATGGCATGAATACTTTCACAACAGAGGTCGATGATCCAAACACAAACCGCGTATTTTTCAACACAGTTGGCATCAGAAGACGAATTTATGATGAGTATTAATCATCACTTTTGATTCACTTGTGGTGGATAAATCCTCCGTAGTTTTCTCGGTTTTCAACCTACCACAATCACAAAGAATATCAGTGAAATGAATGACATAATTCATTTTCAGCAATTTCATTTGATTTCGTTTTCGTCTTGGAAAAGAAAATGAACATTTTCGAAAGGTCGGCAAAAACAAAGAGAACATCCTAATTGGTCATCCCCAGACTGCAACCCAAATAAGTTCCTCTGCATAGATTTTATATAATGAATGTTCATGTTTGTGTGTGTATTGTGAGTTTGACATCAATAGACTATAGAAGCATTCAGTATCACTACTTTGGTGCGGGTTTGAAGACCGTCGTTTTTCGGAAATTCTTCCTGGCGTTTCGCTGGCGCGAGTGGCTAGCTCCTTCGGAGGCTCATACATCTTGAGATTGACTTCGATGACTCAAGACTGTAAAGATGAAGAAGCTAGCCACTGAGTTTGACTTCGATGACTGAAGACTGTAAAGATGTATGAGCCTCTAAAGAAGCTAGCCACTGAGTTTGACTTCGATTACTGAAGACTGTAAAGATGTATGAGCCTCTAAAGAAGCTAGCCACTGAGTTTGACTTCGATTACTGAAGATTGTAAAGCTGTGTAACCCTCTAAAGAAGCTAGCCACTGAGTTTGACTTCGATTACTGAAGACTGTAATGTATGAGCCTCTGAAGAAGCTAGCCACTGAGTTTGACTTCGATGACTCAAGACTGTAAAGATGTGTAACCCTCTAAAGAAGCTAGCCACTGAGTTTGACTTCGATGACTAAAGACTGTAAAGATGTATGAGCCTCTAAAGAAGCTAGCCACTGAGTTTGACTTCGATTACTGAAGACTGTAAAGATGTATGAGCCTCTAAAGAAGCTAGCCACTGAGTTTGACTTCGATGACTCAAGACTGTAAAGATGTGTAACCCTCTTAAGAAGCTAGCCACTGAGTTTGACTTCGATGACTAAAGACTGTAAAGATGTATGAGCCTCTAAAGAAGCTAGCCACTGAGTTTGACTTCGATGACTAAAGACTGTAAAGATGTATGAGCCTCTAAAGAAGCTAGCCACTGAGTTTGACTTCGATTACTGAAGACTGTAATGTATGAGCCTCTAAAGAAGCTAGCCACTGAGTTTGACTTCGATGACTGAAGACTGTAAAGATGTATGAGCCTCTAAAGAAGCTAGCCACTGAGTTTGACTTCGATTACTGAAGACTGTAAAGATGTATGAGCCTCTAAAGAAGCTAGCCACTGAGTTCGACTTCGATGACTCAAGACTGTAAAGATGTGTAACCCTCTAAAGAAGCTAGCCACTGAGTTTGACTTCGATGACTGAAGACTGTAAAGATGTATGAGCCTCTAAAGAAGCTAGCCACTGAGTTTGACTTCGATTACTGAAGACTGTAAAGATGTATGAGCCTCTAAAGAAGCTAGCCACTGAGTTTGACTTCGATTACTGAAGACTGTAAAGATGTATGAGCCTCTAAAGAAGCTAGCCACTGAGTTTGACTTCGATGACTCAAGACTGTAAAGATGTGTAACCCTCTAAAGAAGCTAGCCACTGAGTTTGACTTCGATGACTAAAGACTGTAAAGATGTATGAGCCTCTAAAGAAGCTAGCCACTGAGTTTGACTTCGATTACTGAAGACTGTAAAGATGTATGAGCCTCTAAAGAAGCTAGCCACTCGCGCCAGCGAAACGTCAGGAAGAAATTCTAAAAAACGACGGCCTTCGAACCCGAATCAAAGTAGTGATACTGAAAACCTTGGCTGCGAAAGCTTTAACCATTTTGTCAGACTCTAGGAGCATTCATAATATTGTAACGGAATGTTAGTGAGTTGTTGGTCTGGGAAGGTTTTCTTGGAAAAATATTTTTATTGGATTGGTGACAATAATAATAATATAACTTGTGTATAAAAACCATCTATTCAATTTGGATTAAATTTCGGCGTAATCAATTACCCTTACACCAAACTCAAATTATTTGCACTTGACGCGCGTTTCTCAAACAAGGTTATTATCTTCAGAAGAAGAAAACTGAAACATGATGTCAGCATGTCTGTGAAAGTAAATATGTTAAATTGAAGTATATTACGGAACTAAGAAAATGAGTAGCCTATCACGCACAAGCGAAAATTGTGAGTACAAGACCTTGGATTACTGGAAATTTCGATTTCGTAAGGCGTATTTATATTGATGCAGGTAGTCTGGAGTGGTAATTACTTCTGTCGGATTCTGAGAATAATCATCAGTATCAGTTGCCGCACTAGTTACAGTATTAGTTATTCCTGATCTTCTCAGAATTGGATTCCAAATTCTGTTGAGACTCAACGCTTCTTCTTTCCTGTTGAAATTGTCCGTGTGTTTGTGGATCTCTATCGCCTCCCGTACCAGTCGGCTATAGTAACCCTCGTTGGGGCAATCAGTTTGGAATTTTCAAACAAATTCCAATATAAATACGCCTCACAAAATCGAAATGTCCAGTGATCGGAATAATAGTCAAGATGAGTGAGCCCCTGAAGAAGCTAGCCACTCGCGCTAGCGAAACGTCAGGAAGAAATTCCAAAGAACGACGACTTTCAAACCCGAAGAAAAGTATAATTGATACTGTATCACTACTTTTATTCGGGTTTGAAGGCCGTCGTTTTTTGGAATTTCTTTCTGACGTTTCGCTGGCTCGAGTGGCTAGCTTCTTCAGAGGCTCATTCATCTTGAAATTCACTCCGATGACTCAAGATGAATGAGCTTCTGAAGAAGCTAGCCACTCGAGCCAGCGAAACATCAGGAAGAAATTCCAAAAAACGACGGCCTTCAAACCCTAATAAAAGTAGTGATACTGAAAACCTCGGCCGCGAAAGCCTTAACTATTTTGTTATATTTGATACTGAATCAACAAGACACTAGAGGACAGCAAGTAGGTAAAACAATTGCTCGCTTCAGGGATATAACTGGAGACAGTGTACCAATCCCCAAACTGTTAAACAATAAATTTTCTGAAAATATAATTCTGAATTCAATTTTCTAAAGAATTTAAAATTTTTCCGAATTTGTTTTTTTGACAATTGAATGCAGTCATGAGATAAGGTCAAATGTTACATATCCCATCATTATAAAATTAAACGATAACGAAAGCGGCCGCCATTAATTTAGAATACCTCACAGCTGTCAAATAAGTAATGAACGGTTTGAAATAGTGGTAGTAGAAAAAATCAGTAATAATGGTGATCGTTCGGTAACGGACAATTGAAGCTGTCTGAAACAGACCTTCAATAGAAATCATTCTTGTACAAAATGTTGAAGTCTCTTTTTCTGAAACAGATGAGCGGCTGAAACCACTGTGAACATTTCGTTTTATTCTCCTTGCAATGCATTACATGCCGGCTTAAAGCTAGTTATATAATAATCGTAAACCAGAAAGCCCATCGGATTATTTGAATTTCTGAATGAGGAATTCAATCAATAGTTATCAGACAGCAGAGGCAGGAAATTACGATTTAATAAGCCGCGAGGATATTATTTGTTTCATGACTGAAATCCTTTGAATCAATAAAGAGCTTGATTGCTGCTATCAATATGCATCCACTGATGAATTCGTTTTTGATTGGAATCGATGAGATTTTGATACAAATACCAGTAGAGTACAGACTCAACATAGTCTACGCAAATGTTTTCTAATTGGATATAATTCGTTTGCTTCGGTTCATTAGGCTTTGTATCTTCGCAATCCTATCACACACTTGGTCAGAGCAAGGCATACTTGAGTTTTCAGCAGCTGATCGAAAATAAAAAATTGTCAATTCCTCGTTGAGCATGAACCCATAACGAAATCATTGTATGATTTGGATTGCGTTAACGCACAAAAAAACATGCGCCATTTTGTAAAATCCTAGTTTGTTGGGTCAACATTCGTAAAATTCCAATTCGCATGATCGGGCAAATTTCCAATCTCTTCCAGTACATACTTCGATATCTATTGACGAAAGACCCAACTTCGTTGCTCATATTTAACAAATATTCATTTTAAAAGAAAGAACCACACCTGATATGTGTTTGTGTTGGTAGCTGCTACGTTCCTTCAATTTGTGCTATCAATATGAGATAATATCAGTGCAAAATATTCTCCAGATGACAAAGAAATTCAAATCTGGTGAAGACCACCACTTCGTTTCAGGTAGGCTTGTGATAAATGTTTAAAGTTGAGTATCTGAATTGAAAATTTTATTCCGTGGTTCCTTATCCTATAACAATATATTTGGGAATATTGCTCTTGGTTCCTTCCTAATATGACTTGGCTCCTTTCCGAAAACCGAGTTTTCACCGAGTTCACATTTCTGATTGTTAGTGTTACAAAATCTTCTAGCGCCGGCCCTGTCGCTCGTAAACGCAAACTAATATGAGGGGTCGAAGGAAGATTGTTTACCTCGCGTAAAAAGTATGATCATCGAGATTTAATTGGAAGATGCTTCATAGGCGTACGCAAGTATATATAAGGAAGCGATTTATCGCTACGGCAGAGTTTCTTCAGAGATTTTTATCAGAGTATCTAGTTTAGTGGAGCGGCGAAGAGTTTTACAGAGTTTTTATAGGACAGATCTTTGGTATTGCTAAGTGCAGAAGTCGAAGTAGAAAATTTCTAGTACAGAGAGTTCATCAGAGTGTTGGACAGTTTAGCTAAGCAATTTTAGTGATTGTGTTGTATTGTGTTCTGATAAAGAGTTGAAATCATAACATTATGTATGTTGCTTTTGAAATGGAACCAAGTGCATTGGTTCCTTTTCGGATAATGATATTCAAAAATAATAAAGTATAATCGAAATGATATCCTATCACACTATATACATCAATGGAATAGTTTTTATCCTAAACTATATATGAGTTTATTATATCCCTATTCACTCAACAATATAAAAACGAGCAATTCAGTTTATTGCCATGATCTCTTATTCGATCAAAACAGAGAAAAACAGACTCTCAACTTCATGATTTGGCGATTGGTTCTTTGTTCGTGAACATTATTCATTTTATCATCCACAACTTATCAGAATGAGTAGTTTCGTGTGGGTAAAGGTGATTCCATGCAACACCAACTGAGTTATAATGAATTCAAGATATAGATGAATTTTGAATTGAGAATATATTGGTGTCCATGCAGCATCAATTAATGAACAAAAATTGTTCCACAAGTTCAATCAGCTTTCCGTCTGTACGCATTCTGAACTGGTGCTATTTAAAATCAATATAAAACCAACATGATAAAGCAGAATGGATCAAAGGAGACTGATCAGTAACCACAAAAAGAACATTCAATTGCAGATTTTACCTGGCCGACGAAGATATCAATAAATTTGGAATTGTCTTTCTTCAAGTACTTCGACCAAGACTCTCGAGCCTTTTCACCATTACTAGATTTTTCAAGAACCTGTGTCATAATGGGTTTAGGCTTCTCAGTAACTACATTAACGTCTTCATGTAAACATTTCAACAAAAATCGTAATAGCCTGTTTCGACAATGCAATTTCTCTCTGCAACTCCAGAAAATTGCCTGTATTCATGCAAACTTTTTTGAATTTTCATTGAATATATCAAGTATAGTGAGAAGGTGAATTTATCACAATTACAACTATTAGAAATTATAAGGTAATTGAACCATATATTAACAAATGTCGTCGCAGGAATCAGGTGTTACGTAACCGATAAATTAAATACTTGGTATCATTTAGATATCTATCTCAGAAGCTATTTCTTTATATCCACCAGGAAAAACACAAAATTATGAAGAACACCTCATTTTCCCTTATGTTTATATCATGTGCATTTCAAATACAATAAAATTCATGAAATCAGAGAACGATTCGTATTATATTTGGGGTCCTGAAAATTATAGAGCTACTTGGATGAACTTTCCCAATTTGGAATATTTAGTTATGAAATATTTATTCCTGAAAGTGCTTGTTTTGAAGTATAGTAGTTTGCACAATAAATGGTATTGACTGAAGGTTTATAATATAACCAATTGGACCCTTAAGTTGTAAAATCCGAGATGCACATCATAAATGTAAAAGGGCAGGATTCAGGTAATTTTGTTTCTCAGAGAGGGATTGTAGAGGATTACAGCTCACACTTCTTGTTCATTTTAGTCTTTGTATCTCATTGGAAGTGTTCACTAATGTTACGGCGTGCAATAATTTTATAACATTTATTTGTTATTACAGACATTCATAGCAAAGATTTGATACCCCAACGTACATAATAGGCAGTATGTGGCGTCCGTGGATAAAAAGTAATAGTGCTTCTTCCAGTGGTTCGTTAAAGAAGAATCACTTATCTTGTGACGCAAAAATCATTATGAAAAATGTGTATAGTTCCTTACTTCAGCAAGGATATAACGCGGTTGCTGCAGCAAAAGTAACCAGTAATTTGACGAAGGTGCCTCTTACTTCAGTTAGACGAATTGTTGAAAATTCCATGGAATCAAGAAAAAAGCGTAAAGATTCCGGTGTCACAAAAAGTCTAGACGATTGGGAAAAAGATTTGATAAGGCGAAAAATCTACAATATGTACGATGAGCAGCGTGTCCCTACAATCAAAAGTCTGAAACAGCGACTCATCAATGACGAAACTCACATCAACTGTGGCCTCACTACTCTTTGGCGAGCTCTGTCTGCAATGGGCTTTAAATATCGTAAAATTGACAAGAGACAAGTAATAATGGAATCCACACGTTTAATAAACTGGCGTTCTGAATATATAACGTCAATAAGAAAATACCGGTATGAAAATCGGACAATGCTCTACCTCGACGAGACGTGGTTTGACACGCATGACACCTCTTCCAAAGGATGGTCTGATTCCTCTGATAGGTGTAAAACAAAAGCACCATCAAATAAAGGAAAGAGAATCACAATATTACACGCAGGATCAGAAAATGGTTGGATCCCAAACGCTATGTGGCTTTCTGCCAAAAATATTAAGGACTCTTGTGTTGATTATCACGAGGATACGACAGCAGAGCTTTTTGAAGATTGGTTTAAAAATTGTCTGTTACCCAACATTCCGCCAAACAGCGTTATAGTAATGGACAACGCAAGCTATCATAGTCGACAATTGCAAAAAATTCCTGGCTCAAAGAATACGAAATTGGAGATTCAAAACTTCATGGCTGCAAATGACATATATTTTGAGGAAAATTATACAAAAAAAGAACTTTTACAAGTGCTGCAGTCATTTTCTTTAAAAAAATGTATGTTTGTGCTACAATTGCAGAAGAATTGGGACATACAGTGTTACAACTACCTCCCTACTACTGCGTGTTCAATCCCATAGAGCTTATGTGGCACCAACTTAAATCGAGCATGCGCGAAAAAATACTTCTCCGACTTTAAGTGGTAGTGTGGTAGAATTAATTAGGAACTGTATGAATGACATTCCTACCGAGAGTTGGAAAAGTTCTGTTAGTCATGTTATAAATGTTGAAAACTCGTACCTTTCTGTAAAATCAATTGCGCCAATTATAATTAATTTAGATGAGGATAGCGATAGCGACACTGAACTAAATATAGAATAGAATTGTAACATTTAAATAAATTACTTGTATATCTCCTACATTATGCAAAATTCAAATTTCTTAAGTTCGACCCTGTAGCACATTTGCATCTTTTACCAGATGATTTTATACACAATGGGATTAAATCGGGTAGTTTATTGCAGTTAATAAGTCAATACCATTTACTGTGAAAAATACTATACCTTATGAATTCCTATCGTCCATGCTGAAGTTTTACAGAATCAAACAATTTTTCAAATTATCTTCCGAAACATTCCGAAAGTGGAATACTGTTCGAACTTTCGGAAATCCCCAATGGAATTATTCGAATTCATAACTGATACGTCAGTCAGAATCTCACCAGCTTTCTATCCCCTTTCCGTTTGACAGCACATCATATTTCATGAATACTAAATGAGCTGCAAACGAATACTGACGTCATTAATCAATCAAAATGTGTCAGTCGAAGCTTTATTAGCTCACATGACGAGTTAAATACCTATAGAATAAAGCGTCATCAAGTGGTCGATGTAATTAATGTATCAAGTTTAGGTGTAGGTAAATTGTTGATTATCCTGTATATTCATTCGAGGAGTGTCTGGTATTTGATAATTATTTCCCAACCACTACAGTATTTAATTTAATTGATGGCTAAAAATATAGAATATGATTCCTTGGCTCATTTTAAAAAGATGAGTCCTAAACCTCTTTACTGTCGAACTAAAGGGTGTTTAAATTTGAGGAAAATAGTTATTTCTTCTACTAGTAGTAGGCAGCAAAGTAGTAGGCTAGGAATTCAGCAATCTACTTCTGTGCCGAGTTGAACATATAATTTTTTCCCCGATTGACAGCAAATATTAATTTCGCAGACATGTCAATCAGCGAAGTATTACTTTTCCTGTCTAGGCAAAGTAAGGACTTTCCTGCCTAGGCTGCAAATGTAATACTTTGGTGATTGAGGAGTGAGTACTTAAGTCGCTATCACTGTTCATAATGTTGTCAAACTATAAATTACTATAAACATTTTTATCAAATCTAGTTTCAATTAATCACTACAAGATAAATGAAAAGATTCTGAAAATTGTAATAATTTGCAAAAACAGTATTCTATATATTATTATAATCGGAGAAAAATATCTTTTTCTTTCTAGATTTTTTAATATTTCTAACAGTGGCGTTCGCGTGGGGAGTGAACTGGAGATTTTTCCACTAAAATATGCTATGCCATTTTCAAAATCCCCATTGATATTGCAACATTTTGAGCCCCTGAATTTTTTCCTTCCGATGCACTAGTTCAAAATATTTTCGTTATACCACAAAGGCAAGAAAATATTTTAATTTTATTACTCGAAAACGGTGCGACAGACGGAAAAAAATTCGTGAGCAAAATTTTCGGAAAATGAATGGGAATTTCAAAAATACATTACATTACATTGAGGAATGCCTATTGGTGTTTATAGTAGGTGCATGACAAATTTCATGAAAATATCCTAAACAGTATTGTAGTTGTGATAGAAAAACTTTTTATTTTAATTTTAACACCCTGTAGTTTGAAAGATAAGAGGTTTAGGACATACTTTCAGGAACCAATAAAATCACAACCTGTATATTCCTAATACGAGAAACTATTTGATAAACGTCTCACCTACATAATTTTGTGTTTGTACATACATATCTCATAATTTTTGAAATCAGAATTTTCTGAGTTTTTGTGAGCATGTAATATGAATAATACTGTAGAGGTAGAGCGATTTCGTCAAACTAACAGGAAACACTGAATGGATTCAAAGGAATAAATACGTGTTGCACACATGGATAACTTTGTGTGAACGCTCAACAATGATTTCAAATGATGAGATTGGAACCTGCGATGTAAAAGTTGTAAAGATCAATTAACCTATCATTACGCTTCATCAGCCGACTTTTTGGCGTCTATCCTTCACAAAATCATAAAGAATGTTTTCAAAATGTGTACTCACTGTGTCATATCCAATTTTCAATAATTATTGTCTTTTTCAATTCAAACGTCCAGCTCCCCCAAATAGGGATTCAATAACAAATGAACTTCCAATATGATGCCAATGAAATATGTTCAAAATTATCAAAGAGGGAACAACAATTATTCCAAATGCTATAGAAAATATAAAATATGAATTGTTTCATCGATGTGTATACACACAAACACCACTTCATGTATTTCCATGAACATGGATGAGTTTCATGAAAACGAGATAGGAGGATTCCATAAATGAATAAATATAAAACTATTCATAAATTCTACACAGCTGTCGAACAAAAAGCTGCGTATTTGTTGCCTGAAGATTAACTCAAAATTGTGGATTTGAGGGGTATTAAATAGCTTCCATTGGCATTCAACTTGTTTTATGATGAAAGCATTCATTTTTTAAACGAATATAAAAATCCTGAATGTATGTATGATGCACGTTGGACTCATTTAATTTTTATGAATAATAATCTACTCAGTATTTCAATGAGTTCGATTTATTAATAATAGAAGGGTCAATGTTGATTCTGGAAAGATTGTTTTCTGAATGAGTGCAGCATATTATTGTATCAGACTTTTTTTGGTAATGATAATCAAAATACGCCAATTTATTGTATCTCCAACAAACATAAGACAAAAAGAACATGAGAAAAACAGAATCCTATTTGATTCGCTCTTTTTCAATGAAAAAGAGGAAGCAGTGCACTTCTATGCAACCTTATGTAATATTTACTTTGAATGAAAATGACAACACGATTTATTTACTGCCCATTATTGCTTTTGGTTGAACTTGTTATTTGAAGGTTCGAATCCTCGATATTCTACATGTTTCTTTAAGTCCATTTCTACTTTTCTTTAATTTCGTATCGTATGTGTGCTAGAAACCTGTTGAAGTGATACCTTTCACAAAAAAGCATGATCACCTTGACTCAACACTGGCACCAGATGAGAATTCCGCCAAAAAAGTTGGCGAGTACAAGAGAATAATTGGCAATAAACTTAATTAATTTATAAGTCTATGAATTATCTACCCTTTGGTATTTAAAATAATCAGGGGCACGTATTGTCAGAAGGATTGATTTCATATTGATAGCAATATTTTTTATTTCGCTGTACTGAATCCAAGCAGGATGAGAACATCATTGATTTTCTTCAAATAATTTACTCTTTTGTTTGAAAAATAATCACGTGTAATCCAATTTCATTCAAATTTGATTTTCTGGAATGAGAAATGTTGGAAATCAGGAATCTGGGAGTGACTTTATACAAAAAAAACTAGGATGGGTTTTTAAGCAAGTCATCGAAGGAATATGCCTAATATCTGGAGCAATTTTGTCAACGCCAATCGATTCAGAAGTGTTGATTTCTTGATGAGAACATTTAAAGTTTTTCATTTGTCCCGCTGACCTAATTGAAATCCGGACAGGATGACAAAAAACACTAGATGAAAAATGTTGGGAATCACGATTTTCGGATTGACTTTACTAAAAAAAAATATTCAGATGCGTTTTCAGGCACGTTTTCAAGGTAACATGACTCTCGGTCGAAAACAGAGATATCTGGAGCAATTTTATGGATTCCAATCGATAAAGAAGGGTTGATTTTACGGAAACAAAAGTTTTTCATTTGTCTTGCTGATAGATAGAATCCGGGCAGGATAGAAAAATCACTATATTTTCTTCAAATAATTTACTGTTTAGTACATAAATTAATTCCGTGCTAACCGAATTCATTCAAATTTAATTTTCTGAGATAAAAAATGTTGGGATTGACAAATTTTCAAATTCTTGAGACAGATTACCGGCATGGCCAACCTTACGTAACGGGATATTAACGTATAAATAATTCAAGTTCAAAAATCAATTGTAAGAATTTTGAGACAGTGTGGATGAAGTGTTCATTGATATTTCAATTTAGAATTGATATGACTTTCAGGAAACAGCCAGTACAGATACCGAAAATGTCGATAGGCCGGTATTTTTGTTCGGTGTTTAAATAGTTATTCCATTTTTTAAACTGGGTAGGTCGAATGTTCTAGGTTTTGATCTAATAACCCTGGCAACCGAGTAATATCCTCAACTGGAATACTTTTTTCAAAAATAAGTGAATATATTTTTTCCGTAGTTTTGTAACCTACCACAATCAGAAAAAAAAATTGAATTAATTTTGGAATCTATACAAGTGTAGAGGGGCAGATTCTCAATCAACCACGAAAAGTTGCAGCGTCTATTGAAAAACAGTTCTTTCTGGATTCGTCCATTGTCAGCAATTCTCGTATAACTCAAATTTTGCCTATCAAGAAAATAATAAGAACATCCGGTTGTTGTGTGGTGTTGGTTGGTTTGGGGGTATTATGGATTTGTTGAAGGGATAATAATGGTTTTTAGGAATTGGGGAGTCTTTCTGAGTGTCTGTTTGTTGAGGATAGAGCCTCTATGGTGGATTCTATAGCTATGTTCTTTGTTTTTGTTGGTGTGGGGGTTTTTAATATATGTATATATATATATTAAGTGAGTATAAGAAAGTCATAATGAGACACTTGGAGAAAAAATCATTGTGAAGATCATCAAGTTCCAAATGAATCAATAAATTAAAATTATATTATTTAATCTTTTCTGCTTGAAAAAAACAGTAGTGTAAATTTCTGTATTTCATATGTATTTTTCCTGTTCTGTTATTTCAAGTCGTGTACCCGGAAGCTAACCAAAATCGGGACCTCATTAAATTTATATTAAGACAGATGCTCATCCCTTCCTGTTCTACCAAACGGTTCTCACACCTTCGACAACAATACTTCCCCTCGCCGGTCTATTTCGCCCAAGTTTCTAATTAATCCTCGCATGAGATCAATTAAGATTTACCCGTTCCAATTTATGGTTGAACGTTTCATAACGCGGTGTTGTGGAGGGAATAACAGAGCGAAATTTATTAGGGAACTGCGGCTATCGTGTTACTCAAGACTATAACTCCTGTACTGTTTATTAGTCTTAACTGGTGTTATTGCTCCATCAATAAGAACCGACGTATTTTATAGAGAAAAACTCGTTAATCCCAAAATAGTAAACGGATAGAGTGAGATGTGTGTCTGTGTATCCACCGTTTGCCTGCTTTGCGAAATCATCAATAGTTCAATGTGACGTCACAAGACAACTGTCAATCAGCCTGCTGGACAAACAAACCATACTTCCACAAGCAACAATGGTAATTTAATGAGATTATCATTGTAATTATGAAGAAATCACGGGTTCACCCTAATTAAACCCTTAATGTACCTGACATATATATATATATATATATATATATATATATATATATATATATATATATATATATATATATAGTATTCTTCACAGTAAATGGTATTGGCTTATCAACTGCAATAAACTACTCGATTTAATCTTATTGTGTAGAAAATCATCTGATAAAAGATGCAAATGTGCTACAGGGTCGAACTTAAGGAATTTGAATTTTGCATAATGTAGGAGATATACAGGTAATTTATTTAAATGTTACAATTCTATTCTATATTTAGTTCAGTGTCGCTATCGCTATCCTCATCTGAATTAATTATAATTGGCGCAATTGATTTTACAGAAAGGTACGAGTTTTCAACATTTATAACATGACTAACAGAACTTTTCCAACTCTCGGTAGGAATGTCATTCATACAGTTCCTAATTGATTCTATCACACTACCACTTAAAGTCGGAGAAGTTTTTTTTTCAGCGCACGCTCGATTTAAGCTCTATGGGATTGAACACGCAGTAGTAGGGAGGTAGTCGTAACACTGTATGTCCCAATTCTTCTGCAAATGTATCAGAAACATACGATTTTTTTTTTAAGAAAATGACTGCGACACTTGTGAAAGTTCTTTTTTTGTATAATTTTCCTCCAAAAATATGTCATTTGCAGCCATGAAGTTTTGAATCACCAATTTCGTATTCTTTGAGCCAGGAACTTTTTGCAATTGTCGACTATGATAGCTTGCGTTGTCCATTACTATAACGCTGTTTGGCGGAATCTTGGGTAACAGACAATTTTTAAACCAATCTCCAAAAAGCTCTGCTGTCGTATCTTCGTGATAATCAACACAAGAGTCCTTAATATTTTTGGCAGAAAGCCACATAGCGTTTGGGATCCAACCATTGTCTGATCCTGCGTGTAATATTGTAATTCTCTTCCCTTCACTTGATGGTGCTTTTGTTTTACACTTATCAGAGGAATCAGATCATCCTTTGGAAGGGGTGTCATGCGTGTCAAACCGCGTCTCGTCGAGGTAGAGTATTGGCCGATTTTCAGACCGGTATTTTCTTATTGACGTTATATATTCAAAACGCCAGTTCATTAAACGTGTGGATTCCATTATTACTTGTCTCTTGTCAATTTTGCGATATTTAAAGCCCATTGCAGACAGAGCTCGCCACAGAGTAGTGAGGCCACAGTTGATGTGAGTTTCGTCATTGATGAGCCGCTGTTTCAGACTTTTGATTGTAGGGACACGCTGCTCATCATACATAGGGTAGATTTTTCGCCTTATCAAATCTTTTTCCCAGTCGTCTAGACTTTTTGTGACACCGGAATCTTTAAGCTTTTTTCTTGATTCCATGGAATTTTCAACAATTCGTCTAACTGAAGTAAGAGGCACCTTCGTCAAATTACTGGTTACTTTTGCTGCAGCACCCGCGTTATATCCTTGCTGAAGTAAGGGATAAACATTTTTTATAATGATTTTCGCGACACAAGATAAGTGATTCTTCTTTAACGAACCACTGGAAGAAGCACTATTACTTTTTATCCACGGACGCCACATAATGCCTATTCTGTACGTTGGGGTATAAAATCTTTGCTATTAATGTCTGTAATAACAAATAAATGTTATAAAATTATTGCACGCCGTAACACAAGTGAACACTTCCAATGAAACACAAAGACTAAAATGAACAAGAAGTGTAAGCTGTAATCCTCTACAATCCTTCTCTGAGAAACAAAATTACCTGAATCCGGTGCTTTTACATTCATGATGTGCATCTCGGATTTTACAACTTAAGGGTCTAATTGGTTTTATTATAATCCTTCAGTCAATACCATTTATTGTGAAAACTACTATAATTATGAGGAAATTACGGGTTCATCCTAAATATACCCTTAGTGTACACAATATTCATTATTCTTCATGCTTACAAGGAGATTGTATGTGAGATGGCTGATAAAAGTGATTATTTCAACACCTTGTCTATGGTTGTCCAGGAGAAATATTCAGAAAAGCTGAAGGAAGTAATGGATGTGATCCTTACTTATTGAAAGGGGATTGTAGTAATGCTGTGGAATACTCTCCTAAAGTTTCATGTCATGTTGTATGACAATATCATATTTTGTATATGAGAGTGCATGCACAGGAGAAGACTTCAAAGGCTATAAAAGTTTGGATTCATACAATATGTTCATATCTAAATGGATTAGAAGGATTGGAGTGAAGCTTGTGAAAAGAATACTGAGAGTGTATTTTAATAATAATAATTTTGAAAGAACAGATTTGGGGTATGTAATATAAGGCTCTACAAAATTATAAACCACAACCATCTTTTCATATGGTAATCCTGTATAAAAAAGGCATTTAGATGAGTTATGCTTTAAACTTCCCGATGTGAATGAATAAGTCTGCAGAGTTTCCCGGAGATGATGGATTTCACGATAACAATTCTGCAACTCGAAATCAACATCTGGACATAGGTGTTCACCAGAGTTTTGTGCGTGTTCCACTTCTTGAACTGATTAAGTAGTTTATATCATTCAGAGTTTGATTTTGCTCATCAATAATATTCAAGTTTTGAACAGCTTGATTATTCACACAAAGAATCATCATCAATTTGATCCTCAACTTTATCCATATCAACTGGAATATTTGCGATCTCATTTTTATCATGCTGCTCCCTACGATTCAATCTCTGGATGCTTTGAGCTGCATTGATATTTGTTTTGTAGCCAAGTAATTGATTCGGTACCCAGTCTATATTGTCAACATCTTTGAGAGCACTTGGCTTGTCTAAATAAAAAAAATAATAACAATTATGTTGCCTATGTTTCCTAGATTCTTTGAAATATCTCCTACAAAATGTTTTGAACACACCGTTGCCCATTTCAACTTATCAGAAGTTAAATCTGCTCTTCTAGTTGCCTGAATCCACAATTCACGTCTCTTTTCAGCAAAAGGATTAATCTTTTTTTCTATTGTAGAAAATAGAAGGGAATCGATGGATTGGAACATTATCTCTGCCGCTTTTACTACCACATTTCACAATCGCGCAAAATTGAGGCTTTATCGAGAAAAAAGATTTTAAAATATGACATAAACACACACTTAGCATGGGTAAATCAGGTTTGTTTGTCCAGCAAGCTAGATTGACAACTGTCATTTACTGTCGTCTATCAGATATGCCCGCGGTCTATAGAAAATAAGCGATACGCCCCCTATCGACTTCTGCGAGAACACTCATTGGTTAGGTTAGGTTAGTTTGCGGGTATTAGGCATTCCAGATACTTGTCAAAAATGTCAAATGAATCGAAATGAACCAATACGGCGCCATCTGCCCCCCAGAAACTATCGTTTGTTTTTTGCAAATGAGTGTGTGATTGGTTGAAACTTGTGTTAGCCACCCACACATCACGTGATCTGGAATGCCTAATTAAATGGGGCTGTTGTGTTTTGTGTTGACTCTTCATTTATTTTGGATTTTTATGCTTTTTGTGTGTGTTTGAGCTCCAGTAGAGATTGTGAGAATTTTCAAGAAGTTTGGAAATACTCCAGAGAAATAGTTGGAAGGTTTGTTGCTTTTCATTTATTGTGAGCGTATATTTACTTTTTGTTTTCCTCTAGTTCTGAATATAAACCAGTTATCCTTTGATACAATCTCTGCGGTATGGGCGATAATGCGTATAATTTAGTGTGTAATGCATAGTTCTATTTAGGAAGAATGACATCAACCAGCTGAAAACTGACAATTCTGATACTTCAATATTGCTCAAATACATTGAATAAATCTTATATTCAAGTGATCGAAGTAATTTTTTCCAGGTGAGAGATGTGATTTTCAATTATTGTCACTTGTCACACAGAATTTAATGAGAATTTGAGGATTTCACGAACAAAAGGAGCAAGAGAACATCGAATCTCCAAATATACACATGCAAATGTAAACATGACAATCTAACCATGGACAGTTCCGCGTTTCTCCGCGCTAGCACTGCCATTATATTTTCTATCGCAAATAGGCAAGCGAATTTTCTACTACTGTTCATTATTTGGCAAGTGGCTATTATTGAATGTTCCGTCATTTTGTAGTACGTAGAGATATTGACTCAATATTCTAGGGTGGTACAGTATTCATCAGCAGCTCCAAAAGGATGTGTCACAAGGTCCCCTTTTCCATCAATTTTTATCCCAGATGACGCATAGTCGCCATCTTGAAATTGTCATCTGTCAATTCCACTCCAAACTATTGTATTCATGTATCAATTTAATTATCCCAACTCTCAATTATTTGAGTTGACCCTTTAAAAAAATCAAAGGGGGAGAACATTAAACAATGCCACTGTATGTAGTTTATAAAAATAATTTGTTTGCTGTTTTTTTTTTCTGTGGAGATACCTGCACTGGCATCGGTCGGAAACAATGCAACGCCCTCCGTGGTATAAGCCAGAGAAGTAGTTGTTCTCTGTCAGGTGCCAGTCTAAAACTACTGTGTAGGTATATTTGAGACTGGCCTGAACGAATTGTTCGAAAGATGATTTGATTAACCACCAATTTTCAAGTATGCCCATCGACGATGTCGAATGATTGTGAATTTGGTATGAATGAAAGATTTATTCTTGCCTTCAAACCAATTGAAATGTTCAAAACATTGTATATTATATATCAATATATCGTTTCGAAATGAAACATATTCAAGGAGAACTTCCAAATCCTGAGATTCAAAAACGAATAAAAATTTCAAATTTTAAAATATGTAATATTTCATAAAATTGAAATCAGGATGTGCCCGATCAAAAATGATTACTATGGTTTTATCTAGGAATTTGACCAAGCTGACTATAAGCGTGTTTCAGCATGACTTGGACATTTTTTAGCTGATAGTTCAGTTATCATTTAGCATATAAAAATATTATACTATGCTCGAATATTATAATGAAAGCAATTTACTGAAATAGTCACTGAATAATACCAATCGTGAATTGATGTGATGCGGTTGGAGTAAACGCACTCCTTTTACTTCACGTTAACAGCCACCCTTTCAACTTTTTGAAAAATGAATTGGAAAAGGACTTTTATTCAACCGATAACATAAATTCAAATTTTACCGATCTGACTAGCTCTTTCACCACTATTTAAGTAAATATAGTACTTGGCCATTCTTTAAATCTTGTTTTCATATGTCACTGTATTTATTTCACATATTGATTACACATGATTTCATATCCGTCTATAAACAGGATTGTTTCTTGGGATTATTAAAGTGGATTGAAAAAAAAAGTACATGTGTGGCATATCATTTGAGAGATCTCAAGTAGAATATATCCTCTAAATCTCACAACAAAAGACTGACGTTCTTTCGAAATCGATTGGATGGCCAGTTTGTAATAGTGTCATGTGGAAAATTATAAATGAGACACTCAAAAAACTCACAGTCTCCATAATGTCATTCCTGTGAATATTAATAGTACAAACTTCCTCATTCTTGGCAATCCTAAGCATCCAACGTTTCTGAAATCATTGAACTTAATCCCACAGGTGAGATACTGCTGTTGAGTTCCAATCCTCATAAACGGTTTCGCCTCATATATTGTGGAATTTCGAGCTAATTTTGAATTCCTTGAATATCATCCTACTTGACTGTCTGTGAAGTTTGGAAATGTGATTACAACCAAAGAAACCGACAAGATAAACATTTTTTCTGAAGAGTATTTGTCTTTAACTGTTCATACAGACAATGAAATCAGGTATATACAGGAAAAACACAGATTCATTCTTTCGAATTTAATAACATAGTAAAATTAAATTCACCCTTTAATCCTATCGTTTAAGGTGCACTCTAGCTGATCTCACTATTTATGCATTCGAAGAAAAACGAATATTACAATATTTTCGATATTCTATGGAGATTTTGACACATCACATAATTTGGTGCTTTGAACAGTAAATTAGTTCGTGCAATCGGAAGCCTTAAAGTTTCAGTACGAGTCTCAGTATGTCTGGTATAGAATATAGTTACAATGAAGTTTATTTGTGTAAGTATTTCAGTACTATCAACCCTGTTGTGTAGAATTAGTGTGAAAAAACGATAAACGTGCATTTTCTCTGTGATTCAAGGCTGAAAAATTGTAGCTCATCACATAACACATGGTATTCAATGCCTTGCTGTGGATAAACCTCATTAATTTCAAATGATAGCCACTTCAGAAATTTGCGCTGCACTGTCTCAACAAAGTCGATATGAATTTTTTAATATGGAGACCAAATAATAGATGCATACTACTACTAGAACGAACAAATGAATAATATAAAGTTTTCAGTACGCGAACATTTGTAAAACTTCTACAATTTACAACTATAAAGCCATAGGTTTTCATTGCTTTAGATGACTTGAGACAAATGTGATCCTTGCAGGTTGACTTGGAATCCAAAATGATCCCCAAATCTTTTACAGATTCGCATCTGTAGCTAACAACCTTATATTTACTTGCATTCAAGTGCAGTTTATTGTCATTACACCAAGACTGAACTAATTCAAGTTGTTCCTGTATACAGTCATTGATGCTATCAATAGTTGAATATAACTTCAAATCGTCAGTAAAGCAAAGTGTTCCACATTGAATAGCCTCACACAGGTCATTGATAAATAGTAAGAAAAGCAGTGGTCCTAAATTTGAGCCCTGGGGCATTGTAGCTCACATATTGCTGTCGATCTGACAGCTATGACTTTGAAAATAGTGTTAATTCACTGTCCAATCCAAAGTATGCTAATTTAACGAGTAGAACTTCTTGATCAATACTATCAAATGCCCTTGAAAAGTCTGTGTGAATGATATCTACTTGACTATTGGCATCAAGATTTTCAGTTAATAATTGAGTTGTGATAATTAGGTTAGTCACAGTTGAACGATTACTGATAAATCCATGCTGTTACTGTGGCAGGTAACTACAAACCGGAGAGTAAATTCGATTATAAATAACAATTTCGAAGACCTGACTATAATATTAATGACAAAATCAGCAATATTAACATAATATTTTCTGACAGGTGCTTGACAAAACCCACTGCGTAGGTAGTGAGACTGACGAATATTGTTTGAATTTTTGTTGAGGAAGTGAAATTGTTCTGGAATCAATTTTGTTGGTTTTCTCCCCCTTAGAAATGAAAAGGAAAAGTTTCAAGTTCTTATAATATCTGTTCTTTGGGAAAATTGGTATATTTGTCCCTATACGTAACTGCAAATTGAAAACATGCAAATTTGAGTGAATGAATTAAAAAAAAATGCCTTTACTTCCTCTTGGCAACGTTTCGGAAGCTAGCCTACCTCCTCTTTCAAGTTATTCTGTACAGCAATTGCTGTCATCCAGTGTCCCGTTGATAAAATGAGAGATAACTCAGAAACTTCCTCAAACGCATGGTGCACTCGTAAATTGACGTTCTTGATATGTAATTTATTGTTGGAGAACTTCCACACCTGGTATTCTCTGGTAAACTACACCAAATCCACGTTTTGGTGACATCACTCTACTCTGAGCCATTATTGAAAAATCTGATCAGTGCTATTATCAGATCTGATTTGGACTGACCTATAACAAAATGTTATCTGAAATACCTGTTTTCTGAGCTATCTAACACCTTCACTTCAGACCGTACCGCACCGGAAGTTTGTATTTATTTTCCAGAATTTCTCAAACAACCGAGCGCCAGACATCAAAGGAGAGTGATGTCGCAATAATACTCGATAAAAAACTGCAAAGTGATGAAGTAGTCTCGGTGAAAATTGACCGTTTTAATATCGTTCCAGACGAAATATCGCAGATTTTGCTGAAGCTGTAAATCTTTTGGGCTCGTCTCGAGTGGGCTGTTGATTCATAAATCAGATATCGGACTTATGAAAAATTGAAGGGGAATTGGCTCGAAAGCATTCTTTCGTTGATTTGAAATAGGAATAAGTATACAGGGTGTTTTCTCAAGTAATGTCATTGATTTCGGAATAAAGTCGAAGTAAAAATGTATACTGTAGTTGTAGTGAATATCTCAAATACTAGTGAAAGTATGTGTCCCCGAATTGACACCAGTATAACCAGTATAACCTGGGGATTTTTCTTAAGTCCTGGAGGACAGCAAGAGTTCAGCCAGTTCCTAAAAAAGGGAGAAAACTTTACTTTGTGATTATAGACCAATTGCATTGTTTTCTATCATTTCCAAACACATGGAAAAAACAATCAATATGAAGCTCATCAAATATCTAGAGGAATCAGGATTAATTAATGATCGACAATACGGATTTCGCCATCAAAGATCAACCAGTGAGTTATTGGCTTATGTTTCTCATATTTGGTAGCATTCAATCGAGAAATTCGAAGAAACGATATTTCAAAAGCGTTTGATCGAGTTTGGCATCTGCAGCGGGATTCTCATCTCTCGACTCGATATGTATCGACCGGTTGTCACTTTTCGGCAGTCTTCTCGACATAGAGAGTGGAATGATTCTCATCACATGTCGAATAACTAGTCGAGAGTTACGTATGTCTTAGCAGACGACATCTTCCTAATTCCAATAACGAACCATTTGTTATTACAATCATGCCATTTCAACGTATCATTTGAGTTTGTTTCAGATGAGCCCTGAATGAAAAATATCAATATATTAACGAAAATAATAAAATAGATGTTGCCAATTGTCAGTGAAATTACACGTCGACATGAAATTTTACTATTTGGAAATCGTCGACGATGAATTTGGCGAGAATTCAGTGTCGTTGAAATTCCAGAGGTCCGTTTTCAGGAACTATTCAGAATAAACAGATTTGTTAGCAGTTTTGCGCAATCTTTTGGCGCGGTATATTCCAGAACCTAGGTATAGAATCCTGAGATGTTAGTCTAGAACAAAAAATTGTGGTAGCTTTGCACTTTTATGCGACTGGTTGCTATCAATGGGAAGTTGGTGAAAATTTCAACTTGGGAGTAAGCCAGACAAGTGTACATCAGTAGAGCTGTCTTTTCGTCTATATTTATTCTGAACTCAAAAAATAATGTTTGTGTTTCAGATATATACATGCAATCACTAATGCAATCGAAGAGCATATCTGCCCCAATAGAATGAGATTTCCAAGAACAAGAAGGGAAAAAATTAACTCAAGGATGCTTTCTTGGAATGATTTCATTTTCCGTTTTTCATTTGCATGTGTTCTTCTTTTGGTCGAAATGACGACATTTTTCAAATATTACCACAAATACCTAGTCAAAACCTCACAAAATTGACTTCTCGACAGCTCATTAGATGACGAGTAAAAATGACATTTGTTGTCGATACTCACTTCTCGATATGAAACATGAGAATCGCAAATTTCATTTTGTCGATACAACAGCTGTCGAGTCGAGAGATGAGAATCCCGCTGCAGGTCTCCTTTCTGAACTGCCGTCTTATGGTTTGCCTCCTCAGTTGTGTGCTTTGTTGAAGAGTTTCTTGTCTGATAGGTCTCTGTATGTGGTTGTTGATGGAGTATCATCTGATATTATCCCTATAAATGCAGGTGTTTCACAGGGTTCATTTCTGGCGCCTACTTTGTTTCTGAATCATATCAATGATTTGCTCGAGAAAACATCTTGTTCAATACATAGTTTTGCGGACGACAGTACTCTTCATACTAGTTTCCCTTCCAGAGTCCCCATACCAGCTCGAGAAACAAAAATTAAAAGAAACATTCACGTCAATAAAATTAACGACGACTTGGTAAAAATAATAGGATGGGGTGACATGAACTTGGTGGAATTGAATGCTGGGAACACCCAGGCATGTCTCATCTCAAGGAAAGCCGATCTATCATCATCTAGTATCCAGATGTCAGGAGTAACTATTCCTACAAAATCAAGTATCTCGATGCTAGTGATCACGATCAGTGATAATCTCTCATGGGAGAACCATGTGAGATCGATCGCTAAAAAAGCTTCCCAGAAACTTGGATTTCTATTTGGTGCGAAGAAGTACTTCACTTCTCGTCAGCTTCTAATGATCTACAAGGCTCAGATGCGACCTGTCATGGAATGCAGTTGTCATGTGTGGATTTCGGCACCATAACATTCATTGAGGCTCCTCGATTTTATTCTATTCGGAGAAAGGCAATTCGTCTTGTTGATGATTCTTCGCTCACAGACTCGCTCACTTCATTGGAACATCGTAGAAGAGTCGGAGACTTCGCCTCTCTTCTATAGATACTTTCATAGTCGATGCTCTTCCAAATTTTTATCAATCATTCCACCCTTGGCAATATCCACAAACTTCAGAAACTCAAAGTGGATGTTAATTCGTATCTCCTGTGCCTTGATTCGCGCGGTGTTTTTTGAATATTACAGGGCTCCCCTCTCGTGTGAATCTGCATTTGAAAAAAAAACTGTTTTATTAGTTATGAGGAACGAACAGGATGGGATAGAGCTAGGTATTCATAGGAAAGACACGAACACGTTCAGGTACCATCCTATCGCCTAAATTCATCGTCCACAACATAAATTAGCAGTACTGCAATTTCCCGTCCATAGGCTAATAACATTTCCTTTAAAGAACAAGTACAATGAAAGGATAGTCATTGGGTACGTAGCTGGAGTCAACGGTTTCTACCCAGAGATAGTTGATAAGATAATTATGAAATTTGATTTAGGGAAGCACTTCGTATATCCCGACTTTTCGAAAAGATGATAATAGTGAAACATTCATAGTAATTCCATATGAACCCCATTACACAGAGAACCCGAACAGATATTCGATAAAGTAAATATGAAAGCTGCATATAATATTACAAATAAGTGCATTCTTGCCTCAATTTCGTATCTCTCAAAACAGACATTATCCCATTGTATCTCGTAGGTCTTCCGGAAATCACTATGGATTGTATAGTTTCTTCAAGTCACTAGACTTGAAGTAGCTCGTGTAAACGAGGTTCAAGAGAACTTTGTGTCATTGCTAAGTCAAGTAGGTATCCAAAAAAAAATTGTTCCTTCCTAATGAAAATCAGCGACTTCAAAGAGTTTTGATGTCGAAATTCATACACAGGTGAGGATTCAGAATAAATGGTGCATGTGAATTAAAGATGTCAGGAATGTAATCAAGTTGAACAAAAACTCAATATTTGATCTGTTCAAATTTAGAACAAATTTTAGGTGTTTCCATCCATATATCAATAATTCATGGCTCTCTTCGGTTTCACATCAGAACATAATAGTCGAATTTTAACTTTGATGAATGCTCTCAAGAATTTTCGAATAACATTATCATCCAGTTAATCTTCTTCTTGACGAAAAATACAAGCAAATTAAATTTTTTCGACCAATTGAATATCTTTCCTGTGTCCGCCCACACCATTTCTCGAGATTAAACAGAAAGAAAATGCGATCCTGGAATGTATTTTATCCTTTTTTGCTTGCCTCTTCGTTTAACGGATTCGCCAAAATGAAAATAAACCAGATTTCACTGGTGGATCATTCTCTTTCATCTCCCAACGGTTACAAATGCAAAAATACGAGAAAATAAGCACTTCAGAATATCCTAAATGTGTTTTCCATTAAATCTTATAATGAAGTGCACAAGACGATTTTTTCTTTTTCTCCCTCCTTGAATTCGTTAGCTCTGTGCTTTTTCTTGCCGTACGTCTTCCAGTTTGATGCTAGACACAAGGCAGGTATTCAATCAAATTGGGAAGAGTGTAAATATAGTTTTCGTCAAACAAAAAGGGGATTCGTAAATTTATCAAAGGAACACCGGGAGTTCGGACGGATCGCAGAGTCAAGACAGTGGAGTAGGAAAAAGAATTTCGTCCGTGACACTTGACGATTCTTCTAAGCTTGATGCGTCAATTGATATTTATTTCATGGTGCTATTTGCTTTTTGTGGTCGTTGAATATTGTCATTCATGCCTGATCATTTGCTTTTTTTATTTGTACAATGGTGTTCATCTAGGTACATGTGATCAATAATCAAAGTTGATACTCAGCAAGTTTCCTCCAATATTTTCTTCACTCACATGTACACACTAAAGCTGATACACAAAACGAGCTATCTCTAAGATGAAATTATAATTATGATCATTACACATTATTTCACTACCAAACTAACAGGAAAGATATGGGTAACCAGTTTCCCCCTCAGAAACCACAAACATCTCCAATAACTAACACACTAGTTTCCAGAAATGGCACCGTTTTATTTGCTATTTTCTCAAGTACAGGATTCAGAGCTCTCGACACTGAAGGCCAGTCCATTATTATTGTCGAGAAGCCTGTTCATATTTCAGTAAGTAATCAAAATGTAGTTGACGATAGAAGTTTATGAAGAAAATGAAAGTTTAGGCATTAAAATAATCTTCAAAACATGGATGATCGAAGACATTGACAAAAATGCCACTTCTGTTTCGCAGTTGATTGTCGTCGAGGGGAAAACAACTAGCTAAAATCTGTACAAGATTTAAAATCTTTCAAAGACTTTAAGACTCAAACGCATGACTTAAAGACTTAGATGCATGACTTAAAGACTTAAACGCATGACTCAAAGACTTAAAGGCATGACTTAAAGACTTAAACGCATGACTTAAAGACTTAAAACGATGACTTAAATGACTTAAATGACTCAAAATTTTTAGGTGTAAAAGATTGAAAGAAGATGTTTTTCCCTCGATTGTCGTCTTTTGGTTTTATGTATAAGTAATCAAGAAAATGTGTGATTCACGGTACGACGTCCGTAACAAAAACGAAAGAAGAGAACCTTGGGAACAAAATCACTACTGCCATCTACCCGTAGTGTCCATCCCTTCAAATGATATTTCCATATGGACGACTAACTATATCTCTATAAACCATGGTCAAAGTTTGTGTAATGAGGATTCAAAGCGTTTTTGTTACGTGATCTATACTATTAAGTTAAAAGTTTCCTTCTGAAATAGATGCGAATTTTTTTCTCTACGTCAGTTTGACTGAGAAGCTCGAAGAAAGCTAATGAAGCTTCAAGAAAGAGTTGACAATAGAAGTTTATACAGAAAATGGAAGTTCGGACATTGAAATAATCTTCGAAATATGAATAATCTACGATATTAACAAAAAATTCAACATCTCTTTCTGAATTGATAGCTATCTTTTGGCTGGATGTATAAGTAATCAAAATATGGAATTCAAGCTACGATTTCCGTGAGAAAAGTGAATCAGAAGACATCTATCCAAAATTATACTTCCTTACGTATGGTCGGCTTACTATATAAAAAAATATATCCATAAACAATGGTTTGACTGAAATATTAACAAAAAACTAATGAACCTTTCGAATACTGTTGGCAATAGAAATGTATGAGGAAAAGAGAGACGGAGCTTTAAAATAATCTTCAAATATAAATGATCTTCGACACTGATTCATAATTCCACTTCTATTTCTGAATTGATTGCTATCTTTTGGCATTGAACTTTCCCACTCTGGCAGCGCTGGCAGCAAGCAAGAATATTTTTACAAGGTAATTAGAGCGCGAGATAAGCTAGAGCTGCGTAACTACCAACAACAGTTGTATCTAAAGAATAAGCATCATTCACATTAAACAGCAAGTTAGGATCCAACTATTGAGATTAAGATGCCTAGGAAACCCTGGTGTATCTAGTGATTCGATATTGTTTACAATCGACGATTACAAAATTTTTCTAATTTTTGTATAGGGGGCGTTATATCAGCATTTTCAAAAACGTGTCAAATGTCGGTTTTGTCAGATTGACGTAACTTTGAGGTTTATTGTTTATTTTTGTCAATGAAAACTTGTAGAGTGTAGAGGTAGCAGGTGACAGTGACATTATTGACAGGTTGTTAACGGTGTACGTTTTCACGTCACATGCACGTTTTGATTGGCTGTCAGGGCTGTCAAAATCTCAGTGGGCAAATAATAAACAGTGGTAGAATACGAGGGGAAAACATCTTCTTTCAATCTTGTACACCTAAACATTTTAAGTCATTCAAGTCATCGTTTAAAGTCTTTAAGTCATACGTTTAAGCCTTTAAGTCATGCGTTTGAGTCTTTAAGTCTTTGAAAGATTTTAAATCTTGTACAAATTTTAGCTAGTTGTTTCCCCCTCGGTAGAATATTCGGTTGCACATTCCTCTTTACTGAAAATTAAGCTTCATATGGTATTTGACCGATCGCCATCTACAATAGCGATCTGAAGCTTTTGCGATCTCAGAAATCAAGCAATCGGTTTTCGCCAAGTTTATCCCAAAATTATTCAGGTATAAGTAGATACACCAGGGTTTCCTAGGCATCTTAATTGAGATTATTTGTTTCCTGTCAAACTTCGTTACAAACCGGCTGTCATCGAAGCTCAACCGGCATAACTTCTTTTCGGAAGAGCCAATGACTTTATTATCCCTAGTAATGAATTGAACTTTTGTTGAAGAAAGAACAGTTATAGGTTTCAGGTTTAAGTTCCCTTTTAGCATACTGCCCCTTTGAAACACGAAATGCGAGACGAAATGTATTGAAATTAATAATAAAAATATTCTACTACAACATTCTGTCAATTCAGAGTGGGGAAGGAATGCACTAGTGAGCGTTCCTCGGAGCGTTCATTTGCATAAATTTGGAATTATGTATGAATTATGTTAGGTTAGGTCATGAATCACGAATCATATTAGGGATCAATCTTGAGCCCAGATTCTATTTCACGAATTCGATTATCGAATTGCTTAGAATATGCGTATATTTTCGGGACAGCGCATGCTACAGTCACAGTCTGAGCTACTCGACAATCGAATCCGTGAAATAGAATCTGGGGGCTGAATGGAAATATTTTCAGTAATCATATTCAGCATGCCTACCAACTTCGTTCCATCAAATTTCATTGACAAATCTAAAGTATCGCAAGAGCAAGCTGAAGAGTAATTTGTCAAAGTAGCACGTACGTTACTGAAAATTCCACAATATATCACAAAGTATAATTTGTTTCTCCACTATTCATACTAGTTTCTCTTCCAGAGTCCCCACAAGAAATTAAAATTCAGAGAAACATTCACGTCAATAGAATTAATGATAACTTGGTAAAAATAATAGAATGGGGCAACATCAACTTGGTGGAATTTGATGCTGGAAAAGCCAAGGTTCGTCTCTTCTCAAAGAAAACCTTGTCTAATATTCAGATACCATCAGTAACTATTCCTACAAAGTCAAGTATCTCCATGCTAGGAATTACGATCAGTTATAATCTCTCATGGGAAAACCATGTGGAATCGATCGCTAAAGGTGCTTACCAGGAGCATAGATTTATATTTCGTGAGTAGGAATAGTTCACTTCTCGTCAGCTTCTACTGATCTACAAGGCTCAGATACGACCAGTCTTAGAATATAGTTCTCATGTATGGAACTCGGCACCAAAACATTCATTGAAGCTTCTTGATTTTATCTGTTCAGAGAAGGGCAAATTAATATTGTTTGGTGATTCTTTGCTCACAGACTCGCTCACTTCGTTCGAGGATGGTGGAAGGATCGGAGACTTGTCTCTCTTCTATAGATACTTTCACGGTCGATGCTCTTTCGGGTAGCGAATACGGTAACTTCATCGATTTTCTTGAAATTTGCACAGATGATTCAGAACACTATAAAATCATTATAACCGTCGAAATTTTTGTGCGGAAACCATACTTTTGGAAGTTATGACCTTTTTAGTGAAAAAAAAGGTTGTTGCGAAATGTCACTCTAATAATTTGTAGGAGTACCATATACAATCGCATTTTCTTGAACATTTTTTCCAACACATCAACTACACATGTATTTACCTATTTAGTGCTATTTTCTTCCCAACTAACAATCGATAATTCGAAAGTAAAACACATATTTTCATTGTAGTGTTGTAGATCTAAATCAAAATAAAAGTAAATATCGAAGACGTCAAAGTCTTGCACCCTCTAGACTGTTGCCAAACAAGAAATAGACAACGTAATGATAACAAAGCGCGTGGTGGGAAATGCGTTTCTTCCGAACTTTGAATTGCCAAAACGAAGGAAGAAACACGGATTCGTGTTAAGCGACTCTTCATACATGAGTTGGGACTAACTTTTTCTCGGGCTAAACTTTACATTACCCTTCATCGAATTGGGGGTCGTGACCATATTGCATAATAACTCTCATGTCCCATATACCGGAGGGGCATGGTTTATTTTGTTGATTTTTTTCATTCCACATGTTAGGTCTGTGAGAAAAATTTCTTTCGTTATTTCTAAAATTAATTGGAACAATAATCTCACTATTAGGCATTCCAGATCACGTGATTTCTGGGGGGCAAATATCAGTTTTGCCATGGAAATCACACTCTTTTGAAAAAACCACACGAAAATTCCTGGGGAGGGCAGATGCCGCCGTATTGGTTCATTTCGTCATTTGACAAGATGTTGACAAGTATCTATAATGCCTAATTATGTTAGGTTAGGTTGGTTTAGGCTAGGTTAGGTTTGGTCAGGTTAACTAAGGTTATTTGATTAGTTATCTAAGGTTGGTAAGGTTATTTTTCGGAAGGTTAGGGTAGGTTGGTTGAGGTTTGGTTGGGTTAGATTAGATCGCAAATTTTTTCAAATATCATTTGAACTTTTATAATTGAAATTCGTTTAGGCTGAGTTAGATTAGTAAGGTTGGTTTGAGCTGAGTTAGGTGTGGTTAGGTTGAGTAAGGATGGTTTAGGATAGTCACTTAAGGTTGGCATGGTTAGTTTAGGCTACGTTAGGTTGGTTAAGGTTTGCTTAGGTTAGTTAGGTTGGGTTAGATTGGGTCGCATATATTTTCAAACATCAGGAACATCTGTCTAACTTTTATAATTGAAGAAAAACAATTTCCCAAAGACTCAACATGTAAAATAGAAAAAAAAATCATGAAAAATATACCACGTTTTACTGGTAGGTGGGACCTTATAGGTATATTGTTCTTCATGGTCTAAGCTTTACATGCAATATGGACACGACCCTCAATTCGATGTGGGATAAGGTAAAGCCTTACCTTTTTTTTCAAAACTATAGGTGCTGTGCGGTAAACGAATATTCACCGGATTGAGTTCCTAGAGATAATTTCCACTAAGCAGTATACATACGGGAGGTTTGGCAATGTTAGGTGGAAAAATAATTGATTTCAGGGGCGTAAATACTGCTGAATACTATTAGAAACAAATATTCTATATTTACTCAGTATTAATGAAATCGAAGAAAATTGTCAACGTCGCATTATGATCGTAACACGTTATCATTCCCGTCATTCCATTTCATGTTTGACATTCAACATTTTTAAATATGTCAGAGTAAGGAGTTTTCAATGAATGAAACTAACAATTATATATCATTATTCTGTGTATATTATTTGTGCGTCTGGATTACTATTTTCTATGTATTGGCGTATGACAGTCCAATTTATTTACCCATGTTTGTGTATTGGCACTGAACACTGTCAGACATTTTTTGAAAAAAAAAATACTTTTCAGGTATTTCCGCAGGAAATTTTTATGTTTTTTATCGTTTTTAGGGTGTTTTCAATCATCTGTGCAAGTTTCAAGAAAATCGATGAGGTTACCGTATTCGCTACCTTTTCCGAAAAACAAGGAAAATGTTCATATTAATTTGAGTCATGTGCTCTTCACTAACATTTTTGTTGACAATTACTCTCTCAATGAAATATCTTTTCACACGCAGAAAGTGTGGTTCTACTTCCAGCAAATTAGAAGTGTTCGATGCACTCAAAGTATAGAATTCGATTTGGAATCGATACACAAGCAACCCATGTCATTCACTTTCAGTATTTAACTCTGTGAAATCCAACTCATAGATCTATATTAAAAAATCCCCCAACTCAACACTTGAGAGAGACTAACCTCCATTAATACCTTTTCAAAGCACCCGCTGAAAATGAAATTTTTCCACAAAGTGCGTTGTAATTTTTCAGGACGCCACTGACCTCCGTCTCCCAGAAGACACAAGCCCCGGCTGCTTTTCTCATTTTACTTTCAACGCTGCCGTCGTAAATCATAGGGTGAACGAGAAGGTCTATGTAAATTAACTGTCAATACCAACCAAAATCTCATATTGTGTTCTTTTCTCGGCAAACAAAATTTTGGCACATATTGGCCCAGGAAAAATATTTGTGATATTTGGGGTAGGATTACGTGGGGTAAAAATTTCATTGTGGTTGAGGGTGATCAAAGTATATTTGTTGAGGTTGATGTCTGAGGTTTTTTGTTGATATTTGCTGATTTCTTTCAACGACTATGAAATGTAATATAATCAACCAAACAATGGAGTAGAAAATGGAAACTTTGTTCCCCTGCGTTTAACCACTTGAAGCTTCTGTAAAAAAATTATCTCATTTTACTTACATGATAACTATATTTAAGACAACTCACAGTAATGTGAACATTTTGGAAGATGCAACAGACACAACCAATTAACCATGTGATTAACCCCAAAGAAAATATAATTCTAGTGAAATAATTTCATTTTGAAATTTTGTGAGTATTCAAATTGAATTAAACGATTGGATTATAACAAGGTATATATACGTCGTAAAAACATAAAAGTAGTCACATAAATATAGGAGTGAGACATGTTATTATGAGGAATACTATAAAAAATTGAAAAATCGGTACGAGAAAAGACAAGAACAAGACGGATTGCCTTTCTCTGAATAGAATCAAGAAGTGTCAATTATTATTTTGGTGCTGAGCTTCATACCTGAGCAGTGGCGGATTTAAGGAAAAAGGCCCAGTTGGCAAAATTTCTTCAGGGCTCCCCCCCCCTCCCAGAACATTATATTGTGTCAGGTGTTCCATGTAAAGTGAAAGATATATGTTTCAGGAATTTAATTAAAATAAAATTTTTATCATTTATTCATCGAGCATTATAAAAGTTATATTATTTTTTACATCGAGAAAATTTACTTATTTTTGAATCCTCTTCTCGCTTTTTTTCAACGCGAAAACTTCGATGGTTGCATCCAGATCAATTTGATTAGCGACTTGCTGTTCGATGAAAAGTATGCTGAAATCGTCCAATGCTTCCGCACTCATTGTAGAACGTTGACGATCTTTGACTCTCTTCAATGAACGCATGTTCAGTGAATTCTCATTATTGGGTGCGGCAATTCCAACTTTCGAAAGTGATGGTCAGTTGACTGTCAACTGAATTTAGATGCGCGGGGGCACCCGGGGCCCCTCTAGAACGTTTTTGAAAAGTCAGAAATATTCGACAAACTTTGAGAAAATCGTAGACGTTTTAAATAACTGATTGAATACAAAAGTAATTTTATTTTATATTTAATTTACGATAGTTATCAGTCAATTATTCTGATAACAGGGGGCCCCTGATTGGAAATTGAACTTGTGCTGTTCACAAGGGACTCACCAAAACATTTTTTCAACAAAAAAAAAATAACAAAAAGAAATCAAAGGTGTATTTTTCAGCAAGAGGGGCCCTGAAGGCCTTTCGTCGGGGGGGGGGCAGTCGGCAAGCGCGCTTTTGTCGACCTGTTAAATCCGCCACTGGAGAATTATATTCTAAGACATCTGGGCCTTTTAGATCATTGGAAGCTGACGAGGAGTGTAGTATTTCTTCGCACGAAATAGAAATACAAGCTTCTGGGAATCACCTTTAGCAGTAGAATTCACATGGTTTTCCCATGAGAGATTATTACTGATCGTAATTCCTAGCATCGAGATACATCATATAAAACAAGTGCCTCACCTTGGAAAACAGTTAGGGTTCCAATTCACAAAATGATCGACTTGTGGATTCCAAAACAAGAGCTATTCAACTGTTTATAGTCCAAAATCATTACACCAGACTGAAATTATAGAAGCATGCATCACTACAAGATATTGTCATTTTCTGAATGCAAAAATATTTTCACGTGTCCAAAGACGAAATGTGTACAATGATGTCAACTTTACTTATGAGAAATATTCGAAAATTTCAACCCCAATTTCATGTTCATACATGACCTGGAAAACCCCAAATAACTTTTATCTCTTTATCGGCCACAAAGACGACGACAGGAAACAACATTTTGGAAAATTGATAATAATAATAATAATAATGTTTATTTGTATACAGTACCTAGGATACATATAAAATTTAAAAAGACAAATAAACATGATGGAACCGCAAAGCCATTGGCTGTCCGCGGTGTAAGAAATATAATACAAATAAAATAATGTAATTATGGTACTTAATAATAATAAATGTAGGATAGCTATACAAAATGCAATCGAAAGGACATTTGTGCACATGAACAACAACAATGTTTCTTCCACTTACCAGTTACGTAAATGGACTACCCGATTTCACTACCTTAAAAGTAAATAATAATAATGAAACGATCACTATAGAGGCAACAGATAAAATCAAGTATCTTGGCATTACGATTGATCCTCATCTAAGGTGGGATCAACATATTTCTCAAATGATCAAAACACTGATAACCATGCTTTACAAGTTCAGATGTCTTACAAAAATTATGGATACGCCACAACTTAGAATGATCTATTTTCCTTTGATTGATTCTAGACTGAATTATGGCATACTTGGATGGGGGGGGGGGGGGGGTTGCTAACACCCACCTAGAAAAATTGAGCACTCTGCAAAAGCGATTCTTGAAGATTGTATATAAAGAAAATCGAAGGTACTCCAGTGATCTCCTCTATGAAGGATATTTCTGTATATTGTGGATAAAGTCACACCCGTATGAAAATTCAAAGTTTCACAAGTTATTGTTATAATTATAAAATAAGGAGCCTTTGGTCGCCTGTAGTCAACAAAGCAAACATGTATTTAGTCATAATAATGATCTACGTGTGACACCAGGAGATTTGTGAATGCAATCACGTAAACGAAGAAGTGCCCATAACAATGAGAATTCTTATATAGCTGATCAGAGTTTTTATGACTGGACAATGATGAAAGAATCTATATTCGTTTTTATGAATGGGCGAATAACAAACAATAAAACTGAACGTTATATTTTTGCAGCTCTACTAGTATATTACATACCGGGGCGGAAATTGAACCATTTCTCACGAGAGAAAAATATAGCTTTCCGAGGTTGTCATTAACGTACGTAGAGGTTGAAAATAATAATATATACATGTATGAACATTCTGGTTACGTACTAAGGAATGTGTTCGACATAACAATTACATCTCACGAATTTCAGTTTTGTCACGAGGAATGCTGCAAATAGGCAATGTTTGAATTACTAACTGAAATATTGGTGGCATTACGAATAATCAGCTACAATGCCAGAGGTGGTATACGGAAAATTGCTGATGAAGTGATAATAATGTTTCATTTCTGAAAACTGAGTGTGGCTTTAGTCATTGAAGAGGATTGGGGTTTTGAGAAAGCAAGTCAGTACCTAGGTATACTTTTTAAAAAAATTCGGTACTGATATAGTTTGCGGTAGCTATAATTTTGTGTCAGGGTTAGCTTGGTTTGCAAAAATAAGTTGGCATGTACACGTTAGCGGAGATCTAAACACTTCGCAAATCTGATGTGTTGAATGACCCTTCGAAAAAAGGAAGAAGAGGGTGGAAAGTTTCAAAAGAGGTCGGGAAAGATTTTTTCATAGTTATTCCAATCGCCATAGAACTAGTTTGGTTCTGTAAAGAATACAGTTGAAGGGAAAATACAATGCTATATAGCTAAAGTGTCTGCACCAAATGGAAAAATATTTCATTATTGATTCCCACAAAAAATCTGATTCTTCATAAGAGTTGATGAATTGTACCAATAAACTTATCTTCGATATTCATATCAATAATGTTATTCAGAAGTCACTTCAAATGTTAGGATTCATTATAAGACAAACTAAATTCATAACCAAACCTGAGGCGACAATATCCCTTTACTATGCATACGTTTTTAGCCAATTGAACTTTTCCGGGACGTGTCACTACGTCGAATTCCCATTACGTCGAAAAGAATCCCCACCACTTACGTCACCAAAACACGATCGTTATCGAAGCTGGACCCCATTCGACGTAATGGGAATTCGACGTAATGGGAATTCGGCGTAATGGGAATTCGGCGTAGTGCCACACATTGCACTTTCAATATCAACAGCACAGCGAAATTCATCCTTCTTTTAGGTTAGGTTAGTTAGGTTAAGTTAGATTGGGTTAACAGGAAATTGCAGAATATCCGGTAAATTTTCAACAGCACAGCGAAATTCATCCTTCTTTTAGGTTAGGTTAGTTAGGTTAAGTCAGATTGGGTTAACAGGAAATTGCAGAATATCCGGTAAATTTTGCGAGTGCGTATCACTACGTCGGATTCCCATTACGCCGAATTCCCATTACGTCGAATTCCCATTACGTCGAATGGGATCCAGCTTCGATAACGATCGTGTTTTGGTGACGTAAGTGGTGGGGATGCTTTTCGACGTAGTGGGAATTCGGCGTAATGGGAATTCGACGTAGTGGGAATTCGGCATAATGGGAATTCGACGTAGTGATACGCACCCAACTTTTCTACCTCTATATTATGGAACCCACAATACATAGTTTATATTGAACGTCTCGAAAATGTTCAGAAAATTTTTTTTAAATATCTTTCCTTTAAAACGCAAACACCCATAGCTGATGATTTCTCTGTGATTTGCAATGAATTCAAAATACTTTCTCTGAAAATCGAAGAATCTTTAACGATGCATTGAACCTACATAAGCTATTCAACGGAAATATTGACTGTGCCGACATTCTGGAAAGAATAAATATTAATGCGCCATCCAGACCACTAAGGAATCCTAATTTATTTCATGTCCCTCTCAAAAATACAAATTCATGCTGTAATTCACCCCTCAATAGAACGGTTAGAAATTTTAACACTCTTTTCAATGAGTATGATATATTCAATACATCCTTCCTTTTGTTTAAAAAATGTATCAAACGATTATTATTGAACAACATTCCGGGAAGTCTGTAGCTTTTGTGTTTAGTCTTTTGTGATCATAAGATATACTACTTTTTGTTAGACTCAAGTAGTGAGATTGAAAATTATACTCTTATACCATTATATTATACCCAACGCACTTGTATTGTACTCATCTGTCAACCATATGTAACACTTCAAATAAGTCTTAAAGTATGTATGTCATGTTAAGTGGATACTGTATTGGGCATATTGCCTGTTGTATCCCAATTATAAATAAATAAATAAATAACAAAAAATTCACTAGTTAAATATAATTTTTTTATGGAATACGACGGACGTCAATAAATGTAGATTTTTTACAGGGGTAACAATGATTTCTTGAAATTCTGAAAAATTTTCAGGTAGAAATACTGTTTGAACATGCAAAGTAGTCTCTAGTAGTACTTGATTCATCTAGACTGCAAAAAAAGCTATTAAATTCATACAGAATGGACATTTTTTACAGAAATCAGAATCACTACTTCGGCCGCGAAAGCCTCAACTATTTTGTCAGAAATCAGAATCTACTACAAATAAAAGTATTGAAAAAAACGAAAGAATCTATATCCCAGTATACAGTGTGGACACTGGAATAAAATAACTTTGAATTTTACTTGAAGAATCAATGCGAAAACAGAGTTACGAATATAAATCCAATAATTTTGGTATTGACAAAATATAGAAACAAGTCTTGGATAGTAGGAATCAAAACATTTGCAATTGAGTAGATATTCATGTTTGTCAGTCGTAACGACGCTTTGCAAAAAAAAATCAACAGAATTTTGAATTGATTCATTGAAAGGTTACTTCAAATGTGATCAGTTTTTTGCGTCCATATAATATTTTTGAAATTTTGTTCTGATGGAGTTCTGCGGCTAGTGTTGTTCCACATAACAAACGAATCAGGTATCGACGAACTTACTTACTAACCTTGCAACACGAATCATTATATCGGGATGACTGTCCCCAAACAAGCGATCAGTTACTAACGAAAATATTCTTTTGAAAACGAAAGTTAACAATTTCAACTCGGTCTGGAATGGAATAAACCATGTTGTATGGTAAAGTAGAAATAATTCTCAAAGAAACCAAACTGAATAACTGACAAGACTGAAATGAACATTTGCCCAAATAAGTTTCCCATCTGCAGTTTTTCCCAACAAGAAAAGCAAATGATAAATGGGGAATTTGATTGTAATGGAAAATTCCAAAATTGAAATCTTGCGATCGTTAAAATGAAGTGATTCAGAAACTGATTGTGGTTATTTCGATTCTTAAATCCCCATAACTTATTTATATTTTTCATCAGTACCAAAATGATCAATATTTTTAACGCCGATTTCGCATTGAATGTTTGGGTAAATTTCAATGAATAGTGTACTATTGGAAAAATAATTTCGTACCTTTTCACATGATATATTACTCGACCCCACTTTCCATTTGAAATTATAGGGTTAACCCCTCGTTCAGGGTTTGAAGGCACCTGTCCACATATCCGTTTCTTTTTGTTTCAAATTTCAAATCAAGGAGAGAAGCTAGGTGAATACTTTTTGTTAGACCATCCTGTACACCAGTAACTCGAAAGAATTAGTATTGAACAGATAACATTTCAGTTCCCTTCATTCTTGCTAACAATGGGCTCACAAAACCACGATACGTGTTCCATCAAGTATCGATCAGCCTAATTCAATTTTTTGTAGTTAGTTTGTAGTCTGGCTGGTCAATAAGGGGGTTGGTTAGTTACATTGCGATATTGAAAGAGATATGTCTGAAAGTTTTTGATTAAGACTCCATCATGATAGTCGAAATTTTGAACAGTTCATTATTTTGTACACGGATTGAGTTTATCAATTTCAAGAAATGTTGAGTATAAAGATTATGAGACACTCTCACAATGAATAATAAAGACGTCCCAGATATCCTAGATGCCATCAGATGCTCGAAATCGAATGTTGCAATAGGACTATATGGTATCCCGACCTATTTTTATTAAGCTCATGCCGATATACTGGCACCGCTATTACATCTCATTTTTGATAAGTCGTTCAAAAATAACACATTCCCTGATCAATTTGAAATTGGGCGAATAACTGTTATTCATAAATATGGAAATACTAGTAGAATTACGAACTATAGACCTATTCACCTCCACTTATCACCAGTAATCCTAGAGGAACAGCATGGTTTTGTCAGTAAAAGGTCTACCACTGTGTTTTTAGTAATTATCTAGCAAGAGAAATAAATAACGCCCAGATAAATACCATTTACACTGTTCTAGCAAAGGCATTTGATCGAGTCAGCCACAATGTTATATTAAATAAATCAACATCTTTTTCTTTCAATAAAAACACGATAAAATATCTGGAATCATATCTCACGTATCGTCCGAATACTGTGAAATGCAACAACAGCAATTGAAACTACTTTGTCAGTACCTCCGGAGTACCCCAAGGCTCGATCCTAGGACCATTGCTTTTTACTCTGTTCAAATAATTGCATCAAAGATGCAAATTCTGAATTTCTCTAAGCATAATGATCTTTTGCTCGATCTATCCAAATACAAAATAGTGTCCTATTCGAGGTCCTATTCAAGGAAAAAAGAAAATTTACTGGTTAATTGCAACATTACTGGACTTGAGCGTGATTTTCACATAAAACTGGCAATTTAATGAGCATATCACCAGACTTAGTCTAGAATCATATAGGAAACATGGTTTCATACTAAGATCTTGCAAGGATTTTGGGTACTCAACATGTACAATGCTTTTCAACCGAGTTTTCAACTCATACCTTAGATTCTTAGATCTTAATTAGAGTACTGGTGCATTATGTGGAACCCTAAAACTGAAATATATTCCCAAATGCTGGAAAAGATTCAAAAACAGTTTTTGAGATCATTGCACTTCAAAAGGTATGGAACATATCCTATGCTGATATCTTATGAAAGCCAAAGAACCAACTTCAACGTCAAATTGCTGAACAAATGTCGTGAAAAAATCAAATTTCATTCATTTTTTATGTGTTAAAAGGCCTCATCAATGTTCCTGATATATTATCACTCTTTAAGTTTAAAGTACCTGACATAAGACTGAGAACTAGAAATGTAATGTTCAAAACTGTCAAGAAGAACTCCCCCATTGAAAACTGTTTAGTTACTGTTAACAATTTCTTGAAAGTCTCCGAAGTACACTTACTGAATATCTCAAGAAATGTTTTGATCTCCAAACAGTGACATTGAATATTAAAAATTGTATTTATCTGTACTTACTTTAACTTGTAATGTTCACGTTATTTTCCTTTTTTTTCAATCGCAATTTTATGTTATGATATGTCTCTGTTTGTGATATTTCTATCTGTTTGGCACCTCTTGTACACATTTAGTATATATATATTAGTTTTATTTTTCGGACTGCTACATGTAACTAGATTATGTCTGTTTGTAACCAGTATATATGAATAAACAAATGAATGATTTCCCGAAATGACTATTTTCTCAATTCTAGCGTAATCAACCACATCTCTCATTTCACCAATGACGCCCTGTATAATCTTCATTGGCATGATTTATTCTTTGCAAAACCTGGTGATCGGTCCGTCCATATATCCAAATTAATTCCATACACAATCCAGCAACCGCAACATTAATTAGAGGCCGTGTCTAGAACCACGCTAACGTGGGTTTTGGTTCCAAAATCCCGAGCAAAATCCCTTCACGCGAAATGCCGAGCGAAATGCGTCATATGAAGATAGTGACGTTAACGTTCCGTGTGGATCTTTTGCTCTTGATTAATCCACGCTAATTGCTCGTCGACCATTTTCTTATGATCAATCCATGCCGATTTCGCGTGGAGCATTTCCTTTGTGATAATGAATATGAAGTACAAAATATTCGAGTGACGTATTACTGAGACAGTTTTTTATATATAAACTTGTGTACGGAAATGCTTCGTATCGAAGGTACAGGGTGTTGAAATTGAATTTTTTTGTTGGCTATCTAAAAATAACTTTTTCAAAAAATGAGTTATTTTTACGAAATTTGTTGCCCGGGGTTTTTTCAAACTGGAAATTATAATTTCGTATTAATTTTCATCTAACATCTAGAAGGCGCTGCGTACGCTGTCATGTTCATTTTGACGTGATCCACCACATACCTACTCAGTTTTTGTAATGTTCTCAGCAACTTCACGAAGCGCCCTAGGAGCTCAATAATATGCATCGATATAGAAAATTGTAACTCGAAAACGATCACTTCCAGCGTTGTTGGGGAACTTATCTTTTTTACTTGAAGGAGGTGTGGGAATTAGAGGTGTGGAAAGTGAGGGAATTAGGCTTTTTCATAAAAAATACCAAATGGTTACTGTCAAGAAAGTAAGGTCAATTTGAAATGAACAATAACAGCGTTCGCAGCGTCCTCTAGACGTTACATGAAACTCAATACAAAATTATGATTTCTCCCTTCAAAAAAAGACTAGGTACCAAATTCCGTACAAATAACACTTTTTTGCAAGTTATTTCTTGAAAGCGAACAAAAAATCGATTTCAACACCCTGTATCTCCGAAACGAAGCATTTCCGGACACAAAACTTTTTTCCTTAAATTGTCTCAGGAAAGCATCACTTGAATATTTTAACGTAGTTATGTTACACCCTGTATATGTACATCTTCAAGACATCATATATGTCTTGGATAAGATAACTTCAAGATTTCTTAAAGAATTATTCGTGCTATGTGGACGTTAGCGTGGTTCTAGCCACGACCTTAATTAAACGCGGGACCTGCAATATCCCGCAGAGTCCCGTAAGTCCCTAAACTAAAACTAACCTGGACAATGGATTTCGTTTGCTTGGTAATGTCGTCGGTCGAGCCTTGCGAGGAGCGCGGCCCCTTAATGCATCCTGGGAACATCATGCGGCGTATTATCCTTCGGGAGGTCCTGCCGTTATCCGTGAATTAGTCACATTTTTGTTCGCCGAGGCCATTATTTTTAATGGCTGCTGTGTCGCGTACAGTAATTTCGCGATTCGATAACGTTACCGGAACTTTGGCACTACACTGTCAGCTTGAAAACGTAGCCACAACGATTTAGAATATCACCGTTATATTAACTGGAAGGTACAATAACGAAATGAAATATGTTTTTGGAAATCGGGTGCTCAGTCTGGAGAACGTAATAGCTTTGGTCATTAGAACATCAGGTGGTATGAATAAAAATGAAGTTCAGTAACCAGTTGTGTGCGGTGTTTCTCAGGGATCTGTTCAGGGGCCATTTGCTTCTCTTCATGTATTTATCCGTGTCTAGTTTGATTTTAATGAAAAACTTTAAATGTTTGCTGATAATAATACAATAATATTCAGCGGAAACAACTTTCAAGAGTTCAGAAATTTATGCTAAGCGACCTTTATGAAATATCATCATGGCTAATGTGTTATAAACTAACTATGAATACTGAAAAATTCTAGTGAATGTTCATCTCGAGAAAATCGACTTTCATTCAATTCGAAGACTCTAATAATGAAAAAATCATGTCGTTTTCTGTAGTGAAATTCTGAGGAAATCTTATTGATGAAAATTCAGTTTGGCACAAATATGTTGAACTATTGGGAAAAAAATCTTCAATTATTGATATTCTTTGTAAAATACAAAATGAGTGGCTTTTGTTATTTTTCTTTTGTATATTGATTTGAGGAGTAGTATTGAAACCACCGAAAGCTTCACAAAATGAATTTATCGAGTGTATATATAAGCTTGATAAAAAAAAACAACAGCAAATATATAAAAATACAGAGAACTTTCAGATATTCCTCATTATCTAGTTCCCAATGAAACTACTTCTTCATTCACAACATCCATTGAGATACATATTGTGTAGATGAAGTCTGATCATTATTTTTTATTGCAATTTTTGATTCTTTTCAAAATTTAACCGTTGATCTGTTTTTCCTTTCCAAATACAGCTTCCAATTTCTGTACTCTTCTACGGTTTCGAAGAACACCGCCAGATATATGGTAGGTAACAGAATGCGGTTACTGATAATTTGATGTCACCAGAATGGATGATCAAAAATCATTTTTGAGCTTGGTAACTGAGACAAATGACAATATCTGTGTTTGTCTTTCATTTTTATACGAACCCAAAAAGAAACCAGAGATTTATAGATAATCGAAAGCTATTCAAATTCTCTTATATGCAAGTAATGGGTGAAATTATATCCTGGTATAAATGCAACGTTTGTGTATGAAAGGTCGTCAGGAGCAAGGTCTCAATATGTTAACAGTCAGACAAATACTGACATCAGTCAAATTCTATGGAGAATGATTTTTTACAAATATTTGTGAAAGAGAAAGGACCTGATTGGCTCAAATTGTTTCAGATGGCCTAAGCAATCATATCCTTCCGGATTTGCAACCATCTTCCAAACATCCCGATTTCAACATAATTATTATTATTCCATGACTTTCTGAACCGAATTCAATGGAATATCAATATTGTATAAACGTGGCATATACTTGGTGGTAATCAATGCCGAAAATGTTTTTTTTGGTAACAATTTCACTCAAAAATGACTCCTTACATTTCCGTACAAAAGAGCGTATTGAAAAAGAATAATAATAATAAGAATTAGTAGGGAGGCCATTCATCGCAACAGCAGTTTCTAGTAGAGAGAGTTTGTAATATTGAGATTGGAGACTTCAGAGCCTACTGGAGAGTCAAAGTTGTTATAGAGTTCTTGGTAAAGAGCGTTGGACGTTTGAATCAGTTGAAAAAGTCTTAAGTATTTGTATTCGATTTATTAGTCAGTGCAGTAGTTGTATTGTCAAGTGAAGTTAATAAAAGTAGTTTAGTGTTGTTGGGAGTATTAATTCAATAAACGATCCCAGAAAATATCTTAACAATATAAATGATACTTCTGACTTTTCAGTTATTAGGTGGAGATTAATTCGCTCAAATCAAGGAAAAAAAGGCTGAGCTCGTGCTACAACCATCTTCAACCTACCTTGTTGAACAAAACCAAGCCTTCATTGTAATTAAATTGGTTCTTGGACTTCGATGAATTTTCCAAACAATAAAATCAAATCAAACGGGCAAAGAATTATTACTCATTCGTGATTTAGATACACACATCTCTTCTGTTTCCTTACAGCATCGTTGTTTCGATATAAAAACCTTCTAGAACAAAAAACGGTTGATAATTTATGCCTGTTTAGAACGTGCTATTTTAATTAGTTCATTAAATGTCCCAAAATAGTTCACAGCTGAAATGTTTACTCACACGATGACAACCATTTCACAAAGAGGAAAGAAGATAAATTGTAGTATGTATTCTGATGAAATCAGTACTTCTATGAAATACTTCTTTCGATTTTATGTGATTGTCAGTTTCTGAGACTTTTGATTATTTCGACATATGAAGAATAGTCAATGGCGTCTTTATCAATAGGCATTGCTTCCATTGAGTACCTGTTTCGAGATAATATGACATTATTTTTCAATGATTTTCCGATTTCATTACACCAATTATGCTTAGTTACGTAATCATTGTAGAAAAAATCAGTCTTGACCTCAAAGTGAGGAAATCTGGGTGTTGCCATATCATTCCCATAGTATCCAGTTGCATATCTTTGACTAGGTGAATGATTTGACATTTACTGCTTTCCCAAAGAATACAAGTTCGACAATAGGGGTCAATAATAGGTCAAAGTTTAGTTATCTGGCTTCCAAGGTAAGACAAAAACTGTTTCGAGATGATATGAAACTATTTTTTTATGAATTTTCAATTTCATCAAATCAATTATGCTTAGTTGTGTCACCGTTGTAGAAAAATTCAGTCTTGATCTTAAAGTATGGCAATCTGGGTGTTGCCTTATCATTGCTTTAGTATCCATTTGCATATATTTGACCAAGTGAATAATTTGACATTTATTTCTTACCCAAACAGTACAAGTTTGACAATATAGGTCAATAATAGGTCAGAGTTCGGTTATCTGGCTTCCAAGGTAACACAAAAACTGTTCTTCCACTTTGACCAGTTCGATATTGGATCAAATCTATAAGCATTAAAAAACGAATGAGAAACAGAAGTAGTCTAACTTCTTTCGACTTACTTCAATGAATATAGGACTTGGAGTCTCCAGAATAATATTTTGGCTTCTTGATATACTTTGTTCAACCATCCTTTGCCGTTACGTCATAATCGGTGACGTATTCTGCTGTTTTACGTTTGTCTTATATTAGTTGAATATTATTTTACACTCAATCTCAAAATTATTATTAGTATGTACCTACCTGCAGAATACATCGCATACACTGGTGTTCCTATTGCATATTGATGTATGATATAAATCGATGATCCTCGAGCAGAAACATGTCCGGCATGAACTTTGATTTTGTAGTCTTTATATGTTTCCATTTCACTGGTAGCTAGTTTTTGATTAGTTCTAATAGATATTTCTGGAGCATCAGCAACACGCTATAGAATTAAATGAAATCAAATCAATAAAGACTTACATTTTGCATAACATAGGTAGATACATACGTTGTAGACTGCATTTAAAGGTAAAAGCGACACTCCAGCATCTCTTTCTCTTTAGTAGTCAATTAACTTCAAATTTAAGCTTTGCTCTTTCTTATTATACCGGAAAGGCATTTTGACAATGAAAAATTAACTGAAGAAGGCAAAAATGACCAGAAATACTATACTAATCAAACTATGACAACTGAACTGTCAAAAATGACAAATAAAATTCACATCGACATTAGACATACGTTAATGACGTCATAATTCCGTCTCATCCATTTCATGAATGAGAGATAAAGTTGGACAACGTATGACGTAACGGCAAAGGATGGTTGAACAAAGTATATGAATGAAGTACATTATCTGAGTAACAATAATTTTGGAAGGTGCAAAAAATGGTGGGGCAGCAGACGAGCCCAGTCGTGGTTTCATGGAGTGTGTTCAATGCATCAAGAAACTTCGTAAAGAAGTATAATTTGAATGGGTGAGTATGTAAATGACTACTTGACCCATCAGAGTACACCAGGTACTGCGCATACAGGTGGGTTCCGAAAAAAAGTTTTATTCACAAACCAACAAAAGCCCCCTAAAACTTCAATTGGTTGCAAGGTTCGTTGAGAATAAGAAACAAATAAGGCAGACAATTTTGGATGCGTTAACATTAAACCAAGAATCAGACTCATATATAAAAGACAGACCATCGAAAACAACAATGGTAGATTGGGTTATTCTACTTTATCTTCACTCTTATCGAAATTGAAATCACAGCAAAGCCAGCCATATGGAATGCAAATGACGATATTTGATGAAATTTAAGGCAATTGATCCCAGAGATGAAGCCAGAACTGGAATAGAGACATAAATGGAAAGTGTGGTGAAAGGAACTCTAAAGCCTTCTAATTGAGCTTTCGAAAGAAACCCATCAGGGGTATTGTGGTAGAAATAGACCTATCATCAAAGTCATATCAGAATCATATATAAATAACAGACCATCCAAAACAACAACGGTAGATTGATTATTTTGTTCCATCTTCACTCTTATCGTTGTATTCTCAAATTTAGTAGAATTTCAAAATTATACAGATATTAGAGGCGAGTTAGAACATTATGCAATTCAAATTTCCTTCATCACGTATTAAGAATGAAAACATTATAATTAGTGGAAGGCTTCAATGTTTGTTATTCAACAAGAGTTGAAAATGTGATCCATTTGTTCCTATGCAATATAAAAAAAAGTAAACTTATCAGTTTATATAAATATTTGGGGACAGAATTGTCATCTAATAAGAATCAGCTTAAGAAATTCGATTCAACAAAAAATATCTTGACAACTAGTTCGGGAAAGTATAATGAACATGGAAGTCTGTACTCGAATCCCCTACACCATAATCGATATTAGCGACTGATGAAAATGGCGGCACTAATGAGTTAGTTGTCATACCGGAAATCCGGACGCGTAGATTTCTGATATTACATGTAGGGGAAGAGAGATCTTCGGAAAACAACACGTTAATAGTGTTTTGTGATCTAGGGTTCATATAAAATATAAAGTAGTGTCGAAGTACTGAACGTCATTATTTTGTGGTGGATCAATATTTGTTCCGCAGTTTTCTGGGTTTGTCTACCACAATCTGAAAAAATAAGAATTAATATTGGAATCTATACAAGTGTAGAAGGGCAGATTTTTAATCTACCCCGAAACGTTGCTGCGTCTATTGAAAAACAGTTCTTTCCGGATAGAACGAATCCAATTAGTCAGCAACTTCTCGTATATCTCAAATTTTGCCTATCACAAAAATAATAAGAACTAATATATATATGAAAATATTTATCGTTAATGTTTCGGAAACTAAATCTGTTTTCCTTCTCAAAAGTTATACGCAAATTTTTGTTCAAATGTGAATATCTCTCATTGGCAATCTTCGTAATTGTCATTTGTCAAATATTTTGAATCTGATATAACATTTTGTCCTTCAGGGGGGTAGCCATCCGCGATCCATATCAAGCGAACTCATAGATATACATTCTTCACCAGACAGCATGATGAAAGCAGATTCCTTTAGTATTAATTCTCATTTTGTCAGATTGTGGTAGGTTACAAATCCAGAAACCTATAGAACAAGTGTCGAAGTCTGTTGAGAATTTGACACATTCTTATACAGAGTGGTCCAACGAGAAGTATGCACCAAGCTTTTCTCTTTTGTTTGTAATTTGATGCAAAAATGCTCGGACACTAAGAGTTGGATTGTGAGGGGGACAAATCTTGGACATATTCCATATTATATGCATTCAACCCCCTAGCGAGCAGGTATGATAACTCTGAAATTCCAGATGGAACGTGGGATACATCATGTGAAAAGACCAGGTAATCCACAGGGTTTAGTTCTGGCGCCCACTTTGTTCCTGTTTCTTATCGATGATTTGCTCGAGAAAAGATCTTGTTCAGAACATAGTTTTGCATACCAGTTTCCCTTCCAGAGTCTCCATACCAGCGCGAGAAACAAAAATTCAAAGAAACATTCACGTCGATAAAATTAACGACGACTTGGTGAAAATAATAGAATGGAGCCGATCTATGATCATCTAGTATTCAGATGTCAGGAGTAACTATTCCTACAAAGTCAAGTATCTCGATGCTAGGAATTGCGATCAGTAATAATCTCACATGGGAAAACCATCGATAGCTGAAGGTGCTTCCCAGAAACTTGGATTGATATTTCGTGCGAAGAAATACTTCACTTCTCGTCAGCTTCTAATGATCTACAAGGCTCAGATACGACCTGTCTTGGAATACAGTTCTCATGTGTGGAGTTCGACACCAAAACATTCATTGCGTCTTCTCGATTCTATTCAGAGAAAGGCAATTCGTCTTGTTGGTGATTCTTCGCTCACATACTCGCTCACTTCATTGGAGCATTGTAGAAGGGTCGAAGACTTGTCTCTCTTCTATAGGTATTTTCACGGTCGGTGCTGAATTGTTATCAATCTTTCCACGCTTGGCAAAATCTACACGGATGACTCTACGAGTACAGAATTCCTACTCATTTGTTGTGAACTTGGAGACCTGTCGAACCTCTCTTGCTCAGGGATCTTTTTTCAATAGAACAAAACTGACCTTCGGAACTCCTTGCCGGGAAAGGTTCTTCCTGAGGCTTACAAATTTCAGAAATTCAAATGATAATAATAGCATCGTTACTTGATTAAAACATTAATAATACAAGTATCACATTGTTTACAGAATTAGTGTCTAGGTATCTCGTGGTTTTTTTCGATGAACTCTTACGGGAAAAAACACACGAAATATTTCGCAAACTAATAATGAATCAAATAACAACTCTGAACCAGAATCCACGTTAAATGTGCACTGATGAAGCACAGCAGGTGTTCATCATTCTCTGACAACAATCCCTGGAACTGATATTTCGTCTGCCACCGAAAAATTTCATTACACTTTCTGTTTCCGAATTCACTCTCATTTATTAATTTCAACTCCAGTCGAGGAAACCCACGTAAACCTGTACGACTAACAAATGCCTGCTCTTTATCAATAACAGGTAGTAAATTATAAGATAATTAATCATGCTTATATCCCCTTTCGATGTGAGGGAAACGCGGAAGCCCCTGCTAGGTTTCGTGTAACTTTGATGACAATAGCCCTTCGCGTGCAAAGGAAAACAATAAGTTAAACACGAGTTGAACGCGATTGAAAGAGTTGAATTGTGGATTCAGAATCTTGATACGTCTGGTAGAATAATGGAAATGCCCCACATTGTTTATGAAAATGGGGCGACTTCAGTTGAAGAAAGTTGTGAACATTATCAGTATTGTTTGAACTTCACTATTTTGTGGTGGATCAATATTCGTTCCGTAGTTTTATAGGTTTGTAACCCACCACAATCTGAAAAAATGAGAATTGATATTGAAATCTATACAAGTGTAGAAGGGCAGATGTTCAATCTACCCCGAAAACTTGCTGCGTCTATTGAAAAACAGTTCTTTTTAGATAGAACAAGTGCAATTAGTCAGCAACTTCTCATATAACTTGAATTTTGCCCATCAAAAAAAAATAATAAGAACTGATATACCGTGTGTCACAGACTCATGGTACACCCCCGTTTTCTCCTTTGTTTTTCTAGCTATATTTTTGAGATTCGGAACATCGAATAAGCTCACTGAACAGCATTTCTCGACATATCTGAAAGAAAAAAACAACTTCCAATTTTTCCATCGCCATTTATATTATCCATAAGCTCAATGAGTGGGAGAGAGAATTGGATTGACCCGCCAGTAAAGTTTCTCTCTCCTACTCGTTGAGCTTATGGATAATATAAATGGCGATATCTCCGCAGTCATTGGAGATAACATCATCAAACCTGGTATCGTTGGATTCCTCATGATCATCCCTAGCCGATCATGTAACAATATACAGGGTGTCCCATTCAAGAATCGAAAGTTGATGTCATTTCCGGAAAAATTGGAAGTTGTTTTTTTCTTTCAGATATGTCGAGAAATGCTGTTCAGTGAGCTTATTCGATGTTCCGAATCTCAAAAATATAGCTAGAAAAACAAAGGAGAAAACGGGGGTGTACCATGAGTCTGTGACACACGGTATATGAAAATACTTATCGTTAACGTTTCGGAAACTAAATCCGTTTCCGTTCTCAAAACTCATACGCAAATTCCTGTTCAAATGCAAATATCTCTTTTTGGCAATCTTTGTAATTGACATTTGTCAAATATTTCAAATCTGACATAACATTTTGTCCCTCAGGAGGGGAAGCCATCCGCGATCCATATCAAGCGAACTCATAGATATGTATAGATTTCAATATTGATTCTAATTTTTTCAGATTGTGGTAGGTTACAAACCCATAAAACTACGGAACAATTATTGGTACCTGTTGTTTGAATGTTTTTGGAAAAGGTAGATATATTTTGAAATCTATTTTCTGGGTTCTTTCTCCTCTGGAAATGGAAAAGGGAAAAGCTTCAAATTCTCATAAAATCTGTTTTAAAGGCAACTAGGTATATTTGTCCCGAGATTTGTCCAATACTTCACTGCAATATTATAGAAAAGCGAAATTCACTGACTATTTTGTCTAATACGTATCTTTTTTTTACGAAGGATACCGCACACTTTAATAGGGAAAGTGGCCCTCTGTCGAATCGGCTGAATTTTTGATATGTTATAATTCAAGTCATTATAAACAAAAAGTTTAATGGGCACAACTTTTTTTTATAGACTAGTCTTGACGCTAGAGGCCCTCGAAAACTTTCATTTGTTGTTCATTGTTATACAACACGGAACGGTATTCCGGATAATAATCACTATTCTGCATAATCAAAATCTAAATATTCATTAATATAAGATACTATCGAAAGTATTTTTCTTTGGTGTTGTTACATTCGGTCAATTATACAGTGTGTTCTAGCTACTTACAATTTTCAAAGTTCAATAATTCGAAAATAGCTGCAAATTGTCTCAGGTATCTACAGTGAAAAAATGTTCATGAATCTTATTCTACATCACATAGTCAAAAAAAAAGGAGTGTTTATTTTAAAATGCATCGAAAGTTAGGTATATTCGAAAAACGTACCTACTGAAAAATATTGTTCGACCATCTTGTAAAATTTCAAACCATAAAAAAGAATGAGAAATATTACAAATCTGTCTATGAAATGGCCTTACAAACATTCTCTTCCAAAATCTATCATCATGAATTCATGGATTTTTAGGGTATGCAAATGGACTACTTTTGACCAAAAAGTCGTACCTATAACATCCAAGTGATTCAGAGACAATCAATTGTAGTAGGTTTAGTAGGATAGAGGATACGCAGATGTTTGAAAAATTCACTAATATATAACATTATTATTATTATAGATATTTGATTTTAAAATAATGCACTCCAACTTCCAACCCGATTTTATTTGTATCGCCCTGTATATGCAAATCATATTTGTCCTAAATACTGCGTTGTCTAATTAATTGTCGTTTTCAAATCGATATCACAATAAAACTCTAGAAATCGAATTTTGACGCAATATTGCTCCACCCTGTATAAAGATATTATAGTCCAGATTTCTTTTAAAAATTTTTTATCTATTCTCGAAATTGGAGAGTACCTACTGGATAATATGAGAACATTGCATCCCTTTACAGCAAAAAAAAAACATTTTTTGTAGATGGCTTTGGAAATTATGTCAAAGTTTCTAGCAATGTTTTGTTTGTTTGTTACTTCATGTCAATATAAATGTAAATATGGCGTATAATTTCGCAGTGAGATTTGAATGTTATGTGTGTGAATACAATGGAACACCAAGGCAGATGGTACGTTTGAATGAAGAGAGCAGAGGCATTGCCGAACGTCGAAGGAATGAATTAGAATTGCCTCAAATACCTTTCATTGAACAGACAAAGATTTGCAAAAACTGTCATTTGAGTATTCTCTCAGAGATACAATCTTATGAACAAGATCCCGATCTTTTGTTGCGGACCTCTCATACATCATGTTTAGTATGTGGTGGATCTCAAAATATTGGTAGAATGTCACCTTCTGCTAGGTTGGATGAATTTCTGAAGACAGGAATGTTCGCACCTGACGGCGTCAGAATCTGTGGTGGTCATTTGAATGAAGAGGGATATCTTCTGCCACCTTTCATGATGGGGCTCAGAGGAATAGCAAGACCATACAATTTGAAAGGTAATGAACTCAAACATATTTTAGTATCGTTACGAGAAGCTGTGCTGAACTATAAATCAACGAATAAATACAATTGCGAGAATAATTTTACTGATGGAGAGTTTCAGGCGTTAACTCCAATAGAAAAAGAGCAGTTCACAGACCTCTTCGAATTTTGCAATCGCGTCAATATTCACGAGAAAAATAGAACAGTAGCGAAAAAAGATTTATTATGTTTCTTGTGCAAATTACGACAAGGACTTTCCGATCAATTCTTGATGGCCATGTTTTCCTATTCCAGTCGTCAAGCTGTGAGTTTGGCAATTCAAAAGGTGCGTGTATCATTATTACAACAATTCGTTCCGCAAAATTTAGGGTATCAGCATATAGAGAGAGTCCAATATATTGCTAGACATGTTACGGATTTCGCAAACACCCTCTACAATCCTGAACCAAATTATCCTAGAGCAATAGCTTATATTGACGGAACGTATATAAAAATACCCAAAAGTCGGACATTCCAAGTATTGCGTCAATCGTACTGTGTACACAAGGGATATCATCTCTTGAAACCAGCCTCGATTGTTGCTCCCAATGGTTATATCCTAGATGTCCACGGACCTTATTTTGCTGATTCAAGAAATAATGATGCGGCAATGTTGAGACATGAGTATAAACGAGATTTGATGGGTCTGAGGAACTGGTTCCAAGAAGGAGATGTCTTCATGTTAGATAGGGGATACCGTGACGCACAGAACTTCTTGGCTGACTTAGGTATAGTAGTGAAAATGCCCGTAGCGCTTGGTCGTGGACAGCATCAACTTACAACCGAAGAGGCAAATACATCTAGGCTGATTACGAAAACGAGATGGATTGTAGAAGCTAGAAACGGTCATATCAAAAATATGTTCAAATTCTTCAGAGATACTGTACCAATGCCACAAGTTCGGCATATAGGAGACTATATCATGTGCGATAATCAATAAGTATCATGAACCAATTACCATGGAAGGAGCCAATGCTGAGCTAGCTGAAATAATGTTGAACCGTGCCAATAAAATGAATGAACTCCAATTGAGAATAGAAGAAGAGGGTCTGCTACGAAGACATGGTAGATGGATTCCAATGGAGGAAAACCAATTACTTAATTTTCCAGTTCTCGATTTGGAGTACTTACGAGAACTTACATTCGGGATTTTTCAAATCAAACTAGCTCCATCTTATGTACAAGATAATAGACAGGATGTGGGAAACATTTTATTCGAATTCGATGAACGTATTGATAATCCAGGTCTATTAAGGATGAGAGTAAAATCTCGTCATCGGAATACTATCAAATACCAACTATGGATCAAATACAATATCAGTTTGGAATGTGTGCCAATTCAGGGGTACTACTCTACGTGCAAATCAGGAAGTCGTACATTGGGTACATGTTCCCATGTAGCCAGCGTACTTTGGTACCTTGGATATGCCCGTCATGCCGCCAATGTTAGGTATCCTTCGACGCAAATACTTCATACCATATCTGATGCTGCAGAGAGACATAATAATGAAGAACCTATGATTGTGTAGATTGATATACATGTTTATTGCATATTATCCTTGTTTCTTTGATCATAATGATATGTTCTCATATGGAACACCCTGTAAATTATCGAATGAATGATTAGGGTTCAGTCGAGAGTTTTCCATTAGGTCCACCAGGTTAAATGGGTACGTTAAATGTTACATATTATGATATATTGAGTTAGAGCCCATTATTTTCTCCATATAACAATTATGCTGAATGTGCGACTAGAGGCTTAGTTGACCCGTTAGGAGGAGTTTCTCCACAACACTCCTTGAGCATCAATATAACAATCAGATATATATTAATACTCATTCGACAAAACCCTATCAAAATGATAGACACTTTTTTATATTTTCCATGAGTTTCATCATTCATTTAAATAATATTAACATGACCATAATAGCTGGAACACACTGTATAATTGATCACCTGCAGGTAACAATACTTTCAATAGTATCTTATATTAATGAATATTTAGATTTTGATTATGCAGACTAGTGATTATTATCCAGAATACCGTTCCGTGTTGTATAACAATGAAGAACAAATGAAAGTTTTCGAGGGCCTCTAGCGTCAATACTAGTCTATAAAAAAAGTTGTGCCCGTTGAACTTTTTGTTTATAATGACTTGAATTATAACATTTCAAAAATTCAGCCGATTCGACAGAGGGCCACTTTCCCTATTAAAGTGTGCGGTATCCTTTGGAGATTGAATTGAAAGAATATATATATCAAAAATTAATATAGTGTCCCTTGGCGACGTTTCGGAAGCTAGTCTGTTTTCTTTTTTCAAGCCTTTTTGTATCGCGATTAGAATTTTCGGTTAGTTGTGTCAAATTTGACATCACATCAGAGTATTCAAATTTGAGAAAATTTCAAATAGTATATTATGCAACAATCGTTATAACCATTACATGAGAGTTGCTTACGCTATTTTTCCTACGATGAATGATGAAGAACTATGAATACTATATTTATATTTGTATTGTGGGTCCCACTGATATGGAAGTGGAAGGAATATTTATTCTTATCGCTAGTCTCAATACAGTTTCATTATTGTATTGGAAATGCTGATTTGTCGAATTTTTGATATTTACGGAGATATGGCATGAAAAGTTAAAAAGTACACCTTTATGCAAGAAAGTAGTTATGTTGTCACAGAAAATGGTGTTCACAAGTCGGATTTCTTGCTCGATTTCTTGATATATATATCACAATAAACAGTCTAAGCCAAAAAAACACTGTATTATTTTCGAACTCGCCCTCTATCTAGTCCCTGACAACTGTCAAAGACTGTAGGGTATTATGATGTGAGGTATACCCGAAAACCTAATAACGGGATATATATTCATTGACTTGGTGGCGTTTAATATATAATTCCTAGAATCGTCGATATGTTTTCGCTTCCTTCAAGGTTCACGACAAAAACAGTTGAAGCAACATGTTGAATGCTGTTCAAAGGCTGAAATCCGATCACGGGAATTCAACTACAGTTCTCATATTATGAGCACCAGAAAAATTGTTCCTATAATTCGACCTATACAGTTCAAATCGAAAATTTATTTCAGAAAATCATGCACTTTTCAATGTTGAATTACGTTCAACATATTGTAATTATTTGTTTGATGTCTTCAATAAATGTATTTCCTGAGATCATGCAGTCGCATAGGTATTTCCGAGGGTATTTCCGAAATGGAAGGAAAAAAATAATTGAACCGAGCTTAGATTAACGACTGACCTAAAAAACAATGAAGAATATTTTATTTGGTGAAACAAAACATTTCATTAGTGGTTAGAAGGCATAAGGTTTCTTGATATATCTACGCCAATTTCGAATGTGGCAATTTACGTATATGAAAATTCAGTTGAATATGAATAGGTGTATATACTGAACTTCCCATTTCAGTCATTCTATTGCCTCATTACCGTTAAAGACGAACATCAGTGCTATATTTACTCAAGCAACCCGATAGCAGAAAACAGCCGGAGAATAGATAAAAGTATGTATACGACTGCATAGTAAATTTACCAAACTACATCAAACAGCTGGAACCAATTAGGGAGAAAGTTCTGTGAATGTAGTGACGATTTATCAAGGTGTTGATGAGTTCCATATTCTGAGGAAGATCAAGATTGGTATTAGTGGATAGCGCACGATCAGCAAGTGATTTTTGGCTCTTCCTTCTCCAAGTTCTCCAATAAGATTACAATTACTTCTTTTATGGAAGTTTCGTATTCTCTTTGCACTGACTTGAAGAAGAAAAAGCCAAGAAACACTTCCACAAACCTTCCTTCACAAAAATATTCATGTTCCTATACGATGTTAACGCGTTAAGATCGTAACATGCATGTGAGTAATCTATTTCACATGAGAAAATGTTCTTTTTCGAAAAATGAACATACTAACATATTCTTCTCTTATAAAAATCTCTATCCCAGAATGTTGTAAAGGTTCTGAAATTCTCTAGTGGTTTGTGATTGAACTATTTCATGATGAGCAATAAATGATATATTTTCTCATTGAGTAAACCTAAAACAGGTCATTGGTTTACCCACTGCTCAAAGTGCAATCGCTAGAATTTATTGCTGATGCGAAATAATCCAAGAATCAGGTAAGTAACCTTTGGTTTTAACTAAAATTGAATCTCACCAACCCGTCGAATTTAATTCTGGGAAAACCCCGGCATGCCCCTTCTCAGAGAAAGCCGATCTATATTTGTCTAATATTCATATGTCAGGATAAACTATTCCTGCAGAGTCAAGTATCTCGATGCTAGGAATTACGATCAGCAATAATCTCTCATGGGAAAACCATATGAGATCGATCGCTAAAGGTGTCCAAAAGCTTGGATTTCTATTCTCGTCAGCCTCTAATGATTTAAGAACAGATAGGAACTTGGATTATTGTTTTCATGTGTGGGTCTCGGGACAGCAACCAAACTTTGGAATTTTCTACCGAAGCAGGTCTTTCCTGAGGCCTATAAACTTCCAAAATTTCAAGATAATATTAATTGGTACCTCCTGTACCTTTAATCACGCGATGTGTCTTGACCATTACAGGGCTTTCCTTCAGTGGAAATTATCTTTAACTGTTTTCTATGGTTTTAAGAATAGTTTTCTGAAATTAATTTGAGAACTCGAAATCCAACATACTACTCCAGATCTGAATTCGAAAACCTTGTTCACTACCAGAAACCAATATGAAATATTCTGGTACTGCCAGGATTCAAACTCAAGTAGTCTGGCTGAAAGCAACTCTATACTTTCTGAAAACTCAAAAGATCTTGAGAAGTAGTATAGAAAACAATGATCATCAAACTTAGAGAACATTAATGTCATAAAAAAGCGCCCACAAATAATTATTGTTCAAAGGTTCTCATGATTCATATGATACATTTCCTCTTTCCCACTGTCAACTAGCGATTTTGTCTCGAGTTTTGTTATATTTTTAGTCGATTATTTCCCTCAATGCGAATAAACGATGAAACAGTTGAAGGCTAGACTGCTTTTACAGTTTTACAGCGAGTAAATGCACTAGACCTTTCGACCGATTAAAATGTTCAAAATAAACCGGGCGTTTGGATCAGTTTTCAGGTACTATCTCTGGTACTATATTGTTCCTGTGTTCGATTTTGATGTTTCCTGAGTTTACATGTTTTCTGGAAATAATCTAAACATATATCCCTCCTTCACCAAGTTCAATCGACCAAAATGCGTGCATTTCCATGATTTTCAAAATTTTGCTTTCAAGCAAATGCTTTCGTGTATAATAATTTAAAATAAAATCCCTCGACCTGCGGTCTCGGGATTTCATCAAATTATCATACATTCAAGTCATTTGCTAAGCAAAATTTCGAGAATCATGGAATTGCAGCACACATTTAAACCGATTGAACTTGGTGCACTCGGGATATAACCCCCGATTAATGTAACACTTAAAAACGATATGAATCGGATATTTTCTCAGAATCGAATAATAATTTTACTAAGGAATGTACATAACTTATTATGTAATAGGTGCAGCCTTGCACCGACTTTAAAATATGGATATATTTGCAGTATTTATTTACATTTCCCATGATGTCACTACAACTATCATAGATAAAATATTTAAATTATCCGCTTCGGAGGAATATTTCATATGCTGAAAAATATTCCCAGTTTTATGAAAATATTGACCTATTATCTTTTTGTTCAGTTGTCAAGAATCATAATTTTGTCTTCCACTTCTCTGAACATATTTATAGGGCGCTGAGCACAGCTTGGTAATGAAGCAAAAAAATCGTCTTTTAGTAAAATGCCTAGAGAATTTATAACAAAAAAAGCAAGTGATGAAATGGAAAAGGGTTCATCACTCCAAATAAATACACACTTGCATATGAAAATAGCATGAATCCCATTAAAAATTGAAGAGCTGAAAAACAAAATTGCACATCCAATACAGATAACAGATAGTACAGGTAATAGAGAGCAAGCTACTCGTGTCAATAATGCATGATTAGGCAGGAGTTATTTTATTTCATAGATAGTTGCAGTCTGACGTATTTAACCTAAAAACACAAAATACTTGCAAAAATGGCGAACGGAAGTGCCGCCATTTTGTGAAAAATCGTTTGGGCCTGTATCTCCGTAACCGTGCACTTTAGGCCCAAGATTATCGGGACCTTTTTTATAGATAATTAAATTTCCTATCTTTCTTATCCGATAACTTTTCTCGTAGCACTTACCGTTCACGATTTATATTACTATTACTTTTTGTTTATTCACTTTTTTACCGATATCTCTTTAAATAATTGTTTGAACAATAAATTGTTTACAATAAAACTTTTGAATCGATAAATTTTCTACAACTTTCATTTAAAACTTTTTTCTCTAAATTTAATATTTTAGAAGTTACAACGCGTTAATTTCAATCGTATTGTATCTGGGAGATCAACGCCAGCTCAACACATCTTTCAACTATATATAGATCCTTTATTTAGTCAACGACTAATACATCAGTGATACAATAAATGACTTGAAAACTAATTAATAAAATATGTTAAAATATGGTGACCCATACAGTCAATAAATAAAAATAACGTGAAACACTAATAACATATAAATATATAAAAAAAAATAACATTAGCACATAAGAGACTCACACATATTTAAATAGTTAGAGGTTGTCACTCAGATATCGCTTTAGATTATTCTTGAAGGCCACAAGTGTAGAACATTGTTTTATGGCTAGGGGAAGTTGATTGAATATTCTCAGTCCTTTAAAAAATACCGATGTCTCTGTTGCTTTCTTTGATACCATCGGAATCGAAAAATCATTTCTGGATCTTGTGGAGTAATTATGAACTTCATACTTGTAATTTACGATATCTCGTAGGTATGAAGGAGCATCGCCAGATTTTATTTTGAAAATAAATATAACTATAACTATAACTATTTGGCCAGGTATATGCTTAGACCCTTCTTAAGGAGGGGTTTCATATATATATATATATATATATATATATATATATATATATATATATATATATATATATATATATATATATATATATAGTCCGATCCTTCCAAGTAATCGTCAACAGCACAGAATTGTGCGACATCGATGAAAATATTCTAACGACATTTTAATAAAGGCGTTACAATCTTTATATGCCACTGACGAAGATAACGAAGAGAAAGAGGAGAATGTAACCAACATCGAAACTTCACCACCCTCGAAACGCCAAAGAGTCAGAGAACATATGATTCATTTTGGTAAACATTTGTAAAAATAAATTTCACATACCTATATTCTTCAATAAATATTTCATTTTTTTATTTGCGTGTTTAATTATGGCAGTAGTTTTTAAATTAATTATAGTGATATTTAATTGTATAAAAGAAAATACAAAGAAAAAATTTTAATGGGTATTCGCTATTTCTTGCAGGTGAGAACTTGAATTATTAATCATTTATTAAATCAAAAAAATTCTGAAATCCATATTTTTTTATTATGTATCGGATTCGCATCATTACGCTATGCATACTTCGTTCTTAATAACCTTGTACTCGGTAGTACAAAATTGAACGTGTTGTAACTTCAAAAATATTAACTTTAGAGAAAAAAGTTTTGTATAAAAGTTGTAGAAAATTTATCGATTCAAAAGTTTTATTATAAACAATTTATTTTCAAACAATTATTTAAAGAGATATCGGTAAAAAAGTGAACAAACAAAAAGTAATAATAATATAAGTCGTAAACGGTGAGTGCTCCAAAAAAAATTATTGAATAAAAAAGATAGGAAATTCAATTATCTATAAAAAAGTTCTCATACTTGTGGGCCTAAACTGCACGGTTACGGAGATACAGGCTCAAACGGTTTTTCACAAAATGGCGGCACTTCCGTCCGCCATTTTTGTAAGTATTTTGTGTTTTTAGGTTGAGTATGTCAGACTGCAACTATCCATGCAATAAAATAACTCCTGCCTAATTTTGCAAAACAAAATCCTCTATTACCCGTATTAAGACATCTGTTTCATTTTGTGCTTATCGCCATATCTCACCCCAAGAGGAATAAATAGTAACATTTGGAATGAGTCCGTACCTACATGCTGGCTAAGATTCAGGAATGAATTGTTTCAATGTTTAGACAGGATGTTCGTGAGTCACTGAGGTGACATTTCTTTTTGATGCCTATAAATAAGAACATTCCGACATCTACATCTACTGAAAGATGTGGAATGTCGTCTGTGCCTTTACATAATGTCACATATGTTACGGTAAGTATGATGAGGATGTTTGGATATGCACTTTTATTACTTTCCTTGGGCGATTGCTTCTGTTAATAGCTCCATTTCAATATTTTTTATGTGGATCTTAATCTTTTCAATGGGTCAACGAATGTTTCAATCTCGGTTTTAATAGTGTTTGAAATACCATAACAAAGAAAACTGGAAGAGACACCAATCGGCATACCTTGAAAATTTCCAGCACTGTGAATGAAAATGGTCCAGATGGGAAGAAGAAAACGAGTTTTCTGGAGGTATTTGTAGTCTAGTTCGAGATGCTAGTAAAATATCAATGGTATTTCGCCATAAAAGTATTGGCACTTACTCAACCATCTGGATACTAAAAGTAAATAAATGATGGGTTACTGCATATTAGTCAACCTATCCCAAAGGAGTCCTGAGGTAGGAATGGGTACGAAGGCAACCCCCTAATTGCATAATACTTCTGAACGGATTTGGTCCCCACGAAAGAAGAGAACAACTACTTGAGAAGAAAAATATAACTATGCCATACTTAGTCAATCTGACACATGTAACAAATGAATTCAATTCAGGGTATATTTTTCATAGTCAATGACGATCCATCAGGGACTCCATGAATGAAATGAAAGGTCATACTCATTACATATACTCAAATTGTGAGTGATATTTCCATCATGAAAGAGAAAGATCAATTTAGTTGTAACTCCAACAAAACTGTTCCAATCTGTCGGAATAGCATCAACAAAACCTAGTTTGTTGTTTTAATACAAATGCACACGAAAGGGAAGCCCTGTTATGTTTGAAGAACATCTCGTGAATCAAAGAACAATAGATACGAATTTACATTAAACTTTGAATTTTTGAAATTTGTTAGCTTCTACAATGTTCCAACGAAGCGCGCGAGTCTGTGAGTGAAGAATCACCAACAAAATGTTTTGGTGCCGAACTCCAAACATGAGAACTATATTCCAAGATAGGCCTTATCTGTGTCTTGTATAAAAACTATATATCTGCGCTTTGTAGATCATTATAAGCTGACGAGGAGTGAAGTATTTCTTCGCAAGAAATGAAAAATCAAGCTATAGAAAAGCACCTTTAGCGATCGTTCTCACATGGTTTTCCCATTAAAGATTTTACTGATCATAACTTCTAGCATCGAGATACTTGACTTTGTAGGAAGAGTAAATATTCGAATATAACAGGAGATATCAGATCCACAAAATTGAACAAGATGTTTTCCCCAGAAAATCATTGATGACGCAGAAACAAAGTGGGCGCCAGAACAAACTTTGTGGAACACCTAAATTTTTTGAGATAATATAAGACAGATACTCCATCAACAACAACAATCATTCAAAATAAGTTCATTAAATGAACACGAAATGAATATTTACAAGATTAATTTACATACATTTTGTTTTTTCAGTAGGCATTGCACATAAACGCATTCCGTGACGCTCCTACAAATGTCAATATTGTCATTCTTCGTAAATGTCATTCGTTCATGATGAGGTGATTCAAGTAATCATTGGAAATAGGCGAAAAGCTCGCAACAAATGCCATTTTTGTTAATGTCATTTACCTATATAGTGGATAAAAATTAAATAATGTCAGTATGTATATGTATATACACTTTGATTTCATTTTAATGAATGCGTTTGAAATACAAATAATATTTGACAAATCTCAATTGTGTCACGTGGATTACTGCTTGTAGGCGATATTTCGATTAATCACTAAAATATTGACGGCATTTTGAACAAAAAAAATGGGCAGGCCTTGATGAAAAACAGTGCTACAGATGCTGTTCTTTGATGATAAGGTAACAGTTTATATTTGAGAATCGAGTGAGGCTTTCTCGGAGGACCCGGATTTTTTATGGAGAAAGTTAGTACCTAAATATTGTTTGTACGTTCGGTACAGAGATAGTGTGTGGTAGCTATATCGTGTCAGGGTTAGCTTGTTCTATAAAACAACGTTGGCGTCTACACATTAACGGGGACCTAAACACTTCGTGATTCCCGATGAGAAAAATGACGCTTTGAAAGAATACGAATAGGTTGGAAAGAGTCAAAAGGAGTCAGGAAAGTCATTTATTATTTCGTTATTTTCTGAAAGGACAATAATTGGTCAATCTTCATCCTGAAAGTAATAGCTCAGAAACAATCATATTTTCTAGTGATTGAGAATGAAACTTTTTTGAGAACTATTTCGAGTGAAAATTATTGTTACAGATAAACAAAAAACTGCCACGGAACTTGTAATCATTACGTCCGATTGGGATTTTCAATCAAGTATCGGCCAGGTATATGCTAAAAGAAAAATGGTTTTTGTACCACCGGATATTTTTTTCCAGAGAAAAATTCTTAAAAAGTCAAAATTTCTTTACTCTAAAGAAATTTTCTCTATATTGGCTTGGGCCTCGACTTAGCAAACTTTACAGTCGTTCAGGAATTTTCGACAATTTTTAATTATAGTTGACACGATCAACTCCTAACCTGTCACTCCTCTTCCAGTCGCATATATAAAGTATACAGGCTGTTATTAAGTCGACAGCCGTTCAAACTACTGGGGAGTTCACGTAAGCGGAAATCTAAGCATTCCGTGAATTCCGATGAGTGAAATGAGGTTTTGAAAAAAAAGGGGAAAGTTTCAGAAGAGATAGGTATTTTCTACTTCGCCTTCAGAACAGTCGGTCCCTTTCTAACTTGAAAGTAGTTGAGATACACAGACACGCAGAACGTCCGACACGAAAGCATATATAAAGCTGGCAAAAACGTGAAGAAATAGTATTTGCTGTGAGAATGTTCTCGTTCTGCGTCCGTTACCTCATAAACTTTGATAATGCCTACCACTGCTGTAGGCGAAATGTCAGGAGTGAAAACCACGGCAAACAAACCCGACTAACGCCCCAGAAGCAGATCAGATTCCAGCACATTTTCGAATTATTGTGAATGAAACTGATTTGCGAACCATTTGAGGTGAAAATCATTTTAACAGAAACAAGGAATTGTTTCGGAAACTTTTCTGATTACTGAATGGAAGTGGCTGTTACTTGATGAAAATACATCTTAAACTGATAATATACAGTTGCCTGTAAGATTTTTTCATATTAGGGTTTACTAAACCGTGACACGAATTTCGCTATACAATAGCTTCCCCAAGTAGGAGCTATAAACTAACCTTGACATTGTAACATTTAGAATTTATACAACCTTATATCCGACGGTCGATAAGAATATAGTCCGACAACTGAATAATAAATAAATTAATGGTCAAACATCAAATCCCTATTAGTAAAATTTCCTGGAAAGAACATGTTCAACTCCGTCTGATCATTCATTAGGAACTGTGAATGTTTACACTTATTTATTTTCAAACGTTCCAAGAGATTGAGTTTCAAATCTTTCCCTTGGAAATGAAGGATTTCAAATTCGTGGTTGAACTCATGTCCCTCTGTGATGTGGTGGGATGCATACGTAGAATATGTCTTCCCAATTTGGAAACTACACCTGTGTTCTTTTACGCGTGTATCAAATGTTCTTCCCGTTTGACCGACATTAAACATAGGACATGTATCACACAATAATTCATAAACTCCTGATCTATCTGATACTGAACTTCTGTCTTTTTTTTTTGATATAAGAGCTCAAATTATTCTTTGTTTTCTATGCAACCTTCAAATCCTTCTCAAAGAATAATTTGAGCTCTTATATCAAAAACAATGAAGATAGAAGTTCAATATCAGATAGATCAGGAGTTTATGAATTATTGTGTGATACATGTCCTATGTTTAATGTCGGTCAAACGGGAAGGACATTTGATACACGCGTGAAAGAACACAGGAAAGACAAATTCTACGTATGCATCTCACCTCATCACAGAGGGGCATGAGTTCAACCACGAATTTGGAATCCTTAATTTCCAAGGGGAAGGTTTGAAACTCAATCTCTTGGAAAGTTTGGAAATTAATAAGTGTAAACATTTACAGTTCCTAATGAATGATCAGACGGAGTTGAATAATTCGCCTCTGTTGAACATGTTCTTTTCAGGAAATTGTACTAATGAGGATATGACGACTGACCATTTATTTATTTATTATTTAGTTGTCGGACTATATTCTTATTGACCGTCTGATATAATGTTGTATAAGTTATAAATGTAACAATGTTAAGATTAGTTTAAAGTTCCTGTTCGATGAAGCTATTGTATAGCGAAACACGTGTCGCGGTTTAGTAAACCCTAATATTTGAAGATCTTACAGGCAACTGTGTATTATTAGTGTTCTTATTACTTCCGATTGGGATTTTTATCAAGCATCGGCCACGTCTATGCTGAAAGAATATGGTATAACATTGTACCAATGGTTATATTATGTTCGAAAAAACAATATATTTATTCCTTTATTCGAGATATCCGGACGAGTATCCGGATGAATGGAAGCATGTTCATGAAAAATGAATGACAACTGATTCGGCAATTTTTCATCATAGCTTATCAACTCCACATCCAGTTGAATATCAAAGGTATCCAGGCTGTAATCAAGACGCCAGCCACTCGGACTACTCACGCACTAGCAACCTTCTCCGAATCACACTTTCCACCTTCCCGCACGTTCGTCACTTGTCAGCGATCGCGTGTTCCTGCGAATTTCCAGCGCCGCCTCGACGACGGCTGAAAACGCTGCACTGGCCGCCCGCACACCAGCAGGACGTCGCGTTTCGACTATTTGGCTCGAGGCGAGGACGTGCAGGAAAAGCGCGCGGCGCGCATGCGCGACTGCACGCGTTCCGTGTGCGTTTGTTTTGGTGTTTTCGCGGTTCGGAAGGGGCTCTCTTCCACCTGGTGAGGGCGCGTAACCGTTTCAGGGTAGCGAATAGGGAATATGCGTGAATTTTGAGTTTTTGTCCCGGAAATATTTTTTTCGAATTTTTATTATCGTCATAACATCATCAAATAGTATTATTTTCAGGGGTACTATAATAAGTGGTATGATTATTACCGATAATTTTTTGGAATATTAATGAATTGCAATCCCAAAGCTGAAAATATGTATTTTCTTGCATTGGGATTGCCAATGAATTGATATTCCAAAAAATTATAGGTTATTAATCATACCACGAATTATATTTAGGACGACAATATAACCCCTGTTTGAGCAAAAATTGTTGAATTGCCTGGTAATTGATTCTTATACTCTTTTCCACTGCTTCATCTATGATACCAATCGCCATTTGTCCCCAACGATCGCTCATATTGATTAAGAAATATAATTAATCAAAACACATAGATTTGACGTTTATAATTTAAATCATTATTTCCACTTGACAGCTAGTAAAACAAAAACTAAGCAGGTTTATCACCGTGAAAATACAGCGACAAGCTATATTTTCACTGTAATTCGGATTCTATTGGCTGAATTTCAAAATTTGAAATAGACTGATTGGTTGTTAAGCAAGGAGATATATTATCGTCATAACATCATCAAATAGTATTATTTTCATTCAGTTATTATTCGAAACCTAAAATATCATAAAAAATCAAATAATTAAGGAGGGAAACTCTAATTACAAAACGCGTCACCATTGGTTGAAACTAAATATAACAGACGACATAATAGAGGATTTGAATACGATATTCATACTGTGCTGGTAGTAAATTATTTCAAACTTTCATTCCTGTGGTGATTTCTAGTGAATCCAAAGCGATGACTGACAATTCACCCAAAAAATAGATACATTCATGATGACAGCACATTTGGCATCAAATCTTGATTTTACGATCGCACAGATCAAATGAGTGAAAGCTGCGAGGTAAACATTATATTATGTGATGTATTCGGGTCCATACCTTTGATTTTTATTCGCAAATGCCCACAGCGGAGATGTATATTATTATGAATATGTATTCTTGTAGAGGAACATTCTAGAAGATGAATATATTAACAGTTGCACAGGAATACCCATACTGAGGCGTGTACATGTATACCGCAATAAAAATAAATTGTCTGCCAATAGACCATATCCATTTGACACGAAATTCCTTCCTACTCCTACCCAGACAATATCAAACTGCACTCTACCCAAAAAGTTTGGAATATCAGGGATGCAAACTGAACAACAAACATCCCGACGACATTGAAGTTTCAGGAAATGTACATATTTTCAACACAAAAGTTAAGCAACTGTTATTGTGAAAAAAAACTGCTACCCTGTTAAGGAGTTTCACTTGTAAAATATTCCATGTAAAGTTTACAGTTTATTTTATATACACTTTCTTACTTTACGTACACCTACTATCATTATTTTTATATTTGAATTTCATATTATTCGTGAGATCCAGATCAATTCATTTTTGTCATTTTGTATGTATGAACCTTTTTTATATTGTTTCTTTACTACTACTTGACTTTATTGATTTTTTTCTCTTTTCATTCGCATTATCACACGATTGATGTGCAAACTAATTTGTGGAAATGAAGAAATTATTATTATTGTTTTGGTAGGTTTGGTGATCCAGAGTTAAATTCTTCAATGGTGGTATTGGTGGGATTGGGATCAATTTAATTAAAGAAAAACTATTGTTTCCTTGCCAACGTTTCGAATTTTAATAAATTCATCATCAGGGCTCTATAACAATGAGTTGCGTGTTAAAGTGGTATGATATAAATAAAATAAGAGAATGCCAACAAACTATTGGAACATTTTCAGGGGTTCAAAATGTTGATTAATGAAAAAAAAAATTTTAAAATACTTACCAAAAATCAGTTTTTTCGAGTAAAAATAATAAAACCAGGTATAAAACAGACATTTTAGATACACGCTCTAGGTACAAACAAAACCACATTGAGTACGGGACAAACGAATACTAAAATAAAATTCATAGAATGGCTGTAGTTCTTATGAATACTGATAGGAAGAAAACAAAAACAAACGTGATTGTTGAAAACACCGTATAATGATGAAGAATCATTTCGGTAGCTGACTTATCAGATTGTAATAAGCCGTATTCAATCCTTCTATATCTCTTCTTGTATTAACGCTGTCTTGGTGAAGAATTTGTATCATTTCACTGAATAGCCTTTTTGATAGAGAAGATTTCTGATCAAGAATGATAGGTTTTGTAAAATCAAAAATATGGCCATTTTCTCTAGTGTGTTCAACTGAGGCTGTGGGATTTTTGACATTCAGCTTTCGTGTGTCTCTATCGTGTTCAGAGATTCGTTTTTTCAAATATCGTCCTGTTTGACCCACATAACATTTAGTGCAATTATTACAATTAATTTTGTAGACAACGTTCGATTGTAGATCAGTGGGAGTTTTTTCTTTTTGACGTGTAAAGAATCTTTTTCCGATAGTGTTATCGTTAGAGAAAGCAATTTTAAATTGTTCTTCATTGAAAATCCTTGCAATTCTCTCAGAGAGATTTCTCACATATGGTATTTTGTTATATTTTATAATTGGATCGTTTATTTCATTTGATTGTCTGTCATACTTGAGAATTTCATTAGTTAATGATGGCGGGTAATTATTTTTTAGAAGAAATTTTTTTATTTGCTCCATATTTTTTTGATGATACTCTGGATTAGATATTTTGAGAGCTCTATTTTTCAGATTCATTATGATATTTATTTTGTGTTGGAAATTATGTTGTGAGTGATAATTGAGAAATCTTTCAGAAAAAGTTGGTTTATGATACCAATCTACTTTCAAAACGTTGTTCGAAGTTCTAATGACATTTGTGTCTAGAAAGGCTAAAGTTCGATTGTTTTCTTCCTCTAGAGTGAATTTCAATTTTGAATGAAAACTTTGGAATACCTCAAGAATTTCAGATTTATTATTTTCAGGAATTGCTGTGAAAATATCATCCAAAGGTTCAAAATTCTTCAAAAGGTATGTGGATGATATTTTCACAGCAATTCCTGAAAATAATAAATCTGAAATTCTTGAGGTATTCCAAAGTTTTCATTCAAAATTGAAATTCACTCTAGAGGAAGAAAACAATCGAACTTTAGCCTTTCTAGACACAAATGTCATTAGAACTTCGAACAACGTTTTGAAAGTAGATTGGTATCATAAACCAACTTTTTCTGAAAGATTTCTCAATTATCACTCACAACATAATTTCCAACACAAAATAAATATCATAATGAATCTGAAAAATAGAGCTCTCAAAATATCTAATCCAGAGTATCATCAAAAAAATATGGAGCAAATAAAAAAATTTCTTCTAAGAAATAATTACCCGCCATCATTAACTAATAAAATTCTTAAGTATGACAGACAATCAAATGAAATAAACGATCCAATTATAAAATATAACAAAATACCATATGTGAGAAATCTCTCTGAGAGAATTGCAAGGATTTTCAATGAAGAACAATTTAAAATTGCTTTCTCTAACGATAACACTATCGGAAAAAGATTCTTTACACGTCAAAACGAAAAAACTCCCACTGATCTACAATCGAACGTTGTCTACAAAATTAATTGTAATAATTGCACTAAATGTTATGTGGGTCAAACAGGACGATATTTGAAAAAACGAATCTCTGAACACGATAGAGACACACGAAAGCTGAATGTCAAAAATCCCACAGCCTTAGTTGAACACACTAGAGAAAATGGCCATACTTTTGATTTTACAAAACCTATCATTCTTGATCAGAAATCTTCTCTATCAAAAAGGCTATTCAGTGAAATGATACAAATTCTTCACCAAGACAGCGTTAATACAAAAAGAGATATAGAAGGATTGAATACGGCTTATTACAATCTGATAAGTCAGTTACCGAAATGATTCTTTATCACTATACGGTGTTTTCAACAATCACGTTTGTTTTTGTTTTCTTCCTATCAGCATTCATAAGAACTACAGCCATTCTATGAATTTTATTTTAGTATTCGTTTGTCCCGTACTCAATGTGGTTTTGTTTGTACCTAGAGCGTGTATCTAAAATGTCTGTTTTATACCTGGTTTTATTATTTTTACTCGGAAAAACTGATTTTTGGTAAGTATTTTAAATTTTTTTTTTCATTAATCAACATTTTGAACCCCTGAAAATGTTCCAATAGTTTGTTGGCATTCTCTTATTTTATTTATATCATACCACTTTAACACGCAACTCATTGTTATAGAGCCCTGATGATGAATTTATTAAAATTCGAAACGTTGGCAAGGAAACAATAGTTTTTCTTTAATTGAATTGATCCCAATCCCACCAATACCACCATTGAAGGATTATTATTATTATTATCACCATTACTATTATTCTTATATGCTTGTTAACTAGGTGAGGTTAGTGTAAAACTGAATTTTCCACTGCTAAAAAGCTTATGCAAAACTAATTCTCACTGACCTGTACATAAAATATAGCACACTTACTTCAATGATCTCCACAACACTATAAAAACGATTTTGGAGTTCATGTTTTGAATTTTACTTAAAAAAAGAGTTTGATTATTTTTAGGCTTATTTATATTCGTTTCTAAGTCATGAAGATGTAAATGATTGTTAATGAGATGCCAAAAAGCATGCATATTTCCTACTCAGCTCGAGGTGACACAGCTAATTTTGTTGGCGTTGTGACACCTCCAGAGTATTTTCCAAAATTTAGCATCTCAGCATTCGCACACTAAAGGGACTATAGAGGTGCAGTCCACCTATAGAATAGAAAAAATTGCACTGTTTTTTTTTGCTCTTTCTTCCGGAACCAACCAATGAAGTCGTCAAAAATCATCAAAACTCAATTCAATTTTTCCTTTCCACCATTCATGCTATTTTTAATTTTGCTATTTTACCTTGGATTGTGAATTATATTAATATAACCTCAGTCTCCAGATTTAGTATTAATTTTCTTCTCCTGAAGTTGCTAACCTTGTTATCGAAACGCGCGTAGAGTCTAGATAATATTAGTTTGGTGTGAGGGGAATTGATATCTATAGAAAGTTTCATATATTCAAATATAATCGAATCTGACAAGGGAGTTGGCACTGTAGGACCCACAATACATATATAAACATAATATCCATAGTTCTTCATTATTTATCGGGTGTACAAAAAATAGCGCATGCAACGTAATGGTCATCACATTATCGTTGCATAATATACTATTATAAACTGTTATGAATAATCGAAACATTATTTTGACCAAGAAATTCCATCCGTTCAGATGATTCCAACGATGTTACCAAAAGCATTCATAAAGTAATTGAATGACAACACGCATATTACCGACACAAGCCACGCAATTCGAAAGATGCTTTCCGTGTTATGTCCCTACTTTCACGCATCTCTGGCCTCGGGATCTAAAGTTAGCCTGGATAAAAAGTGATGAGGTATTCGCTCCGAGTGGAACACGTCGGGAAAACGGCATGGAAACGAACAGAAAGAAAAATCACAATGAACGTTCGAGATGTTTAGAGGCACTTCTTGTTTTAAATGAAACCGTTCACCTACCCTTGATACGGGGGGTATTATTTATTACTAAGTCGGGACCCTTACAGTAAAAATGTGAAATATTGGAATGACATAATATGGGTTTGGCGGTAGTGACAGATTTTGTGAATAATTTTTTTTACAATCGCAATCGTAGAAAATTTACGAATTGCTGGGTACTTTATGTAATAACCGAAAATTGGGTTTCACAAAGTTTTACAATGATGTGGATCAACGACATTTTACAGGTTACTTTACAGACAAAAAAATCGCTGGAATTGAAAAAATCATGGGGGGACAGACTGTTTCAAATGATACAAGGTAACTTACAAATTGTACGAATTTATTCGAAAAAATGTAATCAAACCTTCTATCAACAGTGTGTCCATTACAACTTGAGATAGTTTTAGCGTTAAATTGACGAACATTTTGATGCAACCTGTTTGGAAATACCTTTCTACAGTGTGTTTCAACAAATGCAAATTTTTGGTTTCATCTGAAAAACTACGCAGCGTGAAATTTTTTTGTACATTGTGATTCGTTCTAGCTTCAAGCATTTTCTCTTCTCAATTCAGACTGAAGAAAAAATCAAAAAAAAAATATTATTGCTGCCCGTTCAGACAGATTGTTGTTTCAAACTTATGCGGTAGATTTTTTCCCTAAAAAAATTAAGAATCAAGCGGCACATGCATATATCGGGAATAAGGCTTCATAGATGGAGGCGTGAAAATTGCAAAATGAGAATACTTGGAAATCTGAAAGCGTTGGAGGGCCCTGTTCAATTTTCATGGGAAACTAGCCCTTTTTCTCGAGATCTGGCCTTTTTTCTGAAATTTTCGATTTTTTCGATCTCGAAAAAAATCGAAATCTCGAGAAGAGGACCAAGAACTAAAGAGAATTGTTAATATTACTAGCAAATTGCCAATGTGGCGCTGACTCACTTGAATTCTCTCAACACAATATTTTTCGTCTACTTGACTCCTTACAATTCATTTACTTTTATCTTCAAACATTGCTACCTGAAAATGGTATTTTCTCAGTCTCATAGATATCAAATACACATATTTTTTGAATAGGTACACATGCTAGGAAGAACTGGGATCTGTCTAATTTTCGCCAATTTCTTTATTTCGGAATATCTCAGATACATAACTGACCAACTAACGCAAACTATCATCTTTATATAACTCACCGACTCTTAATGATTGGAAGAACAAATCTGGATAAGTAACTAGATGATAACTCACCTGGAAAAAATAAAGAACGTTAATAATTTGATACCGTTTCGCTAGAAATCATGATTTTGTTATGCAAATAAAAAATTGAATTTATCCTAATTCAATTCATCCTCTTGAGGGTGACAATCATTTTATGTGTTAAAAATGGTTTCACTCATATATCAAAGGGTTTCATGTCACCTACTATATTCAAAAGTTTTAGTGCGAATATGACATTGAAGGTACAGAGAAAATATATCTTGATATTTGTAATGGACCATTTCAGTACTCATTTCAACATTGATCCCTGTGTATATGTGAGCAGACACAAGGTAAGCGGCCAATAGTACTACTACTACTAGTACTTTTGATGTACTAATTTCACAATACATCAACCGATAGGGCCTATAATTACTTCGAACTCAGTCAAAGCAACTCTCTTAGTGTAATCGTGGACAACAATTCCACCACCTCTGAATGTTCCTTTGGAAATGATTTCCACCAAGTACAACAGATGATTTGAGGTCTTAATAAGTATGTGCAATTATGAAACATCCAGTATTTCTGATGTACTAGGTGTTGTTATCAGTATTTTGAAGATAGTTCATACAATTTAAAAATAGTTTCACGTCACCAGGAGGAGGAAAAGTTTCATAAAACAATCTTCTACAATATTTTTTTTTACTATTTTAGACACATTCTTTTCAATAGACTGCAAAGTGACATACAGCATCCATCAAATTGTTCTTTTCCAATGTGGAACTCAGTGCAATATGCTCTTCTGAACATCAATGTACATCGGTTTGAATACTTACATCCAACTTATTTCGCAAAATTCAGCTGTTCCTATTTTTATAGACTCCAAATACTGCGTTCCAACTATAAACATTTTCAAGAAAAACGCCTTCTTGGAGGCGATTGGAGAGCTTCCTCTGCTCTATCTTTTGAGAAATCTCATTGGCAATATACGTACTTGACTTTTACACTGCTGCTATAAGTGAGAAGTGAATGTCTGACTAAATTGTATACACTACACACTTCCAAACATTTTCGTTAATCTCGCCATTAATCCCTGATTTTCTGTTGTTTTTTATTATATTCTTTTCGCAACACATTCAAGCAAGTTATTGGCCACCTTTAATTATTTCAAACAGTATGCTCTCGTGATTTTTGTCACTTGAGTAATGATTTTATAAGAAATGCGCGGTAACATGAAAAGTCGTCAAAATAAATATAAAATAAATAGTATACTAAAATTATTTTACTTTCATTATTCTTTGGTATTTGTTTGGCAGCACCCTCGATGTTGCCGCAATTTGTTTGAAGTATGTTATTTAACAATTGTCATTCAAAAGTGACAGTTCTGTGTTTAGGTCTTTTTGGTAATTTAAATTAGATGATTAGAATCAAAAACTGTGTATTTCGATGCTTCTATAGGAAGTATTTGTCTCAGGCTCTTCGTAAGAATGAGAAAAGAAGTAAAAACTATCGCTGCCAAGATTTAGTCTATTAGTTATTTCGAAAAAGAGCGAGATAATAATGTCCCTTCACTCACCTCAACAGCTATTAGACAGCTAAATTGAATACTACCTATTAAATTAATTATATTGATATTCTACAGTCATATATTCATTCTTATCGTATTGCAGCAGATTTGAAGTATGTATATTGCCAATGTGATTTCTCAAAAGACTGAAGATAACAAAGCTCACAAAACACCAACAGACCTACAAATACTGCAGGATATAGGTGTTGTGCCTTACAAAATTCGTACTATGTAGGAACGCAATAAGTATTTGCACTTACAAATTATGGGAAAAACTCGATTTTTCGAAATACATTGGATATAGGTATTCAAAATATATGATCTGAACCTTCGGAAGGGAACCAGGATATGATCTGAACCTATCGGAAAACCAGGAAAGAATTTTTTCATGGATGAGCTTCCATTTTCCAATGAATGATATACACGTGCCTGTCAACAAAGAAAGTTTGTGATAATTTTCGATTTTTCTTCTTTCATATTCAACACGTCACTTTGATTTATATCCAAAATTCCATAATTCTGTAGCAATCTGGCTACAGTGTACTTCAAAATTTAACCACGCCCATGATGACGTACAACAGTTTTTAAAATGTATCAGCTATAAGCCCAGTAGAGACACTCGCCACAGAACATCAACTTCAGCAGTTTGACATGTCGGGGTGTTATCTATCAACTTGATTGATGAGCGTCAATGTGTGTTAAAATATTGTATTTTGAATTATTATGGCTAACTACCAAGGTGGTAAAGTGTTTGCTGATCGGGAGTAATTACAAGAGTGCTTCAAAATTACCGATAATTTTCCATGAAAGCATGTTGTCTAAAAACTGCATGAGTTTATTTTCATATTTGTCGAAAGAGCCCGACTCCGAGGGCAGTTCTTATACTGACAACATGCTTGAATGGAAAATTATCAGGTTTATTTTGATGCCCGAGTGTAATTTTGTAGAATATTTCCGGAGTTAAAACAACGACGTTTAAAATTCAGTATTTATGCCTGTCAAGATGACAAATGTACATTTTAACGATCGTTACTATAGATACACGGACCGAGCGGGTATTTTTCGATACCTACCGGGTATTTACCAGCCGGAAAATGTCCCGCCGGGAATTTATCGCTGTAATTGATCGAAAATGTCCCGCTTCATATGTGATTTTTAACATACGATGGAAATATTCGCGGATGTTTGGCGAAGGCTTGAGACAAATTATCATCTCTCTCGAGGTTTCCGAAGGATGTCAAAAGGTAATAGTGTTCTGTAGAATAGTAACTCTTCAAATTTTTCATATATTTTTTACAAATTGCAGAACTCTGAATAGAATCTAATCTACACCGGAATATGAGCTTTATAAATGTGCATCTTAATATCAAATAACTCTTTCAGGTATGAGGCACGGTTGAAGGCATGTAACCTAGAGGCTTTACTTGAAAAATCTCCCGGAGCTCTCTATATCATCTATCGCTTGTGTGAATTTCACTTTGAGGAAGAAATGTTCCAGAATTTTCTACACAATGGAATTTACAAATAGGAATTTGAAAAAAGCAAAACTTATAAATCGAAAAACAAAAAAATTACCATTCTGAGTCATTCATAGTCTTTATTACATTTTTAATGTCTGAATATATCTATCGTACATATTTGAAGCTGCTGCGAATAAAACATCCTCTTGAAAGCTTTTCATTTCCTGGTCATCGAATATACCTTACCAAACAAACATGGACTGGAGGGAAAAAGCAACAGAAAAGTGCAATAGCTTTTGTAAGAACTTCAGATTATTCACATTTATCTCAAACGTTATTCTAGACGGAATATTAATTTTATGATGTGAAATAACATACTGATTTGATACTTGGTACCCCGTACATTCAAATTTACCGCCACAAAATGACATTACACACCCCGAGCACAGAATGAAGGTCACAGAAATTTGATCCTCGAGAACAAAGGATTGACATTTAAGTGTCTCTACTGTATGGCTATGGTATACTGGGGCTATAAGTACAAGTACTACAGCTGTTGTCATCCCAACTCATTTTTTTCGTTGCTCTTCTATCCAAGGATAAGCGTAGATGGGAAAGGAATTCCCACTGACTCATCGCAAACACCAAAGCCGGCATGCTGGCAGGCTGACAGAATCACGAATTTATAGGAAAACGTGACCTGCCAGTCAACACTGCACATCCTTCTCCTTCAGGGATCTTGAAACTCGAATGTCGTCACTTGTAATCTAACTTGTAATGGAACGGAGGATGTTTGAATGAAATGTTTTAGAATTCACTGCAGCCCAGATCGAAATCAAACTAATCTAAAATGTGGAACAGGCCGAGTTTGTTTCTCTGTTGCCTTCTAGGGAAAATACAAATGAGATTGTCTTTGTTAGAACGTTATTATAAGTGTCCTAGTTCAATGAACCGATATACGACAGCTGGCAGGTTTTGATTATTCTTTACATACCACTATGAAATGAAATGATATAATTTCCTGCGGCATTCTTGGGTACTGTAGACGCACAATTTCGTTATAATGATAATTAGGAACTTTTTGGGTATTTTTGATGAATTCTTTCTTGGCTTTCTTCTTCTCCGAATCAAAGATGAAAATTTTAACTTCTATGAAAGAAGTGAAAGTAAATAAATTCAAAGAATTTAGAAAAAGTATTCAGTAATTTATCGTCTTTTCCACTGGAGAGTTCAAGAGATAATTTGATCTGAGCGAATATTTCCCTCATATATAAATGTCCCATAAGAGCAATGCAATTATCGAAAACTTACAGCGGTAATTGCATTGTATGAAGTCATCATAACAACATATTTGAAACCGTATTGCTAGACGTCAGTAAACAACACAAATAAATGTCAGATAGACTTCGAAACTAGAAAAACATTTCGCGTTTTGGTGTGTGCTCCATACAATCTATAGAGGAAAGTATAAATGAACAAAAAATAACATTTCCTTGAGAATTTCTTTATTCGTGAAATATCCCAATGAATTACATTCGTGCATAAAAATGACCAGATAATTTTGCATTCAAGCGTAATATCTTATACAAATTTCATTCGGTTATTTTCATATTTTGTGAAAGAGCCCTCGTCCTTCGGGCACTTTCGCCAAAATATGAAAATAAACTCTTGCAATTTTAAGATATCACGCTTTTTTTTATTTATTTATTTCATAGACTTTTCTACAGGATGAACCCAATTACAGAAAAGGAAAAAAAGCAACAATGTGCATATACATATACCTATACACACATAGACATATACACACACATTCACACTTATACATAGATTGCAAACCGATAACAATACAAAAACGAGATTTCAAGCTGTCAGTTAACTAGAAAATGTTTTTTGATATCTATTATCTGGCAACTGAAGATATCTAAAACACAGTTAGCAGAATTGCAGGTGTCGCACATAGAATATACTGGGGATTTTTTCATTACATTTGTTCGTGGGGAATTTAAATAAAATGTGATATTACTTCTGGATGTCATTCTAGGAACACGAAAGTTCAACATTTCTAGTAATTGAGAGCAGGTGATAATATTTTTGATGATTTTAAATAAAAATAAAAATGAGTAAAAAAGTATTTACGCCTTACCTCGCGACTGCAAAAAGTATGCCTTTTAAATAAATCGCTGTTGGATACTTCCACAGTAGGATACCTACCATCGAGTTTGAACGACAAGTATTTCAAGAAATGCCTTTGGACGGCTTCCACTTGACCTATATGAATCTGATAAAAGGGGCTCCACACAATGGAAGCGTATTCCAACTTAGACCGAACAAAAGTATAAAATAACAATTTGAGTGCTGAAACTTCTTTGAAATCACGGGTATTTCTAACTAAGAATCCGTCCATACGGTAAGCCTTGGTGAGAGTCTTACTAATGTGTTCATTAAAGGAGAGAGATGGATCAAATTTCACACCCAGATCAGTAATAGTATCAGGTCTTTCCAGAACTTGATTGTCTATGGTGTTATTGTGTAATATCGGATTGCTTTTCAGTGAATAAGACATTACCTTACACTTAGAGATGTTGAGAGATAAATTATTTTTTTGAAACCATACAGCAACACGATTCAAATTTGAAGCCAGGCGTTCGGAATCTTCTAGACTAGTTATGTAGTGAAAGAGTTTCATGTCATCTGCATATAAGAGAAAGTCAACATCAATTTCATTCGCAATATCATTAATGAAGATATTGAATAACAGCGGTCCCAGATTTGACCCTTGCGGCACACTAGATGTGGCTAAATATTCGACAGACTTGAGGCCATTGAGTTAGACGTACTGCTTTCGATTTTCAAAATGAGACTTGAAGAGGTTAACAAGGTTACTGGATAAACCAGAAACTGAAAGCTTGTTAAGCAAGATATTATGGTCAAGTCTGTCGAAAGCTTTAGAAAAGTCAGTGTAGATTATATCAGTCTGAGACCGACGGTCAATACCATTGGAATGACACTGTGTAACTGTAACAAGATTGGTGACAGTTGATCGTCCTTTCATAAATCCATGTTGATTAGGACTTATAATATTGCATACATGATAGTAAATTAGTTTTTCCAGGAGCATCTCAAACATTGGTCTGAAATTTTTGATCTCACTTTTATCGCCTTTTTCGAAAATGGGACAGACTTTCGACATTTTCCATATTGAGGGCACAGTTGACGTTTTCAGGCACAAATTTATTGAAGTAGCCAACGGTTCGGCTAGTGCTGAAGCACAATCTTTTATAATGAATGCTGGGATATGATCGGGCCCTGCGGTGAATTTAGGCTTTAATTTCCTTTCAATATTTAGACAGGGGGTATCACTAGTGTTGTTCACATGATCATTTGATGTTGATACTGTATAAGAACTACTGAAGAAGTCTGCAAAGCCATTAAGAATATCTGGAGGATTATTAAGTAGTTTTTCTTTATATACCATTTTATCTCCAATTCCATGAGATTTTCTTCGGTTGTTTATAAAAGACCAGAATTTATTCGGACTTTGTGTTATCTCACTTTCAGTTTTACGAATAAATTTCTCAAAAGCTATTTCAATGTCTCTTTTGATTTCCGCCCTGAGACGTTTGAATTCGTGAAAGGAGTGAATGTCGTTGTATCTTTTGTATTCATTCCAAGATTTTGCTTTAGTGCGAATTTTTTTGATCAATGCAGTATCGAACCAGGTTGGGTATTTGTTTTTCGATTTTATAGAAAATTTTGGTACACAACGATAAAAAATATTGTACAATTTTCCGTAGAAGTATGTACAGGCATCTTTTGCATTGCCGAATACGTTCAAAAAATTCCAGACAACATCAGATATCAGCTCATACATTAGCGGAAAGTTAGCTTCTTTGCAAAATTATCGGTAATTTTTATGCACTCGTGCAATTATAACCGAAACGAGATATTGTATGGGTTGGAATGACATATTATCCCGGTGAGATTTTTTCTACAAATGGCTCTCTATTTTGCTTTGTGTAGATATTCCCATGTTTGCTATCTATTCGATTCATCTTTCATACTTTTGGTATACAAGATGGGCAGAAACAAGTGATTTCTATGTAAGGCAGTGCCCGTCGTTGCCATATAGGCAGCAGTTTTAGATGGACTTTTTCTTCATTTTTGTGAATAAAACAAACGTCTTCGAATTGTATACACTCATTTATCAACAGAAAGTGTTTGTATTTTTAATTCATTTTACTTATTTCATAGAAGTTGGAATTTCTAGATTTTTATTCGGAGAAGAAAGGCAAAAAAGAATTGATCACCAGTTGATTCACTAGTAGCTAAGATATATTATAAAAAATCTGTTGTTGCAATTGTTGTATTGTTTAGAATTCTATGGCGACACTTCAACGGATCATAGTGTGTTAATCACACCAATCGTCAGGCATTAAAAACAACGTCTAATGATTTGATGTTCATTTAATTTTCATGTAGAAGTTGGGGTTCACTTCCAGCTGAATTTGAGCCTTATCATTGTTTACAGTAATTTCGTTATTTATGTTCACTCCTTTTTTTATTCAATGCTACTAATGCTTGTTGATTTAATCCTGTGAGATAGTAACACCTGCGATATTCCCACTTTTTATACTCTCAAATTGTCCAAAGCCACAGACACGTTTTTTCATTTATGTGCAGGTGCAGAACTGAAGGAGAGTACATGAAATCGAAATCAATAGATATACATATTATCAGTATCACTACTTCAGAGTATTATTACTATTGACTATTATTCCGATGAATAAAGAAAGAAAGAAATTCCAAAGAACGACATCCTTCGAAGCCGAACAAAAGTAGTGATACTGAAAACCTCGGCCGCGAAACCTTTACCATTTTGTCATACATATTATCATTCACGAAATAATGATTATAAAAGCATAATGTAAATATGCTTGAAATCGATCTTCAACTCAGTTTCTTATTGAAGATATGACGATTTGCATTTCTATTCGAGGTATAGTTTCGTTATCATATATTGTCATTTTCTTAAAATGTTCTGAAACTTCTGATGTGTGGAATACAAATGAAAAAGCAAAACGCGGTGCCTTTCCTGGGTTTCAAATTTGGCAAGAAGGGAATATTTCACCACTTCAGTCCTTCCTCAATCTGATTTCTCTGCAATCATTTCTATTTCACATGGAAAAAGGCGATTTGAAATTTCTTGATATTCTAGTTAGCAAATTGAAAGTTTGTAGGGGACCAACCGATAAACAAACTATAGTTTTGATTTAATTTTAACGAAATGAACAAACTCTAGTGTCATATTCATGAATAACGAAGTTGAATGAGAGGATCATACGGCTGATTTTACATTTCATACTCTTTTTATTGCAAGCGCCATCTGAAGTAATTTTATGCAAGATGACATGAAGCCTATTATCATAGTAGGCATGTGTCGTCAATTTTACCCCAAAGTTTTACAGGTACGAATATCAACACCGGGTTTGTTGAATATTTTACTGAAGAATATACAAAGTAATAGCTTCAGGATAAGGCAAGTAAAAAGTACACGAGTGAATCATATACTTGGAAAAGATCTATTGGTGTAGTATAGTCAACAGCCTGCAGAGTTAATTTTTGTGTTTTCTTGGAAAATTCTCCATAACTTGGTCAATTCGGATAGAAATGATTTTCATATTCGTATTCATTTTTTCAAAACAGAAGAATATTGTTTATTTTAGACAGGTATTTTGATAAATATTATTTCTTGTAATTTTTTGATAGGCCAATAGAGAGATATACGAGAAGTTGCTGACTAAATGAACGTGCTCCACTCAGAGGAACTATTTTTTAATTATCGCAGCAAGTTTTTGGGGAAGATTGAAAATCTGCTCTTCAAAACCTGCATAGATTTCAAAACCAATTCTTATTTTTCAGATTATGGGAGGTTGAGAACCCAATAAAAACTACAAGAAAAAATACATCCATTAAAATTAATCACATTCAAAGAATATTGTGTTATTAAATAAATATAAAAATATTTATTTCTGACTTCGAAAGTAACTATTTATTCATTCCTCATATTGGATTTTGAATTATTTTCAGCGACCAATGGTGAAGGAAAAAAACTATATCTCTCAATCTTTTTTATTTCAATGATACTAAAAAATCGATATTGAAATCTTGCCAGAGGAAATATTGTTTTTAATACACGGGAAAAATATTACATTGTAGTTCACAACCTCGAACCAAAATCTAATACTATTTTTTCCCATCATAAGAAGAGATAATTTAATAATAGAAAAGGAAAATTAAACTTCCTCTAAAAAGATTCATTGCAATAGTGACGGCAAATTTTACATGAACTCAATTACAATTAGGTATCTTGACATTCCATCGGAAAATGTTTTCCAATCTCCCTATCTCACACTTCAAATCAAAAGCACAAATATATTGAAAATGTTTTACTCATAAGGGCTGTGTTTACGGAATAGATTGTTGTAAAGAGTAGACACTAGACGGGATGTTCATGTCGAGTGACATTTCTTTTTGCCACCTATAAAAAAGAACATTCCAATATCTATATCTTCTGAAAGATGTGTGGAATGTCGTCTATGCCTTCGCATTATGCTACAGATGTTGCGATAAGTATGATGAAGACTTTGTACTTCCCCTAATGAATTATCGCTTTTAATCATGGAAGTGTTGTCACTTTTTGTTCCGATGATTCTTCACCAGACAGCATGATGAAAGCAGATTCCTGCTATTCATAATTTTAGTGTTCTTCCATTCTAGTGTGTGATCTCCATTAGTAGTAATAAGGTGTTCGTATAATTTAGAACCTCCTTTCTGTCTGTTCCTGATGTACATCTTGTGTTCACTCTTTCGCACTTCCAGTGGTCGAGACATTTCACCGATATATTTTTGACCGCATGAACAAGGAATTCGGTTAATACAATTTCTGTGCTTTCCGTTGTGTTATTTGGTTTGGTATAAGTCAGTATTGACCTTGAAGTATTTGATGTTTTTTATGTTGTTCTAACATTATACCTGTTGCCGATCAGTTTTATCTTTTCAGACAAACGAGGGACATAAGGTATAATCTTTGATACAGGTTGTGTATTTTCTCTAGGTTTTATGTCTTCATTGTGGACTGTGTTCGAATTTTCAATTTCTGTTTTCCTGTATGATTTTTTCTGGTTTTCCATTTTCTTTCAACATTGATTTTATGAGGTTTATCTCTTCATTGATTTTTTCTTTACAATTTTTGTTCTATCATAAAGGCATTTTGCTATACCTTTCTTGACACTTGTGTGGTGGTTTGAGGTGTAGTGAAGATATCTGTTGCTATGAGTTTTCTTTCGATATATACTTGTATCTACATGGCTTGTCGATTTCTTTATCATTACATCTAGAAATTGAAGTTCATTGTTATTTTCTGTTTCTAATGTGAATTTTATTGTTTTTTCTTGTTCCAAAAATGTGTCAAGTTTATTTTGACCATGTACCAAAACATCATCAACATATTTCCACTACACCTTTGGACCATTTGGATAACTTTCTGTGAAAGAATTCTCAAATACTCCATATAAATATTCCTAAGAATTGGAGAAAGTGGTGAACCTATAGCCATACCAAATTCTTGTTGATAGAAATCATTTTTGAATTGAAAATACGTTTTTTCTGTACAAAGTCGTAAGATATCCATGATCGCATCTACATTAAATTTTGTTTCATTGATCAGTGTTCCATCATTTTCTGGAGTTTTGTTTTCAAAGTTGGTGAACAGACTTTCTACTTCGAAACTCACTACACCTGTATAGATTCCAATATTAATACTACGAAACAAACAATGAAATCATGTTTCGTGTTTTCTTTCATGAAAAATATCTTCCAGTCATTTTTCCATGACAACGATATTTTTATTCGAAAACTCAGCTTTTTTCCATTAGAGAGAATCGGACCCCAAAGTACCTTTTCACTCGACGTTATTAATTATGAAACCAACCAAATCCGAATCATACGTGAGCTCCTCCAACCCCATATTTTGTTAGCTGATATGAATGAAATGAACGAAAGACGAGGAAGTCGGAATAAAACGATGTGACATGTGCGAGGGTGGACGGACTTCAAATTAAAATTCAATTCGTGTTAAAATAGTGGAACCATTCCAGTGTGCAGGGGAAAATGTGGCATTGTCATATTTTAACGTCTATATGGAATGAATCGGTAAATTGAACTGAAAACGAAAGCAGTTTCATGTAGATAATTAGAAAATATGAGCCAAAATAGCTGTCTAGACGGAATGATCCAAACTAAACTGATATTTTTGCACTTGAAGTACGTTTCGCTAACAAAGCTTATATCTTCAGAAGAATAAAACTGATACTTAATCTAAAGACTAGGATCAGCTGTTTATATATTGCTGATCATTCTAAATAATTTCTCTAATTATACAGTGTGGTCCACTAAGTCTGCAACAAATGGAAAACTTTTTTATTATCGATTTCTCAGAAAATTTTATTCTTGACAAAAGTTGGTGCATGTTCCAAAACTATACCAAGTGTACCTGGAATGGCTTTATGACAATCACCATACAGGATAGGCCAAAAAATATAAATTTCGTTCAAGAGTAAAGTACCCTTATTTCAGAAAATAAAGAAATATGTTGAGGAGAAAAGTTGCTTAGAATTAAAAGTTATGTTCAGATACGAAGTCATGGCCTGCTATTCGAATTTTTTTTTTGGAAAATTTTGAATTACCCCCTTATGATACATATTTCTACTATTTTGATTAAATATGTATTTGAAGTAGTTACAATCAAATCGGTTTGGAGTATTTCTTTTCAAATTGAAGTGAATTTGTATAATTTACATGGATTTGTATTTTTTTAGGTGACCGTCAACTTCTTGTTTGTTGCAACGATATTTAACACAACTCTAAAATGTCACAAATATTTTTATGTAGTTAGTAAAGTATTTGCTTCGTTAAAAAAAGTATTTGTGTTATTTTAGAGTTCGGTTAAATATCGTTGCAACAAACAAGAAGTTGACGGTCACCTAAAAAAATACAAATCCATGTAAATTATACAAATTCACTTTAATTTGATAAGAAATACTCCAAACCGATTTGATTGTAGCTACTTCAAATACTACATATTGAATCAAAATAGTAAAAATATGTATCATACGGGGGTAATTCAAAATTTTCCAAGAAAAAAATTCGAATAGCAGGCCATGACTTCGTATCTGAACATAACTTTTGATTCTAAGCAACTTTTCTCCTCAACATATTTCTATATTTTATGAAATAAGGGTACTTTACTCTCGAACGAAATTTATATTTTTTGGCCTATCCTGTATGGTGATTGTCATAAAGCCATTTCAGGTACACTTGGTATAGTTTTGGAACATGCACCAACTTTTGTCAAGAATAAAATTTCCTGAGAAATCGATAAAAAAAAAGTTTCCCATTTGTTGCAGACTTAGTGGACCACACTGTATAGTGCAGCCACCATCTGTTTTTTGGTCTGATATGGACTTCGTCTGTTATTACTGATTATTCTGATTATTTTTGAAAGAAAGATTAAAATGCGGGCTGAAAGAGATAGGTCCATTGTCACCATTTATGATGATTTTACATTTTGCTATTTCTAGACTCTCACATGCATCGAGTAGGCTTGTGTCATCCATAATATGCTTGATCAGTTTCAGATTGATTTCACCAATTTTTTTTGGTCATTGTCTAGAGCATGTTGGGCGACACTGGATTTTTTTACCCTTCCATATTTCATGTGTGCAAAATTCTCCTTGAAACGGATTGTGATAGCTCGTCGGCTCTTATCTATGATCGACATATCTGGTAGTTTCACTCTATTCGCGGATGATACAACGATATTGTGGCAGGAACAAAACTCAGTGGAGCTACATAAGATAATATCATACGACTTGGTGAAGGTGAAAAGCTGGTGCGATGCTAATTTATAATCTTCAAATGCATCAAAAACGATTATAATATCATTCAAACGTTTGCTCGAAGAAATTACAATGGACCCTGCCACATTGCAAAATAAATTACACACAAAATTTCTCGGTGTATACATTGATAATAGTCTGAAATTTGATGAATACCTTCGACAACTTAAAAGTAAGATTTCCTTCGGATGTCATGCAGTGAGAGTGGTTTACAATGAGTTAGGTTTCCATATCGCGGAAACCGTTTTGGGGAGCATGAATCTCATCCCTTCTCTCTTCTGTGTTGATATTACAGAAGAGGTTTCTTTGTAAAGTCAAACCCAGAGTATCATGCAAGAATTTGTTCCCTACAAATGAAATATTAACAGTCATCGCACTTTTTTTCCTTGGAACGGTTTGCCTTATCTAAAAACATAAATCGAAGTTCAACTTTGTTTCTACTCCATATGCTACTCCGTAATAGCACATTTATCTACACCCGTACTCTAATAATACACTTATATGCCCTCAACCCGTTTTATAATGAAATCCATTACGATACAGATTTTTCATTACGATACAGATTTTCAACCAACATAAACCTATTATTTTTCAATCAAGCATGATGTGCGTGCTCTGCATTTGACGTTTGTCAAGTCAAAATCAGTATAGGTATTAAATTTTTGAGGAATATAGCCAAACTTTGATAATCATAACAAAATGTCTGATACCAGCGATATGGGAGAATCACCTTCGACACTTTCACCGGCAAACATAGAGTTAAAATGATTAGAATTTTTCATTTGACAAATGCACGATTCATTCTATTTTTCCATCAAGTTTTCTGAGCTCTTCGTAGATGAGCGGTCTAAGGAGCTGAGAAAATAATAGCTGGTTGAACAAGTTGGAAGGGACATGGGTTCGATTCCGGCCTCGAGTAATTTTTTTTTGATTTTCTCTTCATTTCTCATCGTTTTATTTCTCAAAGTTATACCATTAATTACAATTTTGTAGAATTTTCAAAGGAATTCGTTTAATTAGTATTATTGTGTGCAATACAAAAATAAATATAATATTTGTAGTTCTTCACTATTTATCGGGTGTAGATAAAATAGCGTATGAAACTCTCATGTAATTAGATTCGAAGTCGGGATGGGAAGTTCAAAGGTATAATATACTATTAACAACTTCCCATCCCGACTTCGAATCTAATTAGAGACTCTATATTCTATAATGGTAGTAAATTGTTGAATCATTCAAAAGGCGGTTAAACACCTACTTGTTGATAGATCTTATTATAGTTTGGAGTAATATCTTAGCAAATCTTTTTAAGGATAATTTAACAATTTATTATTTATGACTGTTATTTCACATTATAGTGTTTTATATATACATTTCTAATACTTTTTCATATCTACATTTGTATTTCTTGGACTTTGTCAATGAGATGCAAATCTCCAGACAAAAAACTATATGTTCATTTGATTTATATTGTGGAGAATGATTCAAGTCGTTTGGAATGTAAGGTGAGTTTAAACAGCAAATAAAATAAGAAATAAGAATGAACCAATCAAGTTGCAGCTTTTTTGACAATGACTTTTGTGTTCTGTGAATATCACAATGTCGTTTTGACAGTGGCTACAGTAACTAACCTCCCAATTGTTGATATTTTGAATTTTGATTCTATTGCATATAGCAAAGATTACCAGTAAATAATATTCTGAGGTTGTTATTGTAAGGAAAGAAGTTAAATTAATTTCAAACATGGAACGTTAAGTACAGAAAATATTTCGGTCATGCGCATCATCAGTTTCCAAATAAAATAGTGAAAGATGGCATCTTTTGTTCTTATTATTATTTCTTGTATGAACGCTTTCATAAAGATCTATATGTTTATCTTTCTTATTTTGTTTTATATTGTTCCTTATTTTATTTTATTTTATTTGCTGTTTGAACTCACCTTATCTGAACGTGTTCGTGTCTTTCCTGTAAGTGTCAAATTCTATTTATCTACACCCGTACTCTAATAATACATTTATATGCCCACAAACCGTTTTATAATGAAACCCATTACGATACAAATTTTCAACCAATAGAAACCCATTATTTTTCAATCAAGCATGATGTGCAAGCTTTGCATTTTGACGTTTGTCAAGTCAAAATCAGTAGGTATTGAATTTTTGAAGAATTTAGTCAATTTTCGATAATCGTATGAAAATGTCTTATAGCAGGGATATAGAAGAATCACCAGCAACCCTCCACAGATGTCTAAGACAAGAAAAAAATACAATCGAAAGAATTATATTTTTCATTCGACAAATGCAACACATATGTTTTTATTTTCAACTGAAGTATATGAGCCCTTCCGTGGTTATATCATTAATTATAATTTTGTAGAATTTTTCAAAGAAATACGATTGATTACCTACTATTATTGTGTTCAATATAAATACCTAATAATATAATAATTTTAGTTCTTCATATTTATTGGGTGTAGATAAAATAGCGTATGCAACTCTCATGTAATGGTTATTAATACACTCGCATAAACCATACGAAACTCACCTTCGGCTTGTTTCGTATCCCGGTTTATGCTCATATATTAATAACCATCATTACACGATCGTTGCATAATATACTATTCTTTCTGATCGTTCCTCAAGACCAATACATCTAAAAATTGCAACTTTTTTTTGTAGTTCTTTTTCTGAGTTCACTATAAATGAAGACTATGGGTTACCCATGGTTGTTCCTTCATGCTGTGCAAAATAGGGGCCATTGTATTGTTTCCGAATTTTTTTATAAATCGTGTCTAGAGTTTTTGACAAAACAATATCGAATCAGTGACCTCGCCAGGTAATCAATTCATCTTGAATCTGAGTTTAGGCAAAAATAAAATATCATTTTATTTTTGGAAAGGGGAACATCACATCATCAGTGTCTGAATCTCATCAGAGTATCTGAAGTGTACGATAAAAAACCAATCAATTTACGATAAGTGCCACCTCAAACCGAGCCCCGCTTTCTTGTGACACCTCATTATGTATGGATGTGAAATAAATGAACTGCAGGATGTTTAAATTTAGACGGAGGAACACCGACTTGGCATCTTCACCAGTTTCGCACGTGCTTCCGAAGAATTATTGGGCAGGGAGCAACAGCTGCTTTTTAATTTTTTTCCGTCATTAGTTCACTATTAGATGCGAGATTCGTCCATTAGTTAGATTTTTGTAACCAATGTTTGTCATTTTCAGATTGCATCGGTAAATCGGGCGAGTTATTTTTTCCACCAACAGACGATGCATTCAAAACTTTTGCTGTTGATTTATGGAAAAACTAAACACAATGATTGAAAAATCGTTCAGAATAATGTGATTTTTATGTGGGTTAGTCAATAAATGACACACAGTCCAACCGAACTGGAATTGGAGAAAAAAGACATGTCAGTTGAGATTTTGTCACTAGAAAAATTGGTCGTGGGTCGAGAAGGAAAAAGGGATGTATCAGAGCGATGAGAGTTGCAAAAATTGCAAAAATTAATCTTATTATTGCGAAACACGTGTTGCGGTTTTGATGACCCATTGTTAGTGGAAATTTAACTAGAAACGGTAGAATTGTGTGTAGAATGATGATTTTCCCAAGTCTAATCTGAAAATAGGAGTTTCAATAGGAGTTCTTCGAAAAAGGATGATTTGGTGCTGCAGGTTTTTCCGGGTTTTCCTGCAACTGAAAAAGCAAATGCGCCACTGGAATCAATCAAGTCGCCCCGGAGTGCCAATTAATTTTTGTTTTCGTTCCATAATTTGTATTATTTTCGTTTCATGACGATTTGAAGTCTTTTTTCCCTAAATTACACGAAGAATATCTTAGCGACGTGTAATATCTTCTCATCACCATAAAAACTCTGTGTCACTAGAGGAAAGCAGGTAATACATTGTAAGATCCAATTAGTCAATTCGACACTTGTTTCTAAACCAAGATTCCAAGAGCGTATTGTGTCAGGAAACATCAGGAATACTCAACTCTTATGTATAGGAATTTTTTGACTCCCACTATTTCAAACTGTTCATTACGTATTTGACAGCTGTTCCAAAATCCAAATCCAGTGAGTTTTCGGTTATAATTGCACGAGTGCATAAAAATTACCGATAATTTTGCAAGAATGCGTGATATCTAAAAATTGCAAGTTTATTTTCATATTTTGGCGAAAGTGCCCGAGTCTGAAGGACGAGGGCTCTTTTACAAAATATGAAAATAACCGAATGCAATTTGTATAAGATATCACGCTTGAATGCAAAATTATCTGGTCATTTTCATGCACGAAAGTAATTCATTGGAATATTTCACGAATAAAGAAATTCTCAAGGAAATGTTATTTTCTGTTGTTCACATCTACTTTCCTCTATAGATTGTATGGAGTACTCACCTAAACGCGAAATGTTTTTCTATTTTTGAAGTCTATCTGACATTTATTTGTGTTGTTTACTGACGTCTAGCGATACGGTTTCATATGTGTTGTTATGGTGACTTGATACAAAGCAATTACCGCTGTAAGTTTTCGATAATTGCTTTGCTCTTATGGGACATTTTATATATAAGGGAAATATTCGTTGGAAATCGTTTGTAAATTCAGAACTTAGAAGCAACTTGGAAGGGCGAACAACGTAACAGCATATTACAACTGTTATGATTCTATCAACAAAACTGTTATAGCAACAAAGCATTGTTTACACAATGGCGACGACGCAACACTTGATATTTTGTCATATAGCCGCATGTAATTTTTACAATTTCCTACAGTTGTTCTTTTAAGAATGCACGCACTATAATTTTAAGAGAAATATAAAAATGACGACCTCGAAGATAGTAGAAAAAATGATGTACATACCTTTAGAGTAAAAGCATTATTTTCCTTTCTTGTATGTGAATAGCCCTAGTTTTCCGAACGAAAGCGGCAAGAAATGGAACGAGTCAGAAAAAGAATCATTTGACGAATAAAACCCGGGTAAGAACTGGGCGTTTCAGATATATGTTTTACGACATGGAACGTGAATCTCTTACAGGAAAATTTCGACATTGGTGCTTCAGGATTTGCAGGGATTTATTCAGCTGATATGAAGGCATGTAGCAAATGCAGGGGAATATGAAACGCAGGATCAAAGCGCTGTTTTTGAGCCTTAGGGTGAAATCCGAAATTGTATTCGGTTTCCGCACCATCTATAAAATCTATAAACCCTAAAGACCATTGAAAGATATGAAATATTGCTGCTTTGCGATATGCGTTGATGTGGAAGCAAAACGAGTTTTGGACAGAAGGGATGATTAAAATTTTATATTTTCAGTAATTCGAGACCTGCATGTAATACTTCACCCACAAAAAGAAAATAATAATAGAAAACAAGAGAAAATATTTTGTCATCATTGCTATGCCAACAGAAAAATGGAAAATTGGAACGAATAGCACTACAAAAATAAATCATTTAGATGAATTGGGATAAAATCATACCATTTTACTCTGTTTTTCGAAAGAGATCTTTACACTCATGATTGATTCAAGGTCAAATGTATTTCAAATTTCAGTTCAGATTTTTTTGGCAGTTACGCAGTTTAGAACATCAACCTCCAGAGGTAAAAACATGTGCGAGTAATAGATTAACGGGGCCTTACATTTCAACGTATGAATCCCAGCAGGTGGTTCCGTGGCGGGGAGTCAAACCACTGTTTCCTGCCACAGGCGGACGTGCTTACCACTACACTACCGATAACCACCTGAGTCATATATTTTGTGTGTTGTGACACAAACTGATTGAGATTTCAATTTATGTCACTTATGTTCATTTGCAAATTATAGTACTGAGTTCATATCTTGGGACAAATTGTTTTTTGCGAATGTTCGTTTGCGAATTATGGAGTATCGAGTTTATATGTTGGGAAAACTTGATTTTTGCCATTATCCACTTTCTCAAATAAATCAGAAAAACTTATTAAACACCTAGATTCTTGAACTATTGAAAAAATTGCAGTCGGTATTCATGATGATGCAGCAGATACATCTCATGTGTTTTTCATATCGTTGGTGTGCTGTAACGATGGTCTCTCACCCTCCGGCCTATATTGGAACATTTCAATTGCATGTTATGAGAAATCACCTGAAATTTGTCCAAAAAGTACCATTACTCCCATTTAAACAATCTCATTTACATCAAGGAAATAAAGAAACCGTCTTTCAAATACAAGTGATTTTGCTAATCACCTCTTCTTTTAATCCCTAGGTGAGGAGCATGTCATTTTGTATTATTCAGCGAGCATAAAAATCTCCTAATAATACTCCTGTCGTGATCAGGAGAAATATTAGGCAACCAATCGGAAAAACATTTTTAATATTAGGCAGCAACTAGAATAATCTCTGAAAATATCAGAGGTTGTTTTTGAAATATTCTCCAAGAACTAGGATAGAAAATTCCAATAAGGAACTCACAATATTGTTTCATTTTTGTCAGACATCATAAAAATCATCATCAACTTCTTTTTCTGTTATAACAACTTCAGCTGTGGGCTTCATAGTAAGGAGTATTTTGACATTAATTTTCTTCTGTTTGTAACTTGGTATATAACATATTATTCCGATATGTGGAGTTCGTGTATAGTTTTGTGTTCTAGACCCAAAAAAATGTTGGTCCCCACTTTTTGGAGAAAGCTCTGACTGGTAATTGTTTGATGATACAGAGGGAATGAGAAAACGTCTGGAAACACATGTATTGTAATATATAGGTGATTTTATTAATACAGTGGCTACAGCAATAGATGAAAACTAGAACTAGAAGTCCGTATCCAAAAAATAATAAAGTTGATGATGAAATCCAACGAACAAAACACCTCATTGAGAATTGGTTTATATCAGATCATAACGAATATGAAATAATATTGTTAGTTCCTCTGCTTTTTTATATCATTCGAATTGAAATTGGCAGTTCTACACTTTTGAGAATACTTCAAAAACACCCACTGATATTCTAGAACTGGGAAGAGATGATTCTAGTTGCCCGAAATAGGAAACTTTTGTACAATTCAACCGACATTGTAGGTCTCACCGTTTCCGAAATAGCAATATTGGGATCAGATGAAAAAACGCCCTGTATTCATTGTTCCTAATCTATACTTATATTGTGAAGAGGTTTGTAAAAATGTTCACTGAAAATGTTGGTCTTTATCAGTTCTAAAAAATAGTCCGTGGTACTATATAGCTAGCTTTGATATTTCAATCATTACGAATGTGTTTTTGTCAATTTATACATCATATCATATAAACTGCTGTTTCTTTTATAACTGACTGACGGATCAAGGCACAGCCCAAGCCTACACCGCTGATCGTAGAGACCTGAAACTTATAGGGTGGGTTCTTTGTATGACGTTGGCATCCTATGATGAATTGTTTTTCGAAATTCCGCCCCTAAGGGGGTTTGAAACGGGCACAAAGTTTAAACATTCTTTAACAGATTAGATGGAAGACATGTTTCGTTTTTTATTGAAATTAATCGCCTGACGGGGTTGAAAAGGGGTAAAAAGATATTTTAGGGATTAATCAACGCACAGTCTAAACCACTGATCGTAGAGATCTGAAACATGGAAGGGATGTTTTTTGTATCACCAAAAGTATCGTTGAATATATAACTGATCCTTTGACCACACTATACAACTTATGTTTCATTTCTGGAATATTCCCGGACAATCTCAAGATTTGCACATTAATCCCAGTTTTCAAAAAAGGCGATTCAAAAGTGATTGATAATTATCGCCCAATTTCAATAACTCCGATATTGGGAAAAAAAATTGAGATTCTATAGAAGAGCAGACTGGCTTCCTATCTTGAATGCGATAAAGATTCTAGACAATAGTTAGTTTGGTTTCAGACCAAGGTTTTCTACCATAGATGCTCTTCTGAAGGTGGTAGGCGGCATAGTCGAGGGCCTTGAGAAGGGAGAAATAATCGCCATTACCATGTGCGATCTCTCTAAGGCCTTCGACTGTGTTTCTCATCCTATTCTTCTCGGAAAAATGGAGTTCTATGGTGTCAGGGGAACTGCCTTAGAGTTGTTCAGGTCATACTTACATGAGCGTAAACAATTTGTATGTGACGATACAAAGTCATCGTCTGTAGTCACTGTTAAACATGGTGTCCCACAAGGGTCAATCTTAGGCCCTTTATTATTTTTGATTTTTGTGAATGATTTGAACTTCTTTATGAATCCTATAAAATGTATTCAGTATGCCGATGACACTTCTCTGATATCAAGTGAGAAAGACATTTCAAAACTTCGTTCAATATCGAGTATTGCACAAGGTCGAGCTTTTTCTTGGTTCACAACGAATAAACTGCAACTAAATAGGGAGAAAACTCAGGATATAATTTTCTCCTCGAATTATCATAACTCTCGAACTTCTCATGCTAAACTACTAGGTGTTATTTTAGATAATAAACTCTCATAGTCAGAGCACATTGAGGGCCTCAGTAAAAAATTAGCTTCATGCATTTTTGCTTTCAGACAACTGCGTGATACCCTAAATATTGACGCGTTATTGAAGGCCTATTTTGCACTTTTTCACTCGAAATTGCAATATGGTGTAGTATTATGGGGTAATTCTCACCACTCTACCAAGATTTTTAAACTCCAAAAGAAAGTCATGAGAATAATATGTCATGCTGGAATCAGAAATAGCTGCAGAACTTTATTCACCAGAAATAAAGTTTATGCCTTTTTGATTTTTTTTCTCTCTTCCTTCCAGTCCTCAGGCAGGCATATCTTCTGTGATGATCATATATTTTTTTTTATATAAATTTTATATCCTCACATAAATGTAAAATTCTATGTCAAGTGACCTCTTTACATTTTTAATTCTGGTGTTTTTGCCTTTATAGTATTCTTAAGAATGTTTTTTCCTGATTGACTTGCATCAAACAAATATCTCCTATATGTAACGATGTCAAATAAAATTTCTATTTCTATGACGTGAGCATCCGATGAGCAAGTTTTCCGAAATTACACACCTAACAGGGTGAAAAACGGGGTCAAAGTATGTACAGGACAAGGTGATTTCTAGGTCCAAGTACTCCAAATTTTGCAGAAATATCCTTCGACAAAATTGATGGAAGACGTGTTTCGTATTTTATTGAAATTAATCGCCTGACGGGGTTGAAAAGGGCTTAAAAGATATTTTAGGGATTAATCAACGCACGGTCTGAACCACTGATCGTAGAGATCTGAAACATGGAAGGGATGTTTTTTGTATGACGTGAGCATCCGATAAGCAAGTTTTCCGAAATTCACCCCTAACAGGGTGAAAAACGGGGTCAAAGTACTCCAAATTTTGCAGAAATATCCTTCAACAAAATTGATGGAAGACGTGTTTCGTATTTTATTGAAATTCATTCTCCAACGGGCTGAAAAAGGCCTCATAACTTTTTTTTGAAAATTTTGAAATATTTGACAAATATCAATTACGAAGATTGCCTACAAGAGATATTGGAATTTGAACAGGAATTTGCGTATAAGTTTTGAGAACGGAAGCGGATTTAGTTTCTGAAATGTTAACGATAAGTGTTTTCATATACATATTAGTTCTTATTATTTTTTTGATAGGCAAAATTTGAGTTATACGAGAAGTTGCTGACTAATTGGACTTGTTCTATCCCAAAAGAACTCTTTTTCAATAGACGCAGTAACTTTTCGGGGTAGATTGAAAATCTGCCTTTCTACTTGTATAGATTCCAATATTAACTCTTATTTTTTCAGATCGTGGTAGGTTACAAACCCAAAAAACTATGGAACAAATATTGATCCACCACAAAATAATGAAGTTCAAACAGGCTTTATAACATTTTCGACTTCTTTCGAGTGCGCCAAAAGGCAAAGCTGTGATGAACCTGATCAAACTTAGTACTAAGAACTACACAATATAATTGCACCAAAAAAAATAATCCACGCGCAACCAGATGGGCACGGGTGGACTAGTCAAAATAGTAAATTTTCACGAATATTCTGAACCCGTCTATGCAATCGCCAATGCAGAAGTAGAAATGTCTCCTAAGTGTCGGAGAACGAATCTACTTGTGATGCTTCTCGAACGCCCCTGAAATTTCGCTTCAAGTGTCATTGGTTATGAACTCAATTTACAAGTAATTACGGAGGGGCGGTCTCGAGTGTTGGTAAAAGAGAAATGCCGAAAATAGTAATGGGTGGATGAGTATTCATATCGATCCAATTTATCGAGATCTGAAAATGGACTTATTTACGTTCGAATCCAACAATGCCCACGTATTATTTTCATATCATAGGGACATATTTGTTTCGAAATCAGAAGAGTGGTTTCCATACTATTTGTATACTAGTATACATTTTTGAATGAGATAGAAATTAAAAAAACGTCAGCGACATCACGAAAGCAAAATTCAACATTTTATATAAAACTAAGTGATATTTCTGCAACTTGCTTAGGTATACGGCGTTTTTTGGATCTCATTTTCTATCTGAAAAAAATAATGAATATAATTGAAAAAATATATTAGATTATTTCCCTCAATGCGAATAAACGATGAAACAGTTGAAGGCTAGACTGCTTTTGCAGAGTTTTACAGCGATAAAATGCACTAGACCTTTTAACCGATTAAAATGTTCGAAATAAACCGGGCGTTTGTATTACTTTTCAGTACTATCTCTGGTACTATATTGTTCCTGTGTTCGATTTTGATGTTTCATGAGTTTACATGTTTTCTGGAAATAATCTAAACATATATCCCTCCTTCACCAAGTTCAATCTACCAAAATGCGTGCATTTCCATGATTTTCAAAATTTTGCTTTCAAGCAAATGCTTTCGTGTATAATAATTTAAAATAAAATCCCTCAACCTGCGGTCTCGGGATTTTATCAAATTATCATACACTCAAGTCATTTGCTAAGCAAAATTTCGAGAATCATGGAAGTGCAGCACACATTTTAACCGATTAAACTTGGTGCACTCGGGATATAACCCCCGAAAATTATCATCAATAAAACAAATGATATGTGAACAAAAAGTCTATTTTTTAAATTATTTTGTAGATAATCTGAAATCATGCATTTTTTGAAATAACATTATGTTTGAAAAAATAAAAAACTGAAAAAAAAACAACAATCAAAAATATGTCTGGGATTTTTTCTTTGAGAGATATCATTATATTTCTTGACGAATGAAATGACGAAAAAAACAAAACTATTACCCTCTCAATTCATAAAAAATGTTCAAACTAGTAGCACCGGAAATTTGAAAATTATGTAATTGCATATTATTTTGAAATGGTAAAACATCAAGAACATGAATAAGAATCAGTCTTCTCCTCAGGGTTTGTTCAATTGATTTTTTATAAATTTCCTGGAATATTGTATCTGTATGTGATATTTTCTTGCACTTAAACGACCCACTTTCAATTTATTGGATGCTTTCATCAATTATCGATTGAATTGGTACCTAAAATGAGTTATTCTGTAGATCATTTGGATATGCATGCTCTTTCTAAAAATGAGCACAGTTTGTACGATGAACGATTAGATTGGTGTAAGAGCTAACGCACTATAGTTACAGTCGAAATGTGCTGGATTAAAACCCTCTGGAAGTCTTTTTTCTATTGTAGTAATTCTGTCTGAAGAACTAGTATTAAATAAACCTTTATTGATGTTGATTCAAATATTCATACATATATGTGTTCGTGTATGTACTTTCAAAAACTGCTGTTAAAAGCAGTGAGACAGAAATGAATATCTACATAACCTGATATTGATAGAATATGAGATAACTCTTTAGTTATTATGACAATGAATTGTGTTGGATGGAGTTCATTGAAATTTAATTCAGGTTTATAGATTTGGGTTTTTTTATTAATGCTGAAAAAGTACAGCTCAACTCAAGTGGAACATTAATATCTCACTTGAAAGAGAGTAGCAAACGTGTCTCTAATCTAGTTGTGCAAAACTATTAATTCCCACTCTAGTACGGAAAAACTCAATTATTATTGAAGTAAAATGCCTGGAGGTTTCACTATTGGGAATTCAACATAAGGAGTACTCCCTCTGGTGTCAAATTTTTGTGATTATTATTATATGATACGTAATAAAAATCTTGTACATGTATATGGTGGATATTCAGGATATTCTGTTTCTGTTGACTGTTACTAGTTTTCAGATGTAAAATGAGTGCTTCAAGTTCAAACCATTATTGTTGTGTACCTCAATGTGACTCTTGGGCTAAACGGCAAAGTAGTACAGGAAAAAGTTTTCATCTTTTTCCGCAGGAAAATGAAAGAAACGTTATAGTGCAGACTAGTCTAGGATTAAGAGAGTCTATAGACAGACGGCGGGCCTGGATATATCTCCTGAAAATAGGAAAACCGGTGTCTAACTTCATGAAAGTTTGTTCTCGTCATTTTACCAAGGAAGACTATTTGCCATTCACGTAATCCATGTATTCTAGCATACTCAACCATATTCCAGGCATTATTTCTTACAAAGAAATAATCTGAAACATATATTACCTATTATGGCATTTTTCATCACTTTTGACTCACATCAAATCCAATATGAAAAAGTAGTAGGTTATTAGCTAGTGATCCAAGAGAATGACGAATTTAGTGTTCCTGGAAATGAAAGAAAAGAATTGTGATTATTGTGAATCATTCCAGCCCACAAAATGAATGTTTTTTGCAAGGTGATTAATACATACAAGATTCCTTTAAAATAACAAATGATGCCGTTGTACGACCTGGAGAAATCACTTCACTTGAGTCTTGAAATGAAAAATAGTGCATGAAAAAACTGAAAACTAAAACAAAATGAAAATATTCGAAGATAAACCGTAAAAACCCAAAGACAACAATGATAACAATGTACTCGAGAGTGGTTCGAATTTTTGCCACTTTGGCGCTGGCATCTAATCTTGAATTGCCAATTTCTTACAGAAAATATGATTCATCTATCGTTGCATCTATGAACTACGTGAAATATAGTCCTAACACGTTTGAACGAATGATTTCAATTTTTCCTTCAGTTAATAACTCACACAAGTCACACAATAGAATAAACCCGATAAGCTTAACGTGGGGGTGCAAAGAAATGCTTCAGAATCATTTCCCAGACCGGAATCCAATTAAAAATCAATAAATCACCATGAAATAAGCACTTAAGACCAACATTTTCCCTGCAACGAAAACCCGATTGCACCCACTTGCTCATAGCCACCTACGTAAATTGAAGTTGACATTGATATAAGGTCTCCCAAGCAGCAGTAATTTATTGATGAGGTCGATCTTGAATTGGGGACCCCGTTTGGAGAACGCTAAGTGCTACTGACTCACCCCTTATCGTCACACCAATACGGTTTATACTTGTGAATACGTTTTCATTCTCAATTTCCACTTCTGAAAATGGTAGTAATTCATTTTTCAATTCTGTTTGTTGAAAACGATTATTCAAAGTTGGTTTTAGAGACTATTTTTCTATTGAAACGCCCGATTTTTGACCTTTGACCTTTTTTACTTCAGCAATGATAACAATATTTGAAAATCTGTAATCATGTCAATTCTACCAGAAAAAACAGCCAGGAAATGAAACATATTTGCTCGCAATATTTTCGTCCAATTCACTTGAAATTTTCACAGAATGTAGGGAATATAGCTCAAGGATCATTTTCTATATCATGTCGCTGTATGCTAGAGCCTTGGGTGTGGTTGCCACCCCATCTCGTGGGTGGAAATTTTTTATTACATTTCAACTGTAGGAATCGACGGAAAAAGTAATTCTAAGAAAAAATGTTCCATACGTTTTTTTCTTAAAAGTAATATTTTTTGAGTCATTCAAAGTTGAAAGTAACAGTTTTTTGACGAAGAAATCGACTTCTTTAAATGTTTTTTGCGAATAACTCTAAAAAATGCATTTTATCAAAAAAAGTGTTGAGAGCCGAATTTTAGCTTTCAACAAAACAAAAACAATGCTTTTTTCAGGATTTTTCTACGACGAATACGACCTGAGATACAGCAAATTATTGCTTAGCTTTTTTCGTCAAATGTATAAATTGGTAGATTTAAAGCGAAATAACCAGAAAAATTTGCATTTTCCAAAGGAAGCTCGTGAAATCTTTCTCAAAGTATCAAATTAGAGCTTTCAACCGAAAAAACTGTCTCCAGCATGAAATTTGACCGACTTATGATGAAATAACATCGGTACCCGCTTTTTTCTACGAAAAAAATCTGTGAAAACAACCCCCAAAGTAACCCCTGATTAAAATTGATCGCCACCCTTTTGTGATTCTCTCTATATATGTACTATTAATACAGCCACGAAGTTCAACCAAATTAAAATGCGTAATTTCAGAAAAATTTGAGTTTAAAGAGGAAACAATTTTTTTAAATTTCGTGTTTTTAACTCTCTTCCTAAAAATATCTCCCAAAATACTAAAGATACGAAAAAACCATATAGCACTAAATTGTAGCTTATTTAATGAAAAAATTCCCTGTGTGCAGATTTTTTGTACAGTGAATATTCGGCGAGATATAGCCGTTTAACACCTACATTTACGATAGAATATTACCATATTAAGCGCTTTATTCTCTCCCCATTTAAAAATTAAGGGATCTTAAGTAATTTCATTCACATAGTCTTATAGCTCTCGAAAAGCCCTACAAAATCATTTCTGAAAAAAAATTTCTCTCACCTAAAATGAAGGAGCTATGCTTAAGAAAAACGATCAATTTTTAGTAATCTACATAAGCGGTATATTCGGCCGTTAAACATTATATACTCCACTTTTCCCATTAATATTGGAAGACAGAGAAGAAGAAACATCTTCTCACGTCTCTCTGTGTGTGACTGTATATTTCGTATATTTATCACCAGTGTATTTTAAAGTTCGAGGACATATTATAAACATTTCAATGTTTTCAGGGGTAGTTTTTAACAAGGGTAGGTAGAAAGATTATGAAATTGTATCCTAATACCCATATTTAGGTTTTGAATGTAATTTTATAATTTTTGACAATAAGGAATACTTTTCATCCCCAAAAAACAAAAAGCGTACAACGGCACAATATAGAAAATGAACTAAAGGGTGAAATAAGCCTTCTCACAAATTTTTGTACAAATCGGTGCTGGACGAAAAAATTGCGGGGTTTTACCGTTTTTCAAGCTTCATTTTCTGAACTGATTTTACTGTTTTAGAATTCAAAATAGGGAATATACAGGCTGTTTTTTGTTGTTGATCCCATTAATCCCATTTCGGAAATGGTAAGACTCAAGTAGGTTAAATCGGAAAAACATTTCTGATGTTTGACAACTAGAATAATCTAGAATATCAGTGATTGTTTTTGAAATATTCTCCAAGAACTAGAATCGCTACTAGTGTGGAAATCTGTTTAGTTTTTGGGGAGTATACTGACATTTGAATATTTGAAATATATATTTGTATGGTTATTTTTAACACAAAGAGAAGTGAGTTTCAATAATGAAAATAGTCCTTTCGGGTAACAATCCGTGTGCGAGTTGTTTGAATATTTGACGTTTCGACTCTCATGCTGGAGTCTTCACCAAGAACTTAAATACATATATCTCCATCAATACAGCAATTCAGCTATCTACCCCCTCACGTCTAGACCAGGTAAACTTCTATGTTTAAATACCAGTTACTCAAACGGAGGGCTTATTGTCGAAGTTGATATTATAATTCTCCTGGTCTAGTCGTAAGATACCCAATGAAACAACAGATAATAACACTGATGTATTGTCGCGCCTAGTTGTTTTCGTAGGTTAGACATTTCAGTAGGCTAGCAATTTTTTTAACATGCTTTGGAGCTGATAAACGCATTTTCTCAAAGTGGCATTCTATTGGCTGTCAGGGCTGTCACGTTCCCATTAGCCAAATAATAAATAGTAGCAGATTATTCGCTTGCACATTCCCATTTAGTGGATATTGAGCTCAATGTGACATATGCTGGAGCGCCATCTACAATAGCGTCCTTAAGTATTAATTATCTCAGAAATCTAACAATCGTCTTTCGCCAACTTTATCCCAAATGTTTACAGTTATGACTGCAATATTCATAAAAGCCCTCGCCACTTTGGCTAAACTCTGGTGGGATATTTCGTTCACCAATAGAATCATTCGTAAAAAAATTTGTGTAGACAGGCCACCTCATAGAAAGTGAACTCCCTACAGACAAGTTTCACAGTTTGATACTTCGATTTGAAGTATTTGTAATTTGAAATGTGTTTGCAAACTCAATATTCAATTCTATTCACATTAGTTTTGTTCGTTTCATTTCAAGTTGTTCTTTCCACGTTTTCATCTTTACTATTGCTACCGTTGAGTGAATTTTTCACCTCTAGTTACTTTCATGATGAAGCATTTTCCTTGTTCGTGGTGTTAATAATGCCGAATCTAATATCCATCTCCATAATATAACAGGTAAGTTATATCTCACTGTTAGAAAATATATTATGATAATCAGATATATTTCGAAAATTCCAGAATCAAAATTGATGTCAATTGATAAAAGAACGTAAGATTCTCCTGATGATGAAGAAAATAAACCTCACCATGAATTACCTCTCTCTAACTTAGGTTAGGTTATTTTTTATCAGAGTCTCCCATTTCCAGCATTAGTGACAATGGTTCTTACTTGCCTAGTGTAGAAGGATCCAAAAACGTTTATTTAAATCATGGAATAAAAGTTCTTTCAGGCTTTTGAATGCCTATACCTAAAATAACGGCCGCCGGACGGGCAGGAAATTTGATAATAGATTCATAAAGTACGCCTCTATTGGCAATTTCTCGAAAGGATTTCTTTAGATTATTTCCCTCAATGCGAATAAACGATGAAACAGTTGAAGGCTAGACTGCTTTTACAGAGTTTTACAGCGATTAAATGCACTAGACCTTTTAACCGATTAAAATGTTTGAAATAAACCGGGCGTTTGGATCACTTTTCAGGTACTATCTCTGGTACTATATTGTTCCTGTGTTCGATTTTGATGTTTCCTGAGTTAACATGTTTTCTGGAAATAATCTAAACATATATCCCTCCTTCACCAAGTTCAATCGACCAAAATGCGTGCATTTCCATGATTTTCAAAATTTTGCTTTCAAGCAAATGCTTTCGTGTATAATAATTTAAAATAAAATCCCTCGACCTGCGGTCTCGGGATTTTATCAAATTATCATACACTCAAGTCATTTGCTAAGCAAAATTTCGAGAATCATGGAAGTGCAGCACACATTTTAACCGATTAAACTTGGTGCACTCGGGATATAACCCAAGAATTTTTCAGGTAGAAATCGAAGAACCACAGTTTTTGTGCATCTTGCTGAGTGGATACATCAGGGTTTTTAGATTTGTTGAAGATGCACTTCAGTTTCTATTCCTTATACACAAATCACTCTTTGACCCTATATATTGTCGAGCTATTCTGAAGACATCATGAAACCCCCTGTATACTCAGACGTAGGTTAATCAATACGAATAACAGAATAACGTGTCAAAGTTAATTTAAAACAGCTTCTTCGACAACTAGAGGGAAATTAAATAGACTAATTTGCATTTTTCTTTCAAGTAGTTCACGCTTCTGACTCTTTGTCATCACGAAGGAACATGAGCTTTTGCTGTTTTATTTCAACACTCAAGATAATGGATTATTAATGGATTTTTATGGTTGGTGCCTTCCAGAATTTACATATTCATTATGATTTCGACTACAAGGTAGAGCGTGGATGTTAACAAATATACTGACAGAATTAGATGGATGCGTGTATCGCGAATGTGCAGGAAAAAAAGGGGTAAGGTGTGACTTGTTATATTTGATTATTTCTCAATCTTTGGTTTCATGAAGATTGTTACAGCAACAATTTCAAAAATGTATCAAGTGAGAGAGCCTACGTTGGCAACATGTCGAGATGGACAATTTGTATGAAATTTCCCATTAGATATTAATTGCCAAAAGTAAATATATTGATACCAGGCCCCCTGTAGAGAAAAACTGTTCCATGAAACTTACCTATTTTGGCCTCCTGAACAAAAAATTCTAATGAAATTTGCATTGTCAACCAGTTTCGGAGATATGGCCCCCCAAAGACGGAAAAACGGCATTGACGGATGTTTTTTTTAAGCCAATCCCGCTTGAAATTCCTCCTTTCTATCAACACAATATACACATTCTATTTGAACACTTTTGACAAACGATACCAAGTATCGCCTGTCAATTTTATTTCGGGTAAATAGAAAGGATGATTTTTTCTTACAGGTGAATTTTTTGTGAAAATGTGTTGAAACTGTTGAAAATTGTTCAAAAAGAATGTGTTCATTCTGTTGATGAAAAGATGTTGAAATTTCGAGCGGAATTGTCAAAAAAAACTTCCCGTTTTTCCTATCTTTGGGCGTACATATCTCCGAAAACAGTTGAGGCCGCCAAAAATTTCATTTGGAATTTTGTTCAGGAGGCCAAAATACGTGAGTTTCAATAAACAGTTTTTCTCCACAATTTGCTGGGAAAGCCATAGTTTTTCTTCTAGAGCTGCCTTATCTCCTCGTTAAACCAAAGAACCAGAGGGGAAAGAATGTGGAATCTAACGGTGGATTTGGCAGGGATTTTGAGGAGAAGTTCATCCACCACAAAATAATGTCGTTCAAACTGTACCTAAAACTGTTTCAATAAGTGTTTTGGAATCCATGGAATCCAAAAAGTTTCATACTGGAATTAATGATATTTTGAAAAAGAACATGGTCATAGTTTCCAGCTGGTCACTGTTACAAATAGATCATTTGAATGTGTTTACTTCCAGTATTAGAAGATTGTAAGTATCAAGAAACACCTCTCGTTTGGCAAATATTTTCACTAATCGAGTTAAGGTTATACAAACTAACTTTCTTTCCAAAGCATCAGCTTTCATTCCGGTTCAGGGAGAGACATTAGCATCAATAGTATTAACGATGACTTGAAAAAAATAACATCAACTTGGTAGAATTCAATGCTGGAAGAACCCAAGCATGTCTCTTCTAAAAAAAAACGATCTATCTTCATCTAATACTCAGATGTCAGGAGTAACTATTTGAGTGTCTCGATGCTAGGAATTAGGTTTAGTAATAATCTCTCATGAAAAACCATGTGAGATCTATCGCTAACGGTGCTTCTCAGAAGCTTGTATTTCTATTTTGTTAGAAGAAAAACTTCACTTCTCATCAGCTTCTAATGATCTACAAGGTACAAATTTCAATAATAATGGTCTTGAGTGTGTATTGTAATTATTGTTTTTGATTCGCTTTCTCTTCTCTCTACTCTAGACACTATTATTTTCTTTATACGTTTGGCAGTTGTCTTTTTCTATGATTGTTTACTTGTAAAAATAATTCTTCCACCGCTAGGTCAACAGTGTAATGAGTGCCAGAGTAATTGTAATTCTGCATGAACGCTTCTAGTATCTTATTTCTCTTTATTTGAATCATTTATCAACAATTACTTTGTGCTTTCCTCAAAAAAAAAATCATATATCAGATTACAATCCCTCCGCACGTTACTAGATGGACTAATGGGCTAAAGGCTTTTGAATTCATTAAGGCAGCTACTGTCACCATGGTATGAGAATTATTCACACCAAATTTTGGATGTTTAAGGCTATGTCCGAAAGAAACATGAATTCGGCCCTTTGCACGAAAAAAGGGTCTTAAGTGAGAAACCTAGGGTTTAATTTCTGCTTCCTATTTGAAAATAGGGCGGCTTGTAGGAAATGAAATCCTCTGATAACTTTAAGCAATATATTAGCAACGAAATGAAAATAGGAACTTACAAAATCGATTAAAAAAAATATATAACAAAAGAAATATGAAGTGAAAACAATTTGTAACAAAAAAAATTACCGTACTATTTAGTTTATTCAAAATAAGGAAAAATGAACTGAGACCGACAATGGTCTTCTCTATGCATGAGAATAATGAAAATTCCACAAACAGAAAAATGTGTACTCAGAACGCAAAAATCTGATGTACTTATATCTATAAATGCCTCTAAATTTGCCCTAGTGGTTAAATGTATATTATAGGCCGCCCTACGGCCCATCCCAATAGCTACTCGATGTCAGAGAGAGTCAGAAAGATTTCTCAACTTGTGATTCGAACAACAGATATGAAATTAATGATGGCTTCTCTTCCCAATAGTGAATAAAATGGTTATTTACGTTAACACACATCAAAATTGACATACCAAGTCTTCTGTCTATCTTGCATGGCTGTTTCCATTCCATTCCATAGATTTTTTTGTTTCTCCCAGATATGGCACTTTGCACACGAATCAATTTGACGTTATTCATTTTCCCGATTTTTTCGACCGTAATCAGATTCTCGTAATGAAACGCGCCCCCATAATTTTGGCAGGGGACAAACCTTGAAACGCCGTCCCCTCGCGTTAGCGAGTTTTCCATTTTATCCCTTCGAACTTTTTCTTGTTCGACTCCTAACCGTGTCTCCTGGTCAACTGCTCTTCGAGACGTTATCGTCCCCCCAATTCCAGCCAACGCTCATATTCTTACTTAATTTGCAATAATGCATTTTCTCGAGCCTGCCGCCCACACAGCGCTGTCCGTCGGCTGATCATACGCGAAGGCGATGTTTTGTCAAAAAGTTTACACATTGAAATCTCATATCTCGTCTAGACTGAAACAAAGACTTCTTTCATTGGGTGTTTCGTGAGAGGAATTCTCAAATGAATTTTGATACATACATATGAAGCTTTCATATACAGGGTGCGAATACTTATATTGAGTTCACTTTAAAATGCTCAGCATTACAAAATACGGTCTGTCTTTTAATATAGTTCTCATGTGGAGCTCGGCACCAAAACATTCATTGAAACTTCTTGATTCTATTCAGAGAAAGGCACTCCTTCTTGTTGTGATTCTTCGCTCACAGACTCGCTCGCTTCATTGGAACATCGTAGAAGGGTCGGAGACTTGTCTTTCTTCTACAGTTATATTCAAGGTCGGTGCTATTCTGAATCACCGTCAATCGTTCCACCTTTGGCAAGCAACACGGTTGACGGTTGACCTGCCGAACTAATATTTTTAGAACAAGTTCGTTCATGCTGTGAGTAATAGAGATCGATTCACCAAGACATTTCCTCTAATACCGTTGAAGATGATCATAATAAAGATATCAATTCCCAATTGCACCCATTTGAGTTATATTTCACCGAACCTACTACCCCTAATGGTCTCTAGCAACTTCCTTCCTTTTTTGCCGCTCTCTCACAAATACAACCCCATATTAATGTGGAAAGCAACAGATTTATTCCAGTGATAAGTGCTCCCATTCGTGAAAATTTCGGGGAAACTGACCAGATGAAATATTGTTCGGCGGACGACAAACCATTTATAACCGTTGAACCCTTATCAAAAGGCATACACCACGCAGATGCCAACAAACGCAACTACTTTAATTATAACGTAACGGGTCTGTTTTTGAGGAAGCTTCCACGGCGTGAAAATATACTTTGTGATCAAACGGATTAATTGTGCCAGCGGTGAACTATGGAGAGCGTTTTGTTCTTTCAGATGTATCTCATGAATATATGAATAGTGTCGGATGATTTATGGGACGCATGAGTAGAAAACTCGAATGACATCAGTAGCGTAACAAGGTTCTGTTTAGTGAGGATATCCAAGTTCAAAGTAAATAGTGTTTTCTTGATTGAATGATTCCGTACAGTCTATCTCGTCTTGTGTTTGTAGATCTTTTGCTGGAAAAAATCCTCATTTGTTTATGTTCAAGAGGTAGCAAAAACGTTTCTGACTTTCTGGAACTTCAACAAGCCTTTCTTGATATGACTGATAACTAGTCTGTGCAAAGCTTACTGTTGAATCATCTGAAAATAGAACTTTTAACAGGTGATGATGAACTGTATTGCCAAATTTGCGCCGAACTAACTGACTATTATAGGACAACAAGTATAGCTGAGGCACCGGTCAATCTAATAATAACCCTAAAGCTCTTCAAACATAACTCAACCTCTGGCGGAAGCACCAAACTTTTACGAAGATTCGAAATAGATGAGCACTTCAATCTAGCAGACCACTTTTCTAATCTGCATGCAGTCATTGTTCACTGTGGTTCTGGCTTTGAATCTGGCCATGGCCCAGTGTTACACTGGGCAATGTGCTCTGATCACTTAACAAGTCTTTAGTGTTAAAATGTAAAAAGAAAAATTTGTTTTCAAATTGTTCTGTTAATCATCTGCACATGTATAAATTCGTGCACCTTAATGTAATATGGATGAATGGTTCCATTTCTTCCTAGTGATATTTTCGAAGACATGTTTTCCGGTTTTTGTTAATGTTTCTGATAAGAAATGTTTTTTCTGTTTGTGATGGACATTGTAAAAATGGCAGGTTGAAAAATACCTACTGACCTAAGGAACTAGAACTCACACGTAAAAATGAGGTAAAATGGAAAGTCCTCGTATCCTCATGGTTATGAAAAACAACAAAAACATTGCATTTGTTTTTAATTTTGTCTCATAATACAAATTTGGGATCACGTGCTCTGCTTAGTGGCTATAAGTGAAAATAACGCAAGTGAAGAGAGAGGAAAACATTTTCGACATTGACAGCTAACTGGTATTGATGAATCAGTCACCTGATACAAAATAACAGAAAAATTATCGATTGAAATGGAATTGATGAATTTGATGTGATAGTGACAAAATTCATGTCAAGGTGTGAAATTCTGATCAACGATTGTTAATCGAGAACATTGTTTTTTCACACTTGATATTTGAATATAACTGAGGTTGTTGGGGTCAGTGGGTTCAATAATAAAATGGCTTTCTGTTGTTTATATGTATCATTGAAAAAAAATATTGTGAGATTACTTTCTATATACAAAATTAATGCATTGTTTTAATCCTTATGATGGTCCTATTGGTTCACATATTCTGATAAGGAATAATCCGTCTACAACCACTCTTATGAAAAAATTTTATATGAATAGGGATTGTAATGCCGGATCCAGCATCAGTCTGATCCAGCTGAATCCAGCAGCTTTTTCCACATACTGGATCCAGAAAATGTATTTTCCTCTCATACCCAGCACAATGGACCAAAATGCGTGATTTTCCATTATTTTCAGAATTTTGATTTTAAGCAAACGCTTTCGTTTTTAATAATTTAAGTGGAATCCTTCGACCTGCTGTATCATATTATCATAAACTCAAGTCATCTGCTGAGCAAAATTTCGAAAATCATCAATGTGCACACATTTATTATTATTCCAATATATACCTTATTCTTATTTACATTTCACTCAGAGGCATTGTCTTTGATGTTGTATTCGATATTTCTTACTTCATATAACCCTGAAATTGTGTTTTCAAGTCATTCATTTTGATCTCAGATAAAAAAACCGAACCAGAATTGATGATACCACCAAGAGTAGAGGTTTTATTTAAGTAGTTTTTAGTAAGAAGCTTGATTGAATAAATGAACAAAACATTTCATTGCAGTCATGTATTTATCTTGATTCCATATTCTGCTGGATCTAGCTATATTCAGGACAATCTTGCAAAAATCCAGCTGAATTGAAAGTGCTGCTGGATTGCAACCCCTATATGATATGAATCAATATGACCATCGTATGGAATATAATAAGGCAGAAATTTTGGATATTGAAACTAATCTTTCAAAAAAATATTTTTGTTAATGGTGCATATAAACAACGAAAAGTCATTCTATTTTTCAACCCACTAACCTCAACAACCCCAGACATATTCACACATATTTATCAAGTGTGAACAGAAAATCATCTCCTGACTAACAACCTTTGATCAAATTTTAACAACCTGAAGATGTCAGAAATGCCAGAACGTGCCTTGTTGGGTATTGAAACAAATGTGTTCTGAAAGTTTCCACTGCTTAATGTTCCAAATTACTGAACCCAAACAAATAAAAAACGGTCAGGAAATCAAAATATTCAAATTCGACTTCAGAACTACAACTTACACGTCGAATAACAAAAACCCTAATATGGTCTGTACGAATTCCGCGCTATCGTAAATCGTGAATTATCCATGCAAATAAACCCTTTGTACTAAGTCATGCGGAAAATAAAAATTGCTGATTTGGATAATAAACATCAAGGGGTCCGGGGATCTATTCACCACGCGACATTAACAAGATTTAGGGAGACCGTTCCAGACATTTCCAAGTTATACGGAATTGTTGGCTGCGTGAGTTAGGTTCACGGACCATGGATTAGACAATCAGATAGGACCATTGAACAGCTACGACGGACATTTCGTGGCGATAATCAACGAGTGAAAGAAAATTGTATTGTTTTCTGCGTTTCCCTTTTCTTTCTGGAATAGTATGTTGTTTAACAAACAAGGAATGATAACGATTATAGGCGAATGCTGCAAATCATATACGAGTGGGCAATTAGCCTTCCTTGCGAGTTATACACTATACTTTTTCTACTATACTATAACAGATAATACAACAAATAACATGAACTTCAAATTAACTAGCATTGAAAACTTCCATTTAAGTACATCTGAGTGAGTAAAATATTTGTCATTGCTTGAAATTTGGCATGCCATGGAAGATCTGATTTATCTGTGTGATAATAACTACAACTGTTACACAATAGTGTCTTTGTTTTATCAGGTAAAATAATGAAATGAAAGACATAATGTATGTTTTTATAATGTTCTATCAAAAACAGTCAAAACGGATCATTTTTGTGTTCTAGTCGTAGAAAAAGGATTTTGTGTTCCGTGTGATGTTTACATTGAAAAATCATCAGTGCCTATTTTTGTCTGTTCATTGATTTTTCTGAACTCTGTTCTTACTACCCTGTTCCATTACTCACAAAGTCATGTTCTCTGTGATTCACAAACTGATTTACACTTGGGATGTTATAAATTATCTTTTATTCATGATTAATTTTGTTATCATTTTATTTACATGTCATTAGTATGGCTTCGAAACAAACAAAACTTACACAAACATAATTGATAGTAATATTCCAAGGATGACAATGATGATTACGAAAATTGTTTGATACAGTTTCCGGAAGCACGATGCCTGATAACTGCCCAACACCATAGGGAGGTGAGGGGGATTTCTTCAGGAATTTTACTGTATTACACTGAAATATTTACGAACATGCATTGTTAGCGTGTATTTGAAGAATAACGTTTTTTTTACATACGATACCGTTGTTTCATTGATGATCTCCAATACATAGAATGTATTATTGTATGGTAGTTAATGGAGATCATTTCCAGTAATACATTCGTTAGTTTCGAACTTTTTGGGCTGTTATTAATTTTTAGACATTGAAACTTTATAACGCGATTTCTTCGATTTAAAAAAGGTTGTGTATGTCATGGAAACCCCCTTCAAATTCCGAGTCGTTTGACCCCTTATCCATTTCAATAATTTGTGGGGGTTTTACTCCCAGCACATAGATGAAGTTGCAAATTTCTGTTGAACACTCTGTATAGAGATATCAGCAGAGGGTATTTATCATAGATTAAAGAAAACAGGAGATGGAACATGAATATACGAATCAATGTGCGCTGAGCCTGCCAAATATTCAGAGTTGAAGCCTAGGAGTGGGGAGCGGTACAGAGTAGTATTCAGGAAAAATATCAGTAATTTTGCCCAAAGTCGTATTTGCATTGAAATGAAGATGGTTTTCCCAAATCTCATATACTTTGAATAGTTCATATAACCATAACCAGGAACATACACTGTCACAATGAATAGTTCATATACCCACGACCAGGGGCGTGCAATTTCATAATGAATAGGATTTCATATAAGTCAAATAAAACTCACCTTAGGTTGCAAATTCATTTTCGAATCTACTGAAGATTAATTGGTACATTACAATTTTTCTAGACATTGTATAAATATGTTATAATCCTCTAGTATGCTACTGCCAGCAAATTCAAAAATATTACGAATGAAAGTAAAGAATATACACAAAATTGGATTATATAGTTTATTTCATAATTCATGGTGACACTTGAAACTCCAAAGCTATTGACATTTGAATAAGACAAGTTTATTAAACACCGATATAACACTTTTAGATTTATCAAAAAAAGGCTTATTGTGATGGTGTACTCTAGTATTTATACATATTGAAGATATTTGTAGTTTTATCAAATTACTGTTCCCTGAAATGTTCACGAAGTGATTTAAATAAATCACGACACAGCAACATATTCAATACTTGTATATTAAGGAATTTCACTTTGCATGCAGGATTATTTTCATTCAAAGAATTTTGCATGATCTTTCCTGCAGTTGTGCAAATGGTGATCACATCGTCAGAGGGATATACCAACGAGGCACATCTATCGCAATATTTGAGATGGCTTGTGGAAATCAAAACGCAATATTCGAACGATATGGAATTACCATCGCGATTTATCCCGTTGGTCTCATTCATCGGGGTATGGAAGAAAACAAATTATTGTCAACATCGACATATGACATCTCGCATACCGCACTCATAACAGACTTACTGGAATAGATGAACAGATTTCATATATCCTTCTTATAATTTGAACTGAAGTAGTATCTGCATCGCTTCACAACACAACGTGACATTTTTTACCGAAAAAGTTCACGAAACACATGACATTGACAATTAATAACAAACTTTGACAAGCGTGCACATCCTTCAAATCGGTACGTTGGTGGGGATATACGATTTGATTGGCGGACCTTAGGAGTGGGAATATCAGGGGAAATTGGCAGAGTGCGCAATTGACCATGTTCTATCTCCTGTTTTCTTTAATCTATGGTATTGATAGACGTTTGGTATTTTTTTTTTGACAAATGCCAAAAACTTTTTTCTCGAAATCAACTGCTCGTCCTCTCAAACCAAGGAGATTTTTCGAGATCCAAGTCATCTTCCATTACTTAATTGGTTGTTGGTTCAAAAAACTTCGAACTCTCAATCATCATTCAGGTCAAATCATTGCTATCAAATAAAATCGCTGTGGTATCTACCCAACTCTGACAAAAAAAAAGTATCACTCTGAACAGATGATTATGATCAACTCTCCTTGCATAAGATAGAAAGCACCCTTCCCTCAGAAGATCTCAGAAGAGTAAGCTAGATTTGCTCCTGGGGAGGTATATATTGCTATGGAGGGAGGTTTGTTACCTTGAAAAATTCAGAACATGATTGCATCTTTTTCTCAATCAAACACGTCATCTTTTATATACCTATATACAAACGAAAACCGTGTTAGTTACAAATACTTTTTATCCCGTTTTCCAGGGTTTTCGGTAACTCCACCCCTAAGGGGGAGAGTAATGGGCGCTAAAGTATGGGACAGCTTTATGCCTTGGTTTGATCTGATTTTGCATGAAATTTTTTTTTCAGAATTGATGGAGGGGAGGACGTGTTTAGTATTTTATTGAAATTGATCACCTAACGGGTTTGAAAAGGGCTAAAAAGCTATTTTGGGGGTCAATCAACGCACAGCCTAAACACCTGATAGTAGAGACCTGAAACTTGGAGGGATACACCGCTTTGCTGTTTTGATTTCAAGAATTACCACTCTTTGCCACTAACAACACCTTGGGACCCTGATGAGATAGCCGCATTCCACTGAAGGTAAGTCGCCTTTCAGGGACTTTTTTAACAAGTTTTTCTATTGCATAGCGGAATACAGTTTCTATTAATACCGTTCCGTAACAATATTCATCTTCAAATACGAATTATTGACGGTAGGTATCCACTCAATTTCCAAATGATGAGATTTCACATTCAAATAGATTCATGAATGTAGTACATCAATTTGACAAAACTTCCGTTGTCGATCTGTATCCGGCAGTAATAAATGCAAAGGATATCCACAAAAAGAACTGACGCCCTATTTTCCATTACTTGACGTACCCATGATAGTTATTCCATTTCGTTTTCCCATTTGAATGCAAATTTTTCCGGGGTCAGCCTGTTCAGAGATTTTGAATTTAGATTAGGGTGTTTATTTGGCATTATTATCTCTTCATTTATACTGAAAACCATCGGTTGGGGGACAGTTGTAGTACGCAAAGGCTAGGAGATAACGCTCATGGAGGATGTTAAAGAGGAAAATGCAAATATAGCAATGAAAAACAGCTTTATCAAAGGGTATACTTGTTGCAAAGGATGATTATTCAAAATTAATATATATATTGTATAGTGTTACATCAAATATCAAAAAATTGTATTTTCACTAAAGGCGGGTTTATAAAAGAAGTAGAATAAAATGAGTAGCAGAATATAGACGTTGGATGTACAGCTCATCCAATCGATCTTGGCACAAACTCAGATAGTTTTCCAGTTGCACACTGGTAGTGTAGACCCTAACGAAAGAAAGAAACACCTTCTAGGAATAAATTTCAACACAGTGAACACATATAATAGGTGTTTTTTATTTCAGTATACTTCACAGAGATTGCTGGGCATATATGCTCTTAGTTCTGTGCCAAGATGGATTGGATAAGCTGCAAATATTTGAGGCAGAGGGTTTTTAAAATGGATAAACTGAAATTAGGAATGAGCAGTAAGCTAAAACTTGGTCAGCTTTGTGTTTTAACTTATTTCATGAATATTTCGATAGGTCACTTCGACTTATGAATTATATTTCTCAATTTCAATTTATAAATTTATTCATATTTATTATTGATTAACGGGAATTCGAGGGTTCTCGAAGGCAATTCGGGTGATGTTACTTGATCAAAATATTTAATATATATTTTTCACATTAAATTCATGTCATAACTTATTACTATATTACATTTTCCCACCTCTTCTTTTGCAGCACCTGTAATTGTATTGAGGTCTCAGCGGCTTAGGCCAAATTGTGTGTCAATAAGAATTTTTTCAGTGACATTTGACATTTTCGACAAATGACTTTTGGCGCTTTCATAACCATAAAATTTCATGCCCTTTTTTTATCATTTCCACATGGTGTTCGTCACTGCACCTTTTCATCAAAACAGAAGAAAAATAGTTTTTTAATGTGTTTAAGTGATGTTCTGATACGTATCAATGTTTTTTTTTAAATTTTACTATGCGTCAACTGACTTTTTTAACCATCTCATTCAACGACCATCATCACTAACAATGTAAGTAAAGGAAATTTGTTTCATACTTTCATTCATCAACATTATTTTGTAGCTTCCTGATGATGACGATAACCGAATTGTCGAATTATTGGAAATATATTTTCAAAAGAGTACACTTTCGTATAAATCCCAAGTATATATTTCATAATTGTTTTTTCTTGTAATTTTGCGCTTGGTTCCTTCTCGTTTATCTTCGTCCAGAGGAGTTCAGGTGAACTTTTTCCGGATTCATAATAAAGGTTCTGTTATCGGGATAAACATAAACGGTCATTTTGTTTTACTCACTGCATATTTTCTGCTTATTATAAGTTAGACTAGTTAGAGCAAAACAACTGTAATCAGCATGCGTAGACAGTTAAGAGTTCCAAAACAACTCATTTTGGTATAGTTTATATTTTTCATCAACATTAAATTGGAATTTAAATTGAGATTGAAACCTTTGGTGTAAAATTTGAGACATATTTTCTTAAGATCAATTACCCTAACAACAAAATGATATTATTCGCACTCGACAACAACATTAGCATCTTCAGGAGAAGAAAGTTGATACTGAATGTAAAGACTAGGGCTTTTATTGAAATATTTCACAACCTAAGTTAGTGCAGCTAAGAACTTCCTGCAAAGGAAAGTCTAGAGATAACAAAATGTAGAAAAAGTTTGAATGGTGATAAAGGGTCTTCTCTACTGCTACCCCTTGAAAGTAATATCAGTAAGGTGTTAGGGTGATTGCTCTGTACAGAATGTCTCAACTTTGAAATCCCTGGTTTGGAATGCATGCCTCAGAGATATTGTAGAATAAGGAATAATAGTACATGAATCAGAAGGCGTATTTCATGCCAAATTCTTTCACATTGAAAACGTTCCAAGTGGAACAGCTCAAAGTAACAATTTTATAGCATAACCGTGTCCATAAATAAGATTCCCCTTCTAGACTCACCTGCGACCTTTCGTCGGCACAACAGCAGTCCTGTCGCGACCCCTCGACCTTTTCATGTTTTTCCAGCGAATGTTTCTTCCAGTTACCATCAACCTTATCGGTGTATCCCAGGAAACCATACACGGATCCGGGAGAGAGCGGAGAAGCGATACCAGAATCTGTGTCGGACACTTTCCCCGTCTTGGCGCTATTGTGTTCTGTGGCATCAGAAGTGGGGTTGTCAGAAGTGTGAGATTCAAAAGGGAAATTCTATTCAACAATGGATAAACGTGGGAAATAAACACGAGACGTCAATATGAAAAGGGTAATTGGTGTGAAATGCTCTTTGCAGGGAAATGTATGATTATATGTTTTTTTTTCGTTTGTAGAGTTTCATAGTTGAATTATTCAGAATACAATTCCGATTGAAACGAAATTATCATATTTCATGTAATAGACATATACAGATACAGAAGAAATTCGCAAAACTGATTATTAAAATTAGGCAGCAATCATACTTCGAATGCAATTCAAAAATTGAAGTATCTTAAATCCCCTTCAGACGATTCTGAGTGAAGAATACTCTTGGTAGAATTATTTCCGAAACAACAACAAAAACCCACTTTGTGTTGATATAAATTCACCGGATGATGTTGTATACGTACATGTGCCAGAGAAATTAATGTAATACCTATAAATTATGAAAATATGAATCAAATGAGAGAATTGTCACTTATAATTACACGAGACCTTTTTTTTGTCGAAGTAAACTTGACATTTCGATGAGAATTTTTTTGCCTGGCAACTCAACGAAAACAACTGCCTCTGAAAAAAGCCGGTAGGACGAGTAATTTTTACTGGCAGTTTTTTGAGTTCATTTGTCGGAAGGCAACTAAACTCGAATCATAAATGTCAAGTTTTCTTCGAAAAAAAAAAGATCGAGTGTAATTCAGTACGCCAATTCAGTGAATACAGTTTAGTTTATTCAATTCAACGGAAAAGTACAATTGTTAAAAACACAATTCTTATATTTCATTTTCACAGATCAGATATACTCTTTTGACAACGCAAGTGAAAAATTGACAAAGACGCCGTCAAAGATTTGTTTACAATTCTGGTTGCCATGCTTTCGAGAGTAAGGTTCCGTTTTGTCGCTGAAAAACTTAGGCCAAAGTTTTTTCGCTGTCATAATGACAAAATCACGGCTGCTTATGGAATATTTTATACATGAGTCAAACTGTCATCATGAAACAAAAAAAATTACATCACAAAGATCAGACATTTTCCATATTGAATGGAAATATAATTTCAAAGAATTTTCAAATCAGTGAATATTCTACTACATCATATCAAATGCTTTTCGAGCGAAATACTACATCACCAGATGGGAGTAAAACCAAAAATTATACAAACAATTATTCATAGTGATTGATTCATCTACAAAAGGAAGGAAGAGTCCATGTATCTCTTTCAAGTTTCTTGGTTCACGAATTCAGCAGGAAAACGTGACTCCAATGTGATACCAATATAGGCGGGGAAGAAGCTAATCAAATGACATCAAGTGGGTTGAGATCCGTTGAGTATTTTTCGAAAAATTCCCAAAAAAAAATTGAAAATCACACTTTTTGTTTCAGCTGCGTTTATGTCGATTCTCATGCAAATGAATTCAAATTTGGTATATAGTTGTATAAAAATACAAAATTACTCAATTCATAGTAAAATTGAGAAAGAAAAAGGGTTTTTCGATAATTGGCCATAGTCCATCCATTTCCAATTCATGTGTTATTTTCACCGGAATTGGTTTTCTTGTCTCAAAATATTTTCGGTAAATATGTTATTTTTTCAAGATTTTTTTATGCGACAAATCTTCTTGGATTCGATACGTAACTAACAGAATAATCAATTTCTCTTCTTGAAAATATTGCAAATACGTATTGGGGCAAATATGCCCAAAAAACAGATATTATAAAAATTCAAGGTTTTTTCTTTTCCAGAGGACAGAACACCCAAAAATTTTATTTCAGGACATTTCTACCACCCCTTATGACATTCAAACAATATTTTGCAAAAAATTGATTTTCATTACATTTTTTCGCAATAATAATAATGTAAGTTTATTCATGAATAGATAATAATAATTACAATTCGGAAATTTTATGAATATTCATTTTTATGAATGAACTGAAAAACAAACCTTACGAAGAGAACTTGTTGTAAGGTTAACTGAAGGTAATAACAATTTACAATCAATACATTTGAAGTTACATACCTAGATAATCATCAATGCATAATAAACCAATTTCATAAACTATTCAAAAATGTGTCAAAATGAATTCGAGAGGTCTTGATAATCCATATTTTACTTTTTTGTTCAAATGATGATAATGATTTAATCTTCTTGATTTCATGTGGTATAATGTCATAAAGATATGGTATCTAAACTTGTAGTTTCTTTGTGCAATTTTCTTTTTAATTTTCTTTTTAGATGTAATTACAGTTTATTTCGAGTTTCATATTTATGTTCATTACAATTTATACTTTTTTCATTTTTATGAATGTAAATCATCATTCTGTAAATATATAATTGATTTATATCCATTTTTTCACTTTCTTTGAATAGCAATTCAGTTGAATATTTCCAGTCCTTATTGTAAATTATTTTCAGAAATCTTTTTTGTATTATTTCCAGTTCATGTTTATATATTGTAAATCACCCTGTATCATTTGAAACAGTGTATCTTTATGACTTTGTACTTCTCTTCTGGAAAAAGTGTTATATAGTGTTCCAGGTTTCTTTTGAGGCAGAGTTTTGGTGGAACAGTGTTCAGGATGACTGATACCAAAGCTTTTATGCATTTATTGTGTTACGTGTGAGCATTTCTTATTTATTACCTGTTGATACTATCGATTCTATTGTCGTAAATCAGTGTGTTGTTGTTATGTACTTATACACATTGATTTGTTTCACTTCATTATATAACTAATGATTCAAATTTCACAAAAATTCATGGGGATGCTTGAAGACTGGCTTTAAATCAAATATTCAAAAAATGAACAATTTGTTCAGGCCAGCCTCAACTCACCTACACTGTAGGTTGACGGACTAACACCTATTAGAAAACAACTACTCCCTTGGCTAATAGGAATATAATATTGGAAGGGGACACACTTGCAGACCGGTCTGCAAGTGTGTCCCCTTCCAATAATTGGAAATCAATTCTGGTAGTTGTATCGCCAGGAGCATATGCGGAATTTCTTCTGTGAAGAATCCCGCACTGACACCTGTTGGATGTAATTCAATGCCCTTCGTGGTATTAGCCAGGGGAGTAGTTGTTTTCTAATAGGTGTTAGTCCGTCAACCTACAGTGTAGGTGAGTTGAGGCTGGCCTGAACAAATTGTTCATTTTTTGAATAACTAATGATTCAGATATAGGTCTAACCTATTATTATATGTTCCATGATTGAATGTTTTTACGCTTTGTCGACAAGATTTCCCATCTTCTGACAATAAAGTAAAATTTGAATTTGAGAGATGCTTTTATCTGTAATAAATGCAAGGCAGTCTGTAGAGAGGTCTTCATCCAAATTATTCACATTCAAAGTCTCTTTTCACACCAACCTCTTCCCGTTCCATCACCAAAAGGAATAACTCACCTGCTCCGCTCCTATCTCTCCTCTCGACTTCCGCAACTTCCTTATCGAATCCAGCATTCCTAACGTTCCCTTCAACTTCAAAACTTCCTCGCGTACGCTGATTCTGTGAGCCATTTGTCTCAATAAGATATTCTTTCTCTCGAGCGAAATCCTCGTTTATAGTCAGCCGTTTCCTGTATTTTCCACATTTTCTATCGTCTCTTAACGATGCCGGGTCCGAGAGAACATCGCCTGGATAAGAAAGGTGGCAGTTCAGTTTACTTAAATGGAAGTTCTCCTTCGCACTCTGAATCTCCTTCTTTGTTTGGTTGGAAGTCGTCGGTTTGCTGGAAACGCGGGAGTTTCATTATCGTTCCAAGTGGATGTGCATTGGTATACTTTCGAATCTCTCATGGAAATAACACTGATGCATTGATTAGCCGTGTTCGGGTTCGCAAAAATACTCATCTAGGACAGTTCAAAATAGTCACTTACCCAATTATTCTAGATATATTCGCGGCTAACCCCCAGTATACCATAGCTATACAATAGAGGCACTTAAATTTCAATCCTTTGTTCTCGAGAGTCAAATTTCTGTGACCTTCATTCTGTGCTTGGGGTGTGTAATGTCATTTTGTGGCGGTAAATTTGAATGTACGGGATACCAAGTATCGAATCAGTATGTTATTCCACATCATAATATTAATATTTTGTCTAGGGTAACGTTTGAGATAAATGTGAATAATCTAAAATTCTCAAGTAACTACAATAGCTATTCCACTTTCATGTTGCTTTTTTTCTACAGTCCATGTTTGTTTGGAAGGTATGTTTGATGACCAGAAAATGAAGAGCTTTCAAAAGGATGTTTTATTCGCAGCAGCTTCAAATATGTACAATAAATATATTCACATTAACGATGTAATAAAGAATATAAATTTTTGTTCTTCAATTTATTATTTTGATTTTTTTCAAATTCGTATTTGCAAGTTTCAATGTGTAGAAAATTCTAGAACATTTCTTTCTCAGAGTGAAATTCACACCAGCGATAGTTGTTAGAGAGAGCTTTGGGAGATTTTTCAAATACATCCTCTCGGTTACATTCCTTTAACTATGCCTCACACTTGAAAGAGTTATTTAATATTTAGGTACATTTTTATAAATCTGAGATTTCTATGCAACTTAGCTTCTATTTGAAGTTCTGCAAATTGTAAAAAATGTATGAAAAATTTAAAGAGTTACTATTCTACACTAATGGCTATTGCCTTTTGACATCCTTCGGAAATCTCAAGAGAGGTGATAATTTGTCTCTAGCCTTCGACAAACATCCGCGATAAGCACATACTTTTTCACCTTGGTAGTTAGCCCTAATAATTCAAAATACAATATTTCAACACATACTGACGTTCATCAATCAAGTTGATTGATAACATCTCGACATGTCAAACTATGGTTATGGTAAACTGGGACTAACCCACTTCAACACTTCAACAGTCCAACTATTTCGGACCGTTCCTGGACTGTTTTTGTTGTGAACCCGAATACCACCATCAATTTTTTGTCACATCAAGCTTCTGGGAGAACATTGAGATGAGTAGTGAAGTTATCAAAAAATGTTGCATCAAAAAAATTAGGTATTATGGCATTCAGTCTTCTGACATTATCTTCACCTAGCTTTTCTTCTTCATTTGGAATTTGAAACAAATAGACTCAATCACGTAAAATTTGCTTTCGAAGGGTACAGATTTTACACAAATTTTCAACCTCTGTCTTCAAACCACTAGCAAGGTGCTGTCACATTGTCACATTCTTGAAATTTCAAATAGAAAGTGAGGTCGAGGGATCTATCATGTGAAAAGGTATGAAATTATCTTCCCAATAATACCTTATTCATTGAAATTTCCCCAAATATACAAATAATTTTCAGGATCTCAAAATCAGAATAACTACAAACAATTCAGAATTGCTTCATTCCAATTGAAGCAAGATTTCAATTTTGAGATTTTTCATTACTATTGTTTTTGCTGGAAAAACTGCAGATTGGTTTCTTTGGAAGTTATTCCAACTTCACCATAAAACATGGTTTGTTCCATTCCAAGACGAGTTGAAATTCTCAATTTTCATTTTCGAAACAATAGTTTTACTAGATTTACTGCTTGCTTATTTTAAGACATTTATCCCGATAAAATGATTCGTATGATGCCAAGTTAGTTGAAGAGTTTGTCGATACCTGATTCGTCTGTAATGTGAAACACCAACCGCAAAACCCTATCAGAAAAAAATCAATAATATCGTATGGAATCAAATTTATCACATTTTCAACTCTCAATTGTAAAGTTTCAATAAATCAATTCGACACCTTATCTACCTTTTTCAAGAAGCACCGCAAGAAACCTACCACTAATTGTAAATGCTTGGTTTCTGATACCCAAAACTTATTCGTATTTTTCATCAATACCAAAATTATTGGATTGATGTTATTAACCCCCGTTCCGCGTTAATTCTTCAAGTGAATTTCAATAAATACGGTATCATTAGAAATATAATTTTGTGCTTTTTCACAGGAAGTGTCACTCGACCCCACTTTCCACTTATCATTTTAGTGTTGTGACATTTCCTCGCTAGAGGGTTGAATGCATATGTTGAGAGAATATTATCAAAATGTGTCTAATACAATTAAACTCTACGTGGCCAAGTATTTTTGCTTTGAATTACAAAGGAGAGAGAAAAACTGCTGCATACTTCTTGTTGGACCACAAAATTATTATTTTTCTACTGAAAACATATACAGATCATACTATTTGAAAACATTTGCACGTCATCAGAGGCGTAGCTGAATTTGTAGTAGAAGAATCGTATAAAATTATGGAATATTCGAAAATATATTTGAAGTTTTCAAGAATAAATTTAAACTATTGTGAACACTTTACGGTAAAAAAATATCAGTTCGTCTCAGTTTATGAGCAAAACTATGATTATAACTCAAATTGAGCATACTTAATTTGTTGAATACGAAGCGAAAGGCAATGTCACCATTGATGAGAAGTAGTGATGAGAAAAAGTTCAATTTCAGCTGCTGTAGATCTCACTGATCACTAAGTTTCTAGTTCAAAATAGGCGCTACTTATTGAAGTAGCATGTCAACATGGTGGATTTCATTATTATTGTTCTATAGTTTTGTTGGCTCCTGTTGATCATAATTGAAATATTTGGTGTGGAGGTGAATCAACAACTACCCTCATATGAAATTTTACCTTCACTACAACGAAAACTACAAATGCAGAGTTCTGTATTTTTTCGATGAGTTGAAGGTAGTTTTTCCATACTAAGATCGATCGATACAAACTAACAGTTATTGAAAATCTCTCTCGCCACCAGAGTCAAGACGTCTTCTGTGTGAAAAACAGTTCACTTCGGAAAATATAGCATGATATGTCCTAAGACGACTTGAATTATATGACGCAGCTATATACTGGAATTTTATGCAAAAGGAGTGTCAGTCCAAAGCCAATAGAGACATTATAAAAGCCTGCGTTTCAGTAGCTTCGCTACAGTACCCAATACAAAAAACATCTCCATCAGGAAGAAGTAATGTTCCAAATCAGTGTTATTTCCACAAAACTAGCATTCATGAAGACTTACCTCGCGTATGATTCCTCGATATCCCTTTCTGTATTGTCTTTTCCAAGGAAATCCCTATGATAAACAGGGATACCCTTTCTGCTGGCATCCGCTTTATCTTTCTTGTAAACTACATATTTGTTCTGCACGAAATTGTGTATGGAGCGGATTCTCTCCTGAGAAGCATCCAGACTGAGCACTTTTATGCGTCTAGCCGTCGATTCTATTTTGCCTGGGTTTGTCAAGTGATTTATTGGAGTCGGTAATGTGATCGAATATTATGGAAATGAGTTTGGTTATTAGATATGGAAGAGATCTGAATAGCTATCGATCGTAAAGGGCAATTTCAGAACTTTCGTTAATTTTTTTTAATGATTTGGTCTAAGTTAGAAGGGGGTTCAATACAGAAAAAACATTCGAAATGAAGAATTCGGTTGGTTCTTTAGATACCTTAAGAAATCTTTTACTTAACTACTGAAAACTTTTCGGTGCCATCCCTGACGAGTGGATATAAATAAAATCATCTACAAACAAATTGCTCTAGCAAGTCCCTACTGAACTTATACGCAAGATGGATGAAACCCTGATGCGTTAACTCCTACCTGAGAAATCGTAAGCAAGGGCACCGTTTCTCAAGGGCTAGGGGAGGCGGGCGCCCCTCCCTGGATTTCAGATTTTTTAGTCCATAAGACACGATATCGACTCAATTTTGATTTTTCGGTAATACTTCGGTCGCTATGAGCGACTTTTATTTGAAATTTCTTTTTGTGGAACTTATGTAATTCGGTCTCCTCTACAAAAAATTCAAATGAAATTTTATGCGGTCCCGTAAGCTTTCGGAAATACAGGAGCATTTTGTTGAAAAATTTTCACATAAAATTTCTGTTGTTTGAACACACAAAATTCGTCCTTCTTCTGATCAAACACCACTCACTGTCTCATTCACTCGTTTTCAATATTTTCAAGCAGAAAAAAACATTATTTGTTAAAAAAAATCCAACTTTCTCCAAACCAACATTAATACATTCAGTTCTCAACAATAACAATGAGAGCGGCAACACTGCAAATACATCCCTTTCGACTGTCATTGCACTATGACATCACAACAAATTGGTTACGGTTTGAAAATGAATGCATTTTTTGAAAAAGCAATGGTTTTTTTCTGCTTGAAAATGTTGAAAACGACTGAATAAGAGAGTGAGTGGTGTTTGATCAGGAGAATGACAAACAACAGAAATTCGATGTGAACAATTGTAAAGTTTCACAACAAAACGGACCATTATCTCCGAAAATATACGAGATTGTCGAAAATTTCATTTGGATTTTTTGTAGAGTAGACCGAATCACGTTGGTTCCACGAAAAAATCTAAAAATAGGTGCTCATAGCGACCGAAATATTACCGATTTTTTTTTAAACCACTCTCGTGAGTTTTGTGATTTTCATTTCAATTCAATGCATTACTTTGATTTCAAAAAAATGTGTCGCCTCCTAACATTATTGAGTTTATTGAAACTTCCGATCGCATTCAAATTTCAAATACTTCAAATCGAAGTATCAAACTATTCTCAAAGGGGTTAGCCCTCTTTAAAGTGGCCTGTCTACACAAATATGGTGTACTAATGGTTCTATTGGTGAACGAAATATCCCGTCAGAGTTTAGCCAATGAGACCGTCGGTGTCTAAATTCACTCGTGAGCTGTCGCTAGATTGGAAATGTAGCTTTGAAAAATTGCGTTTGCATCATCACCTACCGTCAAAAATTCTAAGCTCTCACTCCGATTTCCCAGATCGAAAAAAATTGCTAAACGCAAAAACGCACGAGTTTTTATGCATATTGCCTATACGGTAGCTTCATGGACCAGCAGCTGTCAGAAAGCAACCACTCCTCTGGCTAATACTACGGATAGCATTAAAATATATCCGAAAGGTGCCAGTGCGAGTTTCTTCGCAGAAAGAATTTCTGCATATGCTTTTGGTGATACAATTGCTGAAATTGATTTCCCACTTCTTTCAAGTTGGAATGCATGTGAGCATTACAATTTTCTGTTATATCAGAAACGACTTCGGACTATTCGTTTCAACATCCACAGCTGTTATTCGTTTACAATTACTGAAACGAGTTCAGTTTACTGGCTGTTTATACCCAGTCGTTTGCAAGTTTTTAACTGTTTCAATGTCTTCATCGGTGAATCGTTTCAATTCTTCAATTTGATGTTGTCCATCGCCAGTCTTCAGTCTTCTTTTGTGTTTTCCCTATTAAAGATAATATTTTTTTAAGATGCATAAAAACCCTTGTGCACTGACTGATAAGCTTTTGTTTAGTCAATTCCTCTCGATCTGAGTGAGAGCTTACATTTTTTGAAGATAGGTGATAATGCAAATACGATATTTCGAAGCTGCAATTCCAAACAAGCTACAACCCACGCGTGACTTTCGATACCAACGGTCCCATTGGCTGAACTCTGGCGGGATCTTTTGTTCACCAATAGAATCATTGGTACACAAAATATGTGTAGACAGGCCACTAAGGTGGCTATATACTAGTGTTTTTACTCCATATAAAAGATTGTCAGCAAATCAGACGACCGATCTGGCCTACTTGATCAAGAATTGATGTCGTAGACCGTAGTAATAACCCAAAAAATTTGCAAGGTATCGTTACTCTCGCAGTTGAGATGACGGTCATGTGCACGTCCTGTGTTGCCAAGTGGCTATTCCGTTGCGAATTCTGGTCTATGTGCTGAAAAAATGAGTTGATTGTTTTGAGCAATATAATATTGTGATCTCAATTCAAAAGCTCGGTTTAGAAGTAGTATCGCAATTCAGCCGAATATTATTCACGTTAATGCGTGTGAGCGACTAGGAGTGAGAATTGTGATCAAATTTTATGAATATGTGAAGTGAGAAAATGCCATTTTTTCTGGCGAGTGAAATAATTATTATTTTTTATAATCTACTGGGTTGATCTGAAAATATCTAAAACACATATCACTGCATTCATAGAATATTCAGAACGCGTGCTCACTCTAGAATGTTGTTGCCAGCAAACTTCTCATGTGTTTTTCTTATGATCACCACGAAATTTTCAAATGGTAATTGAATATACTAGAACGTGAGATTATTCTTGGAGGTAGGTCATTGAAGATGAAGTTTGTTTTCATCAGCCTCAGAATAATCTCGCGTTCTATTCTTTGTTCTAACCAAAAGTGATCTATATTGGCAACAACGTGTTCCATGGACCGAGTGATCTCGAAAATTTATAGGAATTTCAACCACAAGCGCACTCTTAAGGCGTAATTTTCAACAACTACACCCTGTCTACAGACTTCTCTGAAACAATATCGCAACACTGAAAGCACCAGTATATAGCCATCTTACAGGCCACCTTAAAGAAAGCTCTTGATCCTTCGATTTGAAGTATTTGAAATTCGAATGTGTTTGTACGTTCCAAGAAACTCAATATTAAATTCTGTTCCATTTAGTTTTGATCGTATCAATTCACGTTGTACTTTCCACGTTTTTATCGGTATTATTGCTGTTGAGTGAACTTTTTATCTCAAGTTACTTTTATAATGGAGCATTTTGCATTATTTGTGGTGTTAATAGTGCCGATTCTTATGTCCATCTCCATAATATATTAAGTAGCTACCCCAGGAGAATTATACCTTAGTGTTAGAAAATATATGATAGTTGTTTCAACACATATTTCGAAAGTAGAAGATAGTTTTGAAAATCCCAGAATCAAAATTGATGTCGAATGATAATAATAGAACGCAAGATTTTTCTGATGATGATGGAAAGAAACTTAACCTTAAATGGCCTTTATCAACTCACTTGGGTATGAGTTATATTTGTATGATTTACTGATTGTTTTCCAGAATTTCCCAGTTCAACATATTTTTCCCAGAATTAAAAAAAATGGTTGTCACGTGCCTAGTAAAAAGGATGTAAAATATGTAATTGAATAAAAGATCTTCCAGGCGAGTGTTTCTCAGTTAAAATTGTTAAGAATCAAGAATACGAGAGATCGAGAATTTTGAATTACGATATTTTAGGTATAAGTCAACGCACCAGGGTTTGAAAGCATATTGATTTCTTTTCAGCAGAGTAGCTTTCCAGTATGGGCTAGAAAAATGCCCTGCTATTGTCTTACTGGGGCCACTATTGAGATTTCGAGAATTCTCAAAGTTAGAAGATCGGTCAAATTACACAAAAACGTACATTGGCGGTCAATCAAACGGTGTTCTGGAAGTGAAAAAAGCTGAAGGGTTTTCAAAATATTTGAAGTGAATTGACGATTTTTGTTTTCTTACGCGTTTTGCATGGCCTGAAAATTCCCTCATTCCCAATGATTTTAGTCTTTGATATTCAATCTTAATCTCAATTAATCTTAATGTATTCACCACATATCTATATATAAACCGAACTCATTCAAGGGAGAAAAAAGAAAAGCAACTCTTGAACTGAATAGTATTATAAGAGTTGTTTATAGAGATGTAGGATAGTTAGCTAACCATACGAGAATATCATTTGTAGGATAGATGGCATTGGTGAGTTCGTAACCAAATTATGCCTCTTTTTACGCTTTATTTACGTATGTCCGTCGACGTCGTAGCTTGTATCGCACATTTCCCGGAGCACTTGTATATAATGCCAAATGGCAATCAATTCAGGAAGAAAACTGGAATTTTTCATCTGTGGTTCATAGATCATTCATATTTTGATAGTTTCGAAGCTTAAACTTCCATTTTCTGTATGAGCTTCTTTTGTCAATGCTTTCTCGAAGCTAAGATGTCTAGGAAACTCTGGTGTATCTACTTATACCTGAATAATTTTGGGATATACTTGGCGAAAACCGATTGCTTGATTTCTGAGATCGCAAAAGCTTCAGAGAGGAATGTGCAACCGAATATTCTACCACTGTTTATTATTTGCCTACTGAGATTTTGACAGCCCGAACAGCCAATCGAAAGCGTTTCAAAAAGCGTAATGTTGAAACCTACCGTTAACAACCTGTCAATACTATCACTGTCACCTGCTACCTCTACAAGTACAACTTTTATTCGGGGGTTATATCCCGAGTGCACCAAGTTTAATCGGTTAAAATGTGTGCTGCGATTCCATGAATGATTCTCGAAATTTTGCTTAGCAAATGACTTGAATGTATGATAATTTGATAAAATCCTGAGACCGCAGGTCGAGGGATTTTATTTTAAATTATTATACATGAAAGCATTTGCTTGAAAGCAAAATTTTGAAAATCATGGAAATGCACGCATTTTGGTCGATTGAATTTGGTGAAGGAGGGATATATGTTTAGATTATTTCCAGAAAACATGTAAACTCAGGAAACATCAAAATCGAACACAGGAACAATATAGTACCAGAGATAGTACCTGAAAAGTGATCCAAACGCCCGGTTTATTTCGAACATTTTAATCGGTTAAAAGGTCTAGCGCATTTAATCGCTGTAAAACTCTGTAGAAGCAGTCTAGCCTTCAACTGTTTCATCGTTTATTCGCATTGAGGGAAATAATCCGAGAAAATTTACTTAGCCCATTCACCTGAGGATGTACGACAAAGTTCATGCTAGTGTATTGAAAGTGATAGACTGTCTTGGAATTGGGGATACACACATCAGTTATGCAACGGTTCAAAATACGTATCACATCGATATTTCCTTTATTTACACAAAACTTTGTTTTCAATATCTCATTGATAAGAGCTACAGATGTTTCCTCCTCGATATAAGACTTTCGCTCAAGCTGAAACGAATAAAATTAGCTACAACGCTACATTCATATTATTATTTTGGGGCGATTTGTTTTTTACTCACCTCAGGTACTGAATAAAGAAGAATATTTGGATCCCCAGATTTTGACTGACCACACAAAATACGAAATCTTCTACACATCGTGAAAAAGTACTTGTAATAACTTCGAAACTTATTCTACTTATATAGACTTTCAAACACTGTTGAATGCGAAGAAATAATTTCAGAGTTTTCATTGACAACAATAAACCTCAAAGTTACAATCTGACAAAACCAACCTTTGACAGATTTTCGAAAATGCTCATATAACGCCCCCTATACAAAAATTTGAAAGCTTTTGTAATCGTCGATTGTTTTTCGCCAAGAAATTCTAAACAATGTCTAATCACTAGATACACCAGGGTTTCCTAGGCATCTTACTCGAAGCTTAATTAGTTTTCTGCCAACATTACTCTCGCACCTACTTCACCCTTCAGATAAGGAAGTAACGTACACGAAACGACCAAAACCTGACATGATATTACTGTTATTGCACACTTTCTCAGTTTCAAACGGATAGAAAAGAAGGAGTACTCTCCTTGAAATCCATAAACCTCTTCAATAACGAACACCAAAAATGGCACGTTACCTTTTTATCAGCCATTTTCAAGTACAGGATTTATATGGCTCTCGTTACTCGTAGCTAGTATATTTAATGAATTAAATCGTAGAAAGGTCGGAGACTTGTCTCTCTTCTATAGATATTTTCACGGTCGGTGAATTGTTATCAATCGTTCCACCTTTAGCCATATATACACGGATGACTCGACAGTACAGAATTCCCATCCCTCTGCTGTGAATTTGGAGAACTGTCGAACCTCTCTTGCTCAGGGATCTTTTTTCTATAGAACAGCTGAGCTTTGGAGCTCCTTGCCGAAAGAGGTCCTTCCTGGGGCTTAGGGGGAGTGGGGGCAGATTGATTCACTTTTTTTTAATACTAGGAAACTGAGTGGTAGAACTTGTTTGAGATAAAATTAGGTGCAACACTGCAGACACAATTTTATCTAGTTTGTTGATGTACTGGAGTTTTTTTTATAACTTTACATGAAAACGAACAATGATCGATTATGTGAAAAATTGGATTTGTATCAAACCACCCCTCATACGGGGCACATTGAACCAGGATATGGGGCACATTGATATTTCATGCAAACGTAAGACTCTTAACGACTTTTACCACTATTTTTTTTATATTAATAAAAAATGAACACATTATTGCTCACAGATGTAAAAAACTGAGGAAAATTAAGAAAAATAAGTATCAAATTCAATATAATAATATGTTTCGAATTACTCCCCACTGCATAATATAAATAAAAAAAGTGTAGATGAAACACAAGTCTTTGATAGCTGCTCATTGTACATTATAAGGTTGGAAGTAGAAAGGAAAAGCAAAGAACGAAGCAGTTCGGCTGGTTTCTGTGGTTATATGAGGTTTTGGTAATTTGGCCACAACATCTGCAATATCGACACTTGCCGTGTCTTCCACATGTGGATAAATGAAAACATAAGATGTGGATCTCTTTCTCAGGAAGGTTACTTCATATTCGGAAAAACCATATTTTGATGTCACCCTTCCCACGTAGTGCACTACATTTTTTTTGCAAATCTAACTAACAAGAAATCTCCAATCTCGATACTCTCAGGGGTAGGTCGGCTAACCTCTTCTATTAGCTCTTCAGAATTTTGATTTATGTCTGTATCTGAAATATTCATGTCGCTGTCGTCATCTAGAACAGGTTCCTCAGATTCAGAATCAGTGGATTCTGAGTCAGATTCGCATCGATGCGATCTTTTCTCTCTGTTTTTCTTTGGAGAAGTCCAACCCAGTAGTTTCTTGGCATTTTTCAATTGTGTTGCCATTTCTTCATTTCTATTTTTCTCACATTGATACACATCAAACCGCCCCATGAACCTTGTATCAATCTACCACTTGTGTTTGTCAACAGTGGAATTCGCGTTGTAACCGGGCATAGTTCTACTGGTAATATAAGTTCACTAAGGCCATCTATTGGAGGATAGTCAAGTTTCTTGCGGTGCTATGCTGTTCGAGTGAGTGGTGATATCAATGTGCCCCTTGCATCAATCTGCCCCCATTGCCCCTACAAATTCAAAAATTTAAAATGAAAGTTAATTCGTATCTCCTGTCTCTTAATTCACGCGGTGTTTTTCGAACATTACTGGGCTTCCTTTTCGTGTGAATCTGCTTATAGAAAAAAGCAAATTTTTGCTCCAAATTCTCTGTGAAATTGAAAATTATATTTTTAGAAAACTTATTGCTCAACAGTTTGTGGAATGGTTACTCTATATAGTTAAATCCATGAATCGACAACCAATTCTTTTACTACATGCTGTCGTTCAGTGTCTCGTACTACATAACTCGAGGATAAGGCCAATTACATGCACCCACGAATTACCGCACTCGGCTAGCGCCTCGTGCTCACAATTTTCTGTTCGTGTATAATAGCTACTTATCCTCGTTACGTAATATACTATTATCTACACCCGTACTCTAATAATACACTTATATGCTCACAACCCGTTTTATAATGAAATCCATTATGATACAGATTTTTCATCACGATACAGATTTTCAACCAATGGAAACCCATTATTTTTCAATCAAGCATGATGTACATGCTCTGCATTTGACATTTGTCAAGTCAAAATCGGTATAGGTATTGAACTTTTGAAGAATATAGCCAAACTTCGATAATCATAACAAAATGTCTGATACCAGCGATATGGGAGAATCACCTTCGACACCTTCACCGACAGAAATACAGTTAGAATGATTACATTTTTCATTTGACAAATGCATGATTTATCACTTATTTTTTCATCGAATTTTGTGGGCTCTCCGTAGCCGAGCCGTCTATGGCGCTGACATTGATTAGTCTAGCTGGAGGAGACATTGGTTCGAATCCGGTCTCGAGTAATCTTTTTTTTTCTTTGATTTTTGATCTTCTCTTCATATCTCATCGTTTTATTTCTCGAAGTAATACTATTAATAACAATTCTGTGGAATTTTTCAAAGAAATTCGTTCAATTAGTATTATTGTGTGCAATATAAATATAATATTTGTAGTTCTTCACTATTTATCGGGTGTAGATGAAATAGCGTATGCAACTCTCATGTAATGGTTATTAATACACTCGCATAAACCATACGAAACTCACCTTCGGCTCGTTCCGTATCCCGGTTTATGCTCATATATTAATAACCATCATTACACGATCGTTGCATAATATACTATTATCATATATCGCAGTAAACGGAAATATCGACAATATATAGTGTCGAAGGCGTGACAAAAACACTTTAAATACTTTTACACAGGCATCGGCTCACTATCCTCCTTCTCTACAAACAACGGAACGAGCAATAATTCACCTGACAAACCATTTTCCGCGCCACCTACTTGACCTTCATCACTATTAAATCCCCTAATGGGAGGCGGCGGTTCATAAACCGACACCGATCTCCCGCCCTTTTTCGCCGACCCAGATTTACGCGACACCTCGTAAAATACCGAGTCTCCGAAGTAATTTTCTCGGAACGCGTTATCTTGACACTCGATTTTCTCACCGATGAATTGATTGTCTTCGATATGACGGGGGTTTTTCTCTCTTCGGTCGTAGTAGTCGCTGACGTCGAATTCCGCGTAGCTGTCACTGGAAGTCGAGAAAAGTTTCAATTGTTTCATATCGATAGACCGCGGGTAAGATGCCTAGAAACCCTGGTGTGTTCACTTATACCTGTGAAAGTTTGGGATGAAAGTGGCGAAATCTGAATGGGGAAGATGACCCAAAGCTTCTAGTAGGTGGCAGCACGACTGCATGTGCCTAACGAGTGATTTTGCAGGTTATGTTTTATTTTTATTTTAATGAATATTTTCAAAAGATACTTAAGAATCATAAGGATGTTTTCTCCAACCGATAGATATGGATGTTTGTCTGTACCAGAACTGAACAGTTTGTTGAGGGAACGTGGTGGATCCCTCAAAGGAAAAAAAAGATCTGAGTGAAAGGTAAAAAATGTAAACTGATTACAGAGGTGTTTCGTTAAAAATCGTCATAATAACCATCTACTAGCCCTGCTACGTTCTTTTGTAAGTGACTGGAGCATAATCTAGAATGTTCAGAAGCCTGAAAGCTCTTTCTTTTCAGGGCTACTTCCCACTGCTTTTTCAGTTTTGTTTCTTTTGGAAATAAATGCGTACCTACATTTTTACATCCGAATGCACTACATAAGACCATTTTATGTCGATTTCAAATCTTTATATTCTTAATCATTGCAAAGAAGGGACGTTTATTGTTTTGAATTGTTGTCATTTGACTTGAGAGGCTGTCAAAGGTACATGCAGTGGTGGCGCTCCTAGTGGTAGAGTTTTGCAGCCGTCATCCCCATTGCTTGATTTTTAGTAAATAATTGAGCTTTTGGAGATTTTCGTACAACACGTACAGATGTCGCCAACACGCTCTTGTCAGTCTTGTCTGAAGCTAAATTTGCACTAAGTGAGAATGTGCAATCGGGTTCTCTCATTTTTATTCGATTGGCTAGTGAAAAAAGATCGCAACCTGAAGGATAATGGGTGGCCAACCAAATATCACTAGAAAACCAGTAAAAACGTTTCAATGTTCAAAAGCAACGAAATAAATAGATAAACACGATAAAAACACCGTAAACATCAAAATTTCAGAGTGACATGAGGATGTGACAATCGACTTGACACTCGACATAAAATTCGAAAAATGGAAACATATTGCCCTCTACCGAAAAAATAGGGAAAACATCCAAAAGCGTCGATTGTTTTTTTCGCCACAAAGATCAAAACAAAATCTAATCAGTGGAATCACCAGGGTTTCTAGGCATTTTAACCTCGGGTATATCTGGCAGACGACAGTAAATGACAGTTGTGAGTAAATCCAGCCTACTGGACAAACGAACAGATCTACAAATGCTTATTGTGCATCTGTGCCATATTTCAAAATATTTTTTCTCGATAATGCCTCAATTTTGAGCGATTGTGAAATGTGGAGGTAGAAGCGGCAGAGATAAGGTTTTAATACATCGATTCCCTTTTATTTTCGACAATAGAAAAATATTAATCATCTTTCTGAAAAAATACGTTAATTGTGGATTCAGGCGACTAGAAGGGCAGATTTAAGTACTGATAAGTTGAAATGGGCAATGGTATGTTCAAAAGATTTCGTATCTCCTCAGAATTGCAATTATAATCTAAGTAAATTACCATTGATGTTCATGGAAATAAGATTTGTTTGTCCAACAGGCTGACTGACAGTTCTCATGTGACGTCACATGCCCGCGGTCTATAGTGCATTGTAAATCCAGAAGAAAAAGCCATATAATCTTGGATGACTGAAGATTGCTTCTCCATGGGTAAGTTATGAAAATGTGGCTTTTCCAACGAGGTATACAAATTAACTTTCCACAAATCGTTCAAAAATATCATTACAAAAATTGGTATCTTTTCAGTTTTGTGATGAGCTCAGCTGAATTATTTCCCAACACCAATCATTATTTCCTGTATGATTTATCGTGATATCAATTATTGACACCGATTTCTGAATGGTGGGTGACAATTATTGATCTTCAACAGAAAAATAAAATTTGTTCCGAAGATTTCTGGGTTTGTAACTTACCAAAATCTGGAAAAATGAGAATTAATATTAGAATCTATACAAGTGTAGAAGGGCAGATTTTTTATCAACCCCGAAAAGTTGCTGCGTCTATTGAAAAAAAGTTACTTCTGGATAGAACAAGTCAGCAACTTCTCGTATAACTCAAATTTTGCCTATCAAAAAAGTTATAAGGACTAATATAGATGTGAAAATACTTATCGTTAACGTTTCAGAAGCTAAATCTGTTTCCGTTCTCAAAACTTATACGCAAATTCCTGCTTAATTGCAAATATCTCTTGTTGGCAATCTCCGCAATTGACATTTGTCAAATATTTCAAATCTGACATAACATTTTGTCCTTCAGGAGGGGCAACCAACAAGATATATATATATATATATATATAAATTCTTATATTTTCTGATTGTGGTAGGTTAGAAATTCAGAAAACTACGAAATATTTATCCACCACAAAATAATGACGTTCAGAAAATAACATCTTATGGCATCCGAGTTGAAAATCGCACGAGTAGAAATATAGGTAACCGTCAACTTCTTGTTTGTTGCAACGATATTTAACAGAACTCTAAAATAACACAAATATTTTTATGTAGTTAGTGAAGTATTTGCCTCGTTAAAAAAAGTATTTGTGTTATTTTAGAGTTCTGTTAAATATCGTTGCAACAAACAAGAAGTTGACGGTCACCTAAAAAAATACAAATCCATGTAAATTATACAAATTCACTTTAATTTGATAAGAAATACTCCAAACCGATTTGATTGTAGCTACTTCAAATACATATTGAATCAAAATAGTAAAAATATGTATCATACGGGGGTAATTCAAAATTTTCCAAAAGAAAAAAAAATTCGAATAGCAGGCCATGACTTCGTATCTGAACATAACTTTTAATTCTAAGCAACTTTTCTCCTCAACATATTTCTATATTTTCTGAAATAAGGGTACTTTACTCTTGAACGAAATTTATATTTTTTGGCCTATCCTGTATGGTGATTGTCATAAAGCCATTTCAGGTACACTTGGTATAGTTTTGGAACATGCACCAACTTTTGTCAAGAATAGAATTTTCTGAGAAATCGATAATAAAAAAGTTTCCATTTGTTGCAGACTTAGTGGACCACACTGTATATGATATCTGTATCGAGAAACGTAATCATTCGGTAATCATAGCCAATTCTTTTAACTCCACGAAAGTATTTTGAATTTCAGTGTCAATCTGTTTGAGAATAACAATGATATGTTATTCCGAACTACATTTCAACAACTTTGAGGTCGAATTTATAATATGCAACACAATTTCATAAGCGTTGCTGATGACGTAGCTGCAACAGCTCATGGATAAAAGATTATTTTATAAACATTCAACATAGTTGGTGAGTGTTTGAAAGATGGTTTGATTTTTATAAACTGACCCTCAACAAGAAGAATGCTTGGAAATACCATGTGAATCTGATATCGGAAGGATTCAAAAGAATATTGATGATACAAAACTGGATGTGTGCCAGTACATCTTTCAATTTCAACATAAAACACGACATAAATTTCTACTTCCGTTGCAGTAAATTCATATTTTGGCGAATGCGCCGATAGTAATGGCTTCTGTTGCATTGCAAAGTAAATGACCTTTTCTTCGTTCAAGCAAAAAACAATTTTTTTGCGACCGTCAATTATGAACGAAATTTTTCATAACGATACAGATTTTTATTCCGTTTCATGTTGAGATTTATTGAAATACAGATTTTTCATAAGGTTACCGATTTTTAATTAACTGATTATTCGGTTCAGAATAAAATCACCATTTCAAATACAGTAGTGAACCCCATTGGGACAAGCAATATGGAAATGAATGTTAAAATAATGATAGTACTTTTATTATTCACAAGAAGTGCGTTACATCTAGTAAAGTAGGTAGAGTTTCATAATGAACAGAAGGCAACTCTGGTTCAAAATGTGAAAGGCAACCTTCCACTTCTCTTCTTCCACCAGTGCCAATAATTTATACACTGAATTTTGGTTTTCAAGATGGCAAGCAAAAGAAATAAATAAAATCGAAAGTGACAGAGAAAGGGAGTAAGGATTGGAGCAGACAATTTTGCTGGTATTGTATTGTCTAATCGAAAAATACAATGAGGAAACACAGTGAAGCAACATATATATATATATGTATATATATATAGGTACATTATTCAACATTGGGATCAATGAATAGAGAGTTAAAGAGCTAATTTGGTTTGTTTTTCAGTGAAATATATTTATTTTTCGTTTTGAGAGAGTTTATCGTTTATTAGTGTCAAAAAATGACGAATCTTGTACTATGGAATTGTTCTGGAAATCAAACACAATTTTCAGTCTTGATTATTTTTCCATTTTATGTTGCAACTTCAATCAGCAAATCTATGTAATTCGTTTTTCAAAAAGCTCTGTGCCTCAATTCGAATCTTCACAATTCAACTAGGCGTTGTTTGTTTGATGAAAAAACATGTTAAGCACATATTCAGTATATGAAATCTTACGTTGGACAGTTTATTTCATAGAAGAAAATTGAAGAATCTTTCAATCAAATTACTTATTGAAAGGCATTCAGGTCAGCAAATAAATGGTGTATGAATTTCATTTATAATGCAAGATGATTGCAAAACTCTTTCACTCCACCTAAAAATACCAGTGAAACATTGTTCGAAATATACTTTTCAACTAATCATAGCTCACCTTGAGTTTGGTCGACGCTTGACAGTTCCAGTTTTTGTCGACGGAGAATCCCAATCCAATGAGTTGGACGCAGATTTAAAGGTTTCCACATTAGAGGACACTACACCTTTTCTCCTTTGTTGCTTCTCTGACATTTCTTCACTTTCATCATAACAAATTATTGTCCACGTTTACAACAATGACTAAGTCATCCTTGGGTTTTCCTTTGAACAATCCAACGTTTACTTTACTCCATTTTCAGTGAATGTATGTTAGTTCTATATTGGGAGTAGTTCATTATTATCAGTCTAGTAGTGGAAAAGTTCATTACATTTTAGGCGAATTTATAAGCGCTCCCATTCCCCATATTTGCTGAAGTATGGAAATTAATGATCAGTAAAGGATAATAGATTTGTCAAAGCAGTTTCTTTCGGCTTGGAACTGAGATTAGTAGAGTCAACTCATATATGTAGAAGAATATGTGTCTGACATGAAGATCTCAGTAGATAAGATAATAAAAAATAGGAGATTTAATAAAAAAAAAACTTTATTGTCAACCACAAGGTTGAAAACCAATTGCGTGCTTTTATAGAACCGGATTTGGAAATTTTAGTTTCAATTAAAAAATATAAGTAATTGAAATGAAGTTAAAAATGCAGTGGTTTCAATGAATTTGAATTTTTAATATTCTTCAAATGAACCTAATTATCAAATTTCAATTCTGTAGAGGTAAAAACATTCAACTTTTATCTTCTAATACGTAGTGATGAGTGACCAATACTACGTTTACGGGATTTTAACGTATAAATAACTCAAGTTCGATTATATTATAAGAATTTTAAAATAGTGTGGATGAACTGTTGATAATTCAAAGAAGAATTGGTGAAACTTTGAGAAAAGAGTTATTACAGATACCAGAAATTGCCGGCAAGTAGATTTTTTCGTTTAGTTGTTGAATAGTCATTTCATTCTCTGTACTAGGCCGAGTTTCCCTCATTTCGGAACAAAAGCATAGCAACCAAGCAATATCCTGAGATAGAGTTCTTTTTTACAAAATAAGTGAATGAAAGATTTTCAATCCACCCCGAAAAGTTACTATGTTAATCAAAAAACAGTTCCTTCGGAGTTGAACACGTTCTTATAGTCTTCTTCAGAACTTCTTCACATATATTTCTCTTTTCGTTAGTTTTTGAAAATCGGGATAGATTAAAAATCTGTCCTTCCACACTTGAATAGATCCAATTCTTATTTTTTCAGGTTGAGGTAGCCTGAAAATGTTAATTAACTTTCCACAAAAAATATTCCTACATATATTTATGAGTAGGCAAATGCATTACACCTGGCTGCCAAGTAGTTGCGGACGAGTGGGCAGCAGCAACCATGGCTTTTTGAATTTTCTACATGCATTGCTGTGATGTGAATGATATTTCATCCAACTATGGAGTCATCGAAATTTTTTGTGGAATATTAACATTATTTTAATCAAAAATAGTTGCAGGCACTTTACGACTGGCACCCTGTTATCAATGTATTCGCCTACTCATAATTGTTTGTAGAAATTTCAATTCGATTATCAGAGTGATGAACAACAGGATCTTGAACTATAACTATAATCACTGAACTCAAAAGGTCAGTGACATCAATCTGACTTCGACGAAATCTGTTATCTTTGCAGGAAAACATCAAAGAAAGGAAACCACTTTCTGCCCAGATTGTAATTTGTTGATCCTCTTCCTACTTTCCATTGCCAGACAATATACACGAACTGTCCGATCGAAAAACCACCCCAAAACACGCGCCACCGACCACGACGCAAATTTCAAATCGGATCAGCCTCGGGCGGATTACACCACTAACACAATAGAGCACCAGAATAATATCAAATTTCATCGGGCGATTAATCTGCAGGGCGATCGCGAGACAACTGAACGTCGATATAAACATAGACGAGCGGGGGTGGCACTCGGAGTTCTCCTTCGCCGCCCCTATATGCATCCACCCCCGGCGCTCGGTGTTCTCTTGCAGTTCTTCAGTGTGCAGTTGAAACAAATGAAACAATCTCACGCACCACTTTCGGATATTACCTTAATCAAACACGGAGTGACAACGTTCGTTTTTAGGGGTGGGTGGAGGACGATACTGAGATCGGGGGGTGGATAAACTGCACTGGAACTTGAGTGTCTATAATGATTCAGTTTATCGTTCAGAGCGAACTCTGACTTTTGTTCACAATCTATCTATGAACATAAGAATTGTTATGTTATAATTAATTACAGTTGTGACAAGAAAATCTATTGTTATTATTTCCTTCAGCTCGATAGGTTTCTCCCAGATAGGAAGAACAGGTCACAGGTAGTAAAAATTAAAAATTTTGAATCATTACGAATCTTGGTACCTTCTGGGGTGCCTCAGGGCTCTCATTTAGGACCCCTGCTGTTCACATCAGCATGTTATTTCACATCATAAAATTAATATTTTGTCTAGGATAACGTTTGAAATAAATGTGAATAATCTGAAATTCTCAAATACCTACAGTATCTATTTCACTTTTCTGTTGCTTTTTTCCCCCAGTCCATGTTTCTTTGGAAAGGTATATTTGATAACCAGGAAATAAAAAGCTTTCAAGAGGGTGTTTTATTCGCAGCAACTTCAAATATGTACAATAAATATATTCAAACATTAACGATGTAATAAAGACTATAAAAGACTCAAAATTGTAAATGGTAAATTTTTATTCTTCGATTAGTTTTGCTTCTTTTTCCAAATTCCTGTTTGAAAATTTCAATGTGTAGAAAATTCTAGAACATTTCTTCCTCAGAGTGAAATTCACACAAGCGATAGTTGTTATAGAGAGCTTCGGGAGATTTTTCAAGTAAATCCTCTCGGTTACAGGCCTTCAACCATGCCTCACACCAGAAAGAGTTATTTAATAATAAGGTGCATTTTTATAAAGCTAATATTTTGACACAAATTAGCTTCTATTTCCAAGAAATGGATTCAATTTACGTAAAATCTTAGGTAGAGGAAGTTTATTTTCCAGCTGATTTATTTCATGACTGAACGACGCGTGTTGAACTCTTTTCACCAAGACGAGCAAGGAGTTATGTAATTCGGACTGAGTAAATGGTGCAGTTAATCTATTATGAATGTTTCTCGAGTTATGAATGAAACCCAAAACATACCCAATAATGCGTTTGATTTTACCGAGAGAGGAGTATTTTTCTAAAAGAGTGTCTAAGGATTCAAGAGAGACGAAAGTCGTGAGAACAATCTCTTTCCTTTCCAAATCTGTGGGGGGTAAGGGTATAGAAAATTTGACAGGCTATTCATCAAACGAACTTTTCAACCATGGAGGGCCGGAAAACCACAAAGGGTGCCTCAATAATTCAGAGGGTAGAAGACCTCTTGATGCGCAGTCTGCAGGATCATTTTTGGTGTCAATATGGTACCAATTTTCCGGGGCAACATTTTCTTGGATGTGACTTACCCGATTGCATACAAAAGTTTTCCACCTATATGAGGGCGACTTAATCCATGATAACGCCACCATAGAATCAGTCCAAGCAAACACTCTATGGATAACGATTTTATTCACATAGTTATCAGAAACACATTTCATCAAATCGGATAACAAAACTGCACCACAAAGTTCTAAACGGGCTATACTCAGGGATTTCATAGGAGCTACTCTAGACTTAGCACAAATGAGAAACACCTCATGATTTCCATCAGAAAATGAAAGCCGTAGATAAATAACTCCTGAATACCCCTTTTCTGAGCTGTCAGAAAATCCATGCAGTTGGCAATGGGTAAAAGTTCTTGGAATATGCCTAGGAATTTTTATTTCAGATAATAAAGACAGTTCTTGCTTGTATTGTGACCATTTTTCTACAACCTCGGGTGGGGGGAGTTGATCCCACTCGAGACCTAGAATCCATAAATATTTTATGAGATGTTTAGCAAAAAAGGACAATGGCGCAAGGAATCCTAGGGGATCAAAAATTTTCGCAATCTCAGATAGAATAATTCGTTTCGAGCAACCTTGATCTAGAGAAAACACATCATACGAGAAAAAATCCAACGATGGATTCCATTTCAAACCTAGAATTTTCACAGCAAAGTCATGAGTTGCGAAAGAGAGGGGAGATTGTTGACAATCTTCGGGAGGAAGATAGTTCAAGAGAGAAGGATGGTTACTTGTCCACTTACGTAACTCGAACCCACCTTTCTTCAACAATGCAATCAATTCATCTTGTAGAGACCTGGCACTTTCCAGAGAATCTGAGCCCGTTATTATATCGTCTACATAAATGTCTTGCATGAGTACAGTACAAGCGTTAGGAAAATCCTTTCCTTCGTCCTCACACAGTTGTGATAATGTTCTTATAGCAAGAAAAGGAGATGAGCAAACACCGAAGGTTACCGTTTTCAATTTGAAATCTTGAATCGGATCTTGAGGAGAAAACCTCCAGAGAATTCGTTGATAATCCTGTTGATGCTCTTGAATTAATATTCTCAGGAACATTTGTTTCACATCGCTAGTGAATGCGAAAGTGTGCAAGCGAAAATTCAACAGAATTACCATAATATCTTTCTGGAGCTTTTTGCCAACGAACAGTGTATCATTGAGAGAGGGTCCTGTCGGAGATTTCACCGAAGCATCGAAAACCACACGTAACTTAGTGGTTGAACTATTAGAGTTGAAAACACAATGATGTGGAATATAGAATATTTTTTCGAAAGAGTTTGGCAAGTCAACCGCCTCCATATAATTATTCATCAGGTAGTCTTTCATAAATGCGCTATATTGAGAGTACAATGAGGGATTCTTCAACAACCTCTTCTCCAAAGAGTAGAAGCGTAATAGAGCTTGAGACCGCGTATCTCCAAAACAAGGTTCTTGAACTCGAAAAGGCAAAGGAACAACATATCTACCAGAAGAATTCCTAGAGTAGTTGTGCTTGAATAAAGTTTCACATTCCTCATCATCTGGGGAAATGGTATATATATCTGGGATATTTTCTAACTCCCAAAATCTTTTCAAAGTGTTTTCTAGAGACGAATCACAAACCGACACGAAAGAATTGACGGATGTTGGAGAGAGAGCCTCATATTTTCCCATTATTATCCATCCAAACTCGGTATCGACGGCAATCGGCTCGTTGACCTTACCAGATATTTTTCTCTGTTTCAAAATCTTAGAAAATACATCTGCACCAAGCAGCATGTCTATTTGTCCTGGGATGTGGAATTTATTGTCAGCTAACTGAAGGTTGGAAATGTGAGAAAGAGATTCTACCGCAATAGTACGCACAGGAGTATCGGCACATATTTTGGTCAAAATTACAGCATTAATATCGAAAATGGGGCTTGTTTTTTCATGGGGTCTTAGTGAAACTGATATAGAGCTAGAAGCAGATGAACGCATGTATCCTAAACCATTGATATCGAGGGAAATTTTGGATCGAGGTAGTGCTAACCTTTTTGCACATTCTTCGGTTATGAATGACGCTTGACTTCCGGAATCTAAGAGTACACGAACACAGATAACTTTTCCGTGCACATCAAGAACATCAACTATAGCTGTTGACAAAATAACGGTAGAAGTCAGAGGCACTAAATTTGTGAGAACTTGGGAAGTAGAAGGTTGAACTGAATTATCACCACAGTGAGATGAGGACGGAATGGTATCCGTTTTTACACAATCTTGTATTTTTGGGTTACTGTCATTAAAATGGAGTAAAGTATGATGTCTTTTATCTTTACACACCCGACAGCACGCTTCTGAAGTGCAATTTTTAGCGAAATGTTTACTCCCCAAACAATTCGTACACCACTTGTTTTTCTTACAAATTTCATACCTTTCTTTTGGAGATTTTTCCGAGAATACTGGACATTTATAAATCGAATGACTGCTTTTACAAAGAGAACATGTATTATTCTCGTGAGTACTCGAGAGAAAAGAAGAAGTATTGAGTTTATTGCCATTCGTTTTTTTGTAACCAGAGGTTTTAGAAAATTGATCGTGAGGAGTATATTTTTTATTCGATTGAACAAGAGAAACTGAAACATTTGCAATACACTGCTTGTTTAGAAATGCGAACAAATCTTTATACTTCGGTATTTCCGAAGAGGCATGTACCAATTCAAAATTTCTGAGAGTATTCGCGTCAATTTTCTTGCTAAGAATATGGAAGAGTACGAAATCCCATTCATCTATTGGGAGGTCAAGGTTTTTAAGAGCTGCCAAATTGTCGGAAAAAATATCCAAAATATTTCTCAAGAGTTTCGGAGATTCTGAGATTATTTTTGGGGCATTATTGATTTGCTCCCAATGAACTATTGCAAGTAAACGTTTGTTCTGGAAACGATCTTCTAGTTTTTTGAAGACTTTATCGTAATTAACATCAGTTAACGGAAGATTTTTTGCCATCGAGAGTGGATCTCCAGACAAACTCAAGAGTAGGTATTGGAACTTTTCAACTTTGGAGATAGAAGTATTATTATGTATCATACTTGTATAGAGATCCCAGAACGTAGGCCAGGCTTGCAAGTCTCCACTGAACTGGGGAATGTCCAATAGTGGTAACTTTGCATGACTTTGAGTCGTATTTGCATTAGAAGGGGTAGGAGTTTGGGCGAAAAGATCGTGATAAATTGTTTTGACGGAATAATATTTTGTATCAATTTCAACTCTGATATTATTTTCTTCCTCTTTAACTGCGGCAGAAGTATCGTCTTGGAGAACGAGGTATTGCATAACTGAGGAATGGGTATCATTAAATTCAACGTAAATATCCTCCAATTTTTCATACCGCATTTTGAATGCCGTATGATAAGTAATATCACTCCGTGCATTATGAGCACAAGTATAAATATCTAGAATTCTATCTATGGCAATTTGCCTGAGAGCCTTTTGTTGTTTCAACTTATTAGCCATGACAAGAGAGAAATTATCACGATGGATACGAATAAACTAAATGAATGAGATTCTAATATTGGTTCCGTTAAAACTATTTCCTTATTTGTTACTAATAATCGTTTCAAAATAATCAAATATGAGCTGCGAATATTCACCAAAGAACGCAAATATTCTAGAGATTCTTCTTCATTCCCCGAGTGGGACAAAAGAAGGCACAATATAATTACGTAGGGAGAGTGGCCGGTATTTACGTGTTGATATGAATAGCAATTTTAGTGCTGAGCTAGAACGGAATAAGAGAGATGTTCATTGAAATGTTTGACAGGAATACCAGTTGGTAGGAAGCAGTAGTCGTCAATTGTCACCGACATACGTAAGTGAAAACTGCGCTATTAGTAGGTAGGTAGAGTGTGAAATTTATTTTTACCGAATATCAAGCGTAGGTACTTGAATTATCCTTGGAAAATTTTTCCTGTTTCCAAGGAAATCAACCCTCGCCTTCTGCTCGGGATAATCCAAAATGCAAAATATTCGTAATCTGAAAAAAATTCTGGAAATAATTCAAGCACAATTGGCAATACGAATGAAAATTTTTATGTTCTTTTCCTTGGCTCCCATGATATTATCTGGACGCTACGTAACTTTTCTACCGCGTGAATCCAGAAACGTAAAATGTAATCTCAGCTACATGATATATCATGAAATATTTCCCTCATATAAAATAATGTCCCATAAGAGCAATGCAATTATCGAAAATTTACAGCGGTAATTGCATTGTATCAAGTCACCATAACAACACATTCGAAACCGTATCGCTAGACGTCAGTAAACAACACAAATGAATGTCAGATAGACTTCGGAAATAGAAAAACATTTCGCGTTTAGGTGAGTACTCCATACAATCTATAGAGGAAAGTATAAATGAACAAAAAATAACATTTCCTTATGAATTTCTTTATTCGTCAAATATTCCAATGAATAACATTCGTGCATTAAAAAGACCAGATGATTTTGCATTCCAGCGTGATACCTTATACAAATTGCATTCGGTTATTTTCATATTTTGTAAAAGAGCCCTCGTCTTTCGGACTCGGGCACTTTCGCCAAAATATGAAAATAAACTTGCAATTTTTAGATATCAAGCTTTCTTGCAAAATTATCGGTAATTTTTGTGCACTCGTGCAATTATAACCAAGAATCAAACTACTCCGTATATTCAACTATCCCAACTCACTCACTAAAAAGACCGCATCCAGTGCAGTTCACGCCGACCCACCTCATAAGGGTGTCGGTATTGCTTATTGCAGTGCACTGACCACCCCAGCTATTCCCTGATGCTATTTGCCGTGCTGTGAGTCATGAATCGACGCGAGATTCCAATAGGGATTCCCCGCGAGGGGCCTATTCTCTCAATTCTGACACTGTTGCGTTGCCGAATTACACTTGCGCGCAAGCAATTGCTCTTTGCGGGGGGATTCGAGGAAATCCAGTTATGGTTCATTTTCGATTTGGACTCGAAAATCCAACGGTGATTCAGAGGAGGATTCGATAATGCAGTTTCCACCGTTAATCTCATGACTAAGATTAGTGGGGAATTTTTTGGGCAACATTGACAAATGCAGAAGCAAAGGTATTATTTAACTTTTCCTAGAGATCAATTACCCTAACATCAAACTGATATTTTTGCACTCGACGCGCGTTTCGCTAACAAGGTTAGCATCTTCAGGAGAAATAAATTGATACTAAATCTAGAGCTAGGGAAAGTTGCATATAAAACTACGTACAAATTACAACAGCTTCTTGGTAACCCGAAAGATGAATTAGAAAACTCAGAGAAACCCGTTTCAAGGAGCATTTTGCACACATGAAATACGGAAGGGTAGGAAATCCACTGTCGCCCAACACGCTCTAGACAATGACCATAAAATTGGTGAAAGCAATCCTTAACTGATCAAGCATGTGCATGACACAAGACTACTCTATGAAATAGCAAAATGTGAAAACAGCATGAATGGTGACAGGGGTCCTAGCCCTTACAGCTTGCTTCTCAATCAATTGTTGAGAAAGTTATCAGAATAATCAATAATAACAGATGACGGACCAACAACTCTGCAAGTAGTGACTGCACTCTGGTTCATTATTGAGAAATTAATCAGAATAATTAGCAGTAACAAACAAAGTCCATAGCGAACCGGAAAAACTTTAGGTATATAAACAACTAACCCTAGCTTTAGATTGAGTATCAATTTTATTGTCCTGAAGATGCTAACCTTGCTAGCGAAACGCGAGTTGAGTGCAAAAATATCAGTTTGGTGTTAGGGTTATTGATCTCTAGGAAAAGTTTCAACTTTGAACCAGAGGTTCCGATCTCATGGTTCTCTCAAAGACATTATTCAAAGGAATCTTTTCAATTTCTCTATGTGCAAAACTCACTGAGAAACTATCCCCTCATTACCCCATGAAGTGGACAAATTCGACGAACTGCGAATTTTGCAGTAAAAAAGTCACAAGCAACTACAGTAAATTTTACTGGTGCACAATCGTCCATTTCTGGCACAGAATGGCAGGTATCCAAGAAAGCTTGAAGAAGATTAAGCTAGTTAGGTTGGAGGGCTATTTCAGCTGTCATTTGATTCAGTATCAATATTAGGCCATTGAATATATGTTTTACTTATCTATGGTTTCGATTTATTGAAAACTCAGTTGATTTTTATATAACAAGATCTATATACCCTATGTATATAGATCAGTAGGTAATCATTCAATTTTATTATGATATTTTTTTATATACATATTCACACGGAAGGGAAGCCCTCTAATGTTTAAAGGACACCACGTGAAACGAGGGACAGATACGAATTAACATTCACTTTGAATTTTTGAAGTTTGTAAGCCTCAGGAAAAACTTCTTTCGGCAAGGAATTCCAAAGTTCAGCTGTTTTATTGATAAAAGATCCCTGAGCAAGAGAGGTTCGACAGGTCTCCAACCTCATAACAAAAGGGTGGGAATTCTGTACTCGTCGGGTCATCCGTGTTGATACTGCCATGGGTGGAAAGATGGATGATAATTCAAAAGAGCGTTGACCGTGTAAATATCTATAGAAGAGACCAAGTCTGTGACCCTTCCACGAGTCCGTGAGCGAAGAATCACCAACAAAACTGATTGCCTCTCTCTGAATGTAATCAAGAAGTTTCAGTGAATGTTTTGGAACCGAGCTCCATACACATACATGAGAAGTATAATATGTAGCTGTGCCTTCTAGATCATTGGAAGATGACGCGTATTGAAGTATTTCTTGGCACGAAATAGAAATCAAATTGTATAATAGTTATACTCCTGACATCTGAATATTAGATGAAGATAGATCGGCTCTCTTTGGAAAGAAAACCCGCCTGGGTTTTTCCAGCAAAGAATTCCACCAAGTTGATGGTAATCCATTCTTTTATTTCCGTCAAGTCATCGTTAATACTATTGACCCTTAAGCCACCCTGAATTTTGGTTGATGAGGCCACCTGGCGGAGCGATATCAGACATTTTTAACCAGTCACCCACTATTTCATCCCAAACATTCACCAAAAACTTATATTAAACGCTCCTGAACGCTTTTGTGTGTGACATATTATTAGATGGAATAGCTGTCAGAAATATTTGTTGAACCAGAAATTATTCTACCAATAGTCTTTTCCTTATGAATTCATTTCAATTGATCTGATGATCTTTCATTTTGGTATATTTATCATTTGAAAAATGACAAATTTTTGTTAAAAATTATTTTGGTTCAAAATAGTTTTTGCCCTGTATCTTATTCCCGAGAATGAGCCTCGAAACTGTTGCTGCTTGTGATGAACATGAATTTACGAATGAATTTCATCTAATGATGATCATCACAGCTTTGGTCATTGCAGGCAGCCGATTAATAAGGACAAGATCTACCCACGTGAATTATAACAGGGTTTGAAATTGAATTCTGCCATTTTAAAAGACCTTTTTCATTCTGTAGTTTTGTGGGTTTGTAACCTACCACAATCTGAAAAAATTTGAAACAGTTCTTTCTGGATAGAACAAGTCCAATTAATCAGCAACTTCTCGTATATCTCAAATTATGTATGTATTATATATATGTATATATATATATATATATATATATATATATATATATATATATATATATATATACGAGAAGTTGCTGACTAATTGGACTTGTTCTATACAGAAGGAACTGTTTTTCAATAGACGCAGCAACTTTTCGGGCTAGATTGAAAATCTGCCCTTCTACACTTGTATAGATTTCAATATTAATTCTTGATTTTTCGGATTGTTGTAGTTACAAACCCAGAAAACTACGGAACAAATATTGATCCACCACAAGATAATGACGTTCAAACATTACCTTGTTTTATATTGTTATTGCTGTTTTAATATTTTTTGGGAGGTGACTCATTTATGAGTTCCCTCTACCCTGAGAATAACATGTTTAAACTAGATGTGGTATACAAGGTATACACTGTTGAAACATCATGAGCGTTACAAATAAAAACAGAAAAAACTTGAGAATACGAAAAATGGAAATGTCAAAATCAGCTGAGGCAAGAGGTACAGACAGGGTTGATTGGGATAATATGAATTTACTTACGACAGAACAAGTTTGAAGAAAAGGGGAGCTGAGCTGAAAGAAGTTACTTGTATCTCGTTGAACGGTAGTGGAGAGATCGTTCTTTCAATATAGATCTCTTCTCATCGTTTATACTGTTATTGTTTTGTAGATTTCCTTCCTTTCAATTGACTCCATCGGGATTATGCAATCATTATAATGATATTGTTAAATGTCCATATAAAATTTTTTGCGCTTTCGCTCTCAAGTTCTGTAATTTCACATTCAAAAATCCTCATCCTACTATTTCTTACAATGCATAAACGTACCTAACATATCAATTCCAAGCCATTGATTACTTGTGATTCAAATCAACAAAGTTCCAGGGGGATATGGCACCCTACTAAAAATTGCAATATTATTTTGACACGGGATTATAAAGAAAGGGATGAGGAATCGCGTGGCCTAATAAGAGGGGCGCCTAAATATTAAAACGGGTGATTTGTGGTCACTGGCTCCCATTGTGTTTCATTACTTGAATTAGTTCAGACATCTGTTATTTTAAGTTTCTCAATTGGATATCGGGTTCACATCAAGATTACTGACGCAGTGTTATTACGAATTCATTAAAAGAATGGATGTTAGTCGTTGAATTAGTATACTATACACCGAAGCGGAAAGTTAATCATCATAAAATGAATGTTAAATATCGCTGAGGTTATTCTATTTAACAATCATTCGGAAGTTTTTTTATTGAAGTGAACAAGAAATGAAAAATTGCAAGATTGAATCCAGTATTATTTATGTTTCAAGTAAGCATTGCACTTAAACGAATTTCATGATGCTTCCACAAATGTAAAGATTGTCTTTATAAATGCCATTCGCCTACGTAGAGTTTGAAAAATTCCAAAATTTAACTTCTTCGGTTTTGATGTGTTCGGCATGCCAATAATATCTCATGAATTGCCTTCATATTTCACGAGGATTGCTGCAAATAAGCAACGTTTGGAATACTTACTGAAATATTAAGGACCTTTTCGACAATGAAAATGGACTGGCATTGGCTTCCTATTCCGATTATTATTTTTTGGACAATTTTGAACTACTTCCGTACAACTTTTTTTTCAGAATGGTGATTCAATATTTATCCACGGTAACCACGACGAAATCACTGTGGCATGACTTTTCTGAAATTTAGGTGCATTTGTAAACTTTACTTATATTTATATTTCTTCAGATAACCGCCAACTTTATTTTTGTTGCAACGATATCAAACAAAACCCTAAAATTTTGCGAGGCAAAATTTTCACCTATAATGAAATGCATGTGAACAAACTTTGAGTTAATTTTTGAAATTTGTATTCACAATACTCGCCTACATCCCTCAAGGTAAAACAGATATCAATAAAAAAACAAACTGAAATTATTGCGAATAGCAATGAATAAACAAATGAGCGCTCAAGGAACTCATAGTATGAGGCTTTGATAAAAAAGATTCGCAAAATTTTAGAATTATGTTATATGGCGTTGCAACAAACATGAAGGTGGCGATTACCTAAAAAAATTATAATCATAATAATATTGGTTTATTTCAGCGGATCTTTACAGATATGAAATTACACAATTAAAATACTCCTCAAATGTATAAAAACTATATTGAGGTAAAAGCTTTCTGACCGGCTGTTTGAAAATGTGAATTGCAGGAATAAATCTGAAAGGAAGTCACTAAAGCGTTTAATGGACATTATATTTGGACCTTTACCACCACTGCCATTTCATGTTTAGGAATTAAGATACTGTGAGTATTTCTGAGATTATAACCGCTGGTATTCGATATGTCATTTCGAAATATGAATTGATTTTTCATCAACACAGTTCATAATATACATGGATGCAACAGTAAAAATATTCTGTTTTTTGAATATATCCCTACATGATGATCTATCTCTAGAAGTCATAGTTACGAAACAACAATTATTAATAATTAGCTAACAAATAGCTACAAATAATTTCTCAAAATGCAATAAACGAGGACTCAGACGATTTTTTGAAAGAATATTCACGTTTCGTTTTCTGTAACTCTCCACTAATTAGACTTACAAAAAAAATGAATTACAAAAATTGTAGGGAATTTTGTCTTCTTCAAATCTGAATTGAATATTTTTCGTCACAAATCCCCATTGACTGGAGTGATATTGACTGATTTTATTTACTATATGTGAATGTGTGCTTATAATATGCTTGTAAATGTCTATGTGCAATTACGATTTTCAGTCGATTTTTGTTAATTCATGTTGTAAAAAATTTCCGCCACAGGAAATATCCTTTAGATATGTGTATGTATCTTATATATCTGTATTAATTTTCAATATCTATAATAAATTTTGTAATTTCCATTCGGCTCGGTGACTTTTATATTTTGTGTTCCATGTTTGTCACCAAGAATTCTGTTCCTTGCCAATAAAACATATTTTTCATTGATATATTGCAGTATTTTATCAATTCAGACAATAAAATGCAACCTGAGGTTCGAGATCTATTTCAATTCCATTCGTTTCTCCTGAAATTGCCGTCTTCAACCAATCCTGAACTTTCTGATCATCTTCGCGTATCGATTCGGTAATAGAACGCTTGTTTTTGTACGTCTTCAGACAATTTCACGGTACAACTACCTTAATCTACGAAGTTTTGCAAACATACTCATCTCGGGTATTAGCATGCAAATTCGGAATCTTATAAAAGATATTAGAAGGCCCGGAGGCCGAGAGAGAGAGACGGTAAGCAGGCGAAACCCGCGTTCAAACTAGAATTGGCGTAATTTAGGCACGAAAGCTCTTGCCCTACTGCGACTGTTATGCCGCCTAAACACAATTTAGCTTTTTGCTGAAAGCGAGTAGACACGCTCATAATTCAGCGGATAGGCCCCTAAGGTACACCGTTTCCCAACCACTCGCCATCTTGTGAGTATATGTACGAAGCTTTTTCCACCAGCTGTTACTTGAGGCCCAGTATACCATAACCATACAGTAGAGACACTCGCCACAGAACACCAACTTCAGCAGTTTGACATGTCGAGGTGTTATCAATCGATTCGATTGATGAGCGTCAATGTGTGTTAAAATATTGTCTTTTGAATTATTATGAACATTTCCATCGTATGTTAAAAATCCCATATGAAGTGGGACATTTTCGATCAATTACAGCGATAAATTCCCGGCGGGACATTTTCGGGCTGGTAAATACCCGGTGGATATCGAAAAATACCCGCTCGATCCGTGTATCTATAGTAACGATTGTTAAAGTGTACATTTGTCATCTTGACAGGCATAAATACTGAATTTTAAACGTCGTTTTAACTCCGGTAATATTCTACCGAATTACACTCGTGCATCAAAATAAACCTGATAATTTTCCATTCAAGCATGTTGTCAGTAAAAAACTGCATTCGGTTATTTTCATATTTTGCTAAACCAGCCATCGATATAATGATATTTAGAAACTTGGGTATTTTTGTGGAGAGAATTATGCTAGAGGAACTATTTGTTTGTAATTTAAATTTCACTGATTCGGAGAAGAAAAAAGCCGAATATAGTTCTCTTTCATCCTTCAGTACTTCCAAAATAACTTCCTGAATACTCCATCGTCATTTCAATCAAGCTTTAATAAATTTCATAGCGCATACAACCTCAAGCCCAGTATACCATAGCCTACAGTAGAGGCACTTGAATGTCAATCCTTTGTTCTCGAGGGTCAAATTTCTGTGACCCTCATTCTGTGCTTGGGGTATGTAATGTCATTTTATGGCGGTAAATTTGAATATACGGGATACCAAGTATCAAATCAGTATGTTATTTCACATGATAAAATTAATATTTTGTCTAAGATAACGTTTGAAATAAATGTGAATAATCCTAGATTCTCAAGTACCTACGATAGCTATTCCATTTTTCTGTTGCTTTTTTCCTCCAGTCCATGTTTGTTTGGAGAGGTATTCGATGACCAGGAAATAAAAAGCTTCCAAGAGAATGTTTTATTCGCAGCAGCTTCAAATATATACAATAGATATATTCAGACATAAACAATGTAATAAAAACTATGAATGACTTAAAATGGTAATTTATTAGTTTTCCTTTTTTTTTCAATTTCCTATTTGCAAATTTCAATGTGTGGAAAATTCTAGAAGCGTTAGTTGTAAAAGAGAGCTTTGGGATATTTTTCAAGTAAATCCTCTCGGTTACATGCCTTAAACCCTGCCTCGCATTTTAAAGAGTTATTAAATATTCAGGTGCATTTTTATAAAGCTAATATATGAAAAATTCAAAGAGCTACTATTCTACAGAACACTAATGGATATAACCATTCGACATCCTTGGGAAACCTCAAGAGAGATGATAATTTGTCTCTAGCCTTCGACAAACATTCGCGATCAGCACACTTTTCCACCTTGGTAGTTCGTCGGGAGTAATTACACAAGAGTTTATTTTCATGCCATAACCAATTTGTTGTGATGTCATAGTGCAATGACAGTCGAAAGTGATGTATTTGCAGTGTTGCCGCTCTCATTGTTATTGATGAGAACTGAATGCATTAATGTTGACTTTTGGAGAAAGTAGGATTTTTTGAAAAACTAATGGTTTTTTCTGCTTGAAAATGTTGAAAACGAGTCAATAAGAGAGTGTGTGGTGTCTGATCAGAAGAAGGAAGAATTTTGTGTGTTCAAACACCAGAAATTTGATGTGGAAAATTGTGAAGTTTTACACCAAAAAGGCCCTGTATCTCCGAAAATATAAGAGACCGCCGATTTTTTCATTTAGATTTTCTGTAAAGGAGACCAAATTACGTAAGTTTCACAAAAAAAAATTCCAAAAAAAGGTGCTCATAGCGACCGAAGTATTACCGAACTAAAAAACAACGAGTACAGGAAAATTTGATTCAGTTAGGCCCAAGATAAAAAAGGAAAGCATGTGATATCTGATTCGTTCAAATTTGACTCACTGAATCTTTGAGAAAACTCAGCATGTCGATCTGATTTGATTAAAAAAAGTAAAAAAGGTGTGTCTATTATTCATCAGAGATCATCATTTCACCCCCGAATATCAAATACAACCACTTGTGCCGACACCTTCCAGATATATATGCAAATTTTTGGAGGAATTTTCATTAAATCATGAATTTTCTACAAGAAACAAGGGTAAGCAATTTTCGAATAAACATATAACACTTTTTGTATGAGATTTTCCACGCTGTATAACTATGTTCCCATACATTGTATCGAAATTTTCAATCCCTTCCAAGTTATTGATGCATAACCGATTTTCCGAGTTTTTCCTATAGGTGCACGCGTGCAGAACTTTTTTTATATCAAAGTACTCCTCAAATACTACCCGTGTATTAAAAATCATTACTACTGAATTCAGGGTCAGGTTCGAACCCCTGGTTATTGGACTATATTTCGTTAAAATAGATTCAGAACTAGCATCATAGTAATCAAAATATCAAAATCGCATTGCACATCAGATTTATGTCGATGACACCATCATAGAAGTCTGATTTTCAGTAGATTCACTCTCAGTCCGAATAAAAATAAAAAGCTTTAAAATTTCGCGCTGAAAGGAGCTGTTAATTTCATTCCTGCATTCTGTGGTTCAAATATTTTCCTTTTGCAAAACCACTTTCATATTCACCCACCGCACATTCCTTGCCAGATCTCGTGACCACCGGTGAAAGATATTCCGTATCAGAGGGCCGTATACTCAGTCGTGTTTCACGTTTTAATTACATGCACCGCTTTCTGGCTTCGGGCACTATTTTCCTACTACAAAGCAAATAGTCGATTCCAATTTCCACCGGAGCCCCGAATGGAAAGGAATTTCCGTGGAATCGATTTCAAGCCGAAACAAAGCGTTCGTTCTTCTGCCAGTTTCATTAAAGCGATCCGAAAGTAGATAGGTTTCGTCTTCTATTTTGTATTTTAACGGTTTCTGTAGACAGTCATATGCCTGAAATGATTTTTCACCAAGAAAATATAAGGAATGTTTTAATGGACCTGAATATATACAAGGCTTGCGGATCTGATGGGTCCCAGCAATTGTTCTTAAAGTGTGTGCCTCCGATTTGATACCCCGGTACTTTACGAATTGATCAACCTTTGCTATAAGTTGAGGGTTTTTCACTCTGAAAAATAGCCAGAGTTCAACCAGTTCCTAATAAGGGAAAGAAAACTTCCTCTTGTAATAATAGAGCAATTGCACTGCTTTCTATCATTTCCCAAGTCATGGAAAGAGCAATCGATATGAAGCTGGATAAATCAGGGATAATTAATGATCGACAATACTGATTTCGCAATCAAAGATCAACCAGTGTTTCATTGGCGAATATTTGACATATTTGGCAGCAAATTTTAGTTGTTGCACTCGACATTTCAAAAGCGTTTGATCGAGTTTGGCATCGGGGTCTCCTTTCTAAACTTCTGTCTTATGGTTTGCCTCCTCAATTGCGTGCTTTGTCGAAGAGTTTGTTGTCTGATAGATCTCTTTATGTGGTTGTTGATGGAGTGTCGTGTGAGTATCTCCCAATACATGCAGGTGTTCCACTGGGTTCAGTTCTGACACCCACTTCGTTTCTGTTTCATATCAATGATTCACTGTAGAAAACATTTTGTTAAGTGCATAGTTTTGCGGATGACACCAGAGTTTCCATATCAGCGCGAGAAGCAGAAATACAAGCTATTGAAGCACGGAAAGAAATTTCTTTCATGATTTCATTAATCAAAAATGAAGAATGTTCGAATAGAGCTGCTAGCATATTCAAATTATAATCATTCATCATACGCTATACAAAAATGATTCACCTATTTTATTTATATTTTATCAATCATTATTTTTATAATTTACTTTGTGCGTTTTGAATGTTTTAAGTAGTCAATACGTGCACTATTATTTGATTGGACGATTTAAATCGGTTTAATATTCCATGAATAGTTATTGTAAGCCAGCGATTTTTCCTAATTATAAGTTAGAATTATTTTTAAAGTATTGTTTATCACTAATAGTTTTTATTCAACACTGAATCGCGCACAAGCACTCAACATCTTTCTAGTTGTTGAGAGCTTCAGCGATTTACCCAGGTTCATTTTGCATGTTTTGTCCGCAAATTCTATGTCCATTGTACCTTTATCAGTCAAAATAAACATTATTATTATTAGCTTCGATAGTGTTAACGGTGTCCTGGAGAAAATAATGCTGGGAAGAAGATCCAGGCATGTCTCTTCTCGAAGGAAGCCGATCTATCTCCATCTAATATTCAGAGTAACTATTCCTACGAAGTCGAGTATTTCGTTCTCGTTCGTTGTTAGTTTCAAGACATGCCAAACCTCTCTTGCTCCTGACCGATTTCTCCTGCGAGGCTCACAAACTTTAAAATTTCGAAGTTAATTTGTTAATAATTCGTATATCCCGTCCATTGATTCACGCAGTGTTTTTAAAGCATCACAGGGCTTCCATTTCGTGTGAATCTGTATGTAAAAAAAATCCGGAACTGGGTAGATTTCTTCCTCTATTTTTTAATTCAAGTATTTCTTTCCAAATAATATTGCAGGAGAGCTGACTTCGAGTTGAAAGTTCAGAAAATCCATTAGTATTATGTTGACTCCAAAGTGGCTACGACCATACGTATAACAGCCACTTTATGAAATGAATCGTTATGTTATACATTTAAGCACAAGTAATAAAACGACAAAGTGAAATATAGTCGTATAAAGCAGATAACACTGATTGAATTGTATTTAGTAGTCGTTTGCACATATTTATGTAATAGTAATTATGAACTTGGGTATTTTCGTGAAGAGAATGAACTTTGAGGAGATCATTTCTAGAGTTTCTCCCTCTACGAATCAAAAAATATATATTTATTAGAAGCCTCCAGCATCCTGGGCCTCAAACGGATAAGGGTCATGTACAATATACAACCTGACAAAAGGAAATTGATTTTTAACTTCAAAACTTGAAAAATATTTCGAATGATGAATTCTCCATTTCTCTTCAGTGTTTTGAGAATACCTCAACTTCCACAAAGCTTCATTAAAGTTTGAGCTAATTTGAGGAGGATTCATTTTCAGCTTCAGAGTACTACGAGATATTTTTCTTCTCAAGTTTTCTATGGATTTTTTCAGGAAATCCATATTTTGGGTTCCCCCTCTCGAAGAAAAAAGTTTCAATAGATACATTATCTGTTCAAAGGAAAATTGGTACATCTGCCTTGATACTATTTTGTCACAAACATATCATATTCCTTATAAATTTGGAGATTGGATATAAAAAATGTATCAAATCATATTATATACACTTCAGGGATTTCGAATGGATTTTCAATCTCTAGGGATTGAAAATTAATTTCTGATTCCTGGAGATATCAATTGAAACATGTTTTTTTTATATGCAGATTCACACGAAAGGAAAGCTCTGTAATGTTCAAAGAACACCGCGTGAATCAAGGGACAGGAGATAAGAATGAACATTCAATTTTTCAAGTTTGTGAGCCTTCGGAAAAACCTCTCTCGACAAGAAGTTCAGCTGTTCTGTTGAAGAAAGATCCCTGAGCAAGAGAGGTTCGACAGGTCTCCAAGTTCACAACAAAACGGTGGGAATTCTGTACTCGTCGATTCATACGTGTAGATATTACCAAGGGTGGAACGATTGCTAACAATTTAGAAGAGCACCGACCGTGAAAATATCTATAGAAGAGAAACGAGTCTCCAACCCCTCTATGTTCCAATCAAGTGAGCGAGTCTGTGAGCGAAGAATCACCAACAAGATGGATTGCCTTTCTCTGAATAGAATCGAGAAGCCTCAATTGATGTTTTGGTGCCGAACTCCACACATGAGAACTTTATTCCAAGACAGGTCATATCTGAGCCTTGTAGTTCATTATAAGCTGACGAGAAGTTAAGTATTTCTTCGCACGAAATAGAAATCCAAGTTTCTGGGAAGCACATTTAGCGATCGATCTCACATGGATTTTCCATGAAAGATTATCACTGATCGTAATTCCTAGCATCGAGATACTTGAGTTTGTAGGAATAGTTACTCCTGACATCTCAATTTTAGATGAAGATAGATCGGCTCTTCTTGAGAAGAGAGATGCCTGGGTTTTCCTAGCATTGAATTCCATCAAGTTCATGTTACCCCATTCTATCATGTTTATCAAGTCATAGTTAATTTTATTGTCGGGAACGTTTCTTTTAATTTTTGTTTCTCAAGCTGGTATGGGGACTCTGGAAGAGAAACTAGTATGAAGAGTACTGTCATACGCCAAACTATGTTCTGAACAAGATGTTCTCTCGAGCAAATCATTTTTATCAGTAAGCAGAAACAAAGTGGGCGCCAGAACTGAAATAAATTGGGCTGGAATGGGTAATATATTGAAAAACTAGTAGAACACTAAATACGTTTTCTTATTACATAATTCCGCAGATGTCTTGCTTTGTCAAAAAAAATTAAAGGTCACGTTGCTTATACCACAAAGAACCTTCCGGAACGCCAAATCGACTTCCTCCAACTTTAATTCACCGAAAGATGATGACATGGTAAACCAGACCGAAGATGTTTGCCAAGCGGGTAAATTACCCCAGAAGTACAAAATTACTTTATTGAATTCGCCTCCGCATTCCTGCGGCATAACTGGCATATCCCCCGACTTGCAGTATGGATTTGCCATTAAAGGCGGGATTTGGGGCGCATGTCACGATCGCACGTGCTCTGGATACGGGATGGAGGATCGCCCGGCGTGTATGCAGACTGCGTGGCAACTTTCGCCGTCTTTTCCTCTTCTCCGGAGACTTTCCGAGGAACACCCTTTCCGAGTTTATGGTCCTCAGAAGGATATGTTGCTACATCTGCATAACAGCGATGTATCTTATCCAGCAAACGGCTCCAGAATTGAATAATAAAGGAGACGACGCAGATATTGTGGGAGTTATTCTAGTTTAATCTTTCACAGAGTGTGACTGAAGACAATAAAAAAAAATCACCCGATGAATTTACAGAGAAAAACCCATATGACAGACTTCAGTAGTCTTCAATGAATTCATACCGTTTTTATTCAGAATCATTTCAAAATGTGCCCATTTATAACCAATTTCTAGGTTGGAAAATGACCTTTTTTCACTCAGAAGAAGACGAGGTCCAAAAGAACTTCACCAATTCCTTTTGGTACTTTCCAATCTCTCTGTTTATCTAAACGTCAGTCTGCTCATCGTCATGTCGTGGTTTTGTGAATCCATTGTCTATTTACAGCAGTCCTCATGAAATATTATAGGTATGCCATGCGCTCAATCAAATCGAAACCAAAATGTAAAAGTATTTTAAACCTCCATATAGGTAAATGACATTTATAAAGGATGATATGACAAGGGTCTCTCTGTTGTAAACAACTCCCGGGAAAAATATTTTGAGTAGGTCTCTAGGCTGTGAAGTAGAAAGGGAAAGAAACGAATGTGCTATTGGTAGTTATTTATGTATCAAGGGTAGAAAATACACGTATTTCTCGAATATCAGGCACTTCCATGCAACACTGATTATAACCAATCGTAACCAGATAATCGCTCACCTGGATTGTTTCTTGTGGGGTGTATTTTTTCTGCTCCGCGGTCGTCATGTCCGCTCCATACTAACAGAATACCTGAAACACAAAACGAATAGCAATGATCCTCCATCGTAACTCAATAGCCATTAGCAGTTGTCGGTGTATGTTGATTTGGAGTTCCAAAAAATTCCCGGGGTGAACTCGGCGTTCATTTGTAAAACGCCAAATCGTGTAATATAAACAGACGGCGGATAATTAGTGCCTCCGACTGAGGAAAGAGAAAAACAAAAGACTAATGACCGATTTTACTTCCACTTCACTAGCAGATATTAATAGTGAACGTTAATAATGGTCTGCTTAGTCTGGAGTCTAGAGCAAACTTATCGTAGGAACTTAGGAATTTACCAACATTAGAACATTTATCCAGTGGCAGACTAAACAATGAAGATAGATATACCAAAAGAGAATCATCAATTAATTTCTAGTTATAACCCAGTTATAACAGGAGCATTGGGTGCCCTTTGATGGGTGTCAATTGGCCATCCATTTATTGACGTTTTGAGGTTTCATTGAACTGACTCGAGAGAAGCTGTTATAGCCTTACGGCAAAAGGCTTATGCTGAAGTTCCCGGTGGTGTAGTGGTCAGCACGTCCGCCTATCACGCGAGAGGCCAGAGTTCGAATCCTTGCCACGGAACCACCTTGTTGAGATTCACACATTGAAAGGTGAGGCCTCCTTAATCTATTCCTTGCACAAGTTTATACTTCTGAGGGTTAACTTTCATAAGAGGCCGTCAGCTGGTGAACAGAAGAACCCATTTTAAACCCACTCATATTATGAATTAATCCTGACATCAATTCGACATAACTGAATCTATAAAAAATAGATTTTCCTGATCCTTGATTGAGCAAGGACCTCCAGAATGTGATAGTTCCACGAGATCTCCATTTCGCTGAAGAAATCTGATATAGATCTGACAAATACAATTCCATTTGGTCATATGGTCGACACAAGCCCATTTTTCACGATATCATCAAGGAACATCCAATGAGGCCCGGTTTCACCAACTACTATAATCTGGATTGTCTTGCTAACTGGAATATTTGTACGCATTTATGCGTTCAGAAATTCCAGTTAGCAAGATAATCCAGATTAAAGTCGTTGCTTAAACCGGGCCTGAACGTCGTTTTCATGTGGACGTCGAGAGGTTAGTACAGTTGAGTCATATAAGGGAGTTTTCTCTAAAACTCTGTCGATAATTTTCATGATTTCACTTCTAGTGTAAGGCGTAAAAATTGTAAAATCTCGGAATCTGGGGCAGGTTAATGAATCCTCATAAAATCCGTTGGATTGCATTGTTGAAAGCTTAAATAAAAACGTTGAAAAACAAAAAATGTGCGATCTTAATTACAACAATTTTTAACAACAATTTACTGAAAAAATGGGACAGAAAAAAATGTTTAAAGCAGAGAATTATATCTAATAAATAATATTTGCATAATAACTCCAATATTAATCCATTCATATTTCGCAAAAAAAACGAATAATAGTAATAAAATTATTATTTGAACCCTCTGTCATTTTTTGAACGGGTCAACATAAAAATTTGAAAGTTGTGATAATGATCTTGATGCATGAATACTATATTTTGAAGTGAAATTGACAGATGAAAATTTCAAGATGGCTACTGTGCGCCATCTGGAAAAAAAATGAATGGAAAGGGGGGTCTTGTGACACATCCTTTTGATGCTGCCGACGAATACTGCACAAACCTAGAATATTGAGTCAATATCTTCAACTACTATAAATTCTAATTCAAATTCAAATTCATTCCAAAAGTTTCGGAATCATTTACAGTGTCGGTTATTATATATGTTCCCTAACGGATCTGAATGCAGTACCTAAACACTCTGTTTGTATTGTACATTGCACCCAAACGCGTTCGGGAAATAAGTAAATATAGAGTATAGAGTCGGTATAATTTTGTTAATTGTCGATAATATTTCTTGTTTTTTGCAAATAGAGTGATATCGATATTAATTTTAATGTTCTAATATTCTAATATTCAAATATTCAGGGCAAGGGAAATGAAATGGAGTCGGTTACCTTGATAAAAGTTAAAAGTTGGGGATCAGAAAAATGTTGCGATTTCTGTTTGATTTTCCATTGTGTAAGTTTTCAATCGAGATTTAATTTTTTTTAGATGTTTTATTGATTGAATCCTACTGGCAATGAGTTGAAAATTTTTGGGGCATAGAAGGTGATGAATCTTTGTGTATGACTTTTCCTGAACAATGGAGTGTTGCTAGATATATTATGTATTGCTCTTGTTTTATTAGGATCTTTTTCTATTTTATCTGATTGCATGTCATAATGACAACGTTATGTCACTCAATTTTGATGACATAAGGAAGCTCATTATGGGACTAAGTACCATAATGAATTCATTATGGTACCAAGTACCATAATGAAATTCTATAAGGAAAACATGTAATGGTTTGTTCAAAAAAGTTTATTCAAATGTATTGATATAAATGCCATCAGATAAAATTTTGTATGTAATACGAATCATAAACAATCATTATGGCACACGCCGTGTTATCGGATAACATTCACGACTTGTACCATAATGATCGTCTTTATGATCCTTATTACATAAATAACTATTATGTTTGAAAAACCAGATTTGACTTCTGTACATGTAGAGGCTTCTAATGTTCATTAGATTGCTTTCGCAATATATCTGTTGGGTAGAGTATTTTTCATTTTTTTTCAGCATCATTTTGATTATTGAGTTTTGTATAGTTTGTATATTGTTGAGATTATTATGAAACAATCCACCCCACGCTGTGATGCAATAGCTCAATAGTGATTCAATTAATGAATGGTATAAGATTTTTATGTTACTTGATGATAGGATATCTCTGAGTGAGTCGAATTTATATGTGAGTTTTTTTAGTCTAGTTGTGAGATATGTGGAATGTTCATCCCATCTCAGGAATTGATCCAGAATAATACCTAGGTATTTAGTTTTTTTTTGTTTTTTCAAAATGAGGGCATATACAGGAGTCATCATTGTTGCAGTTTATTTTATGTATTTTCAATACGTTTTTTTCTGGTTGCTTATTATTTAGTAAGGAAAATGTCATAAATTGGGTTTTTGGCGAAACATTCAATAATTGCCTGAATACATCGACCTTTAACTTCATAATTTGAAGAAGATGCTCGAAATGATTGCCTTGAACTTCCTACTCGATACAGCCTACTCGGATATTTCAAGCCGTACATTTTCGAACACAGGAACGTCGATATTTCAAGTTGAAGGTTGATATATTCGGGCAATTATCAAATGTTCCGCCATTTTGTGGTAAGTGAAGAAATTGACTTAGTCAGCAGCTTCGAAAGGATGTGTCATAACACCCTCCTTTTCATTTAATTTTTTGTCCCAGATGACTCCATTTTGGAATTTTCATCTGTCAATTTCACTCCTAAATATAGTATTCTTGCATCAATTTCATTACCGCAAGTTAAAATTTTTTGAGTTGACCAGTTAAAAAAATAAAAGGGGAAGGACATCAAACACTATAATATTTTTTTGCGGGAACTCGTTTTTTGGCGAAATATGGATGAATCAACTTCGAAATTACTATGCAAATATTCGTTATTAGGTGTAAATCTTTGCTTCAAACATTTTTTCCCTTGTCATCATTTTCAGTAAATTTTTGTTAAAAATTTTCGTAATCGAGATTGCCCATTTTTTGTTTTTTTAACTTTCTTATTTGAGCTTCGAACAATGCAGTCCAACAGCTCGAGAAACAAAAATTCAAAGAAACATTCACGTCAATAAAATCAACGACGAAAACCCAGGCATGTCTCTTCTCAAAAAAAGCCGATCTATCATCATCTAGTATTTAGATGTCTGGAGTAACTATTCCTACAGAGTAAAGTATCTCGATGCTAGGAATTGCAATCAGTGATAATCTCTCATGGGAAAACCATGTGAGATCGATCGCTGAAGGTGCTTCCCAGAAACTTGGATTTCTATTTCTTACGAAGACATACTTCACTTCTTGTCAGCTTCTGATGATCTACAAGGCTCAAATATGACCTGTCTTGGAATATGGTTCTCATGTGTGGAGTTCGGCACCAAAACATTCATTGCGGCTTCTCGATTCTATTCAGAGAAAGGGAATTCGTCTTGTTGGTGATTCTTCGCTCACAGACTCGCTCACTTCATTGGAAAATTGTAGAAGGGTCGGAGACTTGTCTCTCTTCTATAAATATTTTTACGGTCGGTGCTTTTCTGAATTGTTATCAATCGTTCCACCCTTGGCAATATCTACACGGATGACTCGACGAGTACATAATTGCCACCCCTTTCCTGTGAATTTGGAGACCTGTCGAACCTCTCTTGCTCAGAGATCTTTTTTCAATAGAACAGCTGAGCTTTGGAACTTCTTGCGAAAGAGGTTTTTTCTGAGGCTTACAAACTTCAAAAATTTAAAGTGAATGTTAATTCGTATCTCCTGTCCCTTGATTCACGCGGTGTTCTTTGAACATAACAGGGCGGCCCTTTCGTGTGAATCTCCATATAAAAAAAATCCATGCCTGCCTTGGATTCCGAGGTATGAATCTTGCAGCGCTTCATTATTCTTCCAAGAGGGTTTTGAATATCCTTTTTGTTTTTAGTCGAACAAAAAGTTCCAAAAAATTATGATATTTCCTATTCTGCTGAATTCTAACATTTTAAAAATTACTAACGACTGCTCCTACTCTCGAGGGTCGATTAATTAAATTAGACAATAACAATCAGATAAGAATGGAAGTTCATGCGTTTCAACTTGATTTTCCGCTACCCGCGACTACACAGTGGGTGATGTCCGTTCCTAGGTATAACTGACGTGTTCCCAAGTACTAACACGCCTCCACGTAATTTTATAACGGTATATCGATCTCTAATTGCAACACCTGGCCCGGAAAGCCGGAAGCCCCTGACAGCACCACATGTGCCCTATGAAAACACCATTGACGTAGTTAATCGAAGATAATAAACCAACCGAACACAATATTTGGGTTAGACACCGTGATTTCATGAATGGAGCTGAAAATAGTATATCAAAAATAATCACCACCACGATGAATCAATGACAAGGAAGTCGATGAAATTCATTATTATATCCCTCACCTACTAGAAAAATTATTGAAAAATACTTTTATTTATAACCATATATGTAGTGCTGTCATTACTAACGTCATTGAAGGTTGGGAAGTGTCACATTACACACCTCTACTTCCCGCCCTCATTTCATCTATTCTAGACTTTATCTGTCATTTATTGACTTTGTCTGACATTTATTTATATTGGTGACTATGGGGAAGATGACCCAAAGCTTTTAGTAGGTGGCAGCACGACTGCATGTGCCTAACGAGTGATTTTGCAGGTTATGTTTTATTTTTATTTTAATGAATATTTTCAAAAGATACTTAAAAATCATAAGGATGTTTTCTCCAACCGATAGATATGGATGTTTGTCTGTACCAGAACTGATAAGTTTGTTGAGGGAACGTGGTGGATCCCTCAAAGGAAAAAAAGAAGATCTGAGTGAAAGGTAAAAAATTCAAACAGATTACAGAGGTGTTTCGTTAAAAATCATTATAATAACCATCTACTAGCCCTGCTACGTTCTTTTGTGAGTGACTGGAGCATAATCTAGAATGTTCAGAAGCCTGAAAGCTCTTTCTTTTCAGGGCTACTTCCCAATGCTTTTTCAGTTTTGTTTCTTTTGGAAATAAATGCGTACCTACATTTTTACACCCGAATGCACTATATATGACCATTTTATGTCGATTTCAAATCTTTATATTCTTAATTATTGCGAAGAAGGGACGTTTAATGTTTTGAATTGTTGTCATTTGACTTGAGAGGCTGTCAAAGGTACATGCAATGGTGGCGCTCCTAGTGGTAGAGTTTTGCAGCCGTCATCCCCATTGTATACCCCGTAGTCATCACTGTAACAATATATCTGCTTGATTATTCTGAGAAAATCGCGTTGGTAATTTGTCGCTAAATATAATATTTTAGATATGTTCAGAACGAAACAGAGATTTATTAATTTCAATCGAAATATGATGGTTCTGAATAAAATAGTATACACCTTGGTAGGAAGTTTCATTCCTGTCTCGAGATCATAGCTAACCTCGACGCTTTGCGTCTCGGTTAACTAACTGATCTCACGACAGGAATGAATCACTTCTCACCTCGGTGTGTAATATACCATTCCGGCCTCTTTTGAAACTTTCCAACCTAATAGGTGTTTAGATCCCCGCTAACGTGTACACACCAACGTTGTTATACAAAGCAAGCTAATCCTGACACGATATTGTGGCTGCCACACACTATTTCAGTACCGAACATACAAAAGAGAAATATGTACTCAGTTTCTTCATCAAAACTCTAATCCTCTTCAGTAGCTAAAGCCTCGCTGAATTTTCAAAAGTGAAACGTCTCGTTTTCATCCGCCATTTTCTTGTTTAAAATACTGCCAATATGGTAGCAATCCTCGTGACACAACGAGATTCGTTAAATATTTTATTGGTATGCCAATACCAATAATGAAAACAAAATGTACATTACAAAAGAGAAAAGATACGTGCACCTTTTCGGGGTCAATTATGGTACTGTATGCAAAATATCAGCGACCCATTTCGTGCAAAACTCTTCAAAGAGATCTTCTCAACACATCCTTCATTTTCTACGTGACATTTCAAAATATGGCAAGTTGAAGAGCTTTTTGAAAAGCTAATCACAGGGATACAAACCAAAGAAGTCAAAGACATCAGAACGACCTGAATTATGAGAAGTTATTGAACGAGGCTCCCGATAACGAGAACGAGTATTTGTTGATGAAAGTGGCTTTTATAATGAGGATCAGCGTTGCTTGTAATTGCAATATGAATTGGTCAATTCGAAAACAGGAAATATTCAAAACTTTTTAACTTTAACGTATCTTTGCCAGACCCTAAAACCATGAAATCTAGAAGTTTACCATACTTGAAGAAGGATTTCCTGTCAACCTGATCAATTTTTGTGAAAAATACAGGTCTTTGAGACCAACAAATACTAGTTCTGGCCGCTTTTGTTTCTTACAAAAATGGGGGGTGTACCAGCCAGTGTTTGGGAATAAATACGTTGTCGAAGATACGGTTAAATTCCGTTTATCGGACATACTGAGATAAAAAAACAGTTTGAAGGAACTGGCGTATTTTGACTTCCTAAACAAAAAATTCAGATGAAATTTTCGGCGCTCTCAATTATTTCGGAGATATTGGCCAATTTTTGTGTGAAAAATTGTATTTTCTAATACAGGTTTCTGAGGCAAAATAACACACGAAGTGTCTGCTTTTTCTTCAGCAGAATGTACACCTCTAATCATCCGTTTTACAATTCTTTTCAATTGAGAACACCACATTTCATAAAAAAAGTGCCCTTCTTTCAGCAATCAGGAAAACAACAGAACCCGGCACTTGACAAATATTCCTGTGCCGGTATCTGTCCACCCCAGCTGTCATATGCCGTATTTTCCATGTTTTTGTTGTTGTTGTTTTTTTTCATCTTAGATATATATCTTCAAGAATTGCGATGTTTTTGAAATTGAAAGAACCAGCGCTCTACACCGGTCACTGTCTGAGAAAGTCTTCGGCGACTCTTTTGGCCAATGCCGATGCTAATATGACTGTTTTGAAGTTTCACGGAGACCAGAAGTCTTCGGCGGTAGCAGAAGAAAAAATTGTCCTAAAATTTCTCGTTTCATTAACCAGCTGACGAACGTCAACCCTCAGAAGGATTGAAGAGGCCTTACCTTTTAACGTGCGATTACCCAGCATGGTGGCCTGTCGGGGATCTGAAAACCGGTCTTCCTTCTGAAAGGCGGACGTGCTAAACCCTACATTGCCTTGAAAGATACCTAGAAGAATCAATGCATAACAAAATACAAATTGCAGAAGAAATACAAGGTTCTAATGTGTCGGCGTTCCATTGAACCAACGTATTTTACAATGACTTCAAATTCGAATGAAACTTTAGCGTTTTCCTTCAATTTCAATATCAGTGAATTCTGCTTGTAATAGTAATAAATAAATAGATTACTACTTGAACATGAGAAAACACTAGTGTATTATTTGATAGTTTACTTGTCTATACCCAGCCAACACAGTTACATCGCATAGACGTCCCTGCGATATCACGACGAGGCGTGTGACGTCCCAAAACTTGTCGCAGGGAACTTGCATTTACGTCGCTCACATGTCGCGATGTCACACTCAGGCGACATCGCCTGTGACACAACTGCGACAAGTTTTGTGACGAAATTGCGACAAGTCTTGTGACAAAATTACGACAAGTATTGTGACAAAATTACGACAAGTTTTGTGACAAAATTGCGACAAGTTTTGTGACAAAATTGCGACAAGTTTTGTGACAAAATTGCGACAAGTTTTGTGACAAAATAGCGACAAGTTTTGTGACAAAATTGGGATCAATTTTGCGACGTTATTGCGACAAGATGTGCTATGCCACTGCGATTTATTTCGCTATGAATTTGCGACGTACTTTCTGCCTTTAATATGTGGGATATATTCTGAAATCTATCCAGAAATATTGGCAGGCCTTCCCCTTCCAATCTTTGACAAATGTTTATGGAAATAATAAGAAATGAAACCCGAAGGCAATCCATTAGAAAACTCTCAATCTAGCATTCATAAACAAATACCAAGTATTTTTTCCTATACATAGAAATACGCAGCAAAACATATTTCATTATCAACACAAAATAAAATTTATTTTATATAAAAATTAAAAACTATAAAACAAAAATAATTCTTATAACAAATAGAAAAATATATAACAAATAAAATAAAATATTTTCTATGAAAATTAAAAAGGTGTAGAACAAAAATAATATTTAAAAATAAAATAAAATAATGAAAGAGCTAACTCTAATCCGCCTGTCCCTTTCTTTTTTCATATCGTCCCAACCTTAACCTCGCATGACGAAACCAGTAGGAGCACACTTCCTGCACCCTTTTTTGTTTCTCGCCATGCTCCTGTACAATGACTCCTGAAAATAAGAGATAAGAATTTTAGCTCTGAAAAAAAATCCCATACATAACGTAAACCTATTAAAAATTAATTGAAAAAGAGTACGTTGGAATCAAAATTATTCATTGGGTACAAGTTCTTGAAGAATTTTCCATTGGGATGTGTTAAATATGCAGGATCAAGTTAGAAGTTGTAACGATTCTGCATGCCATAGCCGATTTGAGATAGAAGTAATTGAATAACAATTACTGGTTATTTCATTGATTCCTGATGTTTTATTATACTAGAGCCTCGATAGAATTGAAACCTATCACTTTATTGGTACATCAACGAGATTAGCAAGTTTATGTAATAATATTTGACCAAACTTTCAGATCAAATAAGTCACTGCTATAATAATCTATTCAAATAAGAGAAAATAATTGACAACAGGCTTTTTTACAATTATTACAATGAATTTGTGAATATCACATGTCATCCAAAGATAAAACAAACCAGTTGCTGGTCACTGATATTTTCTATATGTGTGAGTGCCTATTTGTGTAAATAGAGCAACTAAAAAACAAATACTTTTTTCGTGTCAATGAGGCAAACACTCAAATATTTTTAAAAAACAAGTGGGATGTAACCTTAAAGATGAACCAATTTATGTAATTCTTTCATACACATACCATACATATCACCATTATCTACTGGGAGTTGTTGGAAAAATATTGTGAAATACTATCACCAGATATCAACAAAAAATGTAATACTTACGGCTTAACAATGTAACTATCCGCAAATTTGATATTTGGATATTTTTCCGTTGGCCCAACCAGGAGCTTCTGCAGATGATACAGAATCAGACAAACAGTGTGTTAACGAAACAGGTGTTTCGTTAACATATGTGCTTGCTGATCTCGTTCACCTTCACTACTAATTTCTGAATTTTTTACAATCAAGCAGTAAATAAAAAAGAATACTTACCAATAATACTAATTGGCCACCTCGACTAGGTACACTCAACTGGTCCGAAAATTCCGAAATATCAAACATTTGAGAAAGGATCACATGAATTTGGCGGTATTAGGCAAATCAGAAATCAGATTTTAGGTTAACCGGTAAAGGCGGAAAAACTGTAAACAAATGACGACGTATGAAGTATGTCAATGTCAAGTATTGGCCATTGGCTGTGCTGTCGCTGTCAACAGACAACAATTTTCCCCTAGGATTATTTGGAAGAGGAAGGTCTCTGAAATTACAAGGAAAATTTACAGGGCTCACTAAGTAAATACTCATTTCAAGATATTATTTTTCATAGATCTTCAACGGTTTTCATATTTTTCAAAGGGTCTCTCAGGTTTGACGATGCCGGGGGTTTCTCTCGTGACTGCCGTTACAATGAGTATTAAAATAAGCAACACTGAAGAGAATATAATCGAAAAATGAATGTGCATGTCTTCTACTAAAACAAAATGCTAACCTTATCTCTCCACCCCATAGTATTTTTGTAATGAAAATTTGTCAATTTTTGTTTATAAATATATCTATCCAAATACTGATCCATTGTATGTGTCATTTTTTATCAATTGATCACTGTATTCTGTATCATTGATATTTCATGGATATTACCAGAATTATATACAATGGACATCATAAGAGCGACATCTACTGGACATTATAAGAGCGATATCTACTGGATGTCACAAATATCACATCAACCCGATATCGCAATAGTTACATGCCAAATGTGTACATCGCAGCGACCTAACAAAAGTAATGTCTCAGTGTTACTTGATAGTGACATCGCAGGGATGTCATGTCACAGATGTGTTGGCTGGGTAATGACATTAATAATGACAGTCATAACTGTCATGTGTTGGATAAATAAATAAATGAATTACCTCAGTTCCCAAAGTTGGCTGTTTCACTCATGCACTTCACAATTCCAAAAAAACTCTTTCCCATGTCATACCAATGAACTTCGCACAGAACACAAACAGAACGAATAAAAGTTTCGGTCATCCGACACATCCTCAGGAGCTCTATTTTTGACCCTTCGCATACGAAGCCTATATTAGTATTTACTATTTACCCATTCCAATGTCTATCAGTTTACCTTTGCGTAATTGTAATTTTAGAAGGCGAATATGCTGTAGATGTTCCGTTTGCGGAGGGCCAAGAATCGAAACCAGCCGCGAACATGAAATCGTTCTTCCACGTGGTGAATTCCGTGTTCCACAGGTAAGCAGTCGCGCTACACTGTTTCTTGTAGTGGATGAATGGACCAGAGCGGTGTCTTGCGACGCCCACGCACGTTCAAAGGGAAGCAGGAAGAAGGCCTGCGCTGATAACGACTTTTCTGTTTTTCGGGGCCGAAATAATTTAATTTTTATCACCGAAGACGCACGGAGAGGCGACTGACATTCCTATGGGAGAACCGGGGTAGCATGTTCGAAGAAGGGCGGTTTTGTTTTACCGAGGTATACAGACACAGCGGAATGAAGTGAAACAACGGCGAACCTGAAGGGAAAAAGTTTTAATGAAGTATGAATTCATTTTACACTTCCGAATGGAATCAAAGTAACAATAGCTTGAGGGCGTTACTGTATAGCGAAACACGTGTCGCATTTTTTCTGGAATATCGAATATTTGACAGATTTCCAAAAACTTACTGAAAGAGAAATATTTGTTAAGAAGTTTTGAAAACGGAACGTTAACAACGATAAGTAAATATAAGTTCTGATATTTTATGGGCAAATTCGAGTTGCTGACTAATAGAACGGTGTTCCATTCGGAAGGAACTGTTTTTTAGTTGACGGGGTAGATTAAAAATCTGCCTTTCTACAGCTTGTCCACTCCATCTTGGCGCAAACTCAGATACTTTTCCAGTTGCACACTGGTGATTTAGACCATGTCGAAAGAAAAAACACCTTCTAGGAATAAATTTCAAGACAGAGTGATAATAATAATAATAATATAATAATAATGTTTATTCATCAGAAAATGAAAGATATAGTTGTAATTTAATGCATATGTGAATAAACAGGCAAAATCACAGAAACAGTTAATTCTGTTTGTATGTGATTGTAGTAAATTCCATTTTAATTTTACGCAGTTTTCCTTTCGAGTCTAAATCAAGTTTTTAAAGTCATAGTCGAGTAATTTTGTCACAATTGAGTAGTTCACATCAAAAGTAGCTCACTTTAGATACACGACATACATACACCTCACAATACACAAAAATTTACATAATAATATAGATTCAGACATATTAGACATAGACACACAAATATACCAGCAAAAAAATCTTAACAATATACATATCATATAAATAAAATTTCAGGTAGATATAAAAAACTATAAAAATATATAAAATACAAAAAGTTGTGCGAAGTTTATTGAAATCATTTGAGGAGAGATGTGTATTTACAAGTGTTGGCTGATAATATCATTTATGAATTGTCTGTTTCTCAATACCCAATCCCTCAGAGTCTTTTGATACTTATGTAAACTCATAATATTTTTGATTTCTCTCGGAATGGCGGCGTACATACGGGGTGCCAAATAATTCACGGTTCTCATACCGATGGTTTTATCGCTGCGAGGATAGAATATTCTATCATGTCTTCTTGTGTTATACTCGTGTTCGTAAGTAATGAGTTTGATTTTTCCATTTCTTATGAATAGAAGAATTTTTTTGTAAAAAAGTTGGCGTACATCCATGACGTTCGATACTTCATAAATTCTATTCGTGGGATAACTTCTACTTTTCTGGTGTATTATTTTGAGAATCCATTTCTGGAGTACATGAACCTCTTTCAGAAAGCAGTCATTCACACCTCCCCACCCTAGTATTCCATAGTATAAAATAGATTCGACCAGCGAGTGGTATAAAATCATCAGGTGTTTTATATTGAGAAAATCTTTGAGGTAATAAAACTTAGACAAGTGACCTCTCATTTTTTTGACACATATATAATAGGTGTTTTTTCGTCTTAGTATACTTCACAGAGATTGCTGGGCATATACGGTATTAGTTCTGTGCCAAGAAGGATTGGATAAGCTGTACACTTGTATAGATTCCAATATCAATTCTTATTTTTTCAGATTGGGGTTTGTGAAGAACCGAAAAAAAAAATAAGAACAAAGAATTCATCTACCACAAAAAATGACTTTCAAACAGTACTCAAATGAAAAAATACTGTATATTACATAACAAGGCAGGAAGTGAATCGATTCTCCAGAGAGAAAAATATAGCTTGAAAATATAGACACCTCTCCGATTCTTTCGAGATTTTTACAGATGCTTCAAAATACCGAAAATACACTGAGATAATTTTTTGCGGTCACGATGTTTTTTTTTCCAATTTTTCGAGAATTAGTAACGAAGTACCCCACAAATATATAATTTATAACTATCAGTTTGTTTATTTTTTTACTGTTGATTCTATAAAAAGATAATAAAAAAATACGAAAATAGTTATATTTTTTTCAATAAATGCTTATGTTGGTACGAAGAGATTTCAAATACATCCAAATTTGAAATACTATACCATCTGCAACATATTATAGAAAACATAATTTGCAGTCATATAACAGCGATTGGTGAACCAGAATTACGCAGAATTTTCTCGGATATCAAAATTCGAGTTTGAAATTCAATAAAATCTGACACAAGTTATGGTCTCAAACATGTCAAACACAAGAATTGCAGGAAGATTAAAATGCAAGGTTGTCGGTTTTCTTTAAATTCCGTCGTATCGAATACCAGCAATATTTTTGCTGGAAATCATAACAAATTCCTTCTGTTTCAAGGGTTTTGGCGCTTATATGATCGGAGAAAAACAGTAATCAGCACATCAGACGTCGAAAAGTTGCAGTTCTGAAAACTATATGTAATACAATTCTTCGCAGAAAAATTGGTTGACCTGAAAAGAGCGGGTTCATTGCGATGGAAATATTATAATTTATTTTCCAAATTAGAGATATTTTTTCATGTGATTTATTTTATATGTGCTCGTTAAATAATACCTATATTTTCAAATTTCACAAAACGCGAACGGATTTACAAATGTCGGCCGAACGTGCTTTGAATGTTATTAAATAGATCGTCTTCCTAACAAAACCTTACTTTTTATTATCAGTCCACACTATTCATGCAAATGACTGAAAAGAAGTCATGAAATTCTTCCTATGCACGCGAATCTTCTTGAAATATGGTGTTAGCCCTAAGCAGGGCCGATTGTCTTGAAAATGTGCCATAGCTTCCCAGAAGGAAGTCTTCCTTTATTGATCTGAGGAGTCTTCAATATCTGCTCTGTCTTCGTCATCCGCCACGTGGACAGACTCCTCAGTTCCATCAATTACTTACCTAGGATCGTACAATTCACCAGCCAATCTGTGAAACTGTTTCCACCGTTGGAAGGGTTAATAGCCTTTGCATGTTTCCACTATGATTCTATGCTGTTAGTATGGACTCCAATTGGAATACCTCAACTGTTTTAATGTAATTTTTTTGTGGTAGATGGATTCTTCCTTCTAGATTTTTTTGGGTTCTCAACCTACCATAGTCTGAAAAAATAAGAATTTATATTGAAATCTAAACGAGTGTAGAGAGGCAGATAAATTGCTGCGATATTCCTCTGTGATGAGGTGAGATGCATACGTAGAATTCGTATTGCCATTTCGGTAACTACTTCTGTGTTCTCTTACGCGTGTATCAAATGTTCTTTCCGTTTGACCGACATAAAACATAGGACATGAACCACACAAATAATCTATAAACCCCTGATCTATCTGATACTGAATTTCCATCTTTTTTATTTTTGATAAATAATATATAAGTTTATTCATGAATAGATAATAATAATTACAATTCGAAAATTTTATGAGTATACATTTTTATGAATAAACTGAAAAACAAACCTTACGAAGGAAACTTGTTGTAAAAGGTAATAACAATTTACAATCAATACATTTGAAGTTACATACGTAGATAATCATCAATTTAAAGAAACCAATTTTCATAAACTATTCAAAAATGTGTCAAAATAAATTCGAGAGATCTTGATAATCCATATTTTACTTTTTTGTTCAAATGATGATAATGATTTGATTTTTTTGATTTCATGTGGTATTTTGTCATAAAGATATGGTATCATAAACTTGTAGTTTCTTTGTGCAATTTTCTTTATATCAATTATATCAATTTATATTTTCCTTTATTTTTATGAATGTAAATCATCATTCTATAAATGTATAATTGATTTATATCCATTTTTTCACTTTCTTTGAATAATAATTCAGTTGAATATTTCCAGTCCTTATTGTATATTATTTTCAGAAATCTTTTTTGTATTATTTCCAGTTTATGTTTTTATATTTCACCCCGCCCCAGCCTAATATTCCAAAACTTATTTGGGATTGTATCAAGGCAAAATATAGAATTTCAAGTTGTGGTATTGTTAAAAATCCTTTCAATTGTCGAAATTTGGGAAGAAGAATTCGACGTTTTTTTACTATAAAATATATTTGCTGATCCCATTTCAGATGTCTATCTATCATTATGCCAAGGTATTTGATACAGTCACTATCCATGATTTGTATATTATTAGTAATTTTAATAGGGCCCCAATTTGGTAGTGAATTTTCGTAAGGAGAAAAGGGATGATATTTTGTTTTATCGAAATTTATCGTTAATAAATTGTTATCGAACCATTTTTTAACATTTTTGAAATCTTCTTGTACTATTTTTTTAACTCTGTCCAACTTTTAGCAGTATAAAATATAACAAATCTTTCTGTTTCAAGAAATTAGAAATTTTCTTACTCGGTTGGCCTGAATAGGTCAACGTTCTGTAATTCTTATCAAAATTCGTCGTAACTGGGTAGATTTCTTTCTCAAGAACACACCTGAACGAAGTGTAGCCGTGAAGCTTACCACATACCTCGGTCTACTTCACCAGTCAGGGAAGAGCGCCAGTGACGATTGGACCATGTCCCAAATTTAACAGATCGGAGATCCAGAAAACTTAGTATTTCCGGTCAACCAGATTATATCACTTCTTTGATAAAGTTTTTATATGATTCAATTCATGGCAACCAGTGATTTGTAAGATATTGATCCTAATGAATTTGGTTTCGAGTTTCACTTTTTTTTCTCCATAGAGATTGTTGCAATGATGACGAATAAGGCGGCGCTGAGGTGCCAGGTGTTATTTTTTTTTTGTGTAACCGGTAGTCCAAACTGCCGTTTATGTAATGATTGGAATTAGCTTGTCGAGAGTTCAGATTGTCGCTTATACAAAAAAGTATCATTTAAATTTATAAATTGAAATATTCCTGACAGACATCGGTTAGTCAGTTACCAACCACTAGCTAATAATACCCAGACCTTCAAAATATTCTGAACTGTTCTGAACTGGCTCTACATCACTTTACACATCAACGAACTTTTTGTTTTTACAAAAGAAAATCCTCATTAGTTTAAAGAAATTAAAAAACACTTTGTGAGTCGTGAAAACGACAATATTCAAAAAAATGTGGACAACTTCATTAATCTAGTGATTGTCAGGCACCCGGGCAGAAAGCAATACCTGTTGGGAAATGTTCATTTTCGTAGAAGACATACATCTATCAATACATTGCATATAGAATAATGCATGAATTAATTCACGAATTATTTGATGAATTTATTGAAGAAGGATGGTAATTCACACCCTTCAATTTATTCAAGTATTTCATTCCGGTATATAATGTTGGTAGGTATAGACAATATAAAACTAAAATCCTTGAAAATGCATGAGTTTATTGATAATAAATAGAACAAAGCCTATTGTCATCAATAAACTGCTGAAGGAAATCATCGCATGGTACTGGTGTCAATTTTTCGGCACACACTTTAGGAAAAATTGCTGAGATTCCATCAGATCCGCAAGCTTCGTTCGCCTTCAGGTCCATTGAAATATTTTTCTTATTCTGTTGGTGAAAAATTATTTCAGGCATGTAACTGTCGACAGGCGTGATATTTGGGGAATCTTCTTCCGATGAGTTCAGAGTAGAATTTCCAGCAATCATATTCGCAAATATATTTTCTTTTTGTTGGGCGGTGGTGGCTTGTGATCCATCTCCTTTGGGAGGGAAAAATAACTTGAAAATGTTTGACGACAGATCAAGCAAATGACCAAAATGAACGACAACCGTTTGGAAATTTAACAAGTTTTGAACGAATTTTATGATTATGTGCTTCTTTAGCAGCTTCAATCATTGCACAACACCAATTTCTTTGTGACACCCTTAGAGCAGCTTTCATTGAACCATGGTTTTTCAGACTGTGGTCTCTTTGTACTACTTGGAATGAATGTTTCCATTTCCAGAAAGATGGTATCAGAGATTTCTTGAGTGGGATCCCCACATGAAAAACAGTTCCTTTTCCAAGGAAAATTAGAGAAAAATATCCCTTTCCAGTCTGCTGACTTGTAATGCCAAACACGACGTACGGGTGAATTTCAATTCAAAACCATATATTTTTTATTTATGACATGCTCATGAAAAAGAGCCTTAGCACTCTTAGCAAGGAGTACTATTCGAGAATAATTTTGTGTTACTTGTGTGGTACAAATACAAAAAGATATTGACAATATAAGTAGAAGTATTCGTATTCTGGAATTAGTACTCAGTATCACGACAGCACTGGTTTTGTTTCAGTTCAAGTCGGATGAAACTGAGATCGTGGAACACAATAATAATACATAAACGCAAATGTAGGTACCTTCAATATCAGTTTGCATCCAAAGTATATCCATTTATAGAACAATGAAAAGATGATACCTCAGACGTTACATACATTGTCGTAGTGATTTAAGTGTTGGACATGGTGGTTGGTGCCAGTGCCACCTATTTCCAACTTTGCGAGAGATCTCTGTCTTGAATGCCGAGAACTTTTCTATTGAAACCGTTGGGTCAAATTATTCCACGACTTTTGTACCAACAATCATCATTTAACAAAGTTTTCTGCAATTATTGAGTATGTTATCATATATCTGCCTGGAAGTAACGCACCTGTCGAAAGAGTTTTTTTAAAATGAACAAAATAACCCAGTTGAGTGTCTCAGTAATGAGAGCTATTTTAATGAAATCAATCAATTTTTATTGACCCCAATTAATTTTTATGAAGAAAACATCTTAAAACTGGAGTTACTATTACAATTCATGCACTAAAAACAGGATTTCGATCATGAATCAATCCAATGTCTGATGGAAAAAGAGAAGTGTTACTGGATCAAATACTTTTTCAAGATTCTTTTGGAGCGTTTGTCAAAAAAATCTTCAGTTAGTTTCTTTGGTAGTTTGTCATATATCAACTCTCCATTGTATACAATTTATTTTTTTCCGTAGTTTGTTTGGATACTACTGATAGTACCCAGATTTTTCAGACTGCCTAGTTCCATATTTTTGAATTGTTTCAATTGTGTTGAAGGTTAGAGAAGAATGTTTATTTTTATTTTTTACGAAATGGATGAAAGAACAAATTTTCAATTTATATGAAGAGGTGATACTTAAAAGCTCATTTTTCACATATAAATCGGAAGTGGGATATCGAAAAGGTAATTTGAATATGTATTTGATTGTTTTATTTTGCCGAGATTTTAGGGGACGTATGATCGAAGCATATTAGCATTTCCTTATACTGATATCAAATATTTTAGTTTTGAATGAATAAAGCTATAATATATTAATTTGAGATGTTTCAAACAACTATAGTTGCGAATTTTAAACAAAATATCAATCAATGGTTATATTTTTTCCTTAAATATTCAATATGATATTTCCAAGAGAGTTGTTCATCAATGTATAATCCTAAAAATTTTGTTACTCCCAAATATTCTATATTTTGCCCATTGAAAATAATGTAATTTTTAGTAAGTGCTCGTGACTATTCAACCACAAGGATTTTTTTTAATTGTCATTAATGATTGTTTTTTTTATTTATTTATATATATTCTTTCCACACTGTGAAGTATTATGAAATAAAGTGATTATTATTATTGTTAATGTAACGAATAATGTTTTTTTTTTCTCACCCCTCAAATTCAGCTCTGAAACCGAGTTTAAAAATATAAGAAATAAAACAGGTCCCAGAATTGAACCTTGTTGGACACCACATGTTACACTTCTAAGTGAGCTCATTCTATGAAGATACATATAAATGAATCAATTATTGAGTTCCAAACTTATCTGAGAACAAGACCCGACATTTTGAGACAAATTTGTTCAGCTCTCAAATACAAAAATACGACTTAGAAGTCACGTCACTGCTGGGGCTTAGTAAGTCGTGCTTACTCAACTATTTTGTGTTCAGTGCTTTGTTTATTCTGTTTTATTCTATCTTCTCTATTAAAAAAACCCTTTTTTTTTCATTATTTAATTCAGCAACTGTTCCGCTTTGGCAAAAAAGGGTCACGTTACCCTTGCCTCAAGATTAGCAGTGACCTAGGAACTAATTGGGAATTGATATAGGTCCCCTTTGATGCCCCCCTTCGATGGTTGAGGAAATAATACATCTTATTTATTCAAATAATTTATTTACATTCTACTGTCAACTTTACAGCATTTAATCTATGCGATCTGTATAAAAAAATAATAAGGCAGAAACTACGGTAATAGGTTGCTATACACTACAAAAAAATTAAATTATTAAAATAAATAATACTTTTAATAGAATTTCTTTGCAAATTTTCGGAGTAGCAGTTGATCTCATCAAACAGCGTATTGATTGATTTACCTTAGAACTTGAGCGCACTACTCAAAGAAAAATTGATATAAAAAAGGTTCACAATGAATGATATGCTTCTAAATGCATTTTTATAATAAATACATGAATAAATGTCTGATTTCAACAAATTCAAAAAACTTGTGTAGTAATTATTAAGGGCTAATTATACTTTCCACTTCAAAAGTATTGTCAAACAATTTCCAGAGGGGTTTCATTTGGAAGGAAACGTTTTCCAAATACAGACCATGACTTTCTCGACAACTGACTGTAGCTAAATAATATCAGATTTGATTAGGACTGCCTCTCTGCCGATGATACGAATATTTCTTTGATTTTGTCAAAAATAGGTACTTTAAAAACAATAAAAAACTGTTTAATTTTTCACTTATTAAATTTAATTCAATAAAAAAAAATGATCACGCTTTTTTGTCATTCACACAAACTTTTTCACTGACAAACAATGTGATGTTTGAAAATAAATATCAAAAATATGTCGTTTTCACAAGTGAATATTTCATGTGATTTTATAACAAGTGGCAAATAATTCATTAATATTAATTTTCAAATTGTTTCAATAGAACAATTGACCATTATTTCACCCCACAAGAAAACAAGACGAAACTTGTTAGTAGATAGAGAGTGGATGAGATTCAAGGGAAAACTACTTTCTTCTAGGCATTCGAAATTTTATCACAATCGTTAGGCATCATGATAGTACATCTTCCCATCCTCCATTTCTGAAATATTTAGCCACCGACAATTTTGATAAATGCGGTTAGTCTTTGTACTTTGGGTGATAACATTGCATTTTTATATAATTTGTATCAAAACAATAATCACAAATTCCAATAAGATGGAAATAAAATATAAAAGAACAATAAAATTTCATTTTATTTCAACAGTTGGGTGAACTACTGACGTGCAAGTTTCAACACCATTCACGCGCGTTTTTTTTTTTTCATAAATACGTTCTTTCGCCACCATTCAAAACGAACACAAATATTTAGATTAAAACTCATCTATCTGCCTACAACTTCTATTTCGTTATATGTGCAGTACTGTGATCGAGTAAAAAACGAATATTTTACACAATTCCTTGTGATGTGAGACGTAACGCTTAGTCTGCAACTTGAAGCCAGGGATGATCCAAGACGTCTTCGGCAGAAAATCGTAGTTCGGGATCGAGTTGGAGCATGTTCTGTATCAGTTCTTTCGCTAGTGGAGACACGTCTTGCCAATACTCGTCTGGAAAATCATATTGACCGGAGAGAATACAGTCGAAAAGTTTTTCCTGGTCGTTGTCCTGGCTGACGAAAGGTGGGTAGCCACATAGGAGAATGTACAGAATTACTCCAGCCGCCCAAACATCGATCTGGAGAACAGAGGATACAAATTAATAATTTTGGTTATACCTGAAAAACTCGGAAAAATACCCAGAAATGATTCATGATAACTCCTAATGATACCAAATAATTACCCAAGTTAATTCTTCACTTCAACCAAATCGAAATGAATTTCAAATATTTCAATGCTATAATTCTTAATTCAATATAAAACACCAATGATGTTGAAATTTATTTCTTCAAGTAATAATAATAATAATAACATTCATTCATCCTAAGAAGCATTTAATTTCTAAGTAGGGATATCGAATACATGAAAAGTGAAATAGAACAAAATATGTCAATGAAGAAAGATATGTAAAAATACTGTTGAAATGTTGGATGAACTATATAATTGACTCTGAAATATATCATTTCGATGATAAAATATATTTTTTGATATTGCGTTTGAACTTTTTGATTTTTTCAATGGTTTCAATGGAATTTGGTAGTTTTTGTAGAGGTTTGTTCCCTCATGAAAAATTGATTTCCCCCCTACATACCAGGTATGGAGTGAACAATATGGTTTGAAAGTAAAAGTGCGAAAATCCAAGTAAGTTGACCAATATTTTTATGATTATTTATACATTTCTAGGATGTTGGGAAATATCTGAATAACCAACCAGTAAAAAAAAGTATTATTTTGTAAAATGAGTAGCGTGAGTTATACAAAATGAAATTTGAGTCGTGTTGTTATTCTATCATTTTCAACGTTGGACTGGAATTTGCCAAAAATACGAAAAATAGTAAATGAAGAGAGTTCAGATTTACTGAAAAATTCGGAGAAGAGGGTAGAAAACGCAATACATTTTATTTTATATACTTATTTTTTCAGATTGTGGTATTGTGGTAGGTTGGAAACTCAGAAAACTACGAAGATTCAAAGAGGCTACTGTAATATTTGGTAAACGCTAATAGAAACTGTGGAATAGAGGAGAATGATACATGCTGGTCCATTTTAAGGTATTTTGAGTATTCAGGATGGATGCTATGATTGATGAAGAGGTAGGTACTTGTAGAAGAGCAGGAATGGATTTCACCTCAAGATATTATAGAGGAAGAAAAACATAAAGTTACTATGCCGAATACTAAATAGGGCCATGCTTTTGTTTAGGTTTGGTTAAGATAGTCGGTGTATCATACAACTAAAATAAATGTTCTCAATAAGTCATTCTCTACTTCAATACTGGATACTTTTGTTTCACTTTTCGAAACTGAGTGATAAATTAGTCCATTTTATAACTGATGGCGTCAATTTCGAGTAGTGCATATGTCAAAATTTGTAAAAGTTCATGACTATAATTGAGACATCTGAAACCCCTGAGATATTCCATGTGAATACTTTCATTTTACTTTTCGAAACTAAGTCATAAAAATCAGTCCATTTTATAATTGATGGCGTCAATTTAGAGATGTTCATATGTCAAAATTTGTGAAAGTTCATGACTATACTTGAGACATCTAAAAACCCTGGTGTTGCAATTGATGCGATATTATTATTGTTCATAGATAAACACTTAGCCAACCATATGGAAATATCATTTGAAGGATGGTTACTACGAGTAGATGGCACTAGTAATTTCGTTTCCAGGTCATGTCTGTTCGTTCATTTTTCATACGGTCCTGTATAAACTTCTATTGTAACCTCTATTTTGAAGCTTCATTAGCTTTCTTTCAACAATTAAACTGACGACAGGAGGGAAATATCAACATTACAGTGTACATGGCGTAACAAAAAACGCTTCAAATCCTTTTCAGACAGACTTTGACTAACTGTATCTGTATGAACAATGATATTGTTCATAATTTTATGGCCACACTTTTAAGGGAAGTCGTTTTCTCAATTCCAACGCTAGATGACGCCGATTCTCCTATTGTTCATCATGGTTTTGAGTAGTTTCGGCGTTATTTATATAGTGTACTGAATTTTTTATTTACTGATTTTCAAACGATTTTAAAGGAAAGGAAGTAGGTTTAAAATCGATTTCGAAATTTGTTCTTTGTCGAAGAGTTGACGATTTGAAGTTTTGTAAACAAGTAAGGTCATATTTTCAAACTATTTCCACAAAATTTTCATTCCAATGTGTATAATACAAATGGAAAGGCAAAGCGGGGCGCTTTCCCTTACTTCAGAAGCTATCGCCTTTCAAATTAGCAAACAGGCATATTTCACCTGTTTTGCATTGCAAAACCGATGAGAAAAATTTTACTCGTCACATTTATACACTTTCCCCATTCTGCTTTGATCTATTTTCTACAAAAATATTTCTATTCCACGTAAAAATATCTCCATTATGAAAATCGTTGACTTTTGTGAGGAGATTGAAACCACTGAGTCTTTACAGAATAAAGCAATTAAATGCATTTTTCATTTACCTTATTTGGAACCAACAAGGAATATTTATAAACCAAATCGTCTCCTCGATATCAATTCTATTTATAAACTAAAAATATGTACTATTTTGAATTCTATTGTTACTAATAAGAAACATTCTATTATGAAATTTTTTAAATCTAACAGTGTACATAACCACAAAACGAGGCAGTTCAATAATTTGTTAAAAAAAATCTCAAGACGGAATTTTCCAGAAAATCTATTTTCTATAAAGGTGTTATCACATATAATGGATTACCCACTGGAATAAAATGTTTTTCTCAAATGAACAAATTCAATTTTGCTATGAAGCGTTATTTGTTAGAATAATTTTTATTGAAAAATTATTTGATTTTTTTTATTTTCGAGTAATAAACAATTCTGATTGAGCTTTTTGATAAATATATAATATAAATATTCCCTATTAATAAACTGTGGTTTCTTGGGAATAAATAACTGTTATGAAAAAAAAACGACCAATAAACAAACTACTATTTGATTTGAACAGACAACAAAATAAGCAAAATCGAAAGTCGTAATAATGAAAAACAAAATCAAACTAACATTATCGAATTGTAATTATTCTATATGGTATTCAATAAACAGAAAACGACATTTTTTTCATTCTCTGAAAACACCTACCTTCAGTCCATATCCAGATTCAGCTAATATCTCGGGAGCAACATAAGTAGGTGTTCCACATACCGTGTAGAGAGGCTTCGTCACTTCACATGCCAATCCGAAATCTCCCAGTTTCAGCAATTTCACCTTATTCTCCTCCAATTCCACCTACATGGAATGATTCAATCAAAAATTGGTCCTTCGAGAAAAAAAAAGGATAACTCACTAATAAATTTTCAGGCTTCACATCACGGTGTACTATATTCAAATTATGCAAGTATGCTAATGCAGATATAAGGTGGTTAATCATCAGAGAAGCCTGCTCTTCGGAAAACTTCTGGGCTACTGTTATTGTATCGAACAAATCACCACCTGAAATAAATTATTATCCAATATATAGGCTTGTTTGTGTTTGAATTTATTTCAACATTTATTAAGTCAATTATTCTTTTATTCATCCCATGAAACGTATACGTATGGTAAAACTATAAACTTATTGTCACACTATCAACATAACGGGAAAGGGGGAGGTCAAGGAAATAAATGACCTTTTGAAATCATATTTTGAGAAAAGAACTATAAGGACTTACACTGATAACGTAGAAACTGATAGATTGAATATTAACAAAGGAGTTCCCCAGGGGTCGGTTTCAAGTCCCATTTTATACTTATTATATATACAAAGTATGTCCCAAATCAATTTATCTTGTCATTATACCATATACGCGGATGATACAGTGCTTTTAGTTGCAAATAAAAACCCTTTGATTCTAGGAAAAACGATAAACGAGGACTTACTAAAATTTGAAAAATGGCTTTATTCCAATCTCCTCTCTGTTAATTCCAAGAAAACTGAATATATGATTTTTCAACAAAAAAATAAACAAAATATAAACTTAAATATAAAAACAAAAGATGAGCAAATAAAACAAACATCTTTGAAGAAATATCTTGGCATTTGGATTGATGATAAATTGAAGTGGGATATACATATTGAAAATCTAATAAAAAAAATATCTTCCATCATTGGTGCCCTAAGAAGATGTCCCAAATTGAATCCCAAAATAGCAAATATATTTTTATACTCACATATTCTCAGTAGAATCAAATATTTAATTAATATATGGGGATCTTGTTCTAAAAATAATTTTAATAAAATATCCACTCTATAGAGGAAAGATCTGAAAGTACTGTATCGTCTACCATTTGACACTCCAACACATCAACTTTATTCAATTACAAACACATTTTCTTTGGAGGAGCATTATGAAATGGATACTCTGAAAGTATCGTATCTTATTGTTATATATATATGATGATATGATGAAATCTAATTTTTTATTAATCAAAAATTCAGAAATTCATAATCACTTTACAAGACAACATAACTTGTTCCACCTTGATTCTGCAAACTGTGTAATTGGACGGAAAAGGTTCACTCATGGAGCACTTTCAAAATTCAATGAAATACCCGAAGATATAAAAGATTGTAGAAATATAAATGAATTTAAAATCAAAATAAATTTTTTCCCCAAATGAGAAAATAAAATTTGATGGATTCTTTCTTTGTTTCAATATTTTGTTTTAATTTTCTTTTTGTTGTTTCTTTGTAATTCTGAAAAAAAATTATTCAATGAAATATGTAATTAATATAAAGTTCATGATCAGTCTCATACCAGTTTGAAACTGTTTGACTGTTCATGATATTCCTTTATAGAAAATTAGTAATAATTCAAACATACCCTATTATGATTTCATAATTGCTATTGAAAAAAAATTGTAACATTACTACCTATGAATATTATTTAAAAAAAGGGAAAAAAATTATAGAAAACATGATAATTTGATATACCAACTGATTCTTGGTTCAACAAGGCGAATATTCAATTGACCAAGTTGGCGGATATATTGAATCCAAACAAGTCACGGTGTAGACAAATGTTCATAGAGTTTGTATATAACTATTTATTATGTGCTTAATTTCCCTGTATTAATGTTTGTTGGGATTAATAAATTCATTATTATTACTACTATATTTGTTGTGGAGGATTAGAGGAAAAACTGATATTGAGGACATTCATTCAAAGTAATATCATAAAGTACCTGCAACATATTCACAGACCAAGTAGAGCATATTTTTCGTGTCTGCTTCCGCTATTAGAGACATAATATAAGGGTGGTCGACTTTTCTTAAAATTTTCACTTCGTTTTCAATCATGTCTTCCTAAAACAAGAAACGGTTTCAGCTGTTGCAATACTAGACACGGCAAGATTCGTACCTTTCCTTTGCACTTGGATTTATCAATGATTTTCAATGCATAATCTTGATTCGTGGTGACATCCTTGCACAACCTGACAACAGCAAAATTACCTGAAAACACCAAAAATCAAGGAATATCATAAAACATCAAAGTAATGAAAAGTAAATGACAAGGACAATAACTAACCATCTCCTATCGTTCTTCCTACAGAATATTTTTTCAAGGAAGGCGGTAGTACTAAATTATTATCTTCGCTTAATTTTTTCAATAAGCTCTCTTCAGATTCATAAGTTCTATTCAATTCCTTTTTAGGCATTTTTGGTTTCGGTCCGGCACTAAAATCAAATTGCCAATATTAAATTCAGTATTAGAAGAAATTACAGTGAAAGTGTCAGGATATTGGTGAATATTGTTCAGTTTGATGGCTAAGAAAAAATCTACATGAAAGAACTGTGTACATTGTAGTACTTCCAGAACACAGAACTGAGCTTAGGGTCAGCGACCGCCAAAGGCGCTGATGGCGCTTATTATATTCAATATAGGCATAAGAGGTTTGATTCATCGATGGTTTGAAAATTATTACTTGAGCAATAAACAACAGTTTGTTTGTATGGGAGACAAAATGAGTTCACTTAGAAGTGTAACATGTGGTGTCCCACAAGGTTCAATTCTGGGACCTGTTTTGTTTCTTATATATATATAAACTCGGTTTCAGAGCTGAATTTGAGGGGTGAAATAAAATTATTTGCAGATGACACAACACTGATTTATTGCGAGAAAAAAGGAGAGATTATTCGTTACATTAATGAAGATTTAAAGAAAATTTCGTTATGGTTGAATAGTCACAAGTTAACTTTAAATATTGGAAAATCCTCATTTATGTTATTAGGGAAGAGAAAACCAAATCATAGTAAGAATAACATTATTATTAATGGTCAAAATATAGAATATTTGGAAGTAACAAAATTTTTAGGATTATACATTGATGAACAACTCTCTTAGAAAAATCATATTGAATAATTAAGAAAAATAAATATCACCACTAATTGGTATTTTGTTCAAAATTCGAAACTATATTTGTTTGAAACATCTCAAATTAATATATTACAGCTTTATTCATTCAAAACTACAATACTTGATATCAGTATGGGAAAATGCTAACGCTTCGATCATACGTCCCCTAATATCTCTGCAAAATAAAACAATCAAATGCATATTCAAATTACCTTTTCGATATCCAACTTCCGATTTATATGTAAAAAATGAGCTTTCAAGTATCACCTCTTTATATAAATTGAAAATGTTCTTTCATCCATTTCGTAAAAAATAAAAATAAACATTCTTCTCTAACCTTCAACACAACTGAAACAATTCATAAATATGAAACTAGGCAGTCCAAAAATCTGAGTACAATCAGTAGAATCAAAACAAACTTCGGAAAGAAATCAATTTTGTACAATGGAGTGTTAATATATAACAAACTACCAAAGAAACTAACGGAAGAATTTTTCGACAAACGCTTAAAAAAAACTTGAAAAAGTATTTGATCCAGTAACACTTCTCTTTTTCCATCTGACATTGGATTGATTCATGATCGGAATCTTCTTTTTAATGCATGAATTGTAATAGTGACTTAGTTTTAAGATCCCTTCTTTATAAACATTCATGTTTCTTGGGGTCAATAAAGATTGATTGATTGATAAATTTACTGAATGGCAGACTTCTATGATGGTGTCAATTGATTTTGACGTCTATATGCCATGCGATTTTGAAATTTTGAATAGTGTGAAGCATAAAGTTTGAATTTATTTCGACAAAATAGTTCTCTCTGAGTTATGAGCAGTATTTTATTTTAAGTGGATGAGGACCAAATGTTTCCACAAAAAATTCGCGGGAAAGCCATAGTTTTTTCCAAGAATAACCAGTGATTTTCCATACTTGGATGGAGTGAATAAAACGACTTAACATTTAAAAAACTCTCTCGGAGCCAACTTTCCAACCCAGATTTTGTGCGCAAAGGGTATTTTTGGGTTTTACAATGCTACTTACTGAAAGGGAACTTACATAAAGCTCCCATTCCGCTTGAAGTTCTGGGTGAGTTAAAGAAAATGGTGAACTGCATCATAAAATGTAAGTCGTCTTAGGGTACGTGAAGCCATATTTTCCGAAGAAAACTGCACATGAGATGTGTTGTGAGTTTGGTGGTGACAGAGATTTGTTTTATTTGTTGGTTTCTAGCGATAGAGCCTGCCTTACTTGACGATACCACAGAATTCTGCATTTTTATTCTGTACAGTTTTTTTGGTTTATACAAATATACCGTTGTCTAGCTAAATTCATTTCTGTAATCTGTGGAAGTACTATCAACTCATATTTTTTCCAATATCCCGAAGATAAGTGCATCAAATATTTGGTCCCACTTCTAATACGTTACAAATAGCTTCTACCGGAAATGAGCTAAAATTATTTTGTTCTTACCCATTTCTAAGGCCAGGAGTTTTTTTGAAAGATTGTATTGCTTTGCTTTCCTCGAACTCTAGTTCGAAATCGTTCTGAGACGCTTTTTCATTGCCGTAGACGAAGAAAACGTCGTCGGTAGCGAAAAACTGAGGTAGGTCAGTTATGGATTGACCGGACAACGAAAAAACTTTTCTGACAGCCAGTTGAGCGACTTCCGAGAACGCGCTCAATACCTGCTCCATGCTAGACGAATTCCTTTTGTTGAGAAGCAATCGCAGCGTCTGAAAATCAGTTATCATAATATTCGTTGCTTTGGAAATGCCACGATAGTTATTCATATAAAGGAGATGATTATGCCGAGAGAGCGACCTTACGAAGCCGAGGACCTCCGGCCCGAAGATTTGTGAGTCGCCCGCGGGCATATACATTCATTTTCATTGTTAATAAATAGATATTTTAGAGTTACCTTATTTGCGGCTTTGGAGTGGGAGTTGTTAACGGACGCTTTTGACGTTGTTAACGTTTTTGAGACGCTTTTGATGAAATGTTAGACGCATTTGATGCTGCGTCAAAAGTGTCTAAAATTTCTCAAAATAGCCGTGGTGCATATAGCAATTTAAAAACTGTTGCGCGTTATCGTCAGCGTGGTTGAATTTTGAAATAGACAGAATGTTATAGAATTATGGAATTTTGGATTTGAATCAAAGTGACGTCTTGAATATGAAAGAAGGAAAATCGAAAATTTTCACAAACCCCCTATGTTACTGGGTACGTGTGTGTTTATCATCACCAAACTTTTGGGACTTCACATAGATCAGAATCTTTCATGGGCAACTCACATTGAAAAATTACGCAAGAAAATTTCACCTTTACTTGGAGTCCTATTGAGGATACGAAACGAAGTTTCATTCAAATATTTGAGATTAATATATTTCTGTTTGGTATATTCTAATCTAAAATATCTCACATCTATATGGGCAACGGCAACCGCTTCAATATTGAATGCGCTGAAATATTTACAAAATAAAATCATTAAATGTAGGTATTTATACCCTTTCAGGACGGATTTTTAGTTTTGTGAAATTAGGACTTCTGACTACTGAAGATCTTTTATTACTGTATAAGGTACTCCAAAAAAATAATTTAAAAAATCGCCCTTCCCCCTCTTAGCGCGGGGGGACCCTGCACTATCGTGACGTTCAGACTTAAGTTAGTTTAGTGCACAATCGTGACGGTCTCAGACTTTCAAGGTAAAATAATTCATAAAAAAATATTTTTCATAGAAACATATTCGTATTTATTATTTAGAATGGTAGGAACTCTAAACAGTCAGCCTTAATCAAATTGCAACTTACTCAAGACTTATAATAAATCTAATTATAACACAAAATAAATATTCTTCCTAAAAAAAACTAAATCTCCCTAAAATCGAACGAAAACAATCAAACATTGTTTGGTGAACACTTTTCTCACTCTGGAACTTTCTATTTTGTATGGTACGCTGAAAAACAGTTTTGTTTTCTAGAAAAACAAAGATAAGCCTCACATTTGGTACATAGTATCTTGGACCTACTTTTGCAACCTTCCATCCTGCATGCTCTTGGGCTGTCTATTTCATCGAAGGATGGAAGGTGGTCATACCCATCATACCTTTTGGCCAAAGAAGGTGGGGTCGGTCGACGAAATTTAGACGTATTCGGGCACAGGTTCTCAACTTGTTCATCAGTGTCAGATCTTCTTTTACGTCCTGGTGCATTGATTAAACCACCTGCCACCTGCATTCGAAACTCCAACAAGTCCATTATTTTACTTTTGGGTACTCTTGTTGCTATCGATTCTAATACGTACAATCGCCAAGCATTCGAAACCGACAGGTCAAAAAAATTGGGTATGACTTTTAGAGTCCATTTTTTCGTTTTTATGAAAGTCCGGTAGTAGTCTATGGACTGGTCAAGAATATCCACACCTCCCATATTCTTATTGTAATTCGCGATTACTTTTGGGCATCTGACGTCTGTAAATGCTGACAAATTTTTATCCCATCGCTTGATGAGACAAGAATCATCTCCAGATGTACAATTGGATGCTACTAAGACGGATTTATTATCCATCCATTTTACAATAACCGTATCATTACCAACGAATTGTTGGGATTCACCACGTTTCATTTTACGATCTTGCTTGAAGTCTATGGTTTTTCTCTCAGGAATTCGGTTCATCATAATTGTGCCGGTTCCATGAAGTCCTATTTGATTCAATCTCTCAAGTAAAGGTACAGATGCGAAAAATCTGTCAAAATATACACAACTGCCGCGTGGAATAGATTTAGAGAGATGAAGAATGACAGAAGCTCCAATACCTAGAGATTTGTCTTCAAAGTTTGTTTTAGCGCCCTGATAAACTTCGAAGTCGATCATCAATCCTTCATGTGTAGTAGCAACGAAAGCTTTTAGCCCTTGTGGACGTGGTTTTGTTTTTATGACTTGTCTTAAACCACGTGGACAAGTCCCACAGAATGGAATCATTTGTTCATCTATGGAATAAAAACCTTGTTGGCGTTCTAATCTGTCACAAGCCTTTTTGACTTGAGTAAGTACAGGTTGCACCTTCCAGAGTGAATTCTCGTTTCCTGTAGAAGCCTCATCACTGTCGACAACATGGAAAGCCATACGCAGAACTTTAAAACGATCTCTAGAAATCTTGTCAGCAACTAAAGCTAATCGCATTTCTGCCCGCCAGTACATGTGAATGCGTGGATATGGAATACATCCCATGATGAAATGAATTCCAACAAATTTTTTCAACTCTGTTGCTTTGATGTTCAGTATTTTTCCTGTTTTGCGCATGTAATAATTATTGGTACAAACTGCGGCATGCTCAAAAAACTTGTCGTCGAAATAATCTTCAAAGTAGGCCAAAGGAGACCTCATCACTGCTGACGGTTGCTCTGGATAGCAGTGTTCCTTCTGGTTGAATGGCATCTGCTTCCAAATTATTCGGCGACTGTCAAGGCTTTCTGTTAACTTTTTACGAACTTTCGGTGAAGTTGCAGACGATAGGCCTGGACTCGGAGGTAATATAGGCTCATCAGCATGCATCAACGGCAAAACTGAATCTTCACGATCACTCTCGTCATCTTCCACCCCTTCAATTTCGGAATGGTTACCATCATCAATAAGCTGAAGTACCAATTCATTTGTTAGTTCCGTTCCTGTAAAAAAAAGAAAGCTGAAAGCGAAAAAACATCGGTTTACCGTCATACAAAGTGAGATATCGAAAGTCGAGTTTGAGTCGGAACGTCACGATCGTGCAAACACATTTTTGAGAAGTTGTATTCTCAAATGAAAAGTAGATAACGTCAAAATAATTTTTTACCGAATTACATTATTAACTAAACAAAACATTAAAAGCAAAATTCAAGTAAAATACATAATAAATAACAAAATATTTGATACTTACGTTTACCACTCCGCTCAACAAAATAGACCGCCATCTTTCCCGCAAGGTCAACCAACACTGACTAATTTCTCACTCACACCTTCACCCTTAATTTATAAAAAGATTTGTGCACGATCGTTGACTAGCGTTCTGGACCCGAAAAGTTTGTTAGAAAAGGCGCGGGAATTTTTTGAAATAATGTGCACGATCATGATTGCTCGTCTTGAAAGGGTTATAAATTGCCTTACAGGGAACCTACTGTGAATCTTTATAAACCACATAATCTTCTTGACATTAATTCTATAAACCACTTGAAAACATGTACTTTTATTCACTGTGTGAAACATAAGATGAAACACTCTGCAATACTTTTCAATGAAATCAATACTACACATTCTCACGGCACTAGACAGGCTCAACAAATTGTGGTACATCCAATACCTACATACCAGATTCGGGGAAAAATCAATTTTTCATGAAGGAACAAACCTCTACAACAAAATACCAAATTCAATTAAAACTATTAAAAATATCAAAAAGTTCAAACACAATCTCAAAAAATATATTTTATCATCAAAATGATATATTTCAGAATTCAATTATATTGATCATTGATCAATTCAACATTCTTTTTTCCGTATATTTCTGCTATATAATCATATTTTGTTCATTTCACTTTTTATATGTTCAATATCCCTATTTATAAACTGTAAATGGACGAATTTTGTGTGTTCAAACAACAGAAATTTGATGTGATAAATTGTGAAGTTTTACCACAAAATGGACCTGTATATCCGAAAATATACGAGACCGCCGAAAATTTCATTTGAATTTTTTGTAGAGGAGACCGAATCACGTAAGTTCCACAAAAAAAAAACAAAAAAAGGTGCTCATATCGACCGAAGTATTACCCAGGTGAGATTTCTGGATTTCCAGAAGATTTCTACTGAATTGTACACCGGATTTCCGAAGTGATACACCCCTCAAGTTTTTGTAAGCCTCTTGGTGGTTTGTGAGCTTTGTTATCTTCAATCTTTTGAGAAATCGCACTGACTTCAAATCTGCTACGCCACGATAAAAATGAATATCTGACTATAATTTATAAATATAATTTACTTCGTTATTCAATTCAGCTCTCTAACAGCGTTGATTTTCATGTCGTTCTTGAATTTTATTCATTATAGAAACTTTCATGTCATACTAGTTCGTTATTACATATTCAATCTGATTATTTGTTGAAATACCATTGTTGCTTTCAAACTCCAAACGTTAAAATGCGGAAGAGCTTTGCAACTTTATGTTCCAGCACCAACGATTCCCGAGTAAACTGGCAGACGGCCATAGAAAGTACACATATTTGAGTCAATGGCTTCTTTTCATTTTCACTATGCGTGAAGTGACATAAATGAAATTGATTTCTACTTTAAATAAATTGTATATTATCTTCAGCTATCTACAAGGCTTCATTTCATATAACAATAACGTCATAGACTGCCCTATTACTTTCTTAGTGACACTGAAGATCTGGGATGCCCGCTATTTCCGGAAATTTTTCACCGTTGGTCCTACGGGGGGTGCATGCCAATTTTCCCATAGTATTTTTATTACAAAAACTTCAATTCTTCACATCGGCATGCAATTTGAAAACACGGAATTTTCCTAATTTTTTTTTCAGGTTTTCACAACCCTTTGATCATCTTGGGCCGCTGCGGGGTGCATGCCATCAATTATTAGAGCTTCAATTAGTTTGAACTTCCGTATATTACAATGGCATGCAGTAAAATATCACGGAAAAACACGAAAATTCGCTACAGAAAGAAAAGCGTTTTTCATTATGAAGAGGACGCGCGGGGACGCTAAAAACCCGACTATCTTTGATATTTTTGGGTTATTTATCAAGCCTTAAAAAGGCATGCACGAAAAAATGGTGGAACGTCACCTGTCATGACCTCCCGGTCTAAATCTAACCATGGACAGTTACGTGTTTCTCCACGCTAGCGCTGCGACCTGATTTTCTATCGCGAATTGAAACCAATGGCAAATGACAGATGACCCGACTCCGACTAATGACAGTTGAACTAACCTACTAGCATCACCTACTTCAAGCTTTCCAGAATGGTTAAACGAAAAATCGACTCTTGAAAAGTTATAGACATATATTAGGTGAAAAATAATACATGAAATGCCAATTGAAATCAATGTTCATGTTAAACGAAACGACATTACACGAAGAAACACAGAATATTCTTACAAAAATAAAGATAAATTTTAAATTTTGAAGAGTTATTTTTTGGCCTTCTCCTCCGAATCGAAAATAGAAATTCCAACTTCTGTGAAAGATTTTACTTCTTTCAAGTTGTAATTTCTATCGATTGAAGCAATGACAGCGTTTAATCCAATTGGGATTTCAAGATAAGCGATACGCCTTCTCGTGAAAAATTTCAAACAATGTCAGAGTATTGTCAGAGTGATTCTTATAAGTTGAAGTTCTGGTCAAAATGGTGCAGCGATATTATTTTGAAATTATGTTAATCAAGCACATTTTCTGGTTAACGTTCATATAAAAAGTGAAAAAAACACTAGAAACTGTAGGTAATAGTTGCTCGCAAAATTTTACGTTTTGGGATTTTCAAACAACGTCAAAGTCCTAACCTTGAATAGCAATAACTGTCAAAGTGGTGATTATTAGTTGGAGTGTTCTTATATGTAGCGCTGCGATTCTAATGAACATTCATCCATATAGGTAAGTATATTTGCAGAAGAGTACATGAAAACAAAATCCCCTCTGACGCAATCGTTTCTCCTAATACTCATCCAGAATTTTTTTTTGTGTTATTGATGCACAAACAGACTAGGAATGAGATTAACAATACCAGATTTATGAAACACATTTTTCAACTATAAATAATGCATGAATTAATACCTTATCGTGAATATATTATTTTTTGTCGAAGACCTACGCTACAGAACACAATTATTAGCAAGAATAACTGTTGTTTTTCACAAAATATCAACAACTATACTCACGCTTGGAAAAACTTTATATCGCCTAGGGGGAGGGCAAAATGTGAATTTCCTATGATAGCTTCCTTGTCCTCCATGCCTAATTTTTTATTTGTTGTGAAAATCAAAAATCTCGCTTAGTGATAAACATTCAGACCAAACGTCCTGTTTTCGAGGAAGCGATAACGATAAAAAATGCATCTGCATTATTACATTCTGTGTTGATTCGAAACAAGCGATCTCTATGGCAATATGTCGTGTGTATATCAAATCCAAATATGAACCAATCGATATTAGAGTTGTCCTTACCTTTCTCGGTTTGATTCCATTTCTAATAATAGTTACTATTCGAGGTCGAACACAGTCTGGGGGTATGATTTTGGGAACGTTTACATTTTGGACAGTGAACCTCGTATTCGACAGTCTTTTCGGCCTCAAAGTATCCGTTTTGGAATATTCAGTCCTTTTGAAAGTCTCTCCCTTGCCGCAGACCACGTATTCTTTGCCGTCTTCTAGGTCGTCTATATTGCATACCTTGAACAGAAAACTACTTTATTCTCTCAAAAATTCAAAGTTTAATTAGTATTTGTCGTACTGCTTCTAATATGAATTTCCAACCATGATTATGAAAAATCTAAGTATATATATAAATTAACAAAAAATCTTCAGAAATGTAATATAAAACTGTCAAAAAATTATGATTTACATAGTCACGATACCAGAATATCAAATAACTTTCATTTAAATATGATTCATTCCAATAAAGGAAAAAATAACCCCATCTCATCAGCATCAATAACTTTCAATGACCTACCAGAAAAAATAAAATCATCCAAATCCATTCATATTTTTTCAAAAGAACTTAAAAGATATTTGGTTGCATAATGCTGTTCACCAAATTATTAAATGAATATTATACTCCAATTTATTTATAGTACATAATTTTATGATGTTTTTTTTTGACTTCTTCATACCGGAACCCTGTTCTGTCTGGAAGCTGTATATTGAATAAATGAATAAATAAAACCTCTGAAGTGTTTACAAAACAAAGCACTTAAAACTAACGATAAGGTAAATTCTAACGATAAGGTAAAAGTGTGCACCATTTTACAAGCGATTATGAATAATAATAGTGTATTACACAAGTGATGAGAAGTGATTCATTCCTGTCGTGAGATCAGTTAGTTACTATGATCTCGAGACAGGAATGAAACTTCCTACCGAGATTTGTATACTATTTTATTTACAATCATCATATTTCAATTAAAACTAATGAATCTCTTTCGTTCTGAAAATATCTAAAATATTACATTTAACGACAAATTACCAACACGGTTTTCTCAGAAAAATCAAGTTATATAATATGGATGAATAATTTTTACAGGAATTCTAAAAAAAATATCTTCCTTGTATTGTGTTTTTATGTTGGTTTAATGTTTTTAATCTCTCTGAATTTTGACCTGAACCTATTAGTGAATTAGTTAAATATCTCAACGATGGCTTTACATAAGCTTATTTTTATAATTCTGTTTGTTTTATAGTGAAATTTTGTACTATCAACGATGGCTTTATACAAGCTTATTTTTGCAATTTCTGTTTGTTTTGTAGTAACTATGTTTGTACTATCTGTTTTTATCTCTTACTTATGTATATGATTTGTGTACCTATATATATGGTTTGTATTCATACTTATATTATGTTATATCACAAGCTTTGTCAACAAGTGTGTATGTACTTACGACAATAAAGCATATTTTGAATTGAATTGAAGTAGATATATTGTTACCGTGACTACGGGGTATATTCAATTGTCACCAATATAAATAAATGTCAGATAAAGTCAATAAATGACAGATAAAGTCTAGAATAGATGAAAGGAGGGCGGGAAGTGAGGGCGGGAAATAGAGGTGTGTAATGTGACTAAGATGTCTAGAAGGATGGTGTACCGAGTTATACCTGGGCATGTTTGGGGTATACTTGGCGACACATGCCTACTATGATAATAAGCATCATGGCTTTTCGACATCAAATCAGTTCAGATGGCGTTTGCAACGAAAAGAGTTACAAATTTCCTAGGAAATGTATAAACGGCCGACCTGACGGCTGGCTATACTTTTACTTTTGGACGCTGACTGATCAACAACCTATATTATTTGTTTAGAATACTGGCCAAATTCCCTATAATTGTGTTTCTTTTGTTCGATTTTGTTTTTTATGAGTATGACATTAGATTTTGCTCATTTTGTTGACTGCTAGAATCTAAGAATATAGTTTGTCTATCGATCGGTTGACTATGCACTTCCAATTAGCGTCAACTAGCGATGAAATTGAGAAACACACCACGATTCGTAAAATGACACTAATGACAGAAAAGTGTCGCCATAAAATTCTAAACAATATCGCATCGGTCCCAGCACCATCCTTCTAGACATCTTAAATGTGACACTTCCCAACCTTCAATGACGTTAGTAATGTCAGCATTACATATATGGTTGTGTATAAAAAATATTCCGTTATGAAATTTTCGAGATGTGTCAATACACATGATCATAAAACAAGGCAGTTCAACGATCTGTCAACAAAAAAATCTTTAAACAGGGTTTGCTCGCAAATCTATCTACCATAAGGGTGTTGTTACATATAATCATTTACCATCAGACATTAGAAAAATTTTCAATTAAATTTACCTATAACTGCTTTAAAACATTATCTTCCCAATTGAATTTTAATTTTTCACAGTTCTGATAACCAAAATCCTTGGTATACAAATTGAGCAAGATGTTATTTCTTCATATGAAGTGTTGTGGCGGAAAAAAACGATCTAGGAAAGGGTGATTTTTCATTTCTCCAGCTAACAATGAATTCGTAAACATATTTTGTTCACAGCAATCTCAGTAAAATTCTTAAAAAAATTGTCGACAATTTTTTCTTAATTTGTCGAGTAACTATCGTAACTCATTTTGAATATTTATCATTTTTTCTGGAAATGAGTGAGCCAAAGTGGTTCTAAGTCCTGATTAATAGTTGAGTTTCCAGAAAAAAAAATCTATGATATTTTCCCTGTAAAATGAGTTACGACAGGTACTTGACAAATGCTGATGAAAAAATTCTCAACTTTTCAATTTTTTGGAGGATTTCATTGATATTTTCATGCCTATTGAATATCAAGTTAGCAAAGCCATCCATTTGGAAAAAATGAATAAAATGGCGACAACTGTTTTTCTTCTATTAACAATTGCCTAATGACATGCGACCTGGTTTATGAAAAAAAAAACTGTTGATTGGGAGAAATATACGATTAAATTGATTACTAGAAAAAATTAGTATATCCTCATAGTAAGATGACTCTTTCAACCGGAATACAAACCACATATAAAAACTGATCTTTCGATAACCATTTAGTACCGTTTTCGTTTACGATTTTTCCAGAAAAAAAATATAAAAGAATGGAATATTGAGTTGCAGTGTTGCTTCACAGTCCTTCTTCTTTCCCTTTCCTTTCTCTTGGGTTGCTTCCTTAACTGGTTGCCTCATCGTTAGAACATGAGGTATACAACACAAAATATGCAATAATTTACCGAAAAAATATATTTATATTTAAGATGCAGAAAAACTCAAAGTCGTCTCCACAATGTAATATCCGAAAGATGTCAGTACGGTGATTCAGTACATGTTTCGAACCTACATAGGTTCATCATCAGCTGAATTTACATTAAATTCTACAATAAAGGAAGAGTAATATAATATTAGTTGATAAATGAAGTATAAAATTTACTTACATGGAGAAGAAAAAAAGCAAAATCACATGAAGTTCAGGACATAAAAAATTATTGTAATGACAATTAGGATTGAATTGATATTAGGGGGAATTTGAGACATCCCTAACACCATAAAAACATTAAAGATTGGGGGGCTTAGAGCCCTTATGCCCAATATGCAATATTTGAAAAAAATCCACATTAAAAGATACTTAGAAAAACTCTACCGTTCACAGATTGACCGAGTAGGAAATGGAGGAGAGTCAGCTGACAGAACTGTCAACTGTCGAAATTTTTTTTTTTTTTTCAAAGTCGAGATGACATGGAAATGCGGCACAAGGATCTGGCACACATGGAACGAGAATCAAAGAGCTGTCATTTCGACTCATGTCCCGGGTGGACAGATCCAACACCCCACATACAGGCCTTCTTGTTACAAGTCAAAGTAAAATATTATAGAAGATTAATTTTAACTAGCATACAATATGGTAGGGAGCGCAACAACCATTATTAACACTGACATCTATCATCCATCCTTGGGATGAACAAGAGTTGCCAACCATCAAGCAAACATTATACAGAGTCTATGATGATTATTTATGGAAGATCAAGGCAGGGGGGGGATTTCTAGTTGAAATTAAGGGAGTTGAAAAACTTTCTGCAGTCAAACTGTACTTGCTCATTAAGAGAAACAACATTAGGGTTATTAGCAGCGGAATTGATTTCAAAAATCTCTAGAAGATTGAGTAAAGTACTTTTTTGACATATGTGTAAAATATCCAGATCTGAATCAATATCAAAGCTATGGTTTTCATTGAGGATATGATTAGCAAAAGAACTTTTTGTGTTGTATTCATCCAGTTGTAGATTTCTGGAACCGTCGATAAGTTTAACATGTTCCAGAACTCTCGTTTTTATTTTTCTACCACTCTGCCCAATGTATTGAGCAGAACAATTTGGTTGTGAACAAGAAATTTTGTAAACTCCTGATTTGTGGAAAAAGGGTACTTTATCTTTAGTGTTCACTAGCAATTTGGAAATCGAATCTATAGTATAAAAAGAACAATTTGTATCATTACAATGTCGTCTTAGGATATTGGAAATATCTTGTGAAACTTTACCTAGATAGGGGATCGAGCAATATTTATTGGAGTTGGTAGTAGGGATCAGGCTACGGTTAAGAGATTTTGTACTGTGTTTATTGTAGATTCTATTGATTATATGAGCAGGGAAACCATTATTGTGACCTATTTGTCTGATAATATTCAACTCGTTATCAAAATTTTCAAGTGACATTGGAATATTGAATAATCTATGGAATAGTGAGTTGAAGGCTGCAAATTTATGGGAGTAAGAATGACAAGAAGAAAAGGGGGATTACTGAATCGGTGTGGGTTGGTTTTCTGTAAATGGAAAATTCAAGTTTAGAAGCGTTTACATTAATCGACAGGTCCAGAAAGGGGAGAGAGTTATCTTTTGCTAAGTCCATAGTGAAACTTATAGAAGGGTGTAAAGAATTTAGAAAATCTAGTAAAAAATATATTGTATGGTATTGTATGGTATTGTTACGAATCTCCTAGCGCCGGCCCTGACGATCATAAACGCAAAATAATATGGGGGCCGAAGAGCAAACGTCGTTTTTCCAGAAACTTTTGATTCGCGTGGAGAACTCGATACACATCATCGAGGCCTCTCTCGAAGATTCTACATAGGCGTACTCAGGTATATAAGGAGACACTTCATCGCGGAGAGAGTTTTATTCGCCGAGAATTGAGCAGAGCTATTCAGAGTTAAGTGGGGCGAGTTTAGCAGGTAGTGAATCAGAGTTTCAAGCTTAGTGGAGAGAGCTTCGTTATTGCTAAGTGCAAAAGTCGAAGGGAAGAATTTCTATTAGAAAGAGTTTTAGTACCGAGCGTTGAAAAGTTAGCGGAGCAATTTGACTGATAGTATTGTATTGTGCTGTGACAAAGAGTTGTAATGAAAGTAGTATAGTGTTGTTTGGAGTTTCAATAAACGAACCAAAGGAAAGATCGTAACAATATTTTGCTCATGAAATGGGTAAAGATTGTTACGCGACAAATACACGAAAGCGTTTGCTTAAAAGCAAAATTTTGAAAATAATAGATATGCACGCATTTTCGTCGATTGAGTCTGGTGTGGTGTGGTGGAAAAAAATGTACACTCAGAAAACATCAAAGGCAGGAACAATATAGTAGAGCCAAAATCCAGGCTCATTTTGATCAGTTTAATCGGTTAAACAGGTCTAGATCAATTATTCGCTGTAAAACTGTAAAATCACTCTAGCCTTCAACTTTTTCATCAGTTATATCCGCATTGAGGGAAATGATCACGACAAATTATCGACAATTATTGAAGTATGTTTCATTAATTTTACTGCAAATGGCCTCGCTAACTTTATGGAGGTGTTTATTTTTTCTCTTAATATGAATTGATTGAGTGATATGCCATTTTAAACAATTTCCAAGTGTTGTGGTGAAATAGACATAGATAGCATTTGTAAGAGATTTATACACTAATAAATAATAGTTTGCAATACAATTCCACTCACCAGGATCCTATTTCTTTAATTCAATCATATGCCCACAGAATCACAGGGATGAGTTTTCTCTGAGGAAAACAAGCTTGTCTTGATTTGAGAAAGAAATGCTCTCCCAATAAACGAATTTTATCGCGAACCATTCTAATTTTGAGTAGAACTATCCTGTAATGGCTAACCATTTATTTGATTCGAGTTTCGTTCGTTCTGTATACAACTTGAGAAAGACAAGTTATTATTGGACACATTTTCCCCTCCTTTTTGGTGAATGAGTCAAACATCTTTGGATTATATATATATATATATATATATATATATATATATATATATATATATATATATGATGCGTTGTTTTTTCGGGTTTCATTCCGTGTTCTGTGGTTTTGATCCTCTGAAGGATAATTCTCACAACGTTTCGGCAAAGTCTCATTTGCCATCTTCTAGGTGATGTCTTGAGTTTCGATCTCCGAACTCGACTAATTAATTCGAGTTCTACTTCTCAATATATAGGGGTGTTCATTGATGGTATCTTTGATCTGGGCCCCTCCCACTTTCTTCGTTGGTCCGCCTGCATTTGTCATCGTGTCTGGGTAATTACGTGGTAAGGTCCGATATTGTTCCTCTGGTGTAATCGGCTTGTCTTTGTTTAGTGATATAATGGATTTCCACGTTCTTGGTAATCTTTGGGCGTCGTCTCTCTTGTTCATGCTACTCGGTCGTTTCTCAATTTCGATAGCCTCTCTGATTGTTCGAGAGTAGAAGTTTTCATCGCTTGCTAATGTTTTTGTGTTTTTGAAATTGATGGTATGTCCTGTCTCCAATACGTGATTGAAGATGGAAGATGTGGTAACTTTTCCTTTCACTGATAGCTCATGTTCATCCTTGCGTACGTTGATCCGTCTGTTGGTCTGGCCGATGTAGGACTTGTTGCAGTCTCGACATGGTACTTCGTAAACTCCCTGGGACTCCAGTGGTATCTGGTCCTTCGGATTACGGAGTATCGATCTTATTGTACGTTCTGGTACGAACGAAGTAGCTATGTCGTGTTTGCGGAGAATTCTGCTGATTTTATCTGTGGTTCCTTTTATGTATGGTAGTCTGGTTGTTATGACCGGTGTTTCGGGGGTTTTTTGCTGTTTCGGTTTGTTCTTGGAAGCCGTTTTTATAATTCTCTCCGAGTAGTTATTCATTCGAAGAGTTTCCTCGATAGTGTTCCGCTCTTGTTTTTGATGTTCGTTGTCTGTCAATCTGATTGAACGTGTAATTAGTGTTTTTGCCACAGCGTGAATCTGTTTTGGGTGGTGATGTGAATTTGCGTTCAGGTATCTGTTGGTATGTGTTGCTTTGCGATATACCGTGTGGCTTAGCGTACCGTCGGGCTTTTTCATGATTAGAACATCGAGAAAAGCGAGCTTGTTGTCTTCTTCAATTTCTTTGGTGAACTTGATCCGTGGGTGGAGTTCATTCAAGTGATTGAAAAACCTTTCGAGTTCCTGATGTCCGTGTGCCCCCTCAATAACAATGACAAAAATGTGAATATTCATTTTTAACTACTCTGGAAAATAAACTTTGAATGCAGGTATTTCACTCGCATGTAATTACGATCATAATAAGCTGTTTTTAGTAGTAAGTAGGCGACATAACACAACTTTTTTCCCGATATTCAATTAGGATTCCCAGCTTTTTACAGGTTTCTCGTGAGGAAATAACGAATCAACCCATGACAGAAGCAATTACGATCGGATCAATCGCCAACGACAAAAAATAGGTTATCTACCGAGCAGAAAGTTATTTCGAGAAATAAAAGACAAACTTTCTTTTTATTTATTCGAGATATAAACCGAATCACGATTGGATTGCGACGCGCGCTGTTTATCAAACAAAATCAAGACGTTTGTTTTTCTATTCGTCAACCGCATTTCGACGCCGATGGTTTCTCATGTATAACGCGTATAACCGTAGGTATTATTTACAGAAAATTCTATGGCGTATCAAATGAGACAGTATACAGAGTGGTCCAACGAAGAGCATGCTTCTAGCTCTTCTTTTGTTTGTTATTTAAAGCAAACATGCTCGGACATTCTGAGGGGTAAGATGCCTAGGAAACTCTGGTGTATCTAGTGATTCGATATTTTTTAGAATTTCTTGGCGAAAAACAATCGACGATTACAAAATGTTTCTAATTTTTGTATAGGGGAGGTTATATGAGCATTTTTGAAAATCTGTCAAATGTCGGTTTTGTCAGATTGACGTAACTTTGAGGTTTATTGTTGTCAATGAAAACGTTTTCACGGTGTGTAGAAGATTTCGTATTTTGTGTGGTCAGTCGAAATATAGGGATCCAGATATTCTTCTTCATTCAGTACCTAAGGTAAGTACAAAAAAAATCGCCTCAAAATAATAACATGAATGTAGCGTTGTAGCTAATTTCGTTCGTTTCAGCTTGAATAAAAGTCTTATATCGAGGAGGAAACATCTGTAGCTCTTATCAATGAGATATTGTTTAAATGAAGGAAATATCAATGTGATACGTATTTTGAGCCGTTGCATAACTGATGTGTGTATTCCCAATTCCAAGACAGTCTATCACTTTCAATACACTAAAATTGTTGTTCTAAAATTGTTCGTTCCGTTAACCAGCTGACGAACGTCAACCCTCAAAAGTCGAAACTTGTGCGAGCAATGGATCAACGAGGCCTTACCTTTTAACGTGCGATTACCCAGCACGGTGGCCCGGCGAGGATTCGAACCCCGGCCTTCCGCTTGATAGGCAGATATGCTAACCACTACACTACCGAGACCACTAGCATGAACTTTGTCGTACATTCTCAGGTGAATGGGCAAAGTATATTTTCTCGGAATCAAAGTCTAGTCTTACAAACTGATATAAAAACACTAAAAACTTGTAGAGGTAGCAGGTGTCAGTGACAGTATTGTCAGGTTGTTAACGGTAGGTTTTCACGTTACATGCACGATTTCTGAAACGCATTTGATTGGCTGTCAGGGCTGTCAAAATCTCAGTAGGCAAATAATAAACAGTAGTAGAATATTCGGTTGCACATTTCTCTCTAGTGAAAATTAAGCTTCATATGGTATATGACTGATCGCCATCTACAATAGAGATCTGAAGTTTTTATGATCTCAAAAATCAAGCAATCAGTTTTCACCAAAATTATTCAGGTATAAGTAGATACACCAGGGTTTCCTAGGCATCTTAATGAGGGGATACATTTTGGACATATTCTTTAAAATAATATGAATCCAACTTCCTAGCGAGGAGGTGTCACATACCTGAAATTCCAAATGGGAGTGGGGTCGAGTGATGCATGATGGGAAAAGGCACAAAAAAATTATCTTTCCAATGATACCCTATTTATGGAAATTTACTTGAAGAATAAATGCGAAAACGCGTTAAGAACATTAATATAAAAAATTTGTTATCGACGAAAAACAGAAATAAGTTTTGGGTAATAGAAATCAAAACATTCACAATTGGACGGCGTTATGCAGAAAGCTACCAACCCTCAATAGTGACGAACTGAGATAATCAGCTCTAAAGTTTTGATTGATTAAAAAAAATTGTAGGTCGTTCAGCTACTACTTTGTAACTTTTTTTGGATCTGAGATATGTCGTTTGATATCTTAGGTATGTTTTAATATTTCAAATATAAAATAGAGGTGAAAATGGCGACTTTTCATGGGTTGGTTGGTTTTTGCATTTTGTAGAGCGGGTAATTAAAGCAAAAGATACGATATGAGAAATAATTAAATTTTATTCGATTCTACATCCTCTGGGGTATATAATCAGGTGGGGCTTGGTAGGTTTTCACAGAATGGAAAACGCGTATTTTATCACCCAAATACGCACCCAACCCAATATTTGTTATGTTGTGGGTTGGTAGTTTTCTGCATAACTCCGTCCAATTAGAGGTAAATAGGTTTCAATGTTTGCTATTTGTAATGGTGCTTCGTGAAAAAAGTGAACAAGTTGTTGAATTGACTCATTGAAACGTTACTTCAATAAGAGTTGAAAATGTGATCCATTTGCTTCAATACAGTTTTATAGATTTTGTAGAAAGAAATTTTTAAAATCTTGTTCTGATGGGGTTCTGCGCTAGGTGTGTCAGATCAAAGACAAATCAGGTATAGACAAATTGTCTAACTGACTTGGCAACATACGAATCAATTCATCGGGATGATTTTTTCTATATGCAGAAACACACGAAAGGGAAGCCCTGTAATGTTCAAAAAACACCGCGTGAATCAAGGGACAGGAGATACGAATTAACATTCACTTCGAATTTATGTAGTATGTAAGTCTCTGGAAAAACCTCTTTCAGCTGTTCTATTGAGAAAAGATCCCTGAGTAAGAGAGGTTCGACAGATCTCCAAATTCACAACAAAGGGGTGGGAATTCTGTACTCGTCGAGTCATCCGTGTAGACATTGCCAAGGGTGGAACGATTGATAACAATTCAGAAGAGCATCGACTGTGAAAATATCTTTAAAAGAGTTGGTACCATTACTTTTCACACTGTTTTTTAAAAAATGACACTTGACTTGTCGCACCTGTCACAAGTCGTCCTTCACTCATATCACATTTGACATTGACACAGTCACATGGCCTGAACTTCCCAGCACACTTTTCGCTGGTTTAACTAGATTAATTTTATATGAATCAAATTTTACTATGTATACAGCTCTTAGGTCAAAGATGCTTCCTGTACCCTGACGAGTAAGTACTCTACCCAGTTTCATAATTTTCATAACCTCAAAATTTAAAATTTCATATAGTTCTCCTTTCAATCAGAGTATTTACTTCCAGGCTAGCACTGATGATGACGAAAGTCGAAAGCGCTTTGCAATAGAATCAAATTTTAAATATACACTTTATACAAAAACCTTCGATTCATTTTAGAAGAGAGACAAGTTTCCGACTCTTCTACGATGTTCCAATGAAGTGAGCGAGTCTGTGAGCGAAAAATCACCAACAAGACGGATTGCCTTTCTCTGAATAGAATCGAGAAGCCTCAATGAATATTTTGGTGCCAAACCTCACACATGGGAACTATATTCCAAGAGAGGTCAGGTCGTATCTGAGCCTTGTAGATCATTAGAAGTTGACGAAAAGTGAAGGATTCCTTCGCAACGAAATAGAAATCCAAGTTTCTGGGAAGCACCTTATCACTGATCGTAATTCCTAGCATCGAGATACTTGACTTTGTAGGAATAGTTACTCCTGGCATCTGAATATTAGATGAAGATAGATCGGCTTTCCTTGAGAAAAGACATGCCAGGGTTTTCGTAGCATTAAATTCCACCAAATTCCACCAAAGTCATGTTACCCCATTCTCTTATTTTCAAGTAATCGTTAATTTTATTGACGTGAATGTTTCTTTGAATTTTTGTTTCTCGAACTGGTATGGGGACACTGGAAGAAAAACTAGTATGAACAGTACTGTCGTCCGCAAAACTATATACAAATCATTGATATGAAGCAGAAACAAAGTGGGCGCCAGAACTGAAGCCTTTGGAACACCTGCATTAATTGGGAGAATATCAGATGAAAATCCATCAACAACCACAAACAGAGACCTATCAGACAAGAAACTCCACAACAAAGCACACAACTGAGGAGGCAAACCATAAAATGACAGATTAGAAAGGAGACCCCGATGCCAAACTCGATCAAACGCTTTTGAAATATCGAGTGCAACAGCTACTGTTTCTCCGAAACATGCCAATAAGTCACTAGCTGATCTTTGACGGAGAAATCCGTATTGTCGGTCATTAATTATTGCTGATTTCTCTAGATATTTGATAAGCTTCAAATTGATTGCTTTTTCTATGACTTTGGAAATGATAGAAAGCAATGCAATTGGTCTGTGATTACGAAGTAAAGTTTTCTTCCTTTTTTTAGCAACTGGCTGAGTTCTTGCTATCCTCCAGGACTCAGGAAAAACCCCCAAGTTACATGAAAGGTTGAATAATTCGCAAAGTACTAGTGTCGATTCGGGGGCACATGCTTTCAGAACAACTGCTGGTATCCCATCAGATCCGCAAGCTTTATTCATCTTCAGGTCCGTTAAAATATTTCTTATGTTTGTTTGGTGAAAAATTATCTCAGGCATATGACTGTCGACAAGCGTGATATTCGGAGAATCTTTTCCCGATGAGTCCAGAGTAGAATTTCCAGCAAACATATTTGAAAATATATTTGCTTTTTGTTGGGCAGTGGTGGCTTGTGATCTATCTTCTTTGGTTAAATGGTGAAATGAAATGACCAAAACGAACGAGACCCTCTTGGACATTCAACAAGTTTTTAACGAATTTTATGATTATGTGCTTCTTTAGCAGCTTCAATTGTTGCACTACACGTATTTCTTGCGTTAACATACTCATATCCCGTTTCCAACCAGGGGTCTTAGCGCCAGCGATTGAATGCCACTTGTTTGGATGTGATAGCCTTAGAGCAGCTTTTATTGAACCATGGTTTCTCAGACTCAGACTCTTCTCCAAAGGGAATCAGAGAAAAACGTTCGAAGACCGTCCCAGTCTGCAGACTTGTAATGCCAGACACAACGTGCGGGTAACAGAAGAGGAACAGTTCTTGAAGTTGAAGAACTTCAACTTCAACGGCTACAGTGCTACTTATGTTAGCAGAGACAAACGTGGCGGTGGCATTGGTATCATAATCAAAAGTGAGATTTCATCTAGGATTCTCTCCAAATATGAAAATAACTGTTCGATGCTATTCATCAGGTTAGAAAATATCAATTATGTGCTGGGTGTCATATACAGACCACCTGACTATGACTTCGAAGATTTTATCACCAACTTAGATAATAATATGGACACTATAAATCAGAGTCGACGAAAGTGTTGGATAATGGGTGATCTTAATGTGGACTACTTACAAAACAACCACCAGAAACAACTGCTAGAAAATACAATCAGCTCTAATGCCTTTTTCAATATGAACAATAATATACCTACTAGAATAACTCCAACTTCTAATAGTTTAATTGATTATACCTTTAGTAACCACTCCGAACACTCAAGTTTGGCAATAGTGGATGGCACAATCGGGGACCATAGATTTCAAATACTGCAGCTAAGTAAAGTTAAACCAGCCACTATCAGACAGTGTATCTTCTCTAGATTGAATAAAGAAGATCTCCAAGAGCAGCTACAAAGAATAAGAACATCCGACTGGCACAATCCAGATACACTCTGTGATGAAATTATTAGACCATATCAAAATTGTACAAAACTTCAAGTGGTCAAAGATCGATTCAGACCCAATAGTGCCCCATGGTTCAATGCACAGCTGTACGAGATGATTAATAACAGAGACTTTCATTATAAACGACACAAGAAGTTCCCTAATAGCCCTTACCTTCTTTATAAATACAAAGAATCACAAGAATTTCTCAAGGCAGCTATAGAAACAAGGAAAAAAACCTATTATCAGGAGCAACTAAGAAGGGCTGGCAATGATTCGAAAAAAATTTGGAAAGTCCTCAATTCTACCATGACCACAAAAAACAAACAGAACACCCAAATTTACCAATTAATCAGAGATGATATAGTTTTTGATAATCCACTAGATATTGCTAAAGAACTAAATAATTTCTTCACCAACATAGGAACAAGTTTAGCTCAGCAGTGCCAACTTTCTCATAGCACTCCTGTTTGGACGTCTAGTGTCCATAATTTTGAGCTAGAACCCACAACAACTGAGGAAATTGGAGACGTAATAAGGAATATGGAAACCGGTAAAAGCCCTGGAAGAGATAAAATAACGACAGATATTCTAAAGGAATTTGTGCATGAATTTTCTAGCATAATTAGTGTGCTTGGCAACCTTTCGTTCCGCTATGGTACTGTCCCCAGTTCCTTCAAAATTGCCAACATTATACCAATCTTTAAGGGAGGAGATTCTACTAGTGCAAGCAATTACAGACCAATCTCGTTGCTGTCGACTATCTCCAAGATCATTGAAATATGTGTTAATAAGAGGTTGTGTGCATATTTGGATGGAATTAATTTCTGGTTTCCTGGCCAATATGGTTTTAGAAGAGGATCCAGTACTGCAGTGGCTGCTGTTGATCTCGTCACTAAGATACAAAACAAAAGAGACAAAGGTTTAGGTTGCATATTTGTCACATTAGATCTCAAAAAAGCTTTTGACACTGTGAATCCGAAAATCCTGTTACAAATATTGGAAAAAAACTGGTGTGAGAGGGAAAGCTTTACACTGGTTTACTGATTATTTTGAGGGACGAACACAGTTTGTAACTACAAACAATGAGCAAAGTAACCTTTCAGACATAAACTGTGGAGTGCCCCAAGGGTCAACGCTGGGACCTACTATGTTCTTAATCTACATTAATTCAATCTCAATGCTACAGTTGAAAGGAAACATGCAATTGTATGCGGATGACACAAGCTTGGTATACTTCGGAAATGATGTCACAAAATTAAAGTCTGATGTTGAAAGAGACCTAACTGCAATAAAGGAGAGGTTAAACTTTCATAAACTCACACTAAATACTGACAAGTCTACCTACATGATCATATCTAACAAGGATGAATGGCAACAGATTACCTTGTCATTCTTTGAAAAATTCTTCAAAATTATAATTATTGGTATAACCACGGAAAATACAAGAATGAGAAATAAAAAGAAAAAAAAATTTAAAAAAAATTCTGCCGAGGTCAGGAATTGAACCTGGACGTAACTTTCCACTGCCCGCGCCTTTGACAACTCGGACATGAGAGCCCATATAGTTTGGTTGCAAAAAAAAAACATATGTGTTCCATTTGTCGAATGAAAAGTATAATCCTTTCGATTGAATTTTTTTCTAGTCTAAGACATCTGTGGACGGTCGCTGATAATTCTTCTATATCACTGCTATAAGACATTTTCATACGATTATCGAAAATTGACTAAATTCTTTAAAAATTCAATACCTACTGATTTTGACTTGATAAACGTCAAAATGCAAAGCTTGCACATCATGCTTGATTGGAAAATAATGGGTTTCTATTGGTTGAAAAGCTGTATCGTAATGAAAATCTGTATCGTAATGGATTTCATTAAAAAACGGGTTGTGGGCATATAAGTGTATTATTAGAGTACGGGTGTAGATAAAATATTTTTAATCACGAAATATCAACGACTTTCGAATTGTTGGTGGGAACTACTCAGCACTGGAGAGAGGGTAACAAGCCCGAAACCGGTCTGCAAGTCCCAATAATTGAAAATCGATGCCAGGACTAGTGTTACCAAAAGCAAATGCAGGAATTTCTCCTAAGGAGAATCCTGTACGGGCACTTGTCAGGGAAGTAGTTTTTTTCTGACAGGTGTTACTCCATTAACCTACCGTGTAGGTAAGTTGAGACTGGCATAAACGAAATGTTCCTTCAGACGATTTGATTAATCAAAGATTTTGTTATTGAAGAAAGCGTCGAGGAAATAGTCAATAGTCAACACAACGTACCAACGTGAGAAATCGAATGAAAATTCGAAGGAATTCTTGGATCTACCTCGCGAGGTCCATAACCTCTAACGTTTCCTAGAACATTTCTTTGTTTATCCAAAACATGACTAATAACGGCTAGTAGATCGATTGTTTTGTTTCGCAGCAGGAATCGCTGCAAACAGTCGACGGTGCACAATCCTACTTTGTCGTACGTAAACACCGACGAAGCCTTGAACTTGACAGATGCGTATCGACGAAAAAATCGATTGGTAGTCGCCCTGAAGCTAGGTCGAATTCTCGTTCGATGAGTCACAGAAGTTTTGAAAGCTTGTCAAAATAAATCGACTCGATGACTGGTTCCGAAGCATTGTTTGGATGAGTCAGATTTCACGGAATCGGAAACCCACTGATAAAGTTGGGTTTATGAAAGCATTCAACATTTATCACCGTGAGACTTAGGGTAGATTTATGAAAAAATTTAGGACCTAACAGTTATGACTTATCATTCAAGACTTATCACTTAAGAGATATGGAACATAGGAATAACAGAGAATGTTACAAAAACACTCATGGCTTAACATTTTACATTTAAGATTCGAGAAGATTTTTCAACTTCCAATTCAAAACTCATTCGATAAATGAAATAGGATGTGCGCAAGAAATTTACGCATGTACCTATTTTGTTTACACATGTATACACAGGTATAGTATACCTAGGTATACTATAATTTAACAAGTTTATGTACCACAACGTCCACAACGTTATTTCCCTTTCACTCGAAAAATCAGAGAATCGCACTTAGTAGATATTTCAATGAATGAACTTTTACCTTTATTTATAAATATATAGCGCTTTTATTTATTTTTTTGTCCTGCGATAATGTTACATATGTCACTAGGAGTTATAGCCAGAACTATAGCCAAGCGCGGATATATTTCCTTAGCTGTTCTTGTGTTTGTTCCTTCACATATGATTTCTGTTATTATCTGTACTAACCAATGTTGTTGATGAATGAACATTTTATTATGTTAGACAATAACATATTTTCAAACCATGGGAATCATTACCTATTTAAGTATATTTGTTCATGAATTTGCGTTTGCTATCTATTCTCTCATGAAAAAACACCGAAAAAGATTCAAAATAAGCCTTTTTATTTCTCTAGTCAACGTTCAGATGTCAGTATTGACAGATCAAAACTTATCACTCAAACCTTAGTTTTTTTTATACTCGAGTCCACTATCCTGCAGTAAGTTTTAAGGTGATAAATGTTGAGTGCTAAATGTGGAAAGTTTTTATAAATCCACCCTTACAGCAGGATGTGAAAAGTTATGAAGAAACTAAGACTCAAGAGAAAATTTGTCGTCAATACTGACATCTGAACATTGACATAGAGCTATAAAAAGCCTTATTTGGTATCTGAGATTTCATCGTTTTCTCATGAGAGAATAGATACCAAATGCAGAGATCGTGATTATAGATACTTGAAAAGTTAATGATTTCCATGGTTTGAAAACAGCCAATGCCACCAACAAAGGTGTGATAACTGAAATTAAACAATGAGAAACACCACAATTCTACACTTCTCTTACAATTTGAAAGGAAAGCAGAGTCGTTTTCTGGCGCTCTTGTATACAAAACGTATTTCTCTCTCCATATCTCTCACTAAAATACCACAAAAGTTTTCGAATATTAACGTTTAAAGTTTGGCATTGTATCCCTATCCACCATATTGTCTAGTTAATTTTTTGAGTTTGTGTATCAACTCGAATATCAATAACTATTTATTTCACCCAAGTGAGTACAAATCACACTTTTTTCCACCCCACCCGTAAATATGCTCATTTATTTCTTTATAGTTTACCAAACAGACAAGTAGGCTATTTCAATCAACTGAATCGTTTTGATTTCATATCCACACAAGGAAGGATATGAATTGCACCAATCACAGAGAACAAAGTACTTGGTTACCAGGGACAACCTTACAGAAACGTCACAATTTTGATCTGCATGATTTTAAAAATTTTTCAAGAAAATATTTTTAAAAATGAATGATTTCAGCGTATTATCTTCAAGTTTGAATAGTCACAAGTGATGTTTTTTCTTGTGGAATTGAAGGACTTACATCCACTCTTCACACCAATAAGTAAAAGTAATTAAATAGTCAAAATGGCCTAGATGGGTTAGGCGTACGCCCTCTGAGACCGGGTTTTCATAACTAATACAAGCTTCTTTGTTTTTTTCCAAATCGATCAACTATTTACCAGAAAGTTCAAAAATGTATATACCAAAGACCAAAAAGATTGAAACTATTGATTGATATAACAAATTAAAAGCAATCTTTAACATTTCTGAGAGAACTACAACAAAAAACAAAGAAGGTTATGTAAGTCGTTAAAACCCCTTCCAAATTCCGAGTCATTTGAACCTCTTCCCATTTGAAAATTTGTAAGGGGTTGCTAGCCCCAGCACAGGGTTAAAGATGCACGAATTATTTTTGCATAAAAATTCGACCCCTCTCGATTTTGAAGTGGACGTGTTTTTGGACACTCTGTATTTGTGACTAACGTTACTACAGTTTCGTCCTCTACAAACATAATAAAAGAAAACTATAAATATAAAAATGAAAGATGAGTACTTAATGTCCGAGTAGGAGGAAATTGAAGTAACGTTCGTTACAAATATAAATAGTATGAAAACATGGGAAGTTTAATTTATTATTTTTCGTGATGATATCCTATCAGCGGCTATATCCGTAAAGTTATCCATACAAACATGTATGGATAGTAAAAATGCGTAATGATGGTACCTAATAAAATTTTACTATTGTTTGTGTTGAGCGGTGTTGACAAATAGTGCAAATATACTTTAGCTCATTCGATTATCTTTTCAATTAATTAGGTGAGTGTACAGATGAAAATAAAGAGAATAAACCACAAAATACCAAGGTCTGTGTTTTTTAATTAAGTGTTTCTTGGCGCTCTTTTTTTCAAAACATAATCGTCTGTCTCCTTCCCTATCACTCACGTCCAGCCAGATAGTGAGAGTGATACGGGGAGACTAATACGTTTTGAATACAAAAGCGCCAGAAAACGCTTTTTCTTTCTTTTCGAATTGAAAGAGAAGTGTAGGATTGTAGTGTTTCTCATTGTTGATTTCAATGATCAGACCTTTATTGGTGGCATTGGCTGTTTCGTAGAGAAAAATCTAACTACTGAGAAAACTGCGGTAAATTCTGAGAGATTTTGGAATTCCGGTGTATAAGAATTCGAGCAACAATTACTAAAAATTTTACAAATCCATGTTGAAATTCAGAAATCCGACCTGAAATATTTCATCAAATGAGTACTAAAATATAACTGAAATCCTGAGGGGAATACCCTATTTAGAAATTCGATGTAAAAATTTCACGTGACTGATAAACCTCGTATTATGTCGTTATACATTTTCAATGTCGAAAAAGGAAAATATTGCATCAATGGATAAAATCCCGTGAAGCCGATCTTACATAGGTATTAGAAAACCCGTGAAATCGTTCATTTCAACATCATAACTGAACGGGCAGGATGTCCCCAGAAAGCGACGAGGGACCTGATTGATCTATGCTGCTTTGACGATTGACCCAGTATTGAGAAAGTGAAAATAATGAAATGAAACATTTCTTCGTAGTAGGAGATTCCTACTATACAATTTCACTTTATACGGTGTGTAAAATTATATTCAATTAGATTGAATAATATGAACACTCGTATGAACATAATGTGAAAAATGGAAGAAATATTGAAAAATGATACAGTTAGATCAGTTAATGAAGAGAAAGATATATCAAGTAGATAATAAATTGAAAAATCAGAGGAATTTCCCAAGAAAAAGCTGAGCAAACGCTGTAATAAAAACAAGAATGAAATGGAATTTCCTTTCTTTTCTTATACCTTATTTTTTCATTTAATTCTTCTTTTTATTGCAGCTTATTTTGCTTTAACTCGTTTTTACTCAAGTAAGTACCTACTTCGTTTGATTTAAGTTGATTTTGCAGGTATTTTCTATAAAATTTTTGAGACTTTTTTCATTGATTTTTTTTTCACTCTATGATCTGATATTGCCAGTTATCTTTTCAATATGAATTCGTTGTTTATTTGTTTTTTTCAACTTTTTTTCAATCATGAAATTTTTTTGTTTCACTATTTTCATAATTTCACTTTGCTCGTTCTCGTTTCTTTGGAATTTTTTTAAATCAATAGCTTTCAAAATAAATAAATAAATTAGCAAGTGGGAGTTCAAACTGCTATAACAGTGAACTTTTCTAACAGTAAGTAAGTATAAATACATTATCTATGTCTGTCAAGTAAATAATTGAAAATTGAGAAATAAGAAAAAAAAATCGATTTACTATTCAAGAGAAAATTGAAAAATTCTTCACGAAGGAGTCAAAACAAAATATATAAGTGGGGCATTTCATTTGTAAAAAAAAACAGATATCCATATTTGAAAGTGGATAAATGAATACTTGAATTAATAAATTGAACGAGTCAAAATCATTGAGTCAATAGTGTTGTTTAGGAAGACTACTGTTAGGATGATTCTCTTTGAAGAGGTATTCTATGAAATCGATGAATACTCCAACAAAAGCTCTAACTAAATAAAACTTTGAACCCGTTTTTATCTTTGTTGTCCTTCTGACTTGAAAATTCTATTACTATTTTTTTTATTTTATATTTTATTGTATATCTTTTACTGAGTAAGTTATATGTCTTTGTAATGACCAAATCTTTCTTTAGACTTTGTCAATGAGATGTAAATCTTCTGACAATAAAGCATATTTTGATTGATTGATGGTAGTATCTTATAAAGCAAACCAAAGAAATAAAGGTATATAAAATAGCAATACCTACCTCGGTGAGTCCTCAGGTGAGACAGAGGGAAAACAAAAAATAAATCTTTTGATATGACCTGGATTTTGCTAAATTGACAATCCTTTTTATGTTATTTAGATATCATTGATAACTCTAAACCTGATATTTCAAATAATATTTTTTAAGAAAACAGCCAGTTCACGATAAGTACGTATATAAAATTCAAATTTTGTAGACCAACAGCTTCCTTTATAAATACTTCAGACTTTTAGAAAAGTAACTCTCATTTACAAACTGATGAACAATAACCTAGTATAATTATCAGAAAAAGAAAGACAGAACTGCATGAAATTGATTCTGTTTCTTTCAGTGCCCAAACATATTGATGAGTGGCTCTATAGAGTTCAAGATTCTCCACAGGGGCTCTAACATCTTGTTTGATTGGTGTTCACTTAAAAAAATCTGGCATACACCTTGACTACCAGAACTCAACCAGAAATCATTGATGAAATTCGGAAATCAAAATTTAATCGCTGTGAAATCATTGTACAAACACTGGATGTGACATTTCCCTCCACGTAGCAATCCTAGCATCTCAAAATCGTTTATCACAAGGCCCAACATAGTTTTAGATGATGCAGCTTATGAAAGCCCTTTCATGATAAGTTTGAACTGGGCTCATGAGTTTTTCTTGTGCCCACTGATAAGATTTGCTTGTAAAGCTTTCGAATCTTGAACTCCAATCAGAATTGTTTGTATACATACAATATTCCTCAGCTCAAAGGCTAATATGTGTTCTCTGAGAAGTACGAGAAGAGTATTTCTTTGATGTTTGAATTCATGAACTTGTGAGAAGTTAAACATCAACAAATATACCATTTTGTAATGAGTTTGGATAGGAATATTGTCAAAAATATATCTCTTACCTTTTTCCCTTCCATTGAATATACATTTCGTACTCCATTAGGCAGTGTCACAGTTTTGGTCAAGATATTTGTAAGTTCTGCTGTGAGGCTATCAAATGACCTGTAACGTTCTGGGGCCACTGGTATAACAACACCGTTAAAAAATTTATTGCCATTGTGATAAAATCGTATTCTCTTTGCTTTATTAGTTCTCGAAGTTGAGGAAGGTCTATGGTTTTTACTGGATATGCCCAAATCGTCGAGTCCACTCTCAATAATTTCACCATCTGACAGAAAACTGTTGAAACTATTCGAAGAGACACTCCTTGAACCGTTCAGATTACTCTTAGAACCGTTTAGATTACTCTTCGACATTTTTTAAATTTTGAATTCCGTTTTCACATAAACATTTCGTAAGCACTTTATTTTCCGGGAATAAAATTACACAGGTACCGCCTATTAGTCACACAGCTGTCAATGTTGTGAGATAGTTAGATTATCACGAAATAACTGTGTTGTTCACTTTTTCTACACAATAAAGTCTACCGATGAAGCGGTAAGAAACTACCAAAAAAGTACAAATTCTTTTAAAATAACTGTTTACTAACGAGAAAAGGTAATAACCTCTTTTCGTATTTTATTGTGGGAGGGAAGGGGTATGGGGTGGGGTGGGAGGTGTACGTACGAGGAGGTATCAATAACAGACATCAACACTTCTACGGAATAGTACAGAACCACTGAGACAAAACACAAAACACACCAAGGCTGATCGTACGACAATCCGATAGCTTTCTGATTGGTCTGAATTTAAATTTAGACCAATCAGAAAGCTATCTGATCGTCGTACGATCGAATTTCGGATCTGTCTGAATCCAGCCTAAGACGGAACATCAAATTGATATGATATGATGGAGTCGCAGAAAAAAGTTTTTTTTTTTCTTTTTGCCTAGACAATAATGAACTGTATTCGGTAAAAGTCGTCGTGCTGAAAAGTTATTAACAACTGTAACTGAAGTATAAAATATTGTTTTGATCTGTCAACTTTCATATAAGTTGTGTTCGCCACCTGTTGGTGTTAGTGAAAACTAAGTGTCTTGACCATTAAAAGAGTTATTCTTCAGAAGAAAATCGAAGTCACTACATCAGAGTGGATTCCTCGGATAGTCAATAAGTGTGGTCTTGTAGTGAGTAGTTATACATACACAAATTCGTGAACGCCCGAACGAAAATAGGGTACTTTCAATTAGATTTATTTCAAAAAGGACTTTGTGGGCCACGAAGCTGCGTACGATATATACCATACGATTTAACCGATTAAACGAATTCAATCGCTTCATATAATCACGATTGAGCCTCGCAGGTAAGTTCGTTCAATCGTATCATAATTTTCAGCGGCTCGTACTCATATCACTAGATGTTGCATTCAACTCATATGCAGCTGATAGTTCACAAGCCTAGCAGCTCAAGCCATTACAAGAAAAAGATCCCAATGTTTTAGTTTCTTTCGCGTCGTAAGAGGCGCTGGAAATGATTTCTATGCCTTCAACAAACGTATCCTCTCATTTTATTCTCTATGAATTTTGTCTATTGGCGATTTCCAGAGGTAAAACCGGCTTAAAATAAAAGTATCTATATTTTATCAGTTGAAACAATAGTGAAAGACAAAATATAATACATCAAGCGCACCGTTCTTTGAGCCTGTCGGGTCGAATCAGTGAGTGGAGTCCGAGTTCGGAAATAAGATCACGATACAGACGGATTCTTATCACGTGACTTCAGATCTGATTGGCTGAAATCCGATCGGTCCGACGACAATACCGAACATGCCTTATGAACCTTGCTGTATAATACCACGCGCCTAATTAGTTTTTCATGGTGAAATGTCAAATTTTGTGAAGCGGCTTTGAGCGCTGTAAGCTGTTAGACGCGCCCATTATAGTGGTTTTGTGGTTATGTTGTGATTTCTAGAAGTAAACATTGAGCAAGATACTTCATTCAAAGTTTAAATCAATCTTTTTACCATGGTTAGAAAACTGAAATATCATGAACAAAAACTTCTCAAGAAAGTTGATTTCATTTCGTGGGAGGTAGACAATAATCTACATGAAGTAAAAGTTCTTAAGAAATATCACATTCAAAAGAGGGAAGATTACACAAAGTGAGGTTATTAAAAAACATTCAAAGTGTTTTTTTCAGTTTCATATTTCTTTCAGGTACAACAAACTAGCTAGGAACATAAGGGAATTGGCAAGGAAAATAAAGGAAGTTGATCCTGCTCATCAGTTCCGAACAGAGAGTAGTGCTCAATTGTTGGAAAAATTGTAAGAACTAGTCAACTCCTGCTAATACGGTATAAAATATGATTTGCTTGGTAGACTCCCAATCACAGTATAGAGGTTAGGCCACTCAACCTTCCATTATTATATACCTGGATGCCACTCAGCATCGTTATAGTACTCACCAATATTATTTTTATATGCAGTGTCCAGATGGATACACTTGCAGCAACTGCTGTGATGGATTGTTTATGTAACAATGGAGTAGATCATCAATTTCCTCGATATTTCTGGCTTTTCCAATACTGCAATCATAATTGGTAAAGGCTCATACTTGGCATTGAAATAAACATTTGGACAACATATTTTGTGCATGAAAAACTGCATACTTGATTCTATTTTGCACCAGTAGACAAATTTTCATTTTTCAGCAGTTATTTACCCCTTAAAATTGCAGAAGAAAGTGTTGAATTAGATGGAATTGGATGTAAAGGCCACCATATTTATAAAAAGCTATAGTCTCTAAATATTATTATTTCATTTAATACATAGGTACACCCTTTTTCGAAATTAGGCCATGAATCCCCAAATCGAGTTCAGTGGTTCAATTTCCGATTTACTTATTCAAAATATGCAAGTTGGTCCAGAACTTTTCCAAACTAGGTGGTGTAGTTCAAGCTAACCTTTGCTGTGTATTCATCTTATGTAAGCAAAAAAATGTATGAAGATGGTAAAAGTTTGGTATTTTGAAAATTATTACATATATTTTTTCTGACAATTTGAGTCTCAGTAGTGTTGAGGTAAGCATGTCCGCCTCTCAAGCGGGAGACTGGGGATTAATTTCCCTCCTTGCCACCGTTAACTAGTTAACGGAAAAACATCTCAAACAAAGCATTCACCGAGTTTACATTCATTCAAGCTAAGTTTATTGAGTTAGAGTGAAATTCAAATAGTCCCAACCTCAGCAGTGAATTTTAGAGTGCAAAGTGCAAATACTTTAATGGAGGCTACCATGTTTTGGTTTTGTATTCAGACCAAAATCGAATCAAGATATCCTTCAAAACTCGAAATTAGAGGCTCAATTTTTGGTGTTCGTTATAATAATGTATATGCCATTGTTAGGGTGCAACCAATCGCATCCATACTACCTTAGTGTACAACAAAAGTGGTCAAAAATTGGGCCCCTAAGTGCTTGATCAATCTTTTGATTGTTCACTCGCACAAACTTTTGAATTCTGCTGAAAAAACTCTTATTTTTCAGGTATCTGATGGGCCTGATTCCGACGAGATGGGATCTTAGCTTAGCAGAAAAAGTTACAGCATCTTGCTTTTGCCGACGACGCTTGCCAGTTGTGATGGTTAGAAGTAGGTATTTGATTAGGAAGCAAATTTGTAATTTAATGTCCAAATGAATTTCAGACAAAATGTCAGAGACGATAAAATCGGCAACAAAATTGATAGAACAAGGACATGTGAGAGTTGGACCTGAATTGATAAAAGATCCAGCATTTCTTGTCAACAGGACACTGGAAGATTTCGTCACCTGGGTAGATACTTCGAAGATTAAAAAGCATGTGTCAGAGTACAATGGACTGGTGAGTTAATTTACATATATTAGTATATATATGATAGGTTGTAGCACAGGTAAATATTTGTTTATCGCACAGCATATAGTGTCGAGAAAAATGTTATATGGTCGACGTCAACTAAGATGAGATTTTGATGCCCATAATATTCGCCCCAGAAGATAGCTATTGGTCAATACTATACTTTGTTCAACCATCCTTTGCCGTTACGTCATACGTTGTCCAACTTTATCTCTCATTCATGAAATGGATGAGACGGAATTATGACGTCATTAACGTATGTCTAACGTCGATGTGAATTTTATTTGTTATATTTGACAGTTCAGTTGTCATAGTTTGATTTGTTCAGTATTTTTGGTCATTTTCGCCTTTTTCAGTTAATTTTTCATTGCCTTTCCGGTATAATGAGAAAGAACAAAGCTTAATTTTGAAGTTAATTGACTACTTAAGAGAAATATATGCTGGAGTGTCGCTTTTACCGTTAAATGCAGTCTACACTGTATCTACCTATGTTATGCAAAATGTAAGTTTTTATTGATTTGGTTTTATTAAATTCTATATAGCGTATTGCTGATGCTCCTCCAGAAATATCTATTAGAACTAATCAAGAACTAGCTACCAGTGGAATGAAAACAGATAAAGACTACAAAATCAAAGTTCATGTCGGACATGTTTCTGCTCGAGGATCATCGATTTATATCATTCATCAACATGCAATAAGAACACAAGTGTATGCGATGTATTCTGCAGATAAGTACATACTTATAATAATTTTTAGGTTGAGTGTAAAATAACGTTCAACTAATATAAGACAAACGTAAAACAGCAGAATATGTCACCGATTATGACGTAACGGCAAAGGATGGTTGAACAAAGTATATTTACTTCTGGCTGTTACAACCACGAACAATGTGAAATATGACTTATGTGGGCGGAGTCTTTTAACACAGAACGATTTTACGTTTCTGCGCCGATTCATTTTAGTTGGCGTCGACATTGGAAACTTATTTAATTTGAGCTGCAGGTAAATCCGAAGTCAAAACGCGGCGCTCTTTCTTTGTTCCGAAGATATAAGCCTCCAAAGTCAGGAAAAGGGCGTATTTCCCCCTTTTTTCACAATATCATTCTTTGCTTTGATCTCACTGAGTAACAATCATTAGGAAATATTTAAGAATGGCTTGCTCATCTTCAGTTCATATAACACAAAATTTCTTCGTATTGAAGTTGAAGCAATACCAGACAGAAAATATTCACAACACCGGATATTCAAAACTTAAATTACCACAAACACTACATGTCCAAGTACAGAAAAATGTTGTTAATCAAGTTAGAATTTTGAACAGTGTTACCAGAGAATTCAGAAAAGTGCCAAAAAAAACAATTCTCACTGAAGTTCAAGCAATACTAATACTCAATATATATAAAATCACAAGTAAAAATAAAAATTATAACAAGAAATAAAAAGAATAAATGAATAAAAAAATGAAAATAAATTAAATAGAATAAAATATAAAATAATGTCAAGTAGAAAATTCCGTTTCCTCCTGTTCATAAGCGTTTTCTTGTTCATAGAATAAAACGTACGCCTCGCCACTTACGAGAGATTTTGAACAGATCGGTGACACATGGGAATCGTTGTATTCGTACCACGTTTCAGAGTAAGGGTGTCGACAGTTGTTTTTCTTCAATAGATCTAACATATTCTGATTCCACACTATTAAAGTATTATGGAATCATTATTATTATTGCTATTATTGATCAGATAATTTCATGCCAAAGGTTACAAGCTCAATATATAGAAAGAATGATCATTTATAAAATTCTTATAATCTTTTTTTTTCAGCGGGATGATTTCCTTCTCTAAATAAGGAAGCTTCGTGATGCACAAATCCTTCAACAGTATCTCCAAACATGTTTATACTATGTACAACCTCCAGTGTATCTAAGAAATGTAAATACTTGTTTGTTAAATTTCGGCATAATAAATTTTTTTTATTCAATAAGAAATATCATTTGAATCTTGACATACTCTTATCATATTTTTTATAGCTCAACTTCCTATTGTTTTTTAAAGTTTAGTTTAATTGGGATATGTTTGTTGTATCCCTGCTGTAAACTGTAAGGTTTCTTGGAATAAAGTGTTACTGAGAAAAAAAGGTATGGGCGTAGCTGAGAATAATGGTCTATCAGTCTCAGGAAACAAGATAGTTTGTAGCAGAGACAAAAATAAATGAATTCAAAACAAGATATTAGATTCTGCAGTAACACTACACATAATGCAAAAATTCATCAAAATACTACAGGTGAAAATAGAAGGAATTGAAGATGACAACAATCACAAAAAACGTGAAATAGAATAAAACTTGACAGAAAATTTTTGATATTATCGGAACTCCTAAAACAAACGCATTACAATTTCTAATAACTACAATTGAAGTGTAAAAACTTGTCTTTCCATTAGGTGGTCATGTCCACGTATTTTTTGTGTATTAATAATTTTTTTTTTGGCGAAGATGGATTTCTAAGGTTGAAAGGATTTGGTAAACAAAAGCATATTTAAAGCACCGGGGTTTTATTATTGTTCAACTTTCCATTTCTGTGAATAGAAAAACCCAAACATATACATTTTTTTTTCATTTATACTGAGAAATTTCAAATAAAACAATGAATCTTTTGAATATAATTTGTTTGATACAAAAATTATTGAAAAAGTAAGAACTATACTTCATTCTTGAAGATGAGGGAGAATGCGAGCAATAGCTATTTGCAAGTCAACCTCAACATACTTGTCTGCATTAAAATGAAACGCCTGTGATTGATTATAGTCAACAGGTAACCTAATTTCTAAAATATTTTCATTTATCAAAAATAGTCCTATTCTATCATTTTTTGAATTCAGATTTGAAATTCACACTCGTAGTTTTCTAAAAAAAAAGAATAAAATTTTTCATTGAACTATAAGTGCCACTTCCCTTTCAGCTGATAAATATAGTATCATAAAATATAAGCAAATGATTTTCATAACTGCCTAGTTTTATGAAGCGGCAATATTCAACATTTTTTCAATTTCGATAATTTTTTCCCTTGGCTTACCAACTTTAGCTCCTTCCTGTTGCTCATATCTGTCTATTTTACCCCAATCCCCCCACGTCACCGTTTGAATATTTTTTTGTTTCAACACTTTTTCAATTTCACTATACCCCCCTTTATTAACATCAACTAGATTTTCTGACTCGGCATCTTCCCCGATTTTATCTGCGACTGCAAAAGCGTTATTCATTGTAGAAAGTATGACTCCTTGGGGTCCAGTTCCGAGCCAACCCGAGACATACAGACCATGTGCAGCTTTAAAATCTGTGTGCATTGCTACTCCTCTTTCGAAGTCGAAAGGTATTTCTTCATCAGCTTGGATGGACTTGTAGCCGATACTAGATATGGCGAGATCGCTTTTTATTGTTTCCCTTTCATCTGTCAAAACTGCTTTTTGATTGAGGAAATTATCACCTTCCAGCCTATTGACGCCTAACAGGACTCCTTCCACTCTATCGTCTCCCAAAATTTGCAAGGGCGATCTATGGAATAATGGTCTGAACTCTTTCAGTGCTTCAGGGCAAACATTTTTTTCCAAGGACGTTAGCATAAACTCTGTTATTCGTTTTTTAGGTCTTTGTAACTTCGGAATGAAATCAGCAATACCGCTAAAATCTTGTCGTTTCCAAACAGTCGAACACGATTTCAAATTGAGCATTTCTCTCAGTTCTTTGATCGTGAATGCTGCTTGAAGGGGCCCTCTGCGTCCTATTAAATGAACTGTCTTGATCTTTGAACGAGATATGGCTTCCAAAGCATGACTGGTGATGTCAGTTTTCTAAAATATAACAGATTATGAATAACTTTGTAACACAGCAAACAAAATTAGGCTTCACATAATGAATAAAGCAAATATTGAATGAACGAGATTCAAAGTTTTCAACTGTTATGATAGTATTTCTTCTAGTAGTGATACCGAGTCAGCTGTATTAGACATTATTACACAATTTCAACTCGACTTAGATTCCAATAAACAATGTGGTCTCCTATCACTAGATCTTCGAAAAGCCTTTGATACAGTAAATCACAAAATTCTTTTAAGTATATTGTATCAAATAGGGATTAGGGGAATAGTTCATACCTGGTTTCAGAATTATCTATCAAAAAGAGAGCAATTCGTCTATATGGGGAAAGGAGTCAGTTCATCAAAAACTGTTATATGTGGCGTCCCTCAAGGATCTATTCTTGGACCGGTTCTTTTCCTCATATATGTGAATTCCCTTTTGATTTGAATTTGAAAGAAAAATTCGAAATGTTTGCAGATGATACGTCTATAATATATAGGGGAAATAAGAAATAAAAATTAACATATTAATGGATCTTCAGACAATATTATCCTGGTTGAATAGTCACAAATTAACATTGAACTTCAAAAAGTCATCTTTTATGTATATTTGTAAAAAATCAAATTAATTCCTATCAGAAGATCCCATTCGAATAAAAAATGGAATTATTGAATATTCCTCTGCTGTCAAATTTTTAGGACTACATGTGGATGAAAATTTAACATGGACCAAACATATAGGAATGTTGAGAAAACAAATATGTCCAATGATTGGTGTCCTTTTCAAATTGAGAAATTTTATACCTAGGAAATGTCTGAAACTCATTTATTTTTCTCTAGTATATTCCAAACTCCAGTATTTAATTTTAGTTTGGGGAGCGGCAACAAAAACCCTAGTAAAACCTGTGAAAACCCTACAAAATGATTATATAAACTTGATTATCAGGAACCAACCAAAAATTTATATAAACCCAATAATATTTTGGATATATCATCATTATATACACTCAAACTTTGTACCTTCATACATTTGGTTAAAAACAAACTAAAACATTCAAATCTTATCTTCGAAATTAATAGTGATCTGCACAGTCGTTCAGATCTTCCAAAAATTTATCAACGATGAAATTCAAATCTAACATAGGACGACAGTCAATTTATCACACACAAATCATTTTTTATAATAGGTAACCAGATGCAATGAAGAAATATGCAAAACTCCGTTTTGAAGCCATCTTAAAAAACCTTTTAAAGAAATAGATAATTGGCAATTTTTAATTTATTTTTTATTGCCATATTTTTTTCATTTTCTACAATGAAACAGTCTGATTTTATTGCCTTTTTTTCCTTTAATGTATAATATTCTTAGAGTTAATATTTTTCCCTTCTATAAACTTTGTAGTTTCTTGGGAAATAAAAGTTATCATTATTTGAATAAAGAGCAAATGGTGAACTATCCCATAATATAATAATCTTACTAATACAAGGTACTCAAATAATATTGGAAAACATTTCGTGAAAAAAAAGATTGCTCATTTGGGTCATCATACGGGTATATAGTATTCAATCACAAGTTCTACTTGGCGTATATGCATTTCAAATATTTTAGTAGTTGTGTACCTTCAGTTCATCCACCGGACTGAGTAATATTCTAGCAACATCTATGGCCACATTGCCTTGTCCAAAAATAGCTGCAGAGTCACCATTAAGGTCTATCTGCAAATCCGCATCCCATGGCGTACCATTGTACCAACCGACTATTTTCCTAGCCTCTATGTGGTTTTGGAGGTTCTCACCAGGTATATGCAATTGCTTGCTCTGTTCGGCACCATAAGTCTAGAGATCAGATCAATAATTGAAACTCAAGAAAATGTTATTTTCAATATGCTTACGAGCAGAACGATATGGTAGGCATTTCTTAGCTGTTCCAATTTTATATCTGTGCCCAAATTCACATTTCCAATGAATCTGACATTTGGATTTTCTGCAGTTTTTGTAAAAGTATTTATAACATTTTTCACCTCTGGGTGGTCAGGAGCAACACCAAATCTAAAAAACCCGAAAAATAGGAATATTTCAGTGAGAAGTTTTGAAAATACCTCACTAAGCCAAAAGGTACTGGTAATCTTTCATATAAATCTATTTCAGATGTTCCAAAGTGTTTTAACAGGCGTTGCGCTGCATAAAATCCTGCTGGTCCTGCCCCTACTATAGATATTTTAGGCTTAACCTGATGTTTTATAGATAGCAATCTTTTGATTGGGCACAACTTATTTAAAACCATCTTTCGAAAAGAGATCGCACAGGATTACTTATTTGACCATGCCTGAAGTTTAATAGATCCTACGTCTTATCTATTCCTCATTTCTTATCAATTTGTCGTGGAAAAAATCATATTATATTTCATCCAAGAGATTCATTCATTTTTTGTATGATTAGATTAGGATTGGATAGTTGCTAATTGCAACTTGCAACGTTGGCTACTCCTCCAAAGATGGTTGTAAAACTAACTAGCCAACACATATGTTATATGTTTCATATCTTATCATGTCATCATGTGTTATTATGGTGGGTGTTATCATTATAGGTTTGTTCTAGCAACACATTTGACCGTTTGGAAATTGGTCTGAAGTCTGAAGCAGTCAGAGGCATGCGCAAGATGAATATTGGAGAGCGAAATTAATTTTGCGCATGCCTCTGACTGCTTCAGACCGTTTGGAAATTGGTGCTAGAACAAACCTAATCAATGGGAAAGATGACCCAAAGCTTTTAGTAGGTGGCAGCACGACTGCATGTGCCTAACGAGTGAATTATTTGCAGGTTATGTTTCATTTTTATTTTAATGAATATTTTCAAAAGATACTTGAGAATCATAAGAATGTTTTCTCCAACCGATAGATATGGATGTTTGTCTGTACCAGAACTGAAAAGTTTGTTGAGGGAACGTGGTGGATCCCTCAAAGAAAAAAAAAAGATCTGAGTGAAAGGTAAAAAATTCTTACTGATTACAGAGGTGTTTCGTTGAAAATCATCATAATAACCTTCTACTAGCCCTGCTACGTTCTTTTGTCAGTGACTGGAGCATAATCTAGAATGTTCAGAAGCCTGAAAGCTCTTTATTTTCAGGGCTACTTCCCACTGCTTTTTCAGTTTTGTTTCTTCTGGAAATAAATGCGTACCTACATTTTTACATCCGAATGCACTACATAAGACCATTTTATGTCGATTTCAAAACTTTATATACTTAATTATTGCAAAGAAGGGACGTTTGATGTTTTGAATTGTTGTCATTTGACTTGAGAAGCTGTCAAAGGTACATGCAGTGGTGGCGCTCCTAGTGGTAGAGTTTTGCAGCCGTCATCCCCATTATCATCATCTTGTCATCTTTTCTCTGACTTTTCAGGTCAAATTTTCTGTCAATCCTGTCATCCTTCATCCTGTCTAGCCACAGAAACAAAAACAATCAGAATCTCAACTCAACGGCGACACCTTTGTTTTTGTTCTTCATTATGACTTTTCAAGGTCCTTGACGGGTCATTGCAGTGTAGAACTGAGGGCTGGCTTTGCCTACATGCACATGAGAGTCCAGTAGTCTGATTCTAATTCCTCGAATTCGATTGTCGAGATTGTCGACTGTGGCTGTACCATGCGCTGTGCCGACATTATACGCATATTCTAAACCACTCGACAATCGAATTCGAGGAATGAATCAGATCACAGAACGCAGAAATAAATGTGGAAATGTAACAGCTGCCTTCTGTACAAAATTTGAAAGCTTAGGACCAACAACCACTGAAGGCGCTGTGGGCGGTTATTTTGTTCCAACAAATTGTTTTCCAGCCTACAGTTTTCTTCTTTTTTTCTTACTCTCTGATTACATGGTAGTCTCTTTTGAAAAATTGAAAATGGATGATGCTATGAAATAATTGCTCTTTATTAACAATGAACAAAAAAGTTATTACAAGAGCTTATCCATAGATCCAGTTTATTCTACTGCTTTCACAGTGTTCCAGATCAGTTTTTCATTTTTACGAAGTTTTCTAGATTTCACTTGATTTTCTAGTTTGGTTTCACAGTTTTTTAATTTGGATGATTGTTAGTTTATCGGATGAAATGTATTTTTTATTGAATATTGATGAATATGAAATGTATTTTATCAGCCTGGAAAGAATTAGGAATAATTTTTGATAATAAACAAAGTGCAAGATATTTGAAAATTGTTATTTGTTGGCAATGTTCAGAAATTGATCAACTTCATAAAATGTACATGGTCATAAAAAATATCTATAGTTGGATAGGAATTCTATAAATATATTTTGAGGGAATCCGCTTTGGAAAGTATACATTGAAGACACAATAAAATTACTTTTCCAATGTAATTTGAAAATGACATCCAATATTTCATTTATGTACACAGTACATATATTAAAACAAGAAAGTGGTTGTTAATGGCAAGCAGATTAAATTCAGCAGAACTGAGAAATGTTCAGTTATAACTTATATACGACAAGAAAATGCCTAACCAAATGAACATTATATTAGTGAAGAACATAGACGAGTAAGGAAATATTTTGTAAATAATCATGAGCACTCATAACCTCAGAATAAGCGTTACCTCAGTTCCTTGCCTTGCCTTTGGGAGTGCTGTTCTACCATCATTTCGTGCATGAATACGGTTTTCGTGCGAAGACCGTGGACATGCCTACTTTCTCTCATTTGTTCTACTCTCTCATTTCAAGAATCGGAGCCCAGATGTATTAGTGGTGATTCATCTATAACCACATAATATGTTAAATTTTCAAGCAAGTTCATCAAGGGAATATTTCAAAAATGAGAACTGAAATTACTTATTCGGGAGCAGAAAAAGACAACAATATATAATATATGTGATCTTGACTTAGTTTGTAATAAATATTATTGAATATTTCCCTCATATATAAAATGTCCCATAAGAGCAATGCAATTATCGAAACCTTACAGCGGTAATTGCATTGTATCAAGTCACCATAACAACACATTTGAAACCGTATCGCTAGCAGACGTCAGTAAACAACACAAACAAATGTCAGATAGACTTCAAAAATAGAAAAACATTTCGCGTTTAGATGAGTAATCCATACAATCTATAGATGAGGAAAGTAAATGAACAAAAAATAACATTTCCTTGAGAATTTCTTTATTCATGAAATATTCCAATGAATTATATTCGTGCATAAAAATGACCAGATAATTTTGCATTCAAGCGTGATATCTTATACAAATTGCATTCGGTTATTTTCATATTTTGTAAAAGAGCCCTCGGACTCGGGCACTTTCGCCAAAATATGAAAATAAACTTGTTATTTTTAGATATCAGGCTTTCTTGCAAAATTATTGGTAATTTTTATGCACTCGTGCAATTATAACCTACAATAATTCTGTAAGTTCAGAATTTCCGATTCAGCGTCACTACGAAATAGTAGTAAATGAGGGATTTTTTTGCGTTTTGCTCATTGTTGTACACTGAGAATATTGAAAAACAATATGTGCGGTATTATTTATATTAGTCGTTTCAGTACATTTTCTTTGACATAATATAGCGTTGAATATCAGTTAGAGACTGTACTCAGCAATAGGCCCAAGTTGGGGATCGTCTCTCCTCCGACGAGATGGCATTCCTTTGGAGCCATCTTCTTTTGTCATTTTCTTTGTAGCCTCTCTTGCAAGTTTTCTATCGATTTTGAGTTGATCCCTGACAGACTTGGGTACATCAGGTATAGCATAAGATAAAATTGCATTAGCAACTAATATGACGTGCTAAAATAAAAAAATAATAACTTATACTTATATATCATACGTACATCCAGTAGGTATATGAAACAAATCAAGAAACAAATTAAATAAAATACTAAAGCTCAGTTGCATATACATATATGGTGTAATGGGTATAAATGAATCAATTGAATCAGATATTATCGGTATAATTAAAAAAATATTTTGTGAATAATTAGTCATCATTGTTAATATCTGTGAAATATCTTTTTTTTTATTTATTTATTTTTCCTGTTTGAATGACGTTTATTTCCCAAGAAACTTACAAGTTTATAAAAGGGAAAATTAGAAACAAATGAATAATGAATCGAATAAATAGAGAAAAAAAAAAAAAAGTAAGATAATGAAATCAGACTTTTCACAGAAATAGAAAAAAATAATAATAATAATAATGATGAAAATAAAATAAAATTGTCCTTCACCTATCGCAATAAATGTTTTTTCAACTTAACTTTGAAATTGAATTTTCCAAATTTTTTTATTGAATCAGGTAATCCATTATATAACACTATTCCGTTGTAATAAATTGATTGTTGTCCTATTCTCGATCTGAATTTCATTGTCGATAAATTATTTGAACATCTGGTTGAATGGTCATGTTGCTCACTATTAATTTTGAAGAAGAGATTAGAATGTTTCAATTTATTTTTAACCAAATGAATGAACGTGCAGCGTTTTAGCGTATGTAAGTTATATCTAACAGTTGATTGGGTTTGTACAAATTTTTTGTCGGTTCTCTATAATCGAATTTATACATACATTTAATTAATTTATTCTGTAAAGCTTTTAGAGGTCCTAATGAGGTTTTTGTTGCTGATCCCCAAACCGGAATTAGGTATTGAAATCTAGAATATACTAGAGAAAAATAAATTAATTTCAAATATTTCAAAGGCAGAAAATTTCGCAATTTAAAAAATATTCCTATAATTGGAGAGATCTGTTTTCTCAGAATTTCCAGATGTTTACTCCATGTCAAATGTTCATCTATGTATATGCCCAGAAATCTCACAATAGAAGAATATTTGATGAATTTATTATCTATTTTGATGGGATGGTCAGATTGTGATGAAGTCGATTTTTTAGAGATAAACATAAATGAAGATTTCTCGAAATTCAACGATAGTTTGTGACTTATCAACCAAGATGATATTTTTTGGAGATCTTTTAACATATCAACTTTAATTTCATGTTTATTATTTGCCCCATATATTACTGATGTATCGTCTGCGAACATTTTGATTTTTCATTTCAAATCTAAATTGGAGAGAGAATTTACATACACGAGAAAAAGAACCGGTCCAAGAATGGATCCTTGAGGAACACCACATAAGACAGTTTTGAGTGAACTGGTTCTTTTCTCCGTGTAGACAAATTGCTTTCTATCTAACAAATAATTTTTAAACCAGGTATGAACTATTCCCCTTACCCCTATTTGATATAATATACTCAATAAAATTTTGTGATCGACCGTATCGAAGGCTTTTCGAAGATCCAGTGATAGGAGACCACATTGTTTATTGGAATCGAGGTCAAGCTGAAATTGTGTTATAACGTCTATTACTGCCGACTCAGTATCACTGGATCTACGAAATCCGTATTGCCCATCATAAAGTATATTAGATTTTTCAAGATATTCCAATAGTCTGCTATGTACTGATTTTTCAATGATCTTAGAAAATACTGGTAAAATCGAAATGGGTCGATGATTTTTTATTTCATCCTTTTTTCCCGATTTGAAGACTGGTTTCACTTTGGCAATTTTCGATTTATCCGGCAATGTGCCTGTTGAGAACGTTAAATTTATTAATTTACTGATCAAAGGAGCAAGGTCTGATTTCACTTCTTTTACAATTTTTACGGTAATATTGTCAAATCCTGAGGCTTTTCTTGGATCTAGTTGATTGATGATTTCTTCTATTTCCTTAGGATCAGTTGGATTCAAGTACATAGAAGATACTTCTGATTTTATTGAGGGAAATTCATCTGTAGAAGGAAAATTGGCTGCTAAACTTGGACCAATTCCAATGAAATAATCGTTGAAATTTTCACAAATTTCCTGCATATCCTCAATTCTTCTTCCATTAATAGAAATGTGTTTTATATATTCATTATCACATTTTCTTTTATTATGTAAAATATCATTTATTGATTTCCAAACCGATTTTGGAGAAGTATTTATGAATTTTTCATTGTAATAATTTTGTTTGGCTTGACGAATAGTTTTCTTCACTAATTTGTTGTAGTGATTGTAGAAGTCTATAAATGATTGAATGCCAGGATTACATTTCTTCTTGTAATGGTATTTATCACGTAGTTTTATCAATTTTGAAATATTTCCATTGAACCATGGTTTGGAGTCTTCTCTTATATTCATCAATTGTTTAACGGAACATTCTTCAAATATTTGTGTTATTTCATTATAAATATCATTTGTTCCATGAAACTTGTTAAAATGTTCATTTAATACTTTTAATTTCTGCTTCAGTTTCTTACTATCAAAAATGGTGATTGTTCTGGAGTGGAAAGCTTTTATTCATCAGTCTTTTTGTTATGTTGATATCCGTCACTATCAATTTATGGTCGCTCAATGCACTATTTATAACGGAAATATCACATTCTTTGTTAGAATTTGTTAATACGTGATCTATTAAGGAAACTTTACTATTGAAGTCACGTGTGGATATGTTCTCATTGCAAATTTTGAAATCATTTGATTGACATATGTCAATAAAACAGTTGGATTGTTCATTATTTTTAAGAATGTTTATATTCATGTCGCCAAAAACAAAACAGTCCAATTTAGAATCCCTATTGTTCTGCAGTTTTTCATCCAGTAATTCGAGGAAAGTTTTCACACTGTCGCTAGGAGATCGATAAATTCCACACAATATAATTTTTGATTGGATTAATTCAATGGCAACATAGGAGCTTTCAGTATCTTTATTTATGATTTCGAATTCCATATTCTTCTCCAAAAATATTCCTATACCACCTCCTCGTTTTTTTCTTGACGAGTAAACAGACTCAAAGTTCTTGAAATAATAATATTTTTCTTCATCTTCGTTCAACCAGGTTTCTGATATTATTAATACATTGGCTTTGATACTAGTTACAATTATTTCAATTTCATCCATTTTATTTTTCATTGAGCGAGCATTCAAGTAAAGAACTCTGATGTTATTATTGGACATGACTGGATTATAATTGGCTATTGTAGGATATTCAACAACTTTGATATTTCCATTGTCTAAATGATAATTAATATCCATTATATTTCTGATAGATTTTAATGAATTTTTTTTTCAAAAGTATCAACACTTATCTTTAAGATGTGTACTCAATCTGGGATTGGAGTTGATTTTGATAGTATATATAAGTTGGACACTTCTTATCTGAAGCAAAATGATTAACAGGATGGTTGGTTTTGTAATTTGCATTCGAATGAGCACAATTGTTACACTTCAGCAGATCTTTATTTTCGCAAAATTTCAGTTCGTGTGCACCAGAACATCTTGGACAAACAATTTCGTTTTTACATATTTTATGGGAGTGTTTGAATCTGTAACATTTTCCACATTGTGTGATGATGTTATTCTGGTATACTCTTAAATTTTGCCATCCGATGAATAGTTTTCCCTCATTAAATTCCATAATTTTGTGTAACAGTTTCCCATTAACTTCTACAAACGCAGTAAATCGATTTTTATGCTGTAAATATCTCAAAAATTGAACCGAAATATGGTCTTCTTCGTCTATTATTGTATTCTGTTCTTTTATCATCTGTTCAACTACTTCCTTATTTATTTTATCATCTAAAATCAAATTTGGAATTTTAATTTTCGGTTTTATAGGTTTCCTTACTTCTGCATCATACTGATTGGGTAATTTTTGTTCGATTTCTTGCTTTATTTTATTGATATCTTCCTGTTTTCTGCATCTAATAATTACATTTCCATTAGACATTTGTTTGAGTGAATTAATTCCTAACCCCAATTTGTTTATTTTTATGTTATTTTCAAGATCTTTTTTAGTTTTCGTAGATGTTTGTTCTACTTTTGGTTTAATAACAACTGTTTGATCATGGTATTTCTGATTGATTTTCTCACTGATTTTTGTCACATCTGAATAAGATTTATATAAGTTTGTACTATTTGATTTTGAATTTGTTTCCAGTTTGCCAATTCTGCTATTGATTCTTTCTAGAGTATCCATTATAGTCTCTTTATCAACAATATTTGATAATAAAAACTCATAATTTTCCTGTAAGTTAGCATTTTCTGTAGTTAATAATTGTATGTTTTTTTCTCTCTCTCGAATAATCTGGTCTTTATCTTTGATAGTTTCTTTAAGTAAAAGTATTTGTTCTTTCAATATTTCGATATTTGAGGCAAAATAATTATTTTGATCTTTTTCATCAATTTCATATGACCTAGTATTCGCATTTTTATCATATTCTACTTTAAATACCTTGAATTGTGATTCTTGTTCATTATCAGAATGCTCATGGCCATTGGAATTATTCGATATCCCAAAATGTTTATTTCTGGGAGATTCTTTTTCAGTAATATTTATTGATTTCTTCTTCCGGACCATTTTTTCACTTTCAGGATTTTGTTCACTTCATCCCGGACTATTTTCAGAACTTTTCTTCGAATTGTCGTACTGACATTCACCAAATGTCAAAAACAAATAAACCTTCGTGATTCGGAAATAAGTCTGCTATATCCAAAAATCGATCTGTAACTTCTTGAGTGATGTTTCAGGCACAATTCAATTCAACTTGGAACTTTTTATGAACTTGTAATAAGTGTATTATGATACTTTTTGAACTGTACAATTGCGTGTTTAATGCATTATCGACTTGAATAATATATGTTTAATAAATTCCTAGGTTTGTATAGTTTATTTGTTGGCCCTGGAGATGGTAATTTATGAACAAGGGCAAGGGGGCGGGCGCTCCCACTGGGATTTAGATTTTTTAGTCCATATGCCGCGTAAGACAAGATATCGACTTGATTTTTCAAATTTATAAACCACACTCAAATCCAAAGGAAAAATTCATGCGTTCGCGGATGACACTGTTATATTTTACACTGCTAAAAGTTGGATAGAGTTGAAAAAATAGTACAAGAAGATTTCAAAAATGTTAAAAAATGGTTCGATAGGGAACAATTTATTAACAATAAATTTCGATAAAACAAAATATCTTCCCTTTTCTTCTTCTTACGAAAATTCACTACCAAATTGGGGCCCTATTAAAATTACTAATACTACACAAATCACGGATAGTGACTGTATCAAATACCTTGGCATAATGATAGATAGACATCTGAAATGGGATCAGCAAATATATTTTATAGTAAAAAAACTTCGAATTCTTCTTCCCAAATTTCGACAATTGAAAGGATTTTTAACAATACCACAACTTGAAATTCTATATTTTGCTTTAATACAATCCCAAATAAGTTATGGAATATTAGGCTGGGGCGGGGTGTCTAAAATATATAAACATAAAACTGGAAATAATACAAAAAAGATTTCTGAAAATAATTTACAATAAGGACTGGAAATATTCAACTGAATTATTATTCAAAGAAAGTGAAAAAATGGATATAAATCAATTATACCTTTATAGAATGATGATTTACATTCATAAAAATAAAAAAAATATAAATTATAATGAACATAAATATGGAACTCGAAATAAAACTGTAATTACATCTAAAAATAAAATTAAAAAGAAAATTGCACAAAGAAACTACAAGTTTATGATACCATATCTTTATGACAAAATACCACATGAAATCAAAAAAATCAAATCATTATCATCATTTAAACAAAAAAGTTAAATATGGATTATCAAGACCTCTCGAATTTATTTTGACACATTTATGAATAGTTTATGAAATTGGTTTCTTTAAATTGATGATTATCTAGGTATGTAACTTCAAATGTATTGATTGTAAATTGTTATTACCTTCAGGTAACCTTACAACAAGTTCTCTTCGTAAGGTTTGTTTTTCAGTTTATTCATAAAAATGTATTGTTGTCGAGTGCGTGTTTTCGAATTTGAGAAAAAAACGGCAGTTGAGAGAGACACTCACCTGTTGATTCTTCAGCTGCTGATATCCCACTCAAGTGACATTTGTTGTAGCACTTTGGATGGTTTGCGGCTCGGTTTGCGGGTTTTATGTAAGCGAAGTAAGCGAACAAGAAACAGCGATAGCGTAAATAAAAAGCGATTCGAAAAATTGCGAGAGCGTACACACTGAATGTCGGTGCGAATGTGTCCTTTTTCACTTGCTCCCCGATAGAGGGTGTTCGTGTCACCTCAACTGTTAGGAAGCGCGAGCATTTGAAATAATAGAAAACTACCTCCAATCAGTGTGATAAATGAAAAGAAATTATTTGAACTAAAATATAAACTAAGACTAGGAGTGAACATGTATATTCATAAAATTTTCGAATTGTAATTATTATTATCTATTCATGAATAAACTCATATTATTATTATTATTATTATTATTACACTCTCAAATATTGTTCAAAAGGATTTTCATTTCAGTTCAGTGCATTACTTTGATTTAAAAGCATGTACCCCCCTAACATTTTTTTAGCGGTGCCCAAGTTCATGAATACATTTAAGGGTTTTATTTTTCAACGATATTATGGTTTTAATAACAGATTTTGAAGCAGTTCCCCAGACATATATCAAATAATGTAATTCTAAATAAATAACACTGAAGTAAATCATTTTTAGATACCTTATGGACAGAAAAGATCGTATTCTGTTCAAAACGCCAATGATTGGCGAAATTCTCTAACTAAGATTTTGAATATGTGTTGCCCACGATGAAGTTGGATCGATGTATAATCGCAAGTATTTTGAGTTTTCTGTACTTGATAAAGTGATTATTATTATTATTATTATTATTATTATTATTATTATTATTATATGGCTCAAGTATGGTTTTTAATTCAAAATTTCGGTCAGAGTGGAACTACATCACAATAATACAAACCTAGTTTGAAATTAAATTAAAAAACAGTTGAAATTAAGAAATTTTTTATTTATTTATTTATTTATTCAATATACAGCTTCCAGACAGAACAGGGTTCCGGTATGAGGAAGTCAAAAAAAACATCATTAAATTATGAACTATAAATAATGAATTGGAGTATAATATTCATTTGATAATTTGGTGAACATCATTATGCAAGCAAATATTTTTTTAGTTCTTTTGAAAAAATATGAATGGATTTGGATGATTTTATTTTTTCTGGTAGTTCATTGAAAGTTATTAATGCTGATGAAATGGGGTTATTTTTTCCTTTATTGGAATGAATCATATTTAAATGAAAGTAATTTGATATTCTGGTATCGTGGCCATGTAAATCATAATTTTTTGACAGTTTTATATTACATTTCTGAAGATTTTTTGTTAATTTATATATATATATATATATATATATATATATATATATATATATATATATATATATATATCTTAGATTTTTCATAATCAATTAGTTGATCCAAAGTCATATTATCTGTTACTTTATATAAATCTGCAGAAGGAGTATCCCACGGTTTTCTGAATATAACCTTTATTGCTTTGTTCATTAAACGATATATTAAATTTTCTTGTTTTTTAGAGCATGAAGACCAAACTGTAATGAGGTATCTGATATGAGAAACAATAAAGGCATTATATATTAGAATCTGAACGTTTTTGTTCGAAATGTGAATTCTTCCAATGGCCCCCAGGAATGGAACAATAGATTTCTTTATTTTTTCAATATGATTTTCAAAATTTAAGTTTGTCAATTAATAAACCTAAATATTTATGGTTAGGAACCTCGGCTATCAGTTCATTATCTATCTTCAAGTTCAATTTTATATTCTTCATGTTTTTTTGTTTAAAAATCATAAAAACAGTTTTTTCCGAATTTACGGTTAGGTTAATGCTGCACGTCCATTTTTCAATAAGGTCAATATCATGTTTCAATGAATTCTCCAAAATGTCGATATCTTTCCCAAAGTGAAATAATGTTATATCATCTGCAAAAGAAAAGTGCATTCCATATAAATTGAGTCTTTTAATATTGTCAATATAAATTAAAAAAAGAATTGGAGCCAAAACTGAGCCTTGAGGGACGCCAATTTTAGAAAGTTCCTCATTACTTTTATATTTGTTGATTTGTACGTACTGTTTGCGATTTTGAAAATAGTTTTGGAATAGATTGAATGCATGACCTCTTATACCATATCTATATAATATATCCATTAAAATATTATGGTCCACAGTGTCAAAGGCTTTTTCCAAATCTAAAAATAAGGTTGTTACTACATAATCACTATCATCTAATCTTTCATAAATTTTATTCATGAGATCAGTTATTATAGATTCGGTGTTCGTTTTTGGTTGGAAAGCATATTAAAAATTGTCCATCTTAATATTGTCAGTGATGAAATTTGTTAGTTGAATTTTGAGAATTTTTTCAAATAACATTCAATTCCGGTTTTCCCGAGACTGGTGGAAACAATTATAACTTTTACAGAAAATATTGAACGATGAGATTGAAATATTTGGTGTGCAAGTTGAAACTTTTTGTAGATATCAATTATAAATATTTTCAAATAAAAAAATATGGACCAAATAAAATTAAAAATGAAAATGAAGAATAGGATTTTCAAACAAGTTGAAGAACACAAATATTTAGGCCTGATGATTGATGAAAATTCGAATTTTGATTGCCATGTGGATAAAATTGAGAGAACAATTATTCCTTTGATTGGAGCAAAAAGAAGATTTGATTTTCTAGATAATCAAATTAAAAATCTCATTTATAATGCCCATATTGTCTCGCATATTAGATATTCAATAACAGTATGGTCATCTTGTAGTAAAAACCAAAAAGAGATCATTTATCGTTTGATGAATAAAGCATTAAAAGTAATTTTCAAAAAACCGTGGGAAACACATTCTTTACAATAATATAAAGATATTAAAACTTTCACATTAGATAAACTAATAAATTTTGAAGGAACAAAATTTGTATACGAACAAACAAATAATTTACAAAAAGGTAATTGTCATTTAAAAAAAAAATCAAAATTACATAATATCAGAAATGCCAATAATTCCCACTTGAATAACATTCATTCGAATAAAGGCAAAAACCATCCTATATCTAGTTTTATAGAAACTTATAATAATCTTTCAGACGATATTAAAAATTCAAAATCTATAAATCTTTTCTTGAAACAACTTAAACTAGAATTGATATCATAATGATGTTCATCAATCAATAAACATGTAAAGTTGTAATTGTTGCTTTTCGTTTATTTTCAAATCTTTAAACCTGATTATATGAAATGTATTATCTTCCTTATACCAGAACTTGTTCTGTTTGGAAGGTTTTTTGTCAATAAATAAATAAATAAAAGAATACCCTAACACCAAACTGATAAGAATTTCACTTCGACGCGCGTTTCGCTAACAAGATTGGTATCTTCAGGAGAATAAAAGCAATTTTCTTTTCCTGAAGATGCTAACCTTGTTGGCGAAACGCGTTCCGTGTGGAAATTTTATCAAATCGGTGTTAGGGTAATTGACCTCTACGAAGATTTTCAACAGAAAATATTGACAAGTTACCTCGAATATCAGGACAGAAATAAGTCTCCAGGTAATATCGGTCCAGTAATCTGAGGTGAGCTCGTATTTGTCTGGTTCACTCGGTGGTTGACGCATGGCTCGATAGTAACAAATGTCCACTGTTGGCTTCCCATTTTTAAGATATACGTCGTAATCCTTCGTGGCGAACTCTGTGAGTAGATTGAGACTAAGATGTCTAGAAGGATGGTGCTGGGACCGATGCGATATTGTTTAGAATTTTATGGCGACACTTTTCAGTCATTAGTGTCATTTTTACGTATCGTGGTGTGTTTCTCAATTTCATCGCTAGTTGACGCTAATTGGAAGTGCATAGTCAACCGATCGATCGACAAACTATATTCTTTGATTCGAGCAGTCAACAAAATGAGCAAAATCTAATGTCATACTTATAAAAAACATAATCGAATGAAAGGAACACAATTATAGAGAATTTGGCCAGTATTCTGAACAAATAATATAGGTTGTTGATCAGTCAGCGTCCAAAAGTAAAAGTATAGCCAGCCGTCAGATCGGCCGTTTATACATTTCCTAGGAAATTTGTAACTCTTTTCGTTGCAAACGCCATCTGAACTGATTTGATGTCAAGGGGTCATGATGCTTATTATCATAGTAGGCATGTGTCGCCAAGTTTACCCCAAACATGCCCAGGTATAACTCGGTACACCATCCTTCTAGACATCTTAATTGAGACCAATGATTTATTGAACTATCGGGGGTAATTATTGGAGCATATTATTATAGATAAAACTAAGATGGCTATATACTGGTGCTTTCAGTGTTGCGATATTGTTTCAGACAAATCTGTATACAGGGTGTAGTTGTTCAAAATTACGCCTTAAGAGAGCGCTTGTGGTTGAAATTCTTTAAAATTTTCGAGATCACTCGATCCACGGAACACGTTGTTGCCCATACAGATCACTTCTGGTTCGAACAGAGAATAGAACGCGAGATCAATCGGACGTACAAACTTCATCTTCAATGACCTACCTCCAAGAATAATCTCACGTTCTAGTATATTCAATAACCATTTTGAAATTTCGTAGTGATCATAAAAAAAAAACAGAAGAAAAGTTTGCTGACAACATTCTAGAGTGTGCACGCGTTCTGAATATTCTATAAATGCAGTGATATGTGTTTAAGATATTTTCGGTTCAACCCAGAAGATTATAAAAAATAATAATGATTTCACTCATTAGAAAAAATGGAATTTTCTCATTTCACATCCATATAATTTGTAACAATTCTCACTCCTATTCGCTCACACACATTAACGTGAATAATATTCGGCTGAATTGTGATACTACTTCTAAACCGAGCTTTTGAATTGAGATCACAATATTATATTGCTCATATGAAAATATCATGCAACAATCAACAAATTTTTTCAGCACATAAACCAGAATTCGTAACGACATAACCACATGGCAACACAGGACGTGCACATGACTGTCATCAATTGCGAGAATGATGATACCTGGCAAATTTTTTGAGTTATTATTAAGGTCTACGTTATCAATTCTTGATCAAGTAGGCCAGATCGGTCATCTGATTAGCTGACAATCTTTTATATGAGGTGAAAACACTAGTATATAGCCACCTCAGATAAAACAAATTCATTCCCTCAAGGTCGTCTCCAGAAGAGCATTCATAGATAAAATGAATGAGATGAATAGTTTGGCCATGTACAGACCTCCTTCAAGTTATAAATTTCTTTCAATTCTCATCTCAGAGACTATTTTGTGAATAATAAAGGCAGAAATCAACAAGCAACTGTTTCGATACACGTGAAAGATATAGCCCGCTTTTTAGTTTATTGTTGATGATGAATATCTATCAGAATAATTAATTCAATTGGTGTCGAGGGTAATTGATCTCTACAAAAATTTTCATTTATATATGATCATACTTCCATATAATCATAGAAAATAAAATCACTAATGAAACGACTAATGAGGGGAAAGTAGAGAGTAGATGGGAAAATCCTTACTTCGATCAATAAGAAATGAACTGCGTGAAAAATTTACTGACAATAGAAGTAATACAGAAAGAACTGAAAATAAAAAATGGGGCTTGAAAATATGAAATAAAATAGTAAAAGAGAAGGAAATTTGTTCTATGACATTCTACAACATAACTTTGAACAACTGTGCAAAATCTGAAATCAATATGTTTTAAAGACCTACTCTCTGCCCAAGATTCGCATATAATAATAATAACAACGATTTATTTCCCAAGAAACATATACATGCTTATTGTAGGGAAAATCAAACTGATGCCATACAATAAAAGTAGAATAGAATACAGAAAAATGAGTAATTGAATCAGATCTTCATATGGCAATAATAAAAAAAAAATTATGATATATCATTAGATCGAGGAATAAAGAGTAACTTCTAGTTACTCTTTATTCCTCGATTTATGTACCAAACAATGAAATACCTAGTATTTTTGACACACGTCATAAAGTCAAGAAATTCATATCATGTTTAACTGTATCTGATTCTGGTTTAGGAAAAATGAGTGACCAAAGAACCTGGGTGAATTTTTTTTCAGATTTACTAATTATTTTTGTGTATAAAGTAATCATATCTTATATTTATTTACCCAATTGCACACCATTAGTGAGTATTTGCCAAGATTTTTGACGCTAGTTTCTTTCAACAGAGCCTTCTCAAAACATTTTTGAAAATTCTTACCGGAGAGAGTTGAGTTAACGTATCCCACTAAACTCCAGCCGTGTTTCGCCCTATATACTTCTCTTGCTACGAAATCACTCGTGAAGGAAATAACGAATGCCTGCAATGAAAGGCTGCACTGTAATGGAAGTCGTATAGTCTAATATATAATTCTCACACAGGCACACTGTTTAGGTGAATATTGCCCTCATATATAAAATGTCCCATAAGAGCAATGCAATTATCGAAAACTCACAGCGGTAATTGCATTGTATCAAGTCACCATAACAACACATTTGAAACCGTATCGCTAGACGTCAGTAAAAAACACAAATAAATGTCAGATAGACTTCAAAAACAGAAAAACATTTCGCGTTTAGGTGAGTACTCCATACAGTCTATAAAGGAAAGTATAAATGAACAAAAAATAACATTTCCTTGAGAATTTCTTTTTCCGTGAAATATTCCAATGAATTTCATTCGTGCATAAAAATGACCGGATAATTTTGCATTCAAGCGTGATATCTTATACAAATAGCATTCGGTTATTCTCATATTTTGTGAAAGAGCCCTCGTCCTTCGGACTCGGTCACTTTCGCCAAAATATGAAAATAAACTTGCAATTTTTAGATATCACGCTTTCTTGCAAAATTATAGGTAATTTTTTTGCACTCGTGCAGTCATAACCGACAATTTAACTCATGTATAAAATATCCCATAGGCCGCCGTGATTTTGTCATCATGACAGCGAAAAATAAAATATCTGATCTGTGAAAATGAAATATAAGAATTGTGTTTTCAACAATTGTCCGTTGAATTGAATAAACTAAACTGTATTCATTAAATAATTTTAGTACCGAATGACAATTGAGCTTTTTTGTGTCGAAGAAAACCTGACATTTATGATTCGAGTTTAGTTAGAAAAAATTGCTCGTCCTACGGACTCGTAATTTTTTCAGAGGCAGTTTTTTTCGTTGAGTTGCCAGGCAACAAAATTCTCATCGAAATGTCGAGTTTACTTCGACGAAAAAAAGCCCTCGTGTAATTATAAGTGAAAATTCTATGGTTCAAGAATCGTCCTATTAAATTTGTGTCGAAGTATCCAATGAAATCAACATTACACTGATAACGACCAAATAACGTGCTTTCGAAAAAGGTCATAGAATCATTTCAAGTCCTTGGGATAACACATTTAAAAAAAATACTTTACTGATATTTTAGAATTTTGATAGTGACGTACGTGATACTTGTTCGTTGTTGTTGTTGTTGTTCGTTATCGTTAACCAGCTGACGAACGTCAACCCTCAGAAGTCGAAACTTGTGCGAGCAATGGATCAACGAGGCCTTACCTTTTAACGTGCGATTACCCAGCACGGTGGCCCGGCGAGGATTCGAACCCCGGCCTTCCGCTTGACAGGCAGATATGCTAACCACTACACTACCGAGACCACTTCCATTTATAATTTTTTTTTGAAATATACGAAGAAGAATGTTCTCTTCACAACCACCCAGAACAGAATAAGGAATAAAATTGTTCGAAAAAAAATCAAGTTCATATGTTTTTATATTTCTAAATATAATTCGTTTCCCACTATTATTTTCTGATATCATTCAATGAAACTTTATGAAAAAAAACACGCAAAATATGACCACTTTGAGCACCCACCTCAGTTTAAATCCCTCTGGTTTGAACAAATCCACACAAATTTTTTCAAAAGAGCTGAAAAAGATTTGCTTACAGATGATGTTCACTGAATTATCAAGTGTCGTGTTTTCAATTTATTCTTCTCATAGCACATTATTCTATGATGTAAATTTTTTACTCCACCATATTAAATAAATACAAATGAATATGCTTAGCCACAACGAATTACTAATTGAACTTTTTTGAAAAAACGTGCATTGAGAATATTTTTTAATTATGATAGATATATTTCCATCAAATAGATGCTGGAAAAAACTCGAATTATCTGTGCTGAGCAAACAATAATAATGAAATCATCAGTTCCCTCGTCGTTCTTCCCGCCCGTTCAGGTATGGTGATTTTTTGACATATCTCTGTCGATACAGCCAATTTACAGCAATCTAACAAATCAAACCCCGAACACGAATTGACCAGCCGAATCATAATATGCCGTTTGAATCTGATTGAGTTTCATTGATATTCTCACAATTCTCCCCCAGTCAAACGACATTGCATTCAAATTTGATACAGTAATTTGGCTGGTCAATTCGTTTCGTAAGGGGTTGATTTGTCAGGGATGCCTAGAGGTTTTTGATAATGACTCTAGCATGGGAGTCGAAACGTCGAAAATTTCAACACATCACATGGATTAATTCATAATAATAATCTTTATTAATCCCAAGAAACTACAAAGTTAACAGGGATAAAAAATCAATCGTAATCAACTAAATTATTTGGTTAACAAGTAAAACAGTTTACAGCACAAATTAATAATCACATTATGTTAGAATAACGATGAAAGTTGTATAAGTAAAGAGAATAAATAAAAGCTGCAATCAAAAAATTTGTAATTATGTATGGAGATCAGAATTTTAACTAGAGAGCAAACATTTTTTCAATTCAGATTTGAATTTTGTTATTTTCGGAATCATTTTCAGTCTTTCTGGAAGATTATTGTAGATTTCAACACCAAAATAATACATTGATTTCTCTCCAAATTTAGAACGATAAGGTTCAACAATTAATTGTTTGGTTTGTCTCGTATTATGATCATGAATTGTATTAATTTCACTAAAGTTCATAGTTGAATGTTTGATATTTTTTTTCGCAAAGCATGAAAAACAAAAAAAATTGTTTGGATAAAATAAACTACCCAATACTATCAAATTCAATTATTTCGAAAATTGTCTCCTTTCCAAAAATTCCAGGAGTAGATATCTCTTATGGGTTGGTGAGGAAGTGGAATTTTCTGTCTTAGTTCCTCTGCAATTTGAATGAAATTGGGATTACAAAAATGATTTTTATTTTCCAAGAAAGCAATGGCTCACCATATTTTTTTAGAAAAATCTCCAGCATACATCTCGTACGGACGCCACTGGTAGAAATATTTGAAAATAGGCAACATCGAAAAATGCCTATTGGTGCTTAGTAGGTAATAATAATAACTTTAATGATCCCAGGAAACATACATGTTTATACAGGGAGTTGAAAAAACAACAAAAAGACATATCCAGTATGTATATGAACAAATTAACAAACAAATGAAATAAAGTATCAGTTGGAGGCATCATGGATACAATTATCAAAATAATTTTGTGAATAATTGGTCATTATTATTGATAGCTGTGAAAAATCTTTTGATCTCTATTTTGAATTCTACATCATTGATATTTTTTATTTGTTTAGGTAGATTGTTATAATCTTTATTCCAGTACAACGACTTTCTCCCAAAATTACTAATCCTTACAACAAGTTCAATAACTTCGTAAGGTTTAAATATTTATTCACATATTATTTATTTTAAAATTGTAATATTGAGATTTATTGTGAATAAATTGTTATTATTATTATTATTATTATTATTATTATTATTATTTATTTGTATTGTTTTCTAATTTTTCATTTGTCTTGTCAGATGATTATGGAAAAAAGACCTAATGATGTAGGAAAGATTTGAATATTTATGTTTACTTTCACTTAAAGGAATAAAAACACAAATTCTTGCATATCAAATATCATGAAAATAGCAAAAACTATTAGTAGTATTGAACTTGTGATAAGCAAACAAATTTATTCTTAAAATTTCAACATAATGGTCTTTCAATATATAACGATCTGCCAAAAGCACTTAAACGTATTTCTGGAAAACAATGGAAAATTATTGAATGAGTGAATTTCGTACTGGAGTATCAACTCATTCATATAGTTGATTTTCAGCCGGTATTTCTTACGTTTGTTGCAGTGCTGAGGTAAGTGACGCCCATCAACACTCCATCCCATGCTCCTATGCCACTCACTATTCTCGGTATCGGTCTTCTGTACCTTGCTACCAGCTTGTAGGCATCCAATCGCATTTCCATGGTCGTCTTGATGAGCGAAAGCAGCGGTCCCAGAGGAAAAGAAGACACGAAGAATGTTATGAATCCGAATTCAATTACTAAAAATTCAACAGTTCACTAGGTTATACACAATTCATAGAGTGAGTCATTTGAAACTAGTTTCTGTAAAGTAATTGTAAAATGTTACAGTTCACTAGGTTACACAATTCATAAAATGAGTAAATTGAAACTAGTTTCTGTAAAGTAATTGTAAAATGCTACAGTTCACAAGGTTACACAATTCATAGAATGAGTTATTCGAAACTAGTTTCTGTAAAGTAATTGTAAAATGCTACAGTTCACTAGGTTATATACAATTCATAGAATGAGTTATCTGAAAATAGTTTCTGACAATATAATTTTAGACAATTTTCAATATGTTTTCCAACCAAATACGAACACCCAATCTACAAAAACTGATCTCATGAATAACTTATACACAATTCATAGAATGAGTTATCTGAAAATAGTTTCTGTAAAGTAATAGGTTATACACAGTTTATAGAATGAGTTCTTTGAAAATAGTTTCTGAGAAGTTTTTTGAGAGAATATGACAATATTATTTTAGACAATTTTCAATATGCCTTCCAACCAAATACGAACACCCAATCTACAAAAACTGATCTCATGAATAACATTCATAAAAGATTAGATGATAGTAATTATGTGGTAACAACATTTTTGGATTTTAAAAAAGCCTTTGACACTGTTGACCATTATATTTCAATGGATATATTATATAGTTATGGTATGAGAGGCCATGCATTCAATTTATCCCAAAACTATTTTGAAAATCGCAAACAGTACTTATAAATCAACAAATATAAAAGTAATGAGAAAAATTCTAGAATTGACGTCCTTCAAGGCTCAGCTTTGTCTGAAATTCTTGTTCTAATCTATATTGACAATATTGAAAGACTCAATTTATATGGAATGCACTTTTCTTCTGCCGATAATATATGACGAAAATTCATTAACACATGATATTGACCTTGCTGAAAAATGGACGTGTAGTATTAACCTAACCGTCGATTCGGAAAAAACTGTTTTTATGATTTTCAAACAAAAAAACACGAAAAATATAAAATTGAACTTGAAGATAGCTGAGGTTCCTACTCATAAATCTATAGGTATATTAATTTACACAAAGTTGAATTCCGAAAATTATATTAACAAAATAAGAATATCCATTGTTATATATATATATATATATATATATATATATATATATATAAAATCTTAGAACATGTAATACAAAATTGTCAAAAAATTATGCTTTACATGGCCACAATACTAGAATATCAAACTGCTTTCATTTAAATATGATTCATTTCAATAAAAGGAAGAATAACCCCATTTCATCATCAATAATAACTTTCAATAAACTACCAGAAAAAATAAAATCATCCGAATCCATTCGTATCATTTCAAAAGAACTTGAAAAATATTTGCTTGCATGCATAATGATGTTCACCAAAGTAACAAATGAATATTATTCTCCAATTTATTGTTCATAATACATAATTTTACGATGTAGTTTTTGTTTTTTACTTCCTCATACCAGAACCGTGTTCTGTCTGAAATTGAGTAAATAAAAATTAAAAAAAATAAATAAATGTTCTTTACACCAGGAGAAATTGAAATCGAGCATTCAAAACTCACATTCTTTATACTAGGAGTAGTCAATGTACCTTTGACAAAAATTATAGATTAAATTAAAGATTATATCATGATATAATATTTGGGCCTTATCATTGACAATGAATTACATTTTTGAATACATATAAATGAAATGAAAAAATGTATAATCCTGTTTTTGAGAGTGATTAGAAGAATACATTTAATGAATGAATTTGTTCAAATTCTGATGCATAGTTCTTACATACTTTCTCACATCAGATATATAATCACGATTTGGTACTCTTGTAATCAAAAACAAAAAAAAATGTATATCGTTTCTTGAATAAAGCAATAAAGGTAATATTCAAAAAATCTTAGGTCACCCTATCTTTAGAATTATACAAAATGACCGATAATATGACTTTAAACTGCATAATTAAATGAAAAAAGCCAAATTATTCTACAAACTAACGAAAAATATCCAAAAAACTAACATTCCTTTCCTGAAAAACTCGAATACACACGGTTATCATACCAGAATTTTCAATAATCATCATCTGAACAATGTTCATTCCAGCAACGGGAAAAAATTATCCCATCGCAAGCTCAATTGGAATATTTAAAAAATTGCCAGAAGAAATAAAATCCTCTAGATCTCGTCATATTTTCTTGAGAAAACTCAGATAATTTCTTTTTGTATGTTGATGTTCACCGAATGATGCGATAATGAACTATTGATGGATTACTTAGTAACATTATTATATCATATTGGGATCATGGATTCCTTATACCACAACTGAAAACACTACAAAACAGATCAATAAAATGTATTTTCAGGATAGAGTATTCAGAACCCACTATAAATTTATACAAGTCGAGAAACCTATTGAATTTGGATTGCATTCATCAGTTAAAAATTTGCACGTTTATACATTTTGCCTCTACAAGCAATAGACACTCTGTATTGAATTTTATTCAAAATTCTAGTATTCATGATCATAGGACAAGACAATCACAATATTTTGATAAAGTGAAGATAAGAAGTAACTTCGGCAAAAAATCAATTCTTCATAATGGAATACATATTTACAATAATTTACCAGAAAAGTTGAAATATTCAAACAATATGTTGAAATTTAAACGTGACTTGAAACAATATTTTATAAACAAATGAATAATTCCCAGTTTGTTTTTTGTTTTGTTATCTCAGTTGTAATTTCGATATATCTGTTATTTATATCTGTATCTGTTCTTTTTTATATATTTTGTATTCTTATAATCACATGCCTTAAGCACATGTGTTTCTTGGGATTTAAATAAATAATAATAATAACTATGTTCTACCTGGAAGCTGTATGTTCAAATAAATAAATAAATGAACTTGATCGTGAATAACTAATCCAGATGATGAAACCGGCCTTTATATCGCTTCTGGGAAAAATGTTTATCTGAAGCATGATGTCAAAAAAGTCAAAAATGATTCACTAAGATCTTACCCATTTCACAGAATTCTGATGTCAACAAATATCTGTTTGTCGGCAATAAATGGTATTCTTCCTCGTACTGTGGCAAATCGTACAGATCTGAGGGATTCCTGGACTTCAGCCTCAGGCATTTTCTTACAAAGCGCTTGATGGGGCTGAAAGGTTCATAGAGTCGTTCTCACTAGCTCTTTTCGTCAGTAGATCAATTCTTATTATCATTATCATCGTTTTATGCGTTCCTTTTGTGAAACCGATATCTAGTGGAAATAACCAGCACAAAAGATGCTTTTATTTTTATGAACTATTAGATTAGGAAAAGTTTGCTGAATCAAACAGTTCCGTGATTTTTCACACAAATTAGCTTATTCCTTCAGTTTACCAAGCGGATAAATAGGCGATTAATGATAATAACAATAATAATAACATATATTCATCCCAAGAAACATTTACAGTTTATAAATAGGGATATTGGATATATAAAAAGTGAAATAGAACAAAATATGATTATGTAGAAAAAATACATGGAAAAAAGACTGTTGAAAGGATGAATGATCAATATAGTTGAATTCTGAAATATATCATTTCAGCGAATTATTTCTTTAAGAGAAATAAAAATTAATTTCAAAAATGGATGTTGACGATAATTGTAATATCTCGATTTTCTCGTCGTATTTAGGTATAACATTTCATCTTCAGAATCACGGCTTTTTTTGCGAATTCTAAGGGTGTATTCATAAAAAAATTCAACATTTAGCATTCAATATTTATCACCCGAGTCTTTTATAGCAGGATGGTAGACTCACTTATGAAAAAAACTAAGATTTAAGAGATGAGTTGTCATCTGTCAATACTGACATTTGAACATTGACTATAACAATGAAAAGGCTTATTTTGAATCTCAGATTTCGACGTTTTATCATGGGAGAATAGATACCAAACGCAGATATCATGAATATACTTGAATAATTTTTTTGCGAGTAACCCGGTTACAAAAGTCGGTAACCGTCGAGTTTTAACCCCCACTTCACGAAATTTCAAAACTGGTAACACAAACTTTTAATTTTGAATGAAAAACAGTGAGGTTATGTTGTTATTGTTTACTATATATATATATATATATATATATATATATATATATATATATATATTGATTCAACCAACTTTGCCAGACCCAGTACGTTAATCAGGCAACTACAGACCCACCAGAAATAGGTAATTTCACGGAATATATCGAATGGCTAATGGACTATTTCAGTGCCCCGAATATAAGCATACTTTGAGGGGAAACGATTTCTTGGAAAAAAAAATCGCTACATCCAGAAGTCTCTCTCAATCCCACAATATTCAAACGCCTTTCCAGACCAATATATCGACTCATGGATATCAGACCGACGTTCCCGCTCCCAGCGGTGTTGCCATGATTATGGGCTTGATAACGTCAGGTGTATGTCATATCTGTATTAAATCATTCCTCTTATTGTTTGTCAGATACATTTATCGGTATGGAGTTAAATAGTGAATGTTTGAGAATGATTGCTTATGAGGTAGGCTTACCGGGCTGATTCGTATCTATTCCTCCAGACTTGGATTCTTTCAGAGTTTAAAATACACTGAGTAAATGTGTCGGTTCACGTATTCAATTGCATGAACCGCCCTTCATTTACCTATTCAACACTTGTTCATTTATGCGAATCACCACGGCAATGATCACATGTATTTTATTTCGAGGAACTGTAAAAAACAGCGAAGGCAATAGTTTTAGTGAAGAAACAGTATTTTTTATTTTTCTTGCGAATTGCCGTTCAATTGGATTTCCAGTAGTAGTTCAATCTATTGGGCAAACTTTTGATTTAAGGGACTATTTTTGAGAAAAGAAATTTTTCGAAATACTTGTATTTTACTATCACATTGTTCACAATGGAATGTTTGATTCAGTTCAATATTGTTTACATTTTTTTGTATTGAGGTCGAGTAAAATCCATTTTCTGAACCCCCACATAGATATAATAGTAAATCAAACAGAGGAATTGGCACTTTTGATAAAGCAGACTTTTTGTCAGGAATAACGTTTTTCATATATTCAAAAATAAACTCCTTTTCCTCGTGCGACCTCAATCGGGGCATATTTTTTCGAGTTCTATGGTTTATTAACAATCATTCGAAACTATCATCACTTCTAACCACAATCAGCTTGGAGAGTGACCAATTGTTCACACAGAAGAAAGCAAGGTGGTAAAAACATCTCCAACCCCGTCTTCTTCTATTTGAAACGTCATTCTGCTCATCGGAAGTCATGTGTTCAGGTCCCCCTCAACGTATACACACCAATGCAGTTATACAAAACGAGCTATTTGACACGAAATCACAGTTATTACTCACTGCCGCAGTACCAAAAGGACAGGAAATACATAGATACGCAATTTCTTCTTTGAAAACACTAAACCTCTTCAATAACTACGGCATTAGTTTCCAGAAATAGTACGCTACCGTTTCATTACCCATCTTCTCGAATACAAGATCCAGCGCACTCCATCGCTCAAGACCAATCTTTTTTTATTGCCGTTGATATGTCAGTTCGTAATCCAAACGCTGTCTATTTGCAGTAATCCCCATAAATCATAATTGAGATATGATTATGATGGGCCTGCCAAACACATTCATTAAAACGAAGCAAAAATGTAACATATTTCAACCTTTACGTAGGCAATTGACATTTACAAAGAATGACAATCACGACATATGTTGGAAGCTTCATCAAATGTGTCGATATGGAATGCCTACTCGATACACAAAATTCATTTCGATTATCCTTGCAAATATTTATTTCTTGTTCATTGCATAACATCTTTTCGAATGATTCTAAAAAAAAATAGTATAGAAACCTCGGCGAAGGAAACGATTAACTTTCCGCCTCGGTATGTGATTACTATTCCGCCACTGAACCTGATTATTCTCATCTGATAGATCTTTTTCAGTAACAATACATGATGAAGAGGTTTTCACAATAATCCTTTCCCAAAAATTGTTCATAGTGTTGAAATTCAAATAAAAAACACAGAAACATTCATTAAGAAAGTATTCAAATATGTCAATCAAATTTTCATCACTTTGGAACGGCTTGTTCGATCCTCAACAGGTTGAAAATTCAAACATATAAACTCTACTGGTCAATTGACCGGTAGATTTTTAGCTGATTCAAGACAGACGCATAAAATCAATATAAGAACGATGATAAAAGCAAACCAGTGTGGAATTAAAAACTCGAGTTCCTTCCAAACGATGACACAATTTGGAAAAAGATGACGTCATTGGTGTGTATTCTCTCTTCGCATATACTTCATTTGAAGTCGATATCTTGCCCCGTTAGAAAGTGTGAAGGGAAAGGTAGAACTATGTTTATGATGAAAGTGCTCCAACATTTTTTTGATTTTTTTTTTCATTCGACTTAATATACATCTCTTTCAGTATTGAATGGTATTATTTTGAGGGATTCATTTGTTCGAATTGTTCGAATTACGGATTCAAATCAAATAATAGATGCTCGACTCCAGATACGTTGATTAAATCCGATTATGAAATACTGTACAGAAACTGGTAATTTTGACAGATTTGAAAAGACTATGTCTGTGAAATAATGGCCAAGGATATATTTCTTGAATCAGATTTAAAGTTATCCCCCAAAATATATGGAAAAGCAAGGGTTTATAATAAGGAGCTTATAAAAAATTGGTTCACTTTTGTTCAAAATCGTTCTTTTTCCGCTTCAATGTATGGTATGTATACTAGATGAAAAAATACATATTCGTCCGCCGTTATGAGACCCACAGCATTGAGAAACTCTTCCAGGGCGGTCTGACAGGGTAAAACGTTCGTGTAAATAAAAAGTGAATAAATTGAGTTTTTTGTGATATTTCGAAAGTACTATGTATCGTGGGAAGTTATTACTTGAAAACTTGAACACACATCTTTTGAAAAAATGGTTTTTCAAGATGAATATTTTGCCGAATGTTCTCCAGATCATTTTTATTTTTCACGAAATATCAAATGATGTACTGAAATCTCAGTGAAAAATTGATATTTCTCAATAAGATGATAATATTGAGATAGGTGATTTATGGAGGCCATTAGCAGATCATCCATCATCCTCAGTATCATCCTAGATAATTTGGATAAACGTAGTACGCATTCTCTATTATTAATTTTTACCAGGGGCGTACTTTTATATTTAGCCTGGTTCATATTTTTTTCCTCATTTGACGTGCAGTTTCCGCATAAAGTAATAAAATGTATTCATTTACAGAATATAAAATTTCATTTGGAGGACACTACAAAATGAAAATTAAAAATTCTGATAGGTTTGAACCGAACCATAGTTTTAATTGATTCAATATGTTGCGAAAGAAGATAGAGTCACGCAACACCTTCATGAAATGAACTTCTCATTGAATTATAGTGGAGAAAAAACGCGCTTGAAAGATGCTTCTATCACGAAATAAAAAAAATTGGGGTAGAACGAAACAAGTGATGTATTAACCTTTTTAGGAATGTTACTGGCTATTACAAATCGATATTTACGACATCGCCAGCTGAGGCTGACCCTTTTTATAGCGAAAAATGTGTGAAAATATGAAAAATACAAAAAACGTATTTTTTCGATAGTAGAAATATTAGCGCTGGTGTCAGTGCAGCCGAATTTTCGAAAACGTACTTATTCTTCTCAAAAAAAACATTGGAAATACTCATATTTATTTTTTCACATACTTCCTGCGAGTAAATTGAAGCAAAAACATAACAGAAGTTTTTTGAAAACATTGTCATAGGTTGAGATCAATAGGACACTTAATAACCGCACCGAAATTAAAATTATGTGTCTCCCGCTTGCACTTTACCCGGAAGATAAGCGCGCGCAACACGAAATGTGAAAACTTGTTCATGTTGGGGATCTTAATATGATGTGATGTTTATTGTTAGTGAGCAGAATCAACAAGAGTGAAAAAAGGATTTACCTACAGTGTCACCATTAAAGTGCATACCATATGAGAAACTTTTTTTTCGAAAAGTTTCAATGAAGTTTAACTTCGGCACTTGTTTGTGCTTTAAATTTAACGTAAAATGATGCGACCAACTGCGACCCTCTGACGTTCAGTGTTTGTCAAATTCAATTTTTTTTTGGAAAAAATTGAAAAAGTGCATTTCTAGATCGAATTTAACAAAAAGTTACTTGAAAAAGTTGTGTCTACGGCACTTTTATATCCATGTGCCTTTAGTTGCTTCTGCTTTTTCGAAATCAAAGCTTTGTTCAAGAAAATAGCCAAGTGATTGAAATTTTGCACCAGTCATGTTGAAATTTTTATAGCAAATTTTATTTTCTCTCTAAAATTGTCCGTATTAGTGAAAATGTATCAAAAAAGTTAAACTCCATGATGAGTTCGTTATGTATACATGAATTAATGACAATTAACCGAACTTGTTTTTTAAAATAAAGGGGATATCTGTCAGAAATAAGCAAAACGTTAACTTTATTCTAGTTGCATGAAATTTGGCATATGGATATAAAATTGCCGTAGACACAACTTTTTCAAGTAACTTTTTGTTAAATTCGATCTAGAAATGAACTTTCTCAATTTTTTTCAAAAAAGGTGAATTTGACAAATGATGAACATCAGTGGGTCGCAGTTGGCCGCATCATTTTACATTAAATTTGAAACACAAACAAGTGCCGAAGTTAAACTTCATTGACATGTGGTGCGCACTTCAATAGTGACACTGTATATGTATTTGATTGTGCTAGTCTTGTGTAGGTAGTTACCTCATTAGTTAGTATGTTGAAATTTTCAATTAGCTACAAAATGGAGTGCATTATATGTTGAGAATCTGTTGAAAATCAGGATGAATCGGTTTTGCCCTACAAAACAGGGTGTACAAACTATAGTTGGTACCGCAGAGGAAAGAAGAGATATTTAGGAAAGAAACAAAGACATTTCAATTGGAAGTGAAAGAGTGAAATATTATCAGAGTTATAGAAAAGCATACACTAGTGTCCAAAATATTGGTTTACCAAATTCCTACATTCTAGGACGTCCCCTAAATGTCCTGCACGAATCACCAGTATAAGGGGTCTGTATGAGTTTGTTTCAAATTATCACGATCGTTCGAATTTTTTTCCCAAAAGTCCTGTAAATCGTAATACAAATGAGACCTATTAATCAAAACATTAGTTTATAATACCTATCGCAGTCAAAAATAGCATTGCTATTTTCAGACTAATGATGTTGAGGTGTTTCGTATTCCATTTTCTGTTTTTCATATTACCTATATGCAATATTTTTTGTTTTTGATCCATTGAGAGATTTGACAGTTTTCATTAATTTTGACTCATTTTATTGAATAAACTTTAACCAAACAATTTGCATCTATTTATTTGTGATCATCAGTCCCCGTTCTACATATCTAGTTGAAATATGGAATGATACTATTTTCCAGGTGAACTGAGCGAATTATGGAGTGTCATTCATTCTGCCTATCACGATGAAAGTTTACCATTTTATAATTTCGTCATGAATTACAAACTATTTTTCCATTCGAATTGGGAATCTTTCATTTCCAGAAATGGAAATTATGTCCACCTCTTGTACTTTATGATGAAATGAAAATAATAGGTGATGTGAGCGTTCTCATATAATTATATACTATATACATATATATTTTACACGCCCTCTGAATTGAAATCCTCGAACTAAATCTGTATATGAAATCATGTTCTACCGACTTTTCGGACCCATTTTTCATTTTTTCCCTCCATGCTGAAAGTACTCAAAAATGGTCGGGGATATCGAAAATGCCCATGAACCTTCTCAGACCCGGAGCCGGGTCTGAGAGCGTCGATTTTGGTCTGACTTCGTCGGTAGTGTATGACGTTTTGGGTCTGTGTAAGCGGTTAAATAAATCTATATATATATATATATTTGATCGGCTAGGCTTCCGCGGTCAGAAATGTGCTGGCTGGAACTTCCGGTTGATCCGCGTCTGGAAAGATTTACTTGTCTACGTTTCGACTCCCATTTCGGGGAGCCATTTTCAAGACTTAGTGACCTTGCGTCTAGGTCTGAGTTGTCTCACTAGCTGGCTATCATCACTGGAGATCGGGGATTGAAGGTTGGTGGGATGTCATCTACGTATCTGAGCCAGCAAGTGGGCTTGAGTTCAGATGTGTCAATGGCTCTGGTTTCGAAGTCCACCATGTAGAGGTTTGCAAGAACTGGGGAGAGACAATCTCAACCTCATCAGCCATTGTATGTCCAGTACATACTTTCTATTTCAGGGCAAATTCTACAAACAAGTGAAAGGAGCCCCGATGGGTTCCCCCCTCTCCCCAGTTCTTGCAAACCTCTACATGGTGGACTTCGAAACCAGAGCCATTGACACATCTGAACTCAAGCCCACTTGCTGGCTCAGATACGTAGATGACATCTTTGCCATTTGGCCTCAATGAACCAAATATCCACCTACCTTCGAACACCCAAAGACACAATCCCCAATGTAACCCAAGGAATATATGAAATACCATGCTCTAACTGTCCCAGAACATACATCGGCCAGACCAACCGACGAGTGTCCTGTAGAGCATATGAACACGAACTAGCAGTCCGTAATTCTGACACAAACTCAGCATTATTCCAACATCATCTAGAAACAGGCCACAAAATAGATTTCAAAAACACCAAAACCGTTGCCACAGCCAAAACCCTCCAAACCAGAGTTACCCGTGAAGCCATTGAAATCGAAAAACGTCCCAACTGCCTCAATAAACGCGACGATTCTCAAAGACTCCCCAATACCTGGAAACCACTTTTGGTCCGACATACTTCTATTCACTCCGACTTGGGAACCAATCCGTTCGAACCTCCCATCGACCGTCCGATACCTGATCCTGCCATAACTACTAATGAACCCTTAAATCCCACCAACCTTCTATCCTCGATCTCCAGTGATGATAGCCAGCTAGTGAGACAACTCAGACCTAGACGCAAGGTCACTAAGTCTTGAAAATGGCTCCGAAATGGGAGTCGAAACGTAGACAAGTAAATCTTTCCAGACGCGGATCAACCGGAAGTTCCAGCCAGCATATATATATATATATACATATATATATATATATATATATATATATATATATATATATATATATATATATATAAATTACAAATAAGATGCTTACGGACAAAGTAATGAGAAGAGATTTCCAACCATCCTTTTGAATACGATCAGGAAAAATAGTAGCGTGCATAAGTCTATAACGCAAGTAAGGGGATGACAGGTATCTTTGGTTATCACAGCCCATGCTATGATGGTATCAGGTCTATCATACAAACGACCCTGAAATGAAGAGGAATTCATAATAATGATAATCATAATAACAACGTTCATTTCCCAAGAAACGTACAAAGTTTATAGAAGGAATAAAAATGAACTGTGAGAAATTAGTCATGGAATAACTTTGTTTAAAGATACAATTTCAATTGTGCATGATAGTTATGAATTTCTGAATTCCTGGTTAATATAAAGTTTGACTTTATTAATTTTTCAACAATGGAATGGGAAATTTTCAAACTATCCATCAAGGAATTTTCCTCCAAAGAAAATGTACCCGTTATTGAATAAAGTTCATTTGTTGGAGTATCATATGGGAGACAATGTAGTACCTTCAAAGATTTTCTATATAAAGCAGATATTTTTTTGAAGTTGTTCTTTGAACATGAACCCAATATATTTATGAGATATCTGATCTGACTGAGAATATGTGAGTAAAGGAACATATTGTCTATTTTATAATTTAATTTGGGACATCTTCGTAATGCTCCGATGATAGGAGAAATTTTTTCAACGAGGGAGTCAATATGTTTATCCCATTTCAATCTATCATCAATCCAAATGCCAAGATACTTCATTCCAGTTTTTTATTCTTTTATTGATATTCACTTCAGTTATGAAAGTTAGTTGTAGGATAATAAAATGTAGATAACTAACTCGAAACCCTGCGTGATCGCCAGACCAGTTTTGGGCAGATAAGTCTATTCTCCATAATTATATCAATATATACAAACGAATTCTCAAAACTTCGAAAAAATTAAGCAAAATCTTATTCAAAAAACATTTGAAGTTATATTCATTGAATTTAATTAAAAAAATGCAATGATGATATTTCAGATTTAATCATTATTTGTTGATGATATGAGTCAAATTCATACTTTTTATAACTCAACTTCATTTTTTTATTTTTGAGTTTAGTTTACTTAAGACATGTTTGTTGTATCCCTGCTATAAACTGTAACGTTTCTTGGGATAATAATGTGTCAATAATCTAATAACCCTATGTCTTTAGATTTAGTATCATTTTTCTTCCCCATAGTTAGCGAAACTAGTGCAAATGAATTCAGTTTGGTGTTAGGAAGATTGATCTCTCCAGAATATTTCATATTTTTCTGGAGCTTCTCAGATCGCTGGATGTTTCACGTAATACTCACTTTAACGAATGCAACATAAAACAGGGCTGTATAGTTATTGGCAAAAGCTAGCATATATCTCTTGTACAATACGGAATTGTCAAACTGTTTTTGTGTCCTTGGGTTTTCGAAGTTGGTGAGCCAAATTGATAATTTTCCATACATCTGAAAATGCAAAACTTATACATACCATATACAGTGCTTTTCTTTCATGTCCCCTCTTTTATTTTTTGAACGGATATGCTCAAAAAATTGAAACTTGGCATACTTAAATTTTAATAAATACTAAATTTTGGAGTGTAATTGACAGAAGAAAATTTCAAGATGGCGACTCAAGAGGTTCAAGGCTTGAAGTCAGTTTATTTCCTCGAAGTATGAAGTTGAACGTCGATGTTTTCGGGCAATTATTAAATGTTCCATTTGGTAATTGGTGAAGATATTGACGTCATATTCTAGGGTTGTGAAGAATTCGTCAGGGACTTTAAAATCATGTATCATAAGACCCCTTTCCATTTAATTTTTTTACAGGTGGCGCCAATCGTCATCTTGAAATTTCAATCTGTCAATTTCGCTCCGCTTGAAATCAAAATTACTCTTTTTTATATCACTATTCCTAACGAAAACCAATTATAAAAACTCTAGAACTCACTGATCCAAATATTTTTATGAAAATCACTTGAAGAATGCATCCGAAACACATAGTCAGCGCCCTATGTTGGTGTCTGATATAACGTAGGGACGCGGACGTAATAGCGATCTTCATGGATATTTTCAAGATAATTACGCTCAAGACTGCTGCGATGACCAAAAAAATCTGAAAAAGATCATAAGTCGATCAGGATCTTTTACTTATTATATTGGTTTTCGCGGAATAACCCAAAATTTATTTGCAAATTACCTAAACGAAAGAATACAACAAGTTAATATTGATGACACATTTAGTGATCCGAAAATTTTTAAATATGGTGTACCACAGGGTACAGTTTTAGGTCCCTTGTTATTCAATATTCATCTAAACGATCTTTTTTCACTCAAATCCAAAGGAAAAATTCATGCGTTCGCGGATGACACTGTTATATTTTACACTGCTAAAAGTTGGACAGAGTTAAAAAAAATAGTACAAGAAGATTTTAAAAATATTAAAAAATGGTTCGATAACAATTTATTAACAATAAATTTCGATAAAACAAAATATCTTCCCTTTTCTTCTTACGAAAATTCACTACCAAATTGGGGCCCTATTAAAATTACTAATACTATACAAATCATGGATAGTGACTGTATCAAATACCTTGGCATAATGATAGATAGACATCTGAAATGGGATCAGCAAATATATTTTATAGTAAAAAAACTTCGAATTCTTCTTCCCAAATTTCGACAATTGAAAGGATTTTTAACAATACCACAACTTGAAATTCTATATTTTGCCTTAATACAATCCCAAATAAGTTATGGAATATTAGGCTGGGGCGGGGTGTCTAAAATATATAAACATAAACTGGAAATAATACAAAAAAGATTTCTGAAAATAATTTACAATAAGGACTGGAAAAATTCAACTGAGTTATTATTCAAAGAAAGTGAAAAAATGGATATAAATCAATTATACATTTATAGAATGATGATTTACATTCATAAAAATAAAAAAAATATAAATTATAATGAACATAAATATGAAACTCGAAATAAAACTGTAATTACATCTAAAAATAAAATTAAAAAGAAAATTGCACAAAAAAACTACAAGTTTATGATACCATATCTTTATGACAAAATGCCACATGAAATCAAAAAAATCAAATCATTATCATCTTTTAAACAAAAAAGTAAATTATGGATTATCAAGACCTCTCGAACTTATTTTGACACATTTTTGAATAGTTTATGAAATTGGTTTCTTTAAATTGATGATTATCTAGGTATGTAACTTCAAATGTATTGATTGTAAATTGTTATTACCTTCAGTTAACCTTACAACAAGTTCTCTTCGTAAGGTTTGTTTTTCAGTTTATTCATAAAAATGTATATTCATAAAATTTTCGTATTATTATTATTATCTATTCATGATTAAACTTATATTATTATCATTATTATTTATTATTGAACACGAGAACATCGAAGCTTATGATCTTATTTTCAATCGCGAATAGTTGTGAAAGTGGTGATTATTGGTTGGAATATAGCGCTGCGATCTTTTGAAATCCCAATACATATATGACATTTTTTGTAATGTCTGACAATTGGCGTGATCTAGCGATCTAGTTGGGAGTCCCTATGGACGAATTCATTGCTGATTCACGTTTTTTTGTCATATTGTTCTCTTATCTTGATTGGGTGAATCATTTGAAATTTGGTATGCAAATAAATGAAATATTTATTGAAGCCATTAGACCAATTAAATTGTTCAGAACGTTTTACATATCTCCCAATATATCCTTTTGAAGTAGAACAATAATTTCCAGGAGGACTTCAGAGCCGTGAGAATCATAAACGTATGACAATTTTAAATTAAAATTCCAAATGGCATGAACAATTGAAATCAGAAAGTACCTGAACAATGAAAATGAATTCAAAGCGTATTATTTCATCTAAGACTGACAAAGAAGATGAGCGTTTCAGCACGTCCGGACCATTTCTTAGCTGATGGTTCAGCTATTAATTACTAGATGAAAAGTTCACTATGCTTGAGTGGTATAATGGATGCAATTCGATAGTCAAATAGTCACTTAACGATACCAAGCGTGAATTTTATTTATTTATTTATTTATTTATTTATTCAATATACAGCTTCCAGACAGAACAGGGTTCCGGTATGAGGAAGTCAAAAAAAACATCATAAAATTATGTACTATAAATAATGAATTGGAGTATAATATTCATTTGATAATTTGGTCAACATCATTATGCAAGCAAATATTTTTTAAGTTCTTTTGAAAAAATGTGAATGGATTTGGATGTTTTTATTTTTTCTGGTAGTTCATTGAAAGTTATTAATGCTGATGAAATGGGGTTATTTTTTCCTTTATTGGAATGAATCATACTTAAATGAAAGTTATTTGATATTCTGGTATCATGGCCATGTAAATCATAATTTTTTAACAGTTTTATATTACATTTCTCAAGATTTTTTGTTAATTCATTTATATGCTTAGATTTTTCATAATCAATTAGACGATACAAAGTCATATTATCTGTTACTTTATATAAATCAGCAGAAGGAGTATCCCACGGTTTCAAAATTTAATTTTGGGTCAATTAATAAACCTAAATATTTATGATTGGGAACTTCGGCTATCAGTTCATTATCTATCTTCAAGTTTAATTTTATATTCTTCATGTTTTTTTGTTTAAAAATCATAAAAACAGTTTTTTCCGAATTGACGGTTGGGCTAATGCTGCACTTCCATTTTTCAATAAGGTCAATATCATGTTTCAATGAATTTTTCAAAATGTCAATATCTTTTCCAAAGTGAAATAATGTTATATCATCTGCAAAAGAAAAGTGCATTCCATATAAATTTAGTCTTTCAATGTTGTCAATATAGATTAAAAAAAGAATTGGAGCCAAAACTGAGCCTTGAGGGACGCCAATTTCAGAAAGTTTCTCATTACTTTTATATTTGTTGATTTGAACATACTGTTTGCGATTTTGAAAATAGTTTTGGAATAAATTGAATGCATGACCTCTTATACCATGATTATATAATATGTCCATTAAAATATTATGGTCAACAGTGTCAAAGGCTTTTTTCAAATCTAAAAATGTTGTCACTACATAATCACTATCATCTAATCTTTCATAAATTTTATTCATGAGATCAGTTATTATAGCTTGGGTGTTCGTATTTGGTTGGAAAGCATATGGAAAATTGTCTATCTTAATATTGTCAGTGATGAAATTTGTTAGTTGAATTTTGAGAATTTTTTCGAATATTTTCGCAAATATATTCAAAAGAGCTATTGGACGGTAATTTGGAAAAAAATTTTCGTTCACCTGATTTGTATATCGGTTTCAGAATAGTTCTTTTCAGATAATCAGGAAAAACTGCATCTTCAATGCTTTTGTTTAGAACGAGTGATAGAGGCAAACTTATTATATCTACAATGTCTTTCAAATTTTTTGTTGTAATCTGAGTTGGCGATAAAATTCCCCCTCTTCAAAATTCTAAACAATATCACATCAATTACAAAACCCCAGAAAACATGTTAACTGTGTACTGAAAATCACCCGATGAAATACTTTTCAATTACTTTGGAGATGTTGTTAGGGACCATTAGGTAGAAACTAATCCAACATTTCGTCATTTTTTTATACCTCTTTGTCTCGTCCGTCATCATCAATAGCATTCCTCTCAATTAGAATCTGACTGGGGTCACAAGCCAGATGCCAAAATGATTGAGGAGCGATGAATAATAATAATAATAATAACAATTTATTCACAATAAATCTCAATATTACAATTTTAAAATAAATAATATGTGAATGAATATTTAAACCTTACGAAGTTATTGCACTTGTTGTAAGGATTAGATATTTTATTGAATAATTATTATGGATTAAAAATTAATGATTTAATAACATAATGACATTTGAACTATAAATGAAAATGACAGTATAATCAGCACACTGGCAGTCACATGAAAAATTTCAATTCTACAAGATTCTGGAAAAATAATCTGGGAGTTTCAAGAATGCATTTTTGACACAAAGTTCGATCAGTTGCTACTTGCTACCACAATCATCTCACATTTCGTAGAATAGACTCTATTTATCAATGAGAAAACTGTTATTATTGTAGAAAATATAAATCAGCATTTGGTCTCAAATTCTCTGATTGAAGTATGTATCCAATTCATGGATCAAGTGTTGCTAAGAGTCTGGGAGATTCCAAAACCAAGTTTCAGGCAGAGGTATAGGGATGAGGAAAGGCTGGATCAGTTGGTGCCTATTCATCCTTTATAACATATTCGAAACGTAGAACTACCCAACCGTTCATAGAGTACACCTCCTCTTTCACAATGAATTATGGGAACACAAACAACTACTTACCATAAAGATGCAAACTGAAACCGAAAATGCTATGCGAGCCACCGTTTCGTAAGTAGGAACATTCGGTTCCCAACGTCTAGTGATGTAATTGAATTTTTTGGTTTTAACGCGGTCTAGGTATTCTGGCCTGAAAAAAGCAAGTACCTTACTCTGAGGAAATAAACTGATTCGATAGAACCAGAACAAACCTTATGGAAAATAATCGAATGTCTAATCGGCTGAAAGTTTGGTATCTTGTATAAAAGTTTCTAGGGGTACAAAAAGATCATATGTGTAGTTGTGGAGTAATGAGTCCTACAATTTCCTGACTTTCGATAATCTTTAACTTGTGGGTGCGCACTACTTTTTCTCACATTAACTTTGGGAGCAAAGGTCAATATTTACATAAATTTTGTGGAAGTACGAAGTACAAAATCCACTATCACCCTGTTTCGACGATGCAATTTTGTCGCTGCAACTTCTCGCGGCGACTTGTCGCTGCGAGATATGTCATCTAGCTGTCAGTTTGCATTGCTAATATTGAAAAATAGCACTGAATGTTGCCAAGATGAACGTCTACATTATCACAACTGATATATAATTTCATTCATTTCTAATAATTAATATTGTGGTTTAATCACTTTATTACTCAACTTGATTCCTCAAGTCTCGAAAAATAATTGAAATGATCAAAATGAATATTCCGCCACATATTTGTGGTTTGCGGCAACAAATTCACCATAAAAATAAGTCGCTGCAACTTATCGCACCAAAAAAGATTCATGCAACACGAAAAACTTGCATGACCGCATGCAATTTTCTGGAGTTGCAGCGACAAACTTGCATCGTCGAAACAGGGATATCTCTCTCTTGAAACCAAGGTTCAGAAAATTTGGAGAATTTTGGAGAATTTAGTCAGCTATGAAAACATTCAATCGGCGTTGATCACTTTTAATGAAATATTCGTTGGAGCTTGCATAGAAATGAGGCATGGAACAGTCAAAAAGTCCTGGAAATACTTGTTTGAAATGGAAACATTTAGTTTTTCATCGGTAACTTATTTCGTATGTTCAAATTTCACCTGAGCGTGTTCAAATCGTGTTTTAGAGTTACCATGGCAATATCAACAAGCTGAGAAACGTGAAGTATGGCAGATTGCTAATCAATTTTTTTTCTCTTTTCCTTGACAACGAAATATGTACAATAAATCATTGATTCGAGTATATTACATAAAATTCTTAATTCTCATATATTAATTGATAATACTTGATTATTTCAAAGCGTACCAATGATAAAGAACGCGTATAGCATTCGTGAATTAATGGTCCTAAACACACTTGCCAATATTCAGTTATACTTTGTTGTATCATTATTAGGCCTTGAGGCTCTCATATGAATTTAATGTACAGAAAATCGAAACATCTCTGGGAAAACCTGCCAAGAAATCCTGACATACTTGTTTGAAATATAAAGAAAGGAAAATATAAGAATTTTTCTGAGAATATTCAATTTTGCACCTTTTCTACAAAATTCCCATTTTTCCCTGAATTTTCAATGTGATCTATAAAGCGTTTACTCCCCAGTGGAGGCGTAGAATTTTTTTTACATTTTTCGTGGATTTTCCTATATTTTTCGATAAACCCATGCCTTGCTTATAAGTGGGAAAATTAATGATCTGGAAAAAATTTCTCTAGTCGTGTTTGAACTTGCAGGCATTTTATTTAACTCCCAACTCCCACAGGCTCAAGATCATTGAAAAATTGGAACTTGTAGGTTCCATAAACCTATTACATATGGATTGCATTCATCAGTTAAAAATTTGCATGTTCATACATTTTGTCTCTACAAACAATAGACACTCTATATTGAATTTTTTTCAAAATTCTAGTATTCATGATCATAGGACAAGACAATCACAACATTTTGATAAAGTGAAGATGAAAAGTAACTTCGGCAAAAAATCAATTCTTCATAATGGAATAAATATTTACAATAATTTACCAGAAAGGTTGAAAAATTCAAAAAAATATGTTAAAATTTGAACGTGACTTGAAACAATATTTTATGAACAAATGAATAATTCCCAGTTATTTCTTTTTTGTTTTGTTATCTCAGTTGTAATTTCGAACTATCTGTTATTCATTCCTGTATCTGTTCCTTTTTATATATTTTGTATTCTTATACTCATTCATTCATTCTTAGAATTTCAACCGATTCGACAGGGTGTTATTTTTCGTAAAAGTTGTATAACGAATCCACTATACAATTCGATCAGCAATACATCGAGTTACTAAGCTATATAATACAAAAATTTCCAATTCAAAAATTTCGATTTATAACTGCTCACTAAAAAACATTTGCTTTACTTCCATGCATGATTTATATACAAATCAAATCCATATTTCTGTTTTGATGGATATGTCCATCAGAAATGCACTGTATAACGTGTATCATTTTTAATTTGAAATAAATTGCTACTATCAATATGAATAAGTTCGGGGTTATATTTTATTCGAATGAAGTATAAGAACAAAATTCAGGGAAGAGAAATCAATTTTTCTAATAACTAACTCAGACATGTTCCATGTTTGAAGTGAACCATACAAAGCTTCTCCCCACATTTTGAGTGCTAAACACATTTTCCTCTAGGAAGTTTAATGCCTTGAAAGTATGCCGTTGACCTAATATGTGGTTACATAGGGAAGAATTTCTACTAGTGAGGACGCTATATCTCAAGAAATGAAGTTATCTAACCGGGAAACACATGGTAAATCAACCACAGGACGAAATCAATGATTAACTTCTAATATAAACGGTAGAGGTTGTATCAGAATTATGAACTTCCTCATATATCAGTTTTCCAAGCCTTGAAATACTTGCGCCCTTCTAAAAGTTGAAGCTTGTATTTTATATTATATGCAGGTACCAGAGTTGGGTCGAATACTGGAAAAAACTATCCGAATACCGGATACCCAAAATGTATCTGAATACTTCACCTAAAAACCAGATATTTTTTTTCGTATACTTCCAAGGAAACTTTTGAAAGAAACTTCAATTGGTAGTGTTAGAACTATGTGATGTGTATTTATTTTTATTGTATTTTATAATAAAAATGCGTAAAATAATTTGAAAAGAAATCAGGAAGTACCCAAAAAATTGCGTAGCACCTCGTCTGTACTCTGTAGAAAAGAATTTGCAAAATTTTTCCTGTAAAAACCAAACGTTTCACTTCCTGAGGCCCGATTTTCGAGTTCGTCAAACAACTTTTGTCGAACTCAACTCGTATGAGATAAAGCAATATGGAATAAGTGTGTTGGACTGCGAAACAAAATCACGAGAATATACGATTATAACTCGAGAATCGGGCTCCTGAGCTTTTAATTTTGAATTTGGCCAGCGTCAGACCAGCTGAGAATTATATTTCAAAACTTTCTAGAGGGTGTACTAACTTATATTCGTACTCAAACAAAATTATAAATATTAAAACCTACTTTATTATAATCCGAAAAAAGGATTTCTTTTAATTATACAGGGTACAGGGGTTTTTGAAAAAAGAGATATAGAAAATATAACAAATAAATATATGAATTTGATTAAACAACGTACTTATGAAGATTTTCAACTGATAAGGTGAAACTTAAGCTCTATTTGCTATATAATAATATTATATAACGATAACGAGTGTAAAAATGAGATTCAATGTATTAGGTACATTTGGATTGAAGATAGGGCAGTGTTATGCATTTTTCAAAAATATTCGAACATCAAAAAAAAATTTGATGTATCCAGATACTGTATCCGGATACAGAAGTATCCGAATACTATGTTTTTTATTCATTGATATACAAACTTCCGAACAGAAAAAGACAATGTCTAGTTCTCATTTACCTAGCACGCACATCTGCTGATACAAACTCAACTTCCCATTTCAATTTCAATATATTGGATCTCCTTCTCCACAGGTTGATGAAAAAAGTTGCTGCAACAAAAAAATACTTGATGACCATTCCTACATATCCTTCTTCTGTTAAAATTGTATTTATTATCAAATATCGTGGTGACCCTCGGAGAGTTTTTCGTGATGTTATATAGCTTCATCGACGAAACAGTAGTATCAGTAGTTAACATTACCACTAAAAAGATAAAAGTTGGCCCACTACTTCATTTCAATTCCGTTTAATTTCCCTGGATAAAAAAAAACCATTTCAAATGAGACGAGCATCTTAGTTGAAGTGTGAATATTAATTATAGATATGTTTATTTGTAATTCAAATCAATGGTACATATGTACAAAATGTATATAAACCTCTTTCTTAATAAGTATTTTCAGGTATCAATGTTACAATCTTTTTTCAATCACAATTATGAAATTATAATAGGGTATGATTAAACGATTATAAAGTTTATATAAAGGAATATCATGAACACTCAAACAGTTTCAAACTGGTATGAGACTGATCATGAACTTTATTTTGATTACATTTTTCATTGAATGCATATTTTTCCAGAATTACAATGAAAATGAACGAAAAGAAAAATACAAGAAAATACTGAAACAAAGAAAGAATCCATTGAATTTCATTTTCTCATTTGGAGAAAATATTTTATTTATATGTCTTATAATTAATTGGTTATTGTGAATAATATGGTTCGATACTCACCCCAAAATGACATAAAAACAGCAAAAGTAACTGTAAAATGGTTGTCTGACACAAAGTCCCATTCGCCAAAAGGGCAAAAGTCTGAAACTTTTTTTTTAAATTCGCATCCATATCCAAATAGGCAGGTTGGGCAGATGTACATTCCATCAGCGGAGCACAATTCCGTGCTAAAATAATGAAATATAATTTTTTATGTGACGCAAAAAACAACTGACATTTTTTATCTCTGTTGACAAGTAACGAAACTTCTACTACTAGAGGCGGATTGAAAAATTTGAATTTAGGTAATAACGGTCGTAAGTTTTTTATGACTTATTCAATTTGGAAGTTCCATTTCAAATGTCTGTCTACTATGACTCCTAAATATTTTATCCGATCTACTTCTTTAATGTATGAATTTTTTATTTCAATTTGGCCAAGATTGGGTAAATGATTTCGATGAGAAGTGTAGGGAAGGTAATTAGATTTTTCAAAATTTAATGTTAATCCAACATTATTGAAGTCATTCTGAATAAGTTCTTTGAGAGATTTCCATGTTTTTGACTCGTAAATTATTACTATATCATCCACAAAACTATGTATGAGTCCACTTGTTTTCAAATGAAAGATATCGTTGATGAATATGTTGAATAATACGGGTCCTAAAACAGTTCCTTGTGGAACTCCATAATTGAATATTTTTTCTGAACTTATAAATTCTCCTACTTCAACACATTGTATTCTATTTTCCAGATAACTCTGTAGTAATTTGAAATTCATTCCCCGAAAACCAATTTGTCTAATTTTTCTAATAACAATTCATCATTTACCGAATCGAATGCTTTAGCTAGGTCAAGGAATAGACAGACAATTGGAGATTTTTCTTCTAATGATTCATAAATTCCAGTTGTTAGATGACATAATGCATGCTCACTTGATACATTACTACGAAATCCAAATTGCATTTTAGAAATAATATTGTTTTTTCAAGATACTCATCAATTCTGATTTTCAATATTTTCTCAAATACTTTTATTTTTAATTTCATTAGTATCACCTGCTTCATAGAGAGGTTTAATTAATTCTATTCTGAATGTGCTTGGGTATTCACCAGTTTTTATAATTACATTGAATAGGTGCATGAGAAGTTTTTATACAGAAATACAGATGGTTTTCAGCATTTCAGATGTTATACCGTCTATACCAGGTGATTAAATTAACAAGAAATCTTCAGAAATGTATTACAAAATTGTCAAAAAATTATGCTTTACATGGCCACAATACTAGAATATCAAACTACTTTCATTTAAATGATTCATTTCAATAAAGGAAAAAATAACCCCATTTCACCAACAATAATAACTTTCGATAAACTACCAGAAAAAATAAAATCATCCAAATCCATTCATATTTTGTTAAAAGAATTTAAAAAATATTTGCTTGCATAATGATGTTCACGAAATTATCAAATGAATGTTACACTCCAATTTATTATTTATAGTACATAATTTTATGATGTAGTTTTTTGACTTCCTCATACCGGAAACCTGTTCTGTCTGGAAGCTGTGTATTGAATAAATCAAATACCTTGGCATAATGATTGATAGACATCTGAAATAGGATCAACATATAAATTTTATAGTGAAAAAACTTCGAATTCTTCTACCCAAATTTCGACAATTGAAAGGATCTCCAACAATACCACAACTTTGAGTTATATTTTGCATTGATAGAATCTCAATTAAGTTATGTAATAGTAGGCTAGGGCGGAGTAACAAATGGATGATCAAAACCTCAGATTAATTTTGACGAATTTTTCAATGGTTTGTGGAATTGGTTTCCTTGAATTCATGATTATCTATGTAAGTTGAGATGAAATATTGATTGTAAATTGTTATAACCTTTAGTTAACCTTGCAAGTTCTCTTCGTAAGGTTTGTCTTTTAGATTATTCATAATAATGTATATTTATAACATTTTAAAATTGTAAATCATTATCAATTCATGAATTCATGAATATCACTCGAATGCTCATTTGCCTAAACTATAAGGGACAATTTCACTTCAACTCACACTCGATAATGAGTTTGCAAGAATGCCGTAAACAAGTTCGTTATGAAGACTATAATACCAAAAATGGCAGCGGGTATCAACATCACGTTGAAAAATTCAAGCCAACCAAAATAGAACGCTACTTCACATCCAAAGTATGTTTTCACCATGTCCAGAGGAATTTCTTTGTACCAAAGGCTGAAGTTCGCCCAATAGTGGTACAATAGCTGAAAAATATTCGTAGGCGTTAAAAATTTTTTTATAGATTCAGGTTCACACATTGTTTATAGGGATGTAGTTAGTCAACCATTAGTTCAGGAAATGAAGAATTTTGGCTCGCAATTTTTTCGTCCACCATGGATTTCCCTGAAATTTTCACAGAAGGTAGGGAATAGCTCAAGGATCATTTTCTATTTAATGACGCTGTACGCTAGAGCCTTGGGGGTGGTTGCCACCCCATAACGGGGGTGGAAATTTTTTATTACATTTCAACTGTGGTAATCGACGGAAAAAGTAATTCTAAGAGAAAAATGTTCCATGCGTTTTTTCCGTAAAGAAAAAATTTTTGAGTTAATCGAAGTTGAAAGTAACAGTTTTTTGACGAAAAAATCGACTTTTTTAAATGTTTTTTTGCAAATAACTCTAAAACTGTGCATTTTATCAAAAAAAGTGTGCTTCCTTAATAATTTTCCTACGACGCATACAAACTGAGATACAGCAAATTAATGCTTAGCTTTTTCCGTCAAATGTATAAATTGGAAGATTTATTAAAGCTTAATAACGAGCAAAATTTGCATTTTCGAAGAAAGCTCATGTAATCTTTTTTGAAGTATTCAATTAAAGCTTTCAAACAACAGAAAAAAAATTGTAAAAACAACCCCCAAAGTACCCCCTAACTAAAATTGATCGCCACCCTATTGTGATTCTCTTTATATGTGTAATAATAATACACCCACGAAGTTTAACCAACTTAAAATGCCTAATTTTAGAAAAATTGGAGTTTAAAGAGTTTTTTCAATTTCGTGTTTTTAACCCTTTTCCTGAAAATATCTCTCAAACTACTAAAGATATGAAATAAACGATACAGTACTAAATTGGAGCTTTTTTAATGGCAAAAATTTTCCAGTTTGTAGATTTTTTGTAAAGTGAATATTCGGCGAGCTATAGCCGTTTAACACATACAACGACAAGAATTAGCTCATGTATTATGCAAAAAAAAGTCTGAACATTCTCGTATCAATATAGGAGTGTCTCAAGGATCCGTGTTAGGGCCCATATTGTTTTTACTTTATACCAATGATTTGAATGATATTGCAAAGAATGCAACTTTCATAAGATATGCCGATGACACGTCGATAATCGTCAGTGAAAAAACCGATGAGAAATTGTATGAGTCCTGTAAGGAGAATTCAGATAATCTGTCAGCAAGGTGTAACAGAAATTCCCTGTATTTCAACAGTTCCAAAACTCATATGATACGGTTTCATAACCGGCAAAAAATATGCAAAAAAATTGAAATAAACATCAGCTCAAACTTATTGGAGAATGTTGAGTCTACGAAGTTTTTAGGGAGTATTTATTGATGAGCACCTTAACTGGAAACTTTTCTTCAGAAATCTGAGAACTGTACTGTCTCTACCTCAATTGGTACAAGTATATTACGCTCAGGTCCAATCACGTTTGAGATATGGAATCTGTTTATGGGGTGCTTCAGTTCAGGCACCGAATGTTTTTATTATCCAAAAAAGGATTTATCGAATCATGGCCAATGTTATTAACAGAGAGTCATGCAGAGAGATCTCCAAAAGTTTCGAAATTTCAACTTTCTGTAGTTTATACATGTTTGAAATTTGTGTACTTACATATTTACACTAATAAAAATGCCTTGATTTTGAACTCTTCCATTAAAGGTACGCGTCCATAGGTATGCATCGTACGTATCGTACGGATCGTATAAAACGGATCGATTTGTGGTTGTGCGTCCACTGAATCCGTAGCGATCGGATTGCCGATGCGACGCGACGGTCGGCGTTCAAGTAACATTCGTATTTTCGTAGTGAGTGGACGATCGGAAACATTACAGTGTGTAATGTTTCCGATCATGGAAAGTGATGAAGAACTTGTCATTATTGCTTTGTTATTAGATGAAGAAGAAAGGAGGGGAAATAAGAGAAGACATAGATTGTGGATACATGACATATTCAAAAAAAAGGTCACAATTTGGAGAATATCATACACTATTCACTGATTTGCTCCATGATATGCGTAATAACAAATATAATTAAAGCACGTGTATGTACTTAGTGTCGAAATGTAACAAAATACAAATGATCTGTGAGGCGACCAGTGACTACCTATTGTGACATGCGTCCACTTATCGGCAATCCGCATGACATCATCCGCACCAGTCGGAAAAGTTGCCCCTTCGATAAATTTCATCGGCATTACCGACGGACCGATACGTGCGATCCGTCCGCTGCCGGTCAGTGGACGCATAATATGTATAACTTACTATACTAATAATTCTAAAATCCGTTTCATACGATCCGTACGATAAGTACGATGCGTACCTATGGACGCGTACCTTTACAACTATTATACTAGACAAAATAGGAACGTCCATGCTCCTTTCTTCAAATATGACATTTGTGTCAAGTCGTGGCTCCATTTAGGCCTGAGAATTCATAACAAACTTCCTACGGAAGTAAAGAATATTCCGACACTGAGCAGTTTCAAACACTATTTAACAATGTTTTAAATCGACAAAAACGTATATACATTGCATGAATACTTTTCATTGTGAGATAAATCATTTTGTAATTTGTAATTTTGTATTTTGTAACACCATGACTTTTTCTCTTTGTGCTATTGTGCATCCTGGAAATAAATTATTATTATTATTTACGATCGAACATCACCTTAGTCAAGCGCTTTAAACTTTCCCCATTTAAAAATTAAGGGATCTTAAGTAATTTTATTCACATAGTCTCATAGCTCTTGAAAAGTTTCTATCACCAAAAATGAAGGAGCTATGCTTAAAAAAACAATCAATTTTTTTTGAAAAATTTGAATTACCGGCTTTGGAGCGTAGGATTCTACATAACCGGTATATTCGGCAGTTATACGTTACATGTTCCACTTTTTCCATTTATAATGGAAAACAGAGAAGAAGAAAAATCTGCTCGCGTGTGTTCGAAGTTCGAAGACATATTATAAAAATTTTAATGTTTTCAAGGGTAGTTTATAACAACGGTAGGTTGAAAGATTACTAAATTGTAACCCATATTTAGGTTTTAATTGTTATTTTATAATTTTTGACAAGTAGGGGTGATTTTCACCCCTAAAAAACAAAAAGCGGACAACGGCACAATATAGAAAATGAACTAGAAGGTGTAATAAGCCTAATCCCAAATTTTTGTACAAATCGGTGCTGGACGAAAAAATTGCGAGGTTTTACCATTTTTTTAGCTTCATTTTCTGATCTACATATGGAATTCGTTTTTTTTTCACGGGCGTCGTAGTCTGAATCACACATTTTCTTGATAACTCATACATTATAATAATAATCTTTATCTACACCCGTACTCTAATAATACGCTTATATGCCCACAACCCGTTTTATAATGAAATCCATTACGATACAGATTTTCATTACGATACAGATTCTCAACCAATAGAAACCCATTATTTTTCAATCAAGCATGATGTGCAAGCTTTGTATTTTGACGTTTATCAAGTCAAAATCAGTGGATATTGAATTTTTGAAGAATTTAGTCAATTTTCGATAATTGTATGAAAATGTCTTATGGCAGGGATATAGAAGAATTACCAGCGACCCTCCACAGATGTCTTAGACGAGAAAAAAATACAATTGAAAGGATCATATTTTTCATTTGACAAATGGAACACATATGTTTTTATTTCCAACCAAACTATATGGGCTGTCATGTCCGAGTGGTCAAAGGCGCCGGCAGTGGAAAATTACGTCCAGGTTCAAATCCTGACCTCGGCGGAGTTTTTTTTCATTTATTTTTTTTTTTCATTTCTCATTCTTGTATTTTCCGTGGTTATACCATTAATTATAATTTTGTAGAATTTTTCAAAGAAATACGATTGATTACCTACTATTATTGTGTTCAATATAAATAACTAGTAATATAATATTTTTAGTTCTTCATTATTTATTGGGTGTAGATAAAATAGCGTATGCAACTCTCATGTAATGGTTATTAATACACTCGCATAAACCATACGAAACTCACCTTCGGCTCGTTTCGTATCCCGGTTTATGCTCATGTATTAATAACCATCATTACATGATCGTTGCATAATATACTATTATTGATCCCAAGAAACTACAAAGTTCATAACAGGGGTATAAAAATCAATCGTAAGCAACTAAATTATTTTATACCAAAAGATGGCAATCCATTTAGAAATAGTAGTGAAATTTTTAGTCGATGTCGTAGATCATTCATGTTTTGAGGAATATTCTAATGCTTACTCTTTAATTTCTCTCATAAAATTCCATCGTCAACTCGTTTTCGAAGCTTCATCATCTTTCTTTCAACATCTCAGTCCTAACAGATAAAACTGCATCTATTTTTTCCCTTCAGAGTAGGAAACTTTGTCGTGCGTTGTCAAGTAAACGGAAATATCGACATTAAACTGTAGATGGCGTAACAAAAACGCTTCAAATCCTTTTTAAACAGGCATTGACTAACTTATTCGGGAGTAATTACACAAGTGCTTCAAAATTACCGATAATTTTACATGAAAGCATGTTGGAGGAGGGCTCTTTTAGCAAAATATGAAAATAACCGAATGCAGTTTTTTTACTGAAAACATGCTTGAATGGAAAATTATCAGGTTTATTTTGATGCACGAGTGTAATTCGGTAGGATATTTTCGGAGTTAAAACAACGACGTTTAAAATTCAGTATTTATGCCTGTCAAGATGACAAATGTACATTTTAACAATCGTTACTATAGATACACGGACCGAGCGGGTATTTTTCGATACCTACCGGGTATTTACCAGCCCGAAAATGTCCCGCCGGGAATTTATCGCTGTAATTGATCGAAAATGTCCCGCTTCATATGGGATTTTTAACATACGATGGAAATATTCTCTATAAACAATGGTAGTATCATCATTGAAAAGCATGATAACATATGCTTTTCAATAACATTCCCGAAGATTTTTTGCGTAAATATAATGAAGCTGCCAGCTCTCTGATTTCCACAAAATCATCAGAAAGGTACCATAGCGAATATAAACAGTTTTGCAACTGGAAAAGGGTAAACGCAGTCAGTGAAATCAATGAGGAAATAATGCTGGCGTATTTGTTTGATCTGGTAAGTTGCACTTAATATTCTTTTGAAGGAATCATTATTGGTGATTTTCTAGTCGAAGAAAATGTCCAGTTCTTCACTCTGGTCAAAGTATTCGATGGTTAAAGCCATGCTACAATTTAATGAAAACGTGGATATATCAAGATTCTCTGAACTTCGAGCGTTCCTTAAAAATCAGTCTGTTGGCTATCAACCTAAACAAGCCAAAACACTCACCAGAGAAGAATTGGTAAAATTTGTGAAAGAGGCACCGGATCAACAATATCTTTTGGCAAAGGTAATAATTTTAGATGTACATTTCAATATTCACTGATAATTTTGTGTTCTTGTTAGATTGTTGGTTTAATCGCCGTCGCTGGTGGTTGTCGCCGCGAAGAGATATATGAAATGTCTTTGGATGACATCCAGGAAACATCTACACAATTGGTAGTCACAATCCCTTTCTCAAAAATGAATCAAAGAAGATTATTTACGGTCATTGATAGAAAGCATGATAACATATGCTTTTCAATGATGGTAGTGAAAGTGAACACAGAATACAGATATATACTTAGAAATTCAACAGCCGCCCTACCACGTGAAGTTTGGAAGCTTAGGAAACAACTTTTTCTGAAAAGTTACAGCGCAGGCTTCAGTTGTCAATTAGACTAAACTATTTTTCCCATTGTTTTCATTTCCTTTTTGCATTTTTCAGTAAGACCCCACTTATCATAAATTAAACTTCAATATCAACAATCCACAGAAATATTTCAATAATATTATATGTTACTAGACAATTTCTGCGACTTCAAGACGCTCTCTATGTTGCGCATCTTGGTGCTGATGTTCATAATAATGATCTACAAAAGTATCATAATCTTCAAAAAAATAATAGTTCAAAAAAAACAAAAGAAACTCGCTTTTATGAAAAAACTAACTGAAAATGAAAAATAACTAATAGTAAAAAAACTGAAGAACAAGTTTTTGTAAAAAAATCAACTGAAGAGTAAAAAATGAATAATAATTAAAAAAACTAAAAAAAAAACTTTTGTGGAAAAATTTGAAAAAACATTTTTTTTTAAATTCAAATCAGGGATAGTGTGAATGAAAAAATGTGCTGCAATGTAAAAAAGCGTGGGGTGCATTTTAGGTGATCTATTGACACCATGCACCCACTCTTTTTTACATTGCAATGCATTTATTTATTAACACTATTCGCATTCTAATTTTTAAAAATTATATTTTTACTTTTCAGTTCCTTTCTTCACAAAAGCATATTTTTGGTTTAGAATAATTTATTTCCCTCAGAGAAAGAAACTTTGTCGTGCATTGAACGAAAATATCGATATTATAGTGTAGCGTTACAAAAAAAGCTTCGAATCCTTTTTACACAGGCATTGACGAACTATATATCTCTATAAACAATGCAATTATGGAAAATCTCATCTCATAATATAAAATTCTGCATTTTCAGATTGTACAGCTTTCTTCAAGCTATCCAATTTTTTTGTATAGCTGGGGTGGGGTAGACAAGGGGAACATATATTTGTCTTACCTGTCTGTTGTTGGCATGCAATACGTCGCTATCGCCCAATTTCAATGATCCCTCGTGCAACGGATATGCAGTGCTCACAGTTCCGATCCTTATCAATTTTGATAAGCCTATTTGATTCGTATCATTGCCATACCTCGTGCTTTCCAACAGTTGATTTATTATGATGATTCGCTCGCTACTGGTGAATTCCCTGAAATGTCCGAAAGCATTCAAAATCGGCATCATAAAACCAGTCTACAAATCTGGACCCAAAAATGAAATAATCAATCACAGACCAATTACATTGATTTCTAGTTTGGCAAAAGTTTTCGAAAAAATTTTGAAGCAAAGAATGGAAGATTTCTTAGAAAAGTATGATATTCTATCTAACAAGCAATTTGGTTTTCGAAAAAAAAATCAACTCAAGATTCCATTGTCCACCTTACGAATGACATTTATAATTCACTAGATAAAAATATACCAACCATAGCTGTATTTCTTGATTTATCAAAGGCTTTTGATTCAGTTTCACATAAATTTCTACTTAAAAAATTACATGATTTCGAGGACAAATAACAAAATTATTTCAAAATTATCTCAAATATAAGACACAGTATGTTGAAATTGATAAAATTCCGAGTAAACCAAAAATATTTGAATTTGGCATTCCTCAAGAAACAGTATTATAGGACCATTACTCTTTAATATATATATATATATATATATATATATATATGTATATATATATATACATATATATATATATATATATATATATATATATATATTAATGATCTTTTTTATATGAATACAGCTGGAAACATTCATAGCTATGCTGATGATACTGTTATAACATATCACGCAGAAAATTGGAACCATATCGAAAAAAAGGCTGAAAACGATTTAAAACATTCGAAAAGTTGGTTTGATTCCAATTTACTCACAATGAATTTCGAAAAAACTGAATATATTGCCTTTACTAGTAATAAAATTCAAATGAAAACTTGGGATCAATCGAAATTGACAAAGACAACATTATTTCAAGAGTGAATAGTATTAAATATTTAGGTATAATTATTGACTAACATCTCAAGTGGAATATACAAATAATCTTTCTAACTAAAAAACTGAGAAGTTTGCTTCCTAAATTCAAGTTCTTCAAAAAATTTCTCAAAATTCCCTATTTAGAAATACTATATTACTCTCTCATCCAGTCTCAGATGAATTATGGAATTCTTAGTTGGGTAGGTGTAAATGATACTCATTTGAAACCATTAGAAATTCTTCAAAAATATTTTATAAAAATTATATATGGAAAAAATATTAGATATTCTTCTGACCTATTCTATAGAGAGAGCAATAAGATGGATATCAGGCAACTATTTTGTTTTAATATAATGATTAATCTCTTCAAAAATAGAAATGAAATCAAATACAAGGTGCATCACTACGAAATCAGACATAAAAATAAAGTAACTCTGAAAACAAAAGTACATAAAACAATTGGCAAAAAAAATTATGCATTCACTTGTTCATATCTATATGACATTGTACCAGAGGAAATCAAAAACACTAAATTATTTATATCATACAAAAAAAATTCGAAGGAATAGATACTCATTTCTGATAGAAAAATATTTCATGATATATTGAAAACAAACTAATTATACCTATGTTTCGATCCTAATAATTTTTTCGCATTTCTTACATGAGTAATACGAATATCCCATAAGTTTTACTTCGTGGGATTATGCATTTAGTTTATTATTAATTTGATTTTTAATATTGTATACCTGTTTTTGAATTGTTCAATAAACATTATTTATTTATTTATTTATTTATTGTTTAAAATGGTTTCTGTTCTATGCTGATTTCTTTATAGTTTACTAAACGGATAAATAGTGGATTCCAGTCAACTGAATCGTTATGATTTCATATCCACATAAGGTAGGATATGAATTTCACCAATCACAGATGTAATGTTTTTGATATTTGAGGGTTCGCCTAGTGGAATATTAATTTGAATAAACCACAAAGATTCGGTATAGAACAACAGAGAACAAAATACTCGGTTACCAGGGACAACCATGTAGAAACACAAGTCTGATCTGTCTACGAAATTATGCAATCTTTTAAATCAATGATATTAGCGAATTATCTTCTGAAGAAACAAAAATTAATCGCAAAAATGGATGTCAACAATAGCTACGTTCGAGTTGAAGCCCTATCGAGTGAACAGGACATTCAGTGCATTAGCCGGGCTTTAAATGCCATTGAAAACAAAGGGACAGAACTCGTGCCAAGTTTCAAAAGAAACGCGATAATTGTTATATCTCGATTTTCCCGTCGTATTTAAGTATAACATTTCGTCTTCAAAATCACGGCTTTTTTTGAGAATTCTAAAACTACGTTACTGTCAATTTGTCAATTATTTCATTGTAATTCGGTAGTGTAGTGGTTAGCATATCTGCCTATCAAGCGGAAGGCCGGGGTTCGAATCCTCGCCGGGCCACCGTGCTGGGAAATCGCACGTTAAAAGGTAAGGCCTCGTTGATCCATTGCTCGCACAAGTTTCGACTTTTGAGGGTTGACGTTCGTCAGCTGGTTAACGGAACGAACAATTTTAGAACAATTTAGAACTACAATTATCAGTGTTTTCTGTAACAGATTGATTCACAAAAATGAGCGATTCTAGTGTAGTGTTTATTTATACTTATATAATAATAGAATATTTCCCTCATATATAAAATGTCCCATAAGAGCAATGCAATTATCGAAAACTTACAGCGGTAATTGCATTGTATCAAGTCACCATAACAACACATTTGAAACCGTATCGCTAGACGTCAGTAAACAACACAAATAAATGTCAGATAGACTTCAAAAATAGAAAAACATTTCGCGTTTTGGTGAGTGCTCCATACAATCTATAGAGAAAAGAATAAATGAAGAAAAAATAACATTTCCTTGAGAATTTCTTTATTCGTGAAATATTCCAATGAATTACATTCGTGCATAAAAATGACCAGATAATTTTGCATTCAAGTGTGATATCTTATACAAATTGCATTCGGTTATTTTCATATTTTGTAAAAGAGCCCTCGTCCTTCGAACTCGGGCATTTTCGCCAAAATATGAAAATAAACTCTTGCAATTTTCAGATATCACGCTTTCTTGCAAAATTATCGGTAATTTTTATGCACTCGTGCAATTATAACCGAATATAGTTCAGGTCTTCAATGCAGTTAAAGTTATTTCACTGATGACGTACTACGACGTCACTTTTACTTTTCCTCCCTAGGAAGGAAAAGTAGGACTTTGCTGTGGATAGAGGTAGTCGAAAAATTTCATATTCGATCCTTAAAAAAGGGAACAATCTGAAAGTGTGTTATGCACAATGAACAAAGCTCACACAGGACTGCGAATAATAGTGAAATCAAAATGTGTGATAATCTCAATAATAAAAGTCCAGACTCACCCCTTTTTCCTGACGTCCGAAAAATACGACAAAGGAGTCTTGAAAAAATCGAACTGGAGGAATTTTCTGATCATCACATTCGGTTTCCCCTCTTTTATTCCAACATCGAATATTGTTCCAAAAGTATCCAACGCTTTTTGAGGTATATGTATGAGAATGAATTCCTTCTCAACTTCCTAAGGAACAAGAGATTTGTTGTTTCAAGTATTTCATCGAACCGTACTCACAATTCCCTTTGCTATCTCGAACTCCAAACCAAGTCCTTCCAAATTACGTATATATGTTTCCAGGCGTCTCAAATTTTCTGCATCAATCACTATTACATAATCCACTATCTTAGATTTATCACTTTTGAAGAAACAACCGTGAGGTTCCATAAATCCTGCAGAATCTCAGTTTGGCAATAGTCGAGTGTCAAAATTATTTGTCCGTCAATTTATGACAGACGTGTAAAGAAGAATAATCAGAATGGAAATAACAATTATGCAAAGTTGTTTATTTACAACCATATATGTAATATGCTGTCATTACTAATAACGTCATTGAAGGTTGGGAAGTGTAACATTACACACCTCAACTTCCCGCCCTCACTTCCCGCCCTCACTTCCCGCCCTCATTTCTCACCCTCATTTATTCTATTCTAGACTTTATCTGTCATTTATTGACTATCTGACATTTATTTATATTGGTGACAATTGTATACTCCATAGTGACGGTAACAATATATCTACTTGATTATTATGAGAAAACTTGGTAATTCGTAGTTAAATGTAATATTTTAGATATGTTCAGAAAGAAACAGAGATTTATTAATTTTGCCTATCAAAATGCAAATCAAATATTATTTGCATATCAAGAGACAAAATTTGAGTTATACGAGAAGTTGCCGACTAATTGGACTTGTTCTACCCAGAAAAAACTGTTTTTCAATAGACGCAGCAACTTTTCGGGTAGACTGAAAATCTGCCTTCCTACACTTGTGTAGATTCCAATATTAATTCTAATTTTTTCAGATTGTGGTAGGTTACAAACCCAGAAAACTACGGAACAAATATTGATCTACCACAAAATAATGACGTTCAAAGTGTACTATGCAAAAAATATATTATTATAAACTATATAAAAGCCTTCGATACGGTCGATCACAAAATTTTATTGAGTATATTATTATATCAAATAGGAGTAAGGGGAATAGTTCATACCTGGTTTCAAAATCATTTGTTAGATAGAAAGCAATTTGTCTACATGGAGAAAAGATCCAGTTCACTCAAAACTGTCTTATGTGGTGTTCCTCAAGGATCCATTCTTGGACCGGTTCTTTTTCTCGTGTATGTAAATTCTCTCTCCAATTTAGATTTGGAAGGAAAAATCAAAATGTTCGCAGACGATACATCAGTAATATATGGGGCAAATAATAAACATGAAATTAAAGTTGATATGTTAAAAGATCTCCAAAAAATATCATCTTGGTTGATAAGTCACAAACTATCGTTGAATTTCGAGAAATCTTCATTTATGTTTATCTCTAAAAAATCGACTTCATCACAATCTGACCATCCCATCAAAATAGATAATAAATTCATCAAATATTCTTCTATTGTGAGATTTCTGGGCATATATATAGATGAACATTTGACATGGAGTAAACATCTGGAAATTCTGAGAAAACAGATCTCTCCAATTATAGGAATATTTTTTAAATTGCGAAATTTTCTGCCTTTGAAATATTTGAAATTAATTTATTTTTCTCTGGTATATTCTAGATTTCAATACCTAATTCCGGTTTGGGGATCAGCAACAAAAACCTTATTAAGACCTCTAAAAGCTTTACAGAATAAATTAATTAAATGTATGTATAAATTTGATTATAGAGAACCGACAAAAAATTTGTACAAACCCAATCAACTGTTAGATATATCTTCGATACATACGCTAAAACTCTGCACGTTCATTCATTTGGTTAAAAATAAATTGAAACATTCTAATCTCATCTTCAAAATTAATAGTGAGCAACATGACCATTCAACCAGATGTTCAAATAATTTATCGACAATGAAATTCAGATCGAGAATAGGACAACAATCAATTTATTACAACGGAATAGTGTTATATAATGGATTACCTGATTCAATAAAAAAATTTGGAAAATTCAATTTCAAAGTTAAGTTGAAAAGACATTTATTGCGATAGGTGAAGGACAATTGTATTTTATTTTCATCATTATTATTATTATTTTTTTTCTATTTCTGTGAAAAGTCTGATTTCATTATCTTACTTTTTTTTTCTCTATTTATTTGATTCATTATTCATTTGTTTCTAATTTTCCCTTTTATAAACTTGTAAGTTTCTTGGGAAAAAAAAATAAACGTCATTCAAATATATTGACTTTCTTCAACGTCCCCCCCCCTTCATTTTCCGAACGGGTCAACTCGAAAGATTTAAAGTTGATATAATGAAATTGATGCATGAATACTATATTTAGGAGTGGAATTGACATATGATAAATTCAATATGGCGACTGTGTCTCATCTGGGAAAAAAGTTAAATGGAAAGGGGGGTCTTGTGACTACACATCCTTATGAAGCTGCTGACGAAAACTGTACAACCCTTACAGAAAAAAATTTTATGATGAAGCGTATTATAGGCCTAACGATTCAGATTGTCAATATTGTCATTACTATCAAATTCGATTTGTATTTATTATTCTCTTTCTGTGACTCTGAACTTGCGAAACTCACATTGATCATCATACTCGTATACTTAAAAATTTTCTTCAAAATATTCACTGAGCTATGTGTATGAGTTTTTGTGAAATATCAGAGAACTCTGGTAGAACAGAACTTGGTAGATAGTTATTAAAATCCGTTTTTTGTCATTTTCATAAACTGGTAGGACTTTGGCAATTTTTATCTGGTATTATGTTTCAAATGATTTTGAAAATATAAATGATGAAGTAGGACAATGAGATATATAATTATTTGCAGATAACACAACACTGATTAATTGCGAGAAAAAAGAAGAAGAAATTATTCCTTACATTAATGACGATTTAAAAAAAATTCGTTGTTCCCTAAAATCTCCACAAAATAAAACAATCAAATGCATATATATGAAAGTAAGTAAATGTTTATTCAGTAAAAATGATGAAAACAGAGACAGTAAATAATAGATTTTCCATAAACATATGTTCACTCCGAAAGTCAAAACTTGTATGGAGCATGTATCAACAATCAATATAGCAAACATTCTCCCCGTAGATTCCCGGGCCCCCCACCCACCACAATCCGAAAAAAAACAGGAATCAATATGAGAATCCATACCATTTGGAAAGAAAATTGTATATGAGTTTTGAAAACGGAAACAGAGTTAGTTTCCGAAACGTTAATATTCAAATTACCTTTTCGATATCCCACTTCCGATTTATATGTGAAAAATGAGCTTTTAAATATAAAATTTGTTCTTTCATCCATTTCGTAAAAAATAAAAATGAACATTTTTCCCAAACCTTCAACACGATTGAAACAATTCCTATATATGAAACTAGGCACTCCAAATATCTGAGTACTATCAGTAGAATCAAAACAAACTACGGAAAAAAACAATTTTATACAATAGACATTTTTTATAGAGATATAATAAAATAATAATAATAATAATAATAATAATAATAATAATAATAATAATAATAATAATAACATTTATTCATCCCAAGAAACATTTACAGTTTATAAATAGGAATATTGAACATATAAAAAGTGAAATAGAACAAAATATGATTATGTAGCATGATTGATTCATGATCGAAATCCTGTTTTAAAAGCATGAATTGTAATAGTAACTTAGTTTTAAGATCCCTCCTCCATTAACATTAATGTTTATTGGGTCGATAATTCGATTTTCAGCGATTTCCAGTATTGACACTTGCAACCTCATAAGCATAATCCTTTTTTGTCTATAAAGTTTAGTGACTTTTCCAATTAAGAGTCTTCATTAATCCCAAGAATCAACAAAATTCATAACAAGGATTAAAATCAATCGTAAAAAGCAAAATTATTTGGTTACTAAATGAATCAGTTCAGAGCATATACTCTCAATTACATAACATTATATGAAGGAAATGATAAAGTTGTGCTCGTAGGTAGGTACTGACTGGTGCAGGTCAGAAAAATGGGTGAAACACTCGCCATTTTCTCGAATGATTTCAAACTGGAAATGGTGAATGCCAATCTGTTACTCATATTAACAAAATGCTCACATTAACTAATTCTCATATCCTGATTGGATCTTCAATATTTATATCAATCATCCTCAGAATTTCAAAGTGTATATTCCATTTCTATTCTCAGATGTGGCTTCATTGAATAGGTAGTTCTTGGAAGAAATCAAATTTAGATTACCTGATTATTTTATTCCATTTAATTCGTGTGTATAATAAACGGAGCTGAAAAAAACCTTTTTTGATAGATAAAATATCACGATTATTATCATTTTTTCCACTCCACATCTCAAAATTGGCAAATTGCTTCCGAAAGCAATGTGGAAGATTTCCTTCAATATCGATGAAGATATATTTCCATAAAAATAACAATGAGATTATTTGAATTTTATTTACGATCACATGATTACGATATTTCAATCGGGGCAAATATGTCCCTGAAGCCTGATTTCCTCCGGTTCTTCATGTACTCCTCATTTATACCCTTCATTCGTATTTCTTTCTCTCTTCTTTCTTGCTCTGCCAATTGAAGTGTCACGTAAGTCGGAACATCAGGAATCGCATAAGCCAGAATCCCTTTTATTAATATGATGATATGCTGAAAAAAATGGGGAGAGGACAATGACGATCATGATTTATTATTATTATGCTAGAACGTAATTTCAAAGACCAAGCGGCAAAAAAATAACACGCTGCGAATTATTTCATGTTGAACCCAGACTTTGACTTTGCCTTCGTTAAGGTCAGCAATGATTTTGATTGATTTTGAAGCAGCCTTTCGTCTGTTATAAATGACATCACTCATATTTCGGAAATCATGAGGATATACTGTTTCAAATGATACAAGGTGACTGACAACTTGCATAATTGAGTTTGTAAAATTTTGGAATTTTATACAAGATATGGAGCTATATACCTTGGAAATATCTAAAATCAATTTATTTTTCACTAATTTATTCGAAATTACAATATTTAATCAGCATATGGGGTACTGCGTCGAATACAATTCTGAAACCACTGAAGTCTTTACAGAATAAAGCAATTGAATGCATTTTTCATTTACCTTATTTGAAACCAACAAGGAATATTTATAAACCAAATCGTCTCCTCGACATAAATTCTATTTATAAACTGAAAATATGTACTTTTTGCATTCTATTGTGACTAATAAGAAACATTCTATATGAATTTTTTTTAAATCTAACAGTGTACATAACCACAAAACAAGGCAGTTCAATAATTTGTTAACAAAAAATCTCAAGACGGAATTTTCCAGAAAATCAATTTTCTATAAAGGTGTTATCACATATAATTGAATACCCACTGGAATAAAATGTTTTTCTCAATGACCAAATTCAAATTTGCTATGAAGCGTTATTTGAAAATTTTTTTTTTTTTTTATTTTCGAGTAAGAAACAATTCTGATTGAGCTTTTTGGGGAACAGCAACCAATTCTCTGTTGAGACCTCTGAAAACACTACAAAACAGATCAATAAAATGTATTTTCAGGTTAGAGTATTCAGAACCCACTATAAATTTATACAAGTCGAGAAACCTATTGAATTTGGATTGCATTCATCAGTTAAAAATTTGCACGTTTATACATTTTGCCTCTACAAACAATAGACACTCTGTATTGAATTTTATTCAAAATTCTAGTATTCATGATCATAGGACAAGACAATCACAATATTTTGATTTTTGATAAAGTGAAAATAAAAAGTAACTTCGGCAAAAAATCAATTCTTCATAATGGAATACATACTTACAATAATTTACCAGAAAAGTTGAAAAATTCAAAAAATATGTTGAAATATAAACGTGACTTGAAACAATATTTTATGAACAAATGAATAATTCTCAGTTTTTTTTTTTGTTTTGTTATCTCAGTTGTAATTTCGATCTATCTGTTATTTATATTGTATCTGTTCTTTTTTATATATTTTGTATTCTTATAATCACATCCCTTTATAAGCACATATGTTTCTTGGGATTTAAATAAATAAATAAATAATAATTTTTAATAAATATATTATAAAAATATTCCCTATTTATAAACTGTAGATTCTTGGAAATAAATAACTGTTATTATTATTAAAAAACCAAATGTGTTTCGTATGTCCAATACAATGAGTAATACTGATTGAAAGCATACAGTGTGTTCCAACAAATTTGGGGTTTTTGTAAGTTGTTTTTAAGAGTTGATCCTCACCTCGAAAACCAAAACAACCAGAAAACGTACTGCCAAAACAAACCAAAAATCCTTGGTGACCTCATATTTATGTGGGTGATCAGGTGGATACCTTATGCCTGGGTAGAAGCAGATTTCTGGAGTCTCCGGCGCAGATCTTTCAAGTATTTCGAAGTCTTTCGTTGCGTAAGCTGTAAATTCGAAATAGATATTTGTGTCAGTGGCAAATCATTCGAATCTGGTATCTTTCCTGATCACTGTAAAATTGCACGTGTTTCTCCTATTTTCAAATCAGGTAAACAAGGTGATATGAATAATTATAGACCAATTTCGGTTCTTCCCGTCTTTTCCAAAATCATTGAAAAAGTAATGAACAACAGATTAATAGACTATCTAGAATCAACAAAATATTTGTATTCAGGTCAATATGGCTTTCGCAGATCAAGTGATACTGAGTCTGCAGTAATGGATGTCATTTCTAATATTCAACAACAACTGGATAGCGACATGAAATGTGGACTATTATCTCTTGATTTGCGAAAGGCATTCGACACAGTTGACCACAAAATTTTATTGAAAAAATTGGAAAGCATTGGTATTCGAGGGATCATTCATAAATGGTTCAAAAATTATCTGTCTAATAGAAAACAATTTGTTCACCTAGGCAAAAAACCCAGCTCACTAAAGACTATCACTTGTGGAGTTCCGCAAGGCTCCATTTTGGGTCCAGTTTTATTTTTGATCTATATTAATTCTGCTTCAAAATTATTATTGAAAGGAAATATCAAATTATACGCAGATGATACAACACTACTTTATTTTTTTAGTAACACCAAAGAAATATATGATGACATGATTGATGACTTGAAATCTATGTCATCTTGGCTAAATTATCACAAATTGAGTTTGAATTATGAAAAATCCTCAGTAATGTTGATAACCAAAAACAGAACCACAAATAGAGAGAATTTGGCTTTCGAAAACAAAATTATTAAATATTGCCAAACAACAAAATTCTTAGGGCTGTACATTGACGAGAGACTATGTTGGAATATCCATATAGAAATGTTGAAAAAAAAAGTCAGACCACTTCTAGGAATTTTATTTAGAATCCGACAGTTCCTTCCTAAAAAATATCTAAGGTGTATTTATTTCTGTTTGATATATTCGAATCTGCAGTATTTGATTTCAATTTGGGGAACAGCTAACACATCGATATTGAATCCTCTCGAAAGACTACAAAATAAAATTATAAAGTGTATATTCAAATTACCATATCGTGAACCAACCTCAAATTTATATAAACCGCATGGTCTTTTGAATATTCAATCTGCTTTTCAATTGAAAATTTGTTGTTTTATACATTCAGTTAGAAAAAAAATCAAACATTCAACTATAAACTTTAGTGAAATTAATACAATTCATAATCATAATACCAGACAAACCAAACAATTATTTGTTGAACCTTATCGTTCTAAATTTGGAGAGAAATCAATATATCATTTTGGTGTTAAAATATACAATAATCTTCCAGATAGACTGAAAATGCTTCCGAAAACAACAAAATTCAAATCTGAACTGAAAAAATGTTTGCTCTCTAGTTGAAATTCTGATCTCCATATATTTATTTAATTTATTTACAACTTTCATTTTGTATTCTCACTTAATGTTATTATTAATTTGTGTTGTACACTGTTTCATTTTGTAACCAAATAATTCAATTGATTACTATTGATTTTTATCCCTGTTATAAACTCTGTAGTTTCTTGGGATTAATAAAGATTATTATTATTATTATTATAATGCAAGAAGCAGACGTTTTGCCTGAGATAATAAAACACTGAGTGCATACAAAGATTGATTGTTCAAATTGAATACAGAAAATTCATTCATAGCAGAATGTACCTTGCGTCAGTTCCGGAAACTATAAATTTCCAGAAGGAGTGGTTGATGGTACTTAGGCATTCATTTATATAGAACCACACTACTTTTTTGTTGTACCTTCATAGCACTCTTGAAGATACTATTGTAAAGTGAAACAAGTGTAACGGTTTTGTAAACTGTTTAATGAGAATCACACAACGAAGTGTGTCATTTTGGTGGTTGAATTTTTCTACTTTGAAGAGAAAGAGAATACTACCAATTGGAGAAGATGACTTATACAAAAAAATCTGCATAATATATCATTTATTCCGCAACAAGTACGTTGAGTTTTTGGAGTTTTCATCGAAAACTAAACGAATTTCGCCTTTTGCATTCAGTCCATCAAGAACAACTGTACTTATTTCATTATTTTTGATACGTGTAACTCACCTGAAATAGTTGTATTGACGAATCCTCTGAAGTATGGGTCTCTGGAATATCTATAAATTTCTTTCTGCACGAAACCACTAGTAAATGCTATAACCAATGCCTGCAGCAGTATCAAAATTCACAACCAGCTGAGTTAATGATTATATTCCTCACGTTAGTTGCCACCCCTATATACGTTGTTGCCTGCAAAATTCCAAACCATGCTCCAAGACCGGAAACCTTCTTTGGAATGGGTCTTTGATAGCTTTTTATCATCTTAGAAGCATCTACACGAACTTCCAGTAGATTATTAGCGAATGCCAAAGTTGGAGCCAAAGGGAAGCCAGCGACAAAGAATACAACAAAACCATACTGGATCACTGAAAATATTGTGAAATCAATGGGTGCACTCAAGTTGTTAAAACAAGGTAACAAATATGTCTAATCACATCACTACTAAAATATTATCTGGTAAAATTCATGGTTATCCACACAAGGAAAAATTCTATTGTGTTTCTTCATGAAGCCAGATTTTGGAGTTTCAGTTTCAGTTGAAAAATATAAGTTATTGAAATGAACGTGAAAATGGACCCAAATCAATGAATTTGAAATATTTATATTTTTCAATTCAACTTTATTTTCCAATTCTGATTATATTGAGGCAAGCATTCGACTTTTGTCTTTGTGGTTGATCATAGATTCTACAACGAAATTCCGTATTGATGACGTCATTTGTCGAATTCGATACGTTGTTTGTTCGAATTCAGTAAGAGCAGAAATCACTTTTGTTTCTCAATTGAATTGTAAATTTCGAATTCTGATAATGCACAGAAATGTCAATAAGAGATAAATGCTTCGATTCAATTTCTTTTTCTTAATCCCTCACAACACCCACAACATTCAGCCGACCTCTTGGTACTTTTCTCACTCTGTCTTCTTCTTTTATTCGAAACATCCCATCGGAAACTTGTACACACCATTATCTCAGTCACAAATGAAGACAAAGTTTCTCCCCCAAAAACTACAAACCTCTTCCATAACTAACACACCAAAAATGCCACGTAACCGTTTTATTAATCATTTTCTCAATTATAGGATTCAGTTCTTGTCACTCAAGGCTAGTCTATTTTTGTTGTCGAAAATGCACTTAATAAGTAATCCAAAAATGTAACTATTTGCAACAATCCCCGTGAAACAACGAAAATTCATGAGATATATTGGCATGCCGAAAGCATTCATTAAAACTGAAGATTTCAAATGGTCTCAAAAACAATGAATTTTCAATCTCACCCATATCCAAGTATTCATCTATCAGGAAGAACCGATCAGTCGAAGGCATGAAATATTCCTTCTCATATAATGGTAGATCTCTATCATGCACAGCTTTGTGAAAACGTTTGTTGTATAATGTAGTTAGTATGCTGAAACAGACATTCATATAACGACTGTTCTAGGTAGCAGAATATAGAAGTAAAGAGCTATTACCCATGCCTCGACGTTAAATACTATTTTCCGCAAATCGCTAGAGAGTTTTGACATGCCAGACAAAATTTTGTAAAGGGAAATTCAAGAGTTCCTTACTGTAAGGAAATGAAAGCCCACTTAAAAAAACATTTAATGAAATAGATAATTGGCAATTCTTTATTTATTTTTTATTGCCATATATTTTTTTTTCATTTTCTACAATGAAACAGTCTAATTTTATTTCCGTTTTTTTTCTTTAATGTATAATATTCTTAGAGTTAATATTTTTCCCTTCTATAAACTTTGTAGTTTCTTGGGAAATAAAAAGTTATCATTTACAGTGAAGAAATCAATCCAAGAAAATGAATAACAGTCTTCTCTGAGACTTTTTGGTCAGAACCTCTTGCAGATGGAAGGTAAACCATTTTTTCAAACTTCAAATCAGCATGATATTCAGTTTGACATTCATGATATTTAGTGACCGACATTTCAATGCAAAAGTTGACGTTTTTCTAAATTTATATACTGAACATAACTGCCATGGTTATTTGATGGCACTGAAAGTAATCAGTTGGTAATGCTTAAGGACCATTAGCAGGTTACATTGAATATTTAAATATTTGCATTTTTCTCTTTTGGAGAAAAAGCATTCAGTGTGTGTTCATCACTCCTCGAAGGCTCTTTACGCTACCCTACAGAACATCACGTTTTCTCATAAAAACCCAATACACCATCAATACTGAACTTATTCCTACTTGATTATAGGATCTCTCATTATATCAGATACTTACGGAAGCAAAATCTGCACGAACTGGCCCACTAAGATCTTTGACATCATGATTATCATCAGAGAAATACCCAGGTCTAGGATACAACCAGTTGGGGCACATGTATCCGATCCTAAACCTCCCAAATCAGTCCATTTGTCCATATCTCCTGGATGTGTGAAAAACCGACCCTTGAAAACAAATACATTTGCAATGATGTGAGTGTCAAAAACTCCTAAATGTTCCAGGAAAACAATGAAAAAACCTAGAAGACATTTTGTTAGGAAAAATTCCTTCTATTTCCTTTCACATTGCTCTGTGGATTTAATATTATTTATCGTTGTTGATAGGAAATTATGAATAGCTACACCTTCATGTGATATCGATTTACTGCCAAAATTCGGTTTGGACTCGTCTATATTCAAGAAGTCGACCTGCCTCATACTGTAGCTATGGATGTCTCTATTCTTTTTGAATTTGATATTTGAAAGTTTGTTTCCAGTGATTACCAAGTGAATAAATATACATATTCTCATTTCACGAAGGATTTCAATATCTAGAAGTTTTTTTGATCGATATAAGTTATTCGTAGGTTCCAGACGGGATGTATATTATAAATACATTTAACAACTTTATCTTACAAGGGTTTAAAGTTCTCTGTGAAGCAGAACCCCAGATGGGATCATGAAATTGAGATGGGAGAAAACGAGAGCGAAGTCAATATTTTTCAAAGAGATCAATATACATCCCAATTTTGTGAAAAATGACTAGTAGTGGATTGATATTTGTTTTCATTTTGTGATAGAGTTGTTTGTTTATATGGTATGATTTTGCCGTCAAATTGAAGGGGGGTAGCAGAATTTATTTATTTATTTATTTATTTATTTATTCAATAAACAGCTTCCAGACATAACAGGGTTCCGGTATGAGGAAGTCAAAAAAAACATCATAAAATTGTGAACTATAAATAATAAATTGGAGTATAATATTCATTTGATAATTTGGTGAACATCATTATGCAAGCAAATATTTTTTTAGTTCTTTTGAAAAAATATGAATGGATTTGGATGATTTTATTTTTTCTGGTAGTTCATTGAAAGTTATTAATGCTGATGAAATGGGGTTATTTTTTCCTTTATTGGAATGAATCATATTTAAATGAAAGTTATTTGATATTCTGGTATCGTGGCCATTTAAATCATAATTTTTTGACAGTTTTATATTACATTTCTGGAGATTTTTTGTTAATTTATATATAATTTATATTATATATTTTTCATAATCAATTAGTTGATCCAAAGTCATATTATCTGTTACTTTATATAAATCTGCAGAAGGAGTATCCCACGGTTTTTTGAATATAACCTTTATTGCTTTGTTCATTAAACGATATATTATATTTTTTTTGTTTTTTAGAGCATGAAGACCAAACTGTTATGAGGTATCTGATATGAGAAACAATAAAGGCATTATATATTAGAATCTGAACGTTTTTGTTCAAAATGTGAATTCTTCCAATGGCCCCCAGGAATGGAAAAATAGATTTCTTTATTTTTTCAATATGATTTTCAAAATTTAATTTTGTGTCAATTAATAAACCTAAATATTTATGGTTAGGAACCTCGGCTATCAGTTCATTATCTATCTTCAAATTCAATTTTATATTCTTCATGTTTTTGTGTTTAAAAATCATAAAAACAGTTTTTTCCGAATTGACGGTTAGGTTAATGCTGCACGTCCATTTTTCAATAAGGTCAATATCATGTTTCAATGAATTTTCCAAAATGTCGATATCTTTCCCGAAGTGAAATAATGTTATATCATCTGCAAAAGAAAAGTGCATTCCATATAAATTGAGTCTTTTAATATTGTCAATATAAATTAAAAAAAGAATTGGAGCCAAAACTGGGCCTTGAGGGACGCCAATTTTAGAAAGTTTCTCATTACTTTTATATTTGTTGATTTGTACGTACTGTTTGCGATTTTGAAAATAGGTTTGGAATAGATTGAATGCATGATCTCTTATACCATAACTATATAATATATCCATTAAAATATTATGGTCCACAGTGTCAAAGGCTTTTTTCAAATCTAAAAAGGTTGTTACTACATAATCACTATCATCTAATCTTTCATGAATTTTATTCATGAGATCTGTTATTATAGATTGGGTGTTCGTTTTCTTTTATAAATATACATTTTATATCCCTTAATGCGGATAACGGATGAAAAAGTTGAAGGCTGGAGGGCTTTTACAGAGTTTTAGAGCGATTAACTAATCAAAATTTTTAAATCTATATTAACAATATTAAATTACTCAATTTATATGGAATGCACTTGGAAAATTCATTGAAACATGATATTGACCGTATTGAAAAATGGACGTGCAGCATTAACCTAACCGTCAATTCGGAAAAAATTGTTTTTATGATTTTTAAACAAAAAAAACATGAAGAATATAAAATTAAACTTGAAGATAGATAATGAACTGATAGCCGAAGTTCCTAATCATAAATATTTAGGTTTATTAATTGACACATAATTAAATTTTGAAAATCATATTGAAAAAATAAAGAAATCTATTGTTCCTTCTATGGGGGCCATTGGAAGAATTCACATTTTGTTTCTCATATCAGATACTTCATGAAGGTTATATTCAGAAAACCGTAGGATACTCCTTCTGCAGATTTATATAAAGTAACAGATAATATGGCTTTGGATCATCTAATTGATTATGAAAAAGTATGAATATATAAATTACCAAAAAAAGTTCAGAAATGTAATATAAAATTGTCAAAAAATTATGATTTACATGGCCACGATACCAGAATATCAAATAACTTTCATTTAAATATGATTCATTCCAATAAAGGAAAAAATAACCCCATCAGCATTAATATCTTTCAATGAACTACCAGAAAAAATAAAATCAACCAAATCCATTCATTTTTTTTCAAAGAACTTAAAAAATATTTGCTTGCATAATGATGTTCACCAAATTATCAAATGAATATCATACTCCAATTCATTATTTACAGAACATAATTTTATGATGTTTTTTTTTTGACTTCCTCATACCGGAATCCTGTTCTGTCTGGAAGCTGCATATTGAATAAATAAATGAATTAAATAAACCTGGATTTTGGCTAACTGTCCATACTAAATCATTATCATGATAATTCGGGTTTGTTTGCCGTGGTCCACAGGTTTTCACTCCTGACGTTTCGCCTACAGCTGTGGTAGGCATTATCAAAGTCTATGAGGCAACGGACTCAATGTTCTCGTTCTCACATCACATACTAATTCGTTCAAGTTTTGGTGTGAATTGGTATAAAGTACTCACTTTGAAAAATGCTATGTAGAAAACAGCAGCATAGTTATTGACGAATGCCAGTGAATAACTCTTGTAAATGAATGAATTGTCGTATTCCTGCTGGGTTCTGTGATTTTCCAAACCATTTAATTTCAGAGCTATCATCCTAAAAATCTGTAACAAAAAGGCAGTAATTTAATTCATATTGATTGGTCCAATGGAGGGGTTAACATATTACATAAGAAAAATAAAGATAATCTGACCTATGTAATTTATAGAATAAAATAGAATAGAATAGAATAGAATAGAATAGAATAGAATGAAATAAAATAAAATAGAATAGAATAGAATAGAATAGAATAGAATGGAATGGAATGGAATGGAATGGAATGGAATGGAATGGAATAGAATAGTTTATAGGCTACGTGATACATATTTTAATCATATTCCGAAGTTTGACTCTCAACTAGAGGGCGTATCGGTTCTCGTGAAATTTAAATATTCCTAACTCGAATTGACATGAAAACAATTCGATACAATAGCAATTTCAACACATCGTTGTCATATGCTCGTCCACCGAATCCGTACCAATGGATTGATTTGTATTACCTATGTGACATATACCACATGCTACTACAACTTCATTCACATCAATAATTGTATATTTTTCAACGAGCGTATGATGATGGCTATTGACATTTCCTTTTCGACAGTTTTTTTTTAGGAATGCACTATTCTGATGTCGGTGAATGAAACCTAGCCTATCAACAAAACGATACGATCGACTTACCGCCCTGAAAATGAAGATGAAAACAGCATTCATGCAGGCTCCTGTGAAAGACGCTATTATTCTTGTATTATCAACGATAATGCCACCATCAACATTCCTTATTAACATCAAATCAACGGTTATCCGGTATATCATAACACCCAAGACGGTCAATACCATCAGGAATAACTGAAATAATAATAATAAATTTAATTATTCATTTTGCGAAAAATTGTAAGCTCATACATAATTATGTCGTGTGACATAGATGAATGGGCGAAGAGTCAGCTGATGCTACCCTGAATAAAAGAGACACTCCTTTTATTCACTGCTTTTGAGATTTAGATTCATCATCTTTTCTCTCACACTGACTTTGAGCAAAATCAATCGATATGTGATAACAATATTTCTGGATTTGAAAAAAGCGTTATCCATGACATTTTATTAGATATCCTGTACAACTCAGGTATAAGATGTCATGCACATAATTAATTTCGAAATTATTTTAAAAATCGAGTACAGTATGTTAAAATCAATAATTGCACAAGTGATGTAAAATTATCTAAAATTGGAGTTCCACAGGGCTCTGTTTTGGCTCCAATTCTCTTTTTATTAAATGTAGACAGTATAAAGAAACTCAATTTATATGGAAAGCACTTTTCTTTTGCAGATGATATTGCTATATTTCACTCTGGTAAAAATATCACCAACTTAACACAGGAAGTAACACATGACATGGAATTGATAATTAAAATGGATAAAAAACATCAATCTTACAATTAATTCAGAAAAAACGGTTTATATAATTTTTAAACAGAAAAATATGAATGATGTGAAACTTGATATAAAAATAAATAATAAGCTAATTAAAGAAGTTCAAAATCATAAATATTTAGGTCTGATCATCGATAATAAATTGAATTTTGAAAATTATATAAATAAAATTAAAAAAAACGGTTTTTCCGTTTCTAGGAGCAATCAAAAGAAATGAAAAAAATCCCTGCCAAGGTCAGGATTTGAACCTGGACGTTTTTAATTACTGCCGGCGCCATTGACCACTCAGTCATGAGAGCTCATTTAGTTTGGTCGAAAATAAAACCATATATGTTGCATGTGTCGAATGAAAAATATAATCCTTTCGAATGTATTTTTTTCTAGTTTAAGACATCTGTGGAGAAGTCGCTGATAAATGCTCTGAAACATTTTCATACGACTATCGAAAATTGACTAAATTCTTCAAAAATTCAATACCTACTGATTTTGACTTGACAAACGTCAAAATGCAAAGCTTTCACATCATGCTTGATTGAAAAATAATGGGTTTCTATTGGTTGAATATCTGTATCGTAATGAAAATCTGCATCGTAATGGATTTCATTATAAAACGGGTTGTGGGCATATAAGTGTATTATCAGAGTACAGGTGTAGATAAACAATTGTAAAAGTGATAAAAGCTATCGACAGAAGGAGTTTCACCAGGTTTAGTTTTAGAACTAATTCTTTTTTTTCAAATTTATGTTGACAGGATCGAAACATCGAATTTATTTTTTTTATGGAAAGAATACTGAAATCCGAAAAGATAATGTAACTAATGATATGGAAATTATTGAAGAATAGCTAGAAAATATAAACCCAACCAATAATTCGGCTCTCTATATAATTTTTCAAACAAAAAAATATGGATGATATCAATCTAGATATAAAAATTTTTGACAGGTCTATCACAAAAGTTAAAAGTCATAAATATTTGGGCCTCATCATTGACAATGAATTATTTTTATTCATTTATTTATTCAATATACAGCTTCCAGACAGAACATGGTTCCGGTATGAGGAAGTCAAAAAAAAATATCATAAAATTATGTACTATAAATAATAAATTGGAGTATAATATTCATTTGATAATCTGGTGAACATCATTATGCAAGCAAATATTTTTTAAGTTCTTTTGAAAAAATATGAATGGATTCGGATGATTTTATTTTTCCTGGTAGTTCATTGAAAGTTATTAATGCTGATGAAATGGGGTTATTTTTTCCTTTATTGGAATGAATCATATTTAAATGAAAGTTATTTGATATTCTGGTATCGTGGTCATGTGAATCATAATTTTCAGACAGTTTTATATTACATTTCTGAAGATTTTTTGTTAATTTATATATATATACTCAGATTTTTCATAGTCAATTAGATGATCCAAAGTCATATTATCTGTTACTTTATATGAATCTGCAGAACGAGTATCCTACGGTTTTCTGAATATAACCTTTATTGCTTTGTTCATTAAACAATATATTATATTTTTTTGTTTTTTAGAGCATGAAGACCAAACTGTAATGAGGTATCTGATATGAGAAATACATATATAAAATGAAAAAATGTGCAGAAGGTATTCAAGATTTCGATAATATTCCCATTTGTCGACTCACATATACAATAACTCACCATAAATACCACTGAAAAAAATGTTAACGTGTATCCCATGCAAAGTACTCTACGTGATATATAAGGCTCATAGGTTCCTGTTACTTCGGAATATTTTATTCTGGTAGCATTCTGGATGTATTCCGGTCTATGGGGATAAATAAAAACATTTGAGGAAACTATCATCAGAAGACTCCTGACTGTACTCACCTCAAAATAGTTTCATACTCGAGCGATTTCACATTCCAGACTAGTTGGAGCACAGATTCAGATCTTTGCCAGAACTCCATGAAAACAGTAGCTGAAAATTAATAGTTTTTTTGTGATTTTTTATTTTCATTATATCGGTATGATCTCATCTTCATAATTAAATACAACCTAAGATGCACATCCAATGATCATTTCAGTATTAAATGAATATAATGCCAACACAATTTTGCAGAGAATGAGTATTATAATGCTGACAATTCTCGGATCATTTGTTCCAGTTTTGCCGTACAATTTGCTCGTTGTTAGAGATTTTCTGTACTTGGAGTTTGAGTCTTTGGTCATCCAGAAGATGGCGTTCTGACTTTGAAGTTTACACCATATATACCAGATTAAAATTTTTGTTTGTTGAGAAGCAGACAGTTTGAAGTGTTTCGTACCAGTGGTACTTGTACTGCCGAATGTCACTTATGATCCCGAAATGCCAAAATGATGAAGTTAAAAAATACTTACACCAGAAAGAAACGATTATCGCTAAGGTGATAGTAGCTGGATTGTCGAAAACATAGGTGACGTGGGACTGCATGCAGGAACTTTTCAAACTCTCATATCTGCAGAGTCTATAATGACATCTTGGACACATGATCAGGGTGCTGTTGCATATTTCAAGGCTTGAAAAAATTCAACTCAGTTATATCGTTACATGTAAGGTGGCTATATACTGGTGTTTTCACTCCATATAAAAGATTGTCAGCAAACCAGACGACCGATATGGCCAACTTGATGAAAAATTTGATGATGTAGGCGTAATAGTACTGCAAAAAATCCGCCAGGTACCGGCACTCTTGCAGTGGAGATGACAGTCCTGTGTTGCCAAGTGGCCATGTCGTTGCGAATTCTGGTCCAGATCAGTAGAAACACAATGCAAATTTATTGCAACTGAGAAATTATTTTCAAACTACATGGAATAAATAACGCATAAAGTTAAACACAAATTTGGCGCGTTTTGGTGTTTTCAATAACCTCACATATCCAGTCCCGATAAATTCTCTATCCTTTAAAAAAACATCAGAATTGGCAACAGCGTGTTCCATGGATCGAGTGATCACGAAACTTAATAGAAATTTTTGATTACCAGCGCCCCTCATGGCCACTCATGAACTATCACGCCTTGTTCACTGGTTTGTCTGAAACAATATCGCAACATTAGAAACACCAGTATATAGACATCTTAGTTACATGTAACCAGTTAGGTAGGTTTATTTTTTTTGGCGTGTTCTATCACCGATTGGTTCTTATTATTATTATTATTAACGAGAAATTGCTTGGATCAGTTCAGTAGTAGTGAACATCTCGAAATTGAAAAGTATGTGGTGAGTTTTTCAACCCAAATGGTATGTGCAAGAACTCATGATGCCAACCTTCCAACACAGTTTATTCAATTTCGACTTCATGTTTTTGAAAGAAAAAGACAAGAGTCATTTCCTCGTAATGTTATTGGTATAAACTACCTGTGAACCGATAGGTCAGTGATTTGAGTAGATTTTTCACTCTCATTTCCGTTTTCATTTTCAATATTGTTACCAAAATCCTGGTGACAGCCAAATTCATTTCCAACAAAGCTTAATTCTGAATGAAAAACATAAATTTTAAATAGTTCACAGAATAGTGCACTGAAAAATGTGCAATTCAGACCCAATCTTCAAAGCATTGTTTTCACAGACACCAAAAGGAAGGTTCATCAGCATAATTCATGGGAAACTGCTGGAGTTGCATTCGAGAGCTCAGAAATGCATCCAACTTTCTGATTTCGAGAGTTTCATGGTATTCATTCATAAAAAATTAAATGTCTATGGTATTGCATAATTTCTAGATGTATCGGAACTAAAAGTCAAAAATATGTTTTTTTATTCAACTCGCTAGAAACAATGGAGTGGTATTGAATAAAAACGCATTCAAACTATATGGGAAATTTATGCGTCATAATAATAATATAAATAACACATTCTCTGCAGTCTGTTGTCTTGTAGACTGCCACTACCATTGTTTTTGTAACAGCTGTCAAGCCGGAGAGTTCCCCTTCTGATACTCTTATTGTTGGGGGTGATTTCCATAAAATTTGACTGTTGTTATAGCAACATGTCAAAATAGACGCATTTGTTGTGATGAAATGTTCTTAAACAACCATTACATTACCATCTGATCCTTTCCCCTTTGAAATAACCTGGGTAGCATCGCACTAGAGAGCGCCCTGTCTGATACATTTCTTACCTTCTATGATTCTGCTTGGTAGGAATCGTAACGGCACCATACAATACACATAGAATACTCATTACAGCCATGGGAAAGAGCATTTTAACGTAAAATCCAGCCCAAGCGAAATAAAACGCATACTCAGTCCCGAAATATTTTTCGATAAGATTGATCGGTTGCTCCTTGTACCAACAGCGTATGTTGCCCCAAAATTTGGCTAGAAGCTGGAAAAGATGTTGATACTTCGTTAAGAGAAATCAAAGGACTCACCGTTTTACTTGTCTGTCTGTTAAATCTCCGTATTCCGTCCATTCATGAGGACCTTCATGGAGAGGATATGCGCTCAAAAATACCCCTTCTTTCAAAAGTTTGGGGATACCATACTGATCACGCCTTGCCCCAAATTTGGTCCTGCATAGCATTTCGTACAAAACCATTATTTTCTCAGCGGATGTTATAGTAGACGGGAGATGCAAAGACAATGTTTCCCTAAAATGATAATTTGAAAAACAGAATCATTTGGTTCAGTTATCCACGCTCATTTGAAGCGAAAAAATTGGAGGAATGCATTTAATGGCGATGGCAGACAGGCACATGAAGTCAGAAGTGACTGCATGGTATACATCAAACATTGTTTGAGCAGTTTCTTGAATTTTAATGAATTTCTATTATTTTTTTTTGTGTATTTGATATCCACTTTCACTCTACAATTGACAGAGTGCATTCCCTGTTGCAAGAGTTCGTTTTGAACGAACAAACACTCTAAAATTGGAGGCAACAAGATCTTCAAATTCTATCCCATTCCAACACTGACATTCTACAGTTAAGAATATTATTGATATTAATATTAAAAAAGAGTATCCATATGTTCATTGCAGCAGAAGTTGGTTGTCAAATTTTTTGTCATGAATAATGAGTTTTTTTATTATATTTATTTATTTCATTCCATTACATTTCAAATTATACAATCAATAATACAATATATTTGGTAGCACCTTATTGGTATAGCATGAACAATCAAACAGTATTTTTGTACTGGTATGAGATTGCTCGCAAATCATCAAAAACTTTTTTTTTCAATGTATTAAATAAATGAAAAAAAAATATACAAATCAACGCAAGAAAATTATTTTATAGGGAAATGGATGAGTGAAAGAATTGTCAAATAGATAAACACCAATTCAATTTGAAATTCTTTTGAGAAGAATGAATTTTTTCAATCGAAATTTGAATTGATTTATATAACTAATATTTTTTTGATCCTCGGGTAATTTATTATACTTAGATAATGATTCATAAACAAATCTTTTTTGTCCAACTACAGAGCTAGCAGTATCAAGATGCAAGTTATGTTGCCTAGTATGAAAGTTATGAATTTCTGAATTACTGGTTGATATAAAGTTTGACTTTATTAATTTTTCAACAATGGAATGAGAAATTTTCGAACTATCCATCAAGAAATGTTCTCCAAAGAAAATGTGCCCGTTATTGAATATAGTTCATTTGTTGGAGTATCATATGGGAGACGATGTTGTTGTTGGATTAGTAGATCTGATAAACTGTAGTACTTTCAAAGATTTTCTATATGAAGCAGATATTTTTTTGAAGTTGTTCTTTGAATATGAACCCCATATATTTATCAGATATTTGATCCGACTGATAATATGTGAGTAAAGAAACATATTGGCTATTTTATAATATAATTTGGGACATCTTCGTAATGCTCCAATAATAGGAAAAATTTTTTCGACGAGGGAGTCAATGTGTTTACCCCATTTCAATCTATCATCAATCCTAATGTCAAGATACTTCATTTTAGTTTTTTGTTCAAGTCGTTCATTCTTTATTTTGATATTTAACTTAATATTTTGTTTATTTTTTTGATGAAAAATCATGAATTTTGTCTTTTTTGGGGTTAACAGTGAATGTATTTTGTATTATATGAGAAAGATTGAAGCTTTATGAGACGAACTTGGAGGTTGATTGACGGCCTTATGCCACTCATGCCCCCCCTCCCCCCCAATAACATCGGTTCGCGAAAACGATGCAGTTGCAAACTTTTTTTTCAGGTACCTACCCTGAAATTGTATCCCACCAATGATGCTTTTTAGTTTCAGGTCGGTCACAAAGCGTCATATACAGTGTGGTCCACTAAGTCTGCAACAAATGGGAAACTTTTTTATTATCGATTTCTCAGAAAATTTTATTCTTAACAAAAGTTGGTGCATGTTCCAAAATTATACCAAGTGTACCTGTAATGGCTTTATGACAATCACCATACAGGATAGGCCAAAAAATTTAAATTTCGTTCGTTAGTAAAGTATTTGCCTCGTTAAAAAAAGCATTTGTGTTATTTTAGAGTTCTGTTAAATATCGTTGCCACAAACAAGAAGTTGACGGTCACCTAAAAAAATACAAATCCATGTAAATTATACAAATTCACTTTAATTTGATAAGAAATACTCCAAACCGATTTGATTGTAGCTACTTCAAATGCATATTGAATCAAAATAGTAAAAATATGTATCATATGGGGGTAATTCAAAATTTTCCAAAAGAAAAAAAAATTCGAATAGCAGGCCATGACTCCGTATCTGAACATAATTTTTAATTCTAAGCAACTTTTTTCCTCAACATATGTCTATATTTTCTGAAATAGGGGTACTTTACTCTTGAACGAAATTTATATTTTTTGGCCTATCCTGTATGGTGATTGTCATAAAGCCATTTCACGTACACTTGGTATAGTTTTGGAACATGCACCAACTTTTGTCAAGAATAAAATTTTCTGAGAAATCGATAATAAAAAAGTTTCCCATTTGTTGCAGACTTAGTGGCCACACTGTATATTTTTAGTGAAATATTTTGCAGCAGTCAGACTAGAATCAAAGAAAAATAAAGTTCCTCAAGCGAGATTCGAAGCCACATCTTACATTTACTAGTCGGATGCTCTTACCACTGAGCTATCGAGGACCCTATGTTCTTCATCGCATATTCGGAAGTAATTCCTCTCAAACTTCCATTCCAATTGTTGATCATTACACAGTCACTTAAAACCTAATTGCATAACTTTTTTAAAGTTTGAAGGAATCCTTATTTGTACAATTACTGGTCAACGATCTATCACCGTTCGTACATCACGCTGTTCTCTCAATGAAAAAGGGCGTTGTGAAGATCTTGCGTCTAGGTCTTACAATTTTCTTGGCCCAGCACTCGACATAATAAAAAGATACATCATTTCACATAAAATACTCACGGCGCTCTTTGAAACAGAGGACTGTCTTCGTCTGCAATAGTCAAAGGCGTAGCCATAAAATTCGGAGGAGGTGGCAAAGGAGGTCGATGATATGAACTTCTGCATTCCAGATCAAGAGAAAATAGATCAGCGAAATTAGAAATAATGTCATCGGATACATGGATTTTTACAAAAGATAGACTTCTATCTACCTAAAATAGATTGATATCAAATCATGGGTTGAATCGATGTATTTATATTGCCTAGGTGAGGGTGGAGTTGGATTCATGCAAACCAACTCAATCAGACAACTTATTGACTCATCTTGGCAACTTGGGGAAAGAAAAAAAAACAAAGTTTCAACTTCCTCCTACGAATCTCAATTTATTCGAGTATGCGCATTATCAAGTTATTATTGTTAAACAAAAGATCATTGCTCCCCAATTTTTTATTTATTCTCATTCAATGATTTTTTTCTATTTATTCGGATGCATTTCTCACCAGGAATGATAAGAAAGCTGTTCGAATCAATCGCTCAAAATAAAATCTTCGAATACATTTCCGTGAATCAATTTCCTGAGTTATTCATAAAATGAATTGGTTTGCTTCAATCCACATTTATATTATGACGACCTGTTACTCAAAAGTTATTAATCTTTGGAGAACTGTTGATCACGGTTGGGAAAAAAGTCGGTATGGAATTCTCTTTCATCACATATTGCATTATCCAGATTGTTCGATTGCACTTATAATAATATCACTATACAATTCAAAACAATGAGAATTATGATTTCTTACCGTGAAAGGTTCTACTTCAATATTCAGGCCGGTTTTCAATAAATTCTCGATGAATGTTTCGAACTGGGTCAACTTTGGACCATCTAGCGATGCATTTCTATAAACCAATACGAAATCTATTGTCCTCTCACCATCCGAAAAAAATAATGTAGAATGTCTGTTCATATTTCAATATTGCTCCAGTATTACTAGCAATTTTATTTCCGATAGTTTGTAAAACCTCAAATACATATGGACCAGATCAAATGTCACATTTGATATTTCACATGTGATTAGTGTCTTTATGACAAATTCATATTAGTCCACGGTACGTGACCTGAACGAAAAATTGATTACCATATTCTTGAATTCTTCACTTCGACAAGTCTACCCCATTATTCCTCTACGAAAATCTTGAAACTGTTGCTTTTTCAAATTATCAAATCCTCAGTTTATTTCGCAGCGAAATTGAAAGATAATTAAATAAGG